>VRLP01000010.1:0-600338 GCA_009660295.1 Lophius piscatorius
CTATAACTTTAATTAACATTGCTGCTTTTTGGTCATGTTTTTATATAGTTATTATTTTATTTTTTATTGATGCTTTTATCTGCTTTTACTTTGTAGCACTTTGATCCAAATGTGAAGTGCATTATAAATTGAATGTATTATTATTATTATTAAGTAATGCATCTTAGGTCATAGGGCCAATGTCAGATCGTATAAGGCAAATAAAAACAGCAAATTTTCACATATTCCATACATAGATGGAACATTTTTGCTTGAACAAGAAATCAATCAATTTTAACAATTATCAGCTACAATCCCCATCAGCTGTACGATTGGGGGGTAACAGGGACTTGGAGTGTGACATGGCATTGTGGAAGTCCGTCCCACGTGAAATCCAATCAGCAGTCAAACCCCCAGCCTTTTTTTTTTACATTTCCTTCTGAGAGACGGCCCGATGGACTTTGTTTGGGCAACACTGAGGTCGACTGTTTGACAGGAGTGCCTGACTTTAACCTAACCCTTTATTTCTGTACAAGCAACTCTTTGTATTTCGGAGAAGCATAAGATAGCAATACATTAGCATTGATCCTGTGTGATTAGTTTTTCCATGTGGCCCTGCTGCATCCCAGTCAGGAATCACATTGAAGGGGAAAAATAGAGAGGACTGTGGAAAGGGGCAGGAGGAACTGAGTAAGAGGTCACAGCAAGCCAAGAAAAACTGTCTCTCATTTCTTTTGTTATCTGGGCATTAAGCTGAGAAGAAGTCCCGTCCTGTTTGGGGTCTTATTTAAGGCCTACATTTACTATTGCTGCTGTAAACATGGACTCGGGGGACAAGTAAAACTTGTTTTAAAAGAATGCCTACATTGAATATAACCATAAACAGATGCATCCCAACACTCAGGAAGACCTTCACTTTATCCTGTCAGGAAGCCTTTCCTGGCACATCCTGGAGAAATGTCTTCCTCTTAGTCAGAAACTAACCATCAACGAGCGACATCAGCACTGACTCACACACAAAAAACTCAAAACTTTCAATCTCCCAAAACCACATATGCAGCGCTGGCACAAACCTGAATCAAATGGCTGAGAGATAGATGCTTCAGAATAATATTTCTATTCAATTCAGAAGCATGTTAACATCCCGGTATAGAATATAACTCAAATCTGACACCTCCCCAAGAGTACTGAACCGAAGACGCATTGGTTGATTGTGTCAAGCAAAAGAAAAGATGCCCGGGACAGCAAGGACCCAATCTTCAAGAAAAATAAACACCTTAAAGCTAAACAACTTTACAGCCTATGGAGCGTCAACCTTCCTGCAGGCCGGGACAGCTGCTGTGGCAGCCGAGGCCCAACTGTGGCCTTTGACCTTTTGCCACTGGATAAAAGATGTTTGGTGGCAGCCTATTAGATTTATTAATTTGTGTGCTAAATGGTCACTGAGCAAGATGAAAATGAGCTGCATTACATTAGTTCCTACTGCTATACCAGGCATGGCAGTACAATAAGTGTGCAACAGTTAACATTTCCTAAGCAGCCAACCTTTGGCTGTAAGAGCATGGCGGAGCAAAAAATATGGTTATTGTCAGAGAGGGAAATAAAATCCTTTGTTATACTTTCAGAGCTGCCCGGAAGCCGAGACATCATCAGACGTACGCAGAGTGGAGGTCTGCCAGGAGGTCATGCAGCGCCTCAGGAGGGAGGTTTTTCCTGAGAAACTGTACACTCCAGAGGTTTGCCTTAACAAAGGCTTCTCTGAGTCTGAGACAAATCATGAAAGAAGCTGACACTGGAGCAGAAGCAGCATTAAATGGCTGGTTTTGTGTTGACTGCCACTGCCTGTTCTAGAGTAAATGCGAGGGGTCGACAAAATGAGTGTGGCCGGAGGTTATCCGAATACAATCATGTTATGACGTGTGGATTTTCACATCCACCAACAAACTTTGGTGGGAGTAATGTGATCGTCTGTGTTTGTTTGACCCTGTATTTTTCCAAAAGGTATTATGCAAAAATTTGTGTTGGAATAGATCTTGGGCCAAGGGGAAAAAAAATACAGCAGATTTGGGTAAGAATACAGATTCTGAATCCTTTTTATACTGTCTTCACCATTTTAACATTTGCCAATGAAAATGTTATCATTAAATATAATAATGTGCCAATACTGAGCCACAGACAGCTCATGGTGATAGGCCAGTATGTGCTCTTGGGTCCAGTTCTGGATCATGATCCAGACATATACTGTATAAACATGGAGGTGGATAGTGTCCACTGAGTCACAGTATGGCAACAGAGAGGGGCCGAGACGCGGCACCGCCGCCAATATGTGGCTGAGACCATCCAGATTCACAGTCATTCAAATGGGTTTTATGTATATATGTAAATTAAGACGGTATATCGTTATAGCATGACCCTGAAACTCATCATAAAATGAAACTCATTTTTGATTCCAAACCTGGGCTGAAGGAATTAGTTGATATTTTACATTATAGCATGAAGCATATATGTGTTAAGTCAATATGGTCTCTACCACCATTGTATGTGTAATGAAACAATTGATGAGCTCAAGAATTGAGAAGTGTTCTGGTTCTACTTAGTATGACAACTATTGTCTTTTTTACCAACTTAAAGAAGCAAAAACTACCAGATGTGATGGACTATAACTCCCTCCAATGACATTGTAGTATTGAGATTTCCTCTGGAGTTGGTATATGACGTGAATAAGTAGGTTGCATGTGTATATTTTTAGGTTATATGGAGTGTAAGGTGATAGTGATGCTTGTTGGATGCATTTGTTTACGTCATGAACACAACACAAAGAATAGCTGTGGGAATTCCTTCTGAAACCAAAGCGAGAAATAAAATCTCAGCAGAACACTGAAACTTTTGTGTCAGCTCGGATACAGGAAAACATTTTCATTTCCCTCAGAAACGATCATTAAACGCTCAAAAAAGAAACAGCACGGCTTAACTCTTTCTGAATGTTTTGCTAACGGAGCTCCTAGCTATCAAATTATAAGCACTGAAAAACACAATTAAGCTGGCAGCCAAATGAAGGAACCGTTCAAATCAATTCTCCCCCTCCGAAGTTCAATTAAACCTGCGTGAACTTACAGTTTTCGACCAAGAACTGCCTGAGCTTTACTCCAAACACGTCCGGCACCTTCCACAGCAGCTTTCCCGATGTCGTTCACCTTTCCATTAAATTTGTGAGAGAAGTTTTCATCTCTACAAAAAAGCCTTTCTGTTCGGCGCCAAGCTTGACAAACAGCAAGGAACCCCGGAAAAAAACCTTTCAGAATAAGAGCATAGACTCCAACTGCCACAGAGAGCTGCGTTGCCCCACAGCAGTGATAGGATTTACACTTATGGGTACGACTGTGTTTATTCACAAATTTGCTTTAGCAGTTTGTGTTATAGGAAACTTGTACAGAGACACACATGAACAAATAAACTTTTAAGTGTGTTCATTTTAATTGCATCTTGGAGTGAAAGGTAATGGATGAATTTCATTGAGATGGCAAATCTGTTTTTTATCTCTGCAAATGAATAAAAAAAGGTTGAATTTTAGATAACAAGGTGCATTTTGTTTCATTCCATAATTTCAAAACCTAATACATTAGCACTAAAATTGCTCAGGTGATACAACTGAAGTGTACAACATCTTCCACCATTAGTAAGTTGTGTGTACATCCTCAACATTGATCATAGCAGAAATCTTTGTCCTCTCATATATATATATATATATATATATATATATATATATATATATATATGGATTAGAAAAGAAAACAGTAGGGTATAAGGTGGTCGAAATATTCCAAACTTTTTCAAGCATAAAACATTTGACAGTTAAGGGTTACTATGCATTATTTTGAAAGGCTTTACCGGAATAAACATTTGTTATTACACGAGCTTTACAGTTGAAACGTTCATCAGCTTGTGTAGGCGACACAGTATAAACATGTTAAACGTGTTAACATGTGTCACCTATATCAACACAAGAAAAAATCCCCGAACAAGTCAGACTAAAACTGCAATCTACGGGAGAAAATGAATGTTTTCAGCTGCAAAAATGTTTTTTTGAAGGGGTAAAAAATTACAAAAAAGTTTCCACACTACGAAAAGAAAGTTACCACGCTGCGTTTAAACCTATATTCATTCTTCTGCTTCATAAAAATGCTATTAGCAACATTAATTCTTGTTTCTGCAGTATAAAACTCCCCCTGTTGTGCTGCTTGAAAGTAAAGCAGGACTATTACACGGTGCTTTGAGGACATATAAATCTGAAATTAATGGAGTTTAATAGCAGTAAAAAAAATCTTTTGTTGCACATATCTGGTTGATTAAAGAAGAAGTGTTGTGATTATTGTATCCAACATTAATAAGGGGGGAAAATTACCAAAAACAAGTGTCAAAAAACATCAAAAGTGATCTGCAGCCATCTCAACTGCTTCAGTAGTTTTATTATTTCCATCCATTCAGGCACTCTTGAATTTATTTTCTCCACATATCTTCATTTGCAGTTACAATAATGGCTTTTACCAGGTTTCAACTCATTAGTGCACTAAATGAGAACACCAAGTGTTGCTAATTATCAAATTTACAAAGATTTTGAAGGATCGTAAGACAGAGCACCTTTTCCATTGAAGTTAAGTATATTATTGATGTACCGGCACTCAGATATTTCCAACTCAACATGCCTATTATGGTAATTTCTTCTTTAAGGAAATACTCCACATTTATTTCATCATTATCAGTTTCTTTGCATATTAATGTTTCCCTCCATTCATATCAATTACGTCAATATGGTTCATTTTAGAGACTACTGATGAATTCTCCAAGGACAAGTTAAATAATTCAGCTCCGGCTCACTCAGGTAGATCATTAGCAATGCTGCAACATTGTTTTAGTAAAGAAATATGGATAAGAACTGACAAAGTAACATTGCAATGGGAGAAAAAACTGGAAGGCTCTGGGGTTAGTGAGAAATAGTCCAATGGCTTCATGAGGAATTCTGTTATTTATATAAATAGAAATATATCAAGTCCTCCTTTGTGTCCTCCAGGGTGATATTGTTTCGTCCAGCAGATGGAGTAAAAGATATTTCTCATGATGTTTCAAAGTGTGATATGAGGTTGCTCCAATTTGGAACCTTGAAGTAAATGTTTTTGACATTATGTAAGAGTCTGTCACATGTAGAATACCTAAAGGAAGAATATCTCCCTGATTGAAGTCGGGGGAGCGCAGACAAAGAACACGATGGTGCTGGATTTAATAACCAGCTGAAACTGTGCTGCCTTCACCACAAACAGAGGGTGCATTATATAGTGAGCAGAACATGCTTCCAGAACCATTTTAGAAAAAAAATCTTCAAGAGATCGTGGACATATTGTCTTTGAATTTTCAGCTGTAATTATTCCTTTCATCTATTTGCTGCATTTGATTATCAATGCGATACATGAGAGAATAAGTCAAATTCATAAAGCCTAAGAAACCATTCCTAAGAAATTTCGGGTTTCCAAATCTCTTTCTTCTTATTCCTCTTCTTCTCCTTCAACATGCAGACAAGGAATTTAGAAAGGTGGCTTTTTTGAGACCGATTTGAAAAAATAATCTTCATTTCAAAAAATATAGCCAGACAGCTATGGTGATATATCTAAACATAAAATGTTTGTTCTTGCTGTAGATATTAATCTGGAAACAGTTTGGATGGCGTAACACTTTTCAGTAGACGCATAACTGACTGGGGACCTGTGAAAAAGAATTGAATTTGCCAGTTTGAGAACTAAAATAACCCAACTACCCAACATGCATTGATAACTGGTCGCAGCTGGACTGAGGATAGCTCCACTTTCCCAAAGGCACTGAGCAAAAATGGCATCCAGGGCAGAGTAAGAAAAATTAAGGCTGGTCACGCTTTTGGGAGAATAGTTTATTGACTGATGAGTGGGTTTAACTGTTTAAACGACAGGGTCCCCTGTTAGATCTGGGATAACGGCATTCCACTGAAGAACATTATATGTACAGTCAGGCATGGAGGTGAGAGGGTGACGTTGTGGGGAAGCTTTGCTGCTTCGGGGACAGGATGACTTGCCGTAATTAAGGAAAGCATGAATTCTCATCTGTTCATCCATCTATCCATCTTCTTCTTCATCTTATATCCTGCAAGGCAAGTTTATTGGTAGAGCACTGTTCCGACGCAGAGAAATTCAAAATCCTTTACTGACAATGACATTAAAAGCAGTTAAAAACAACAAAATGTTTTAGAATAAGTCAAATGAAATAACAACATTGCTAAATAATTCAATATTTTTAATTCATAAATACAGTTAAAAAAAGGTAACAATATAAAATGGTAACAATAAGAAAAACAAGAAAACCGACGCACATGCAATAAAATGGGAATAAACACAATAGGCAAGTAAATAATATTCTGGGGTTGGATCGCGGCGGCAGCAGGCTGAGATGGATACTCCAGTTGTCTCTCACCTCAGCAACACACTCCATTTCACGCTGGAAAACCTTTTAGCGTTATTAAGTAATCATTTAAGACTTGTATTTTGTGTTTATTCAGGTGAACTTTGCAGGTGGGCCGATTTGGGGACTTTTTCGCAGCACTGGAGGTAGCTCTCAGTATATTTCAGTAACACACATTTACAAGCTGATACAGAATGAATGACACAACTTAACAAATATAACATGAATATGAATTAAAAGGAGTTTCTTGAGCCATATAGAAACACTTAAATCCTCTGTTTTTCTGAAGAATCTACTATTTTGCACTATATTCCATCCTCCTGTACTTGCTTTCTCTGTGAACACACTGAACACACTGATCTGCAGACACACTGACACATCTGTGTCAGTGTGTCTGCAGAAATGCTCCCCGCTCTCATAAATGACTCCCATGAGACATATTCCTCTGAGCCTTCATTGGAGGTTGGGTGTCTCTGGGTGCCTCATCACAGAGCAATCATCGCAGTAAAAGTAATTAGTTCTTTTTTACAACCTCCTTCGGTCTTGGCTTTTCAAGCGCAGCACTTAATGGGGATGAAATCCTGAACAATGGTTGCAGCCGATTTGAATAATAACCAATTACCCCGATCATTTAAAGGGAAATTATTCCAGTTTCAACTATGAAGCTGACTGTCATTGTGTCATTGTGGTATTGCGATATGTTTACTTGTCTCGCACAATCTCTGGAGACAATGTCTCAAAGCATTATTCCATCATGGTGGTGACTCTGGTTGTCACGGCAACCATGTTGTTTGGAAGAGAAATGATCAACGAAACTATTAACACAAAACTTTTTTATCTACCACTTTAAGGCTGCATTATGCTCGGAGACTTATTCCTCTCACATTCCAAGCACTAATGAGGTAATATCCACGTAAGCGATCACTTAACCCGTGCTAAAATAAGCCATCCTCCTGATTTGGCAGATGAACATGCAGGAGCATGTCCAGAATTTGCCCTGGACTGACCCAAGTGTGGCTCTGATAAGGATGGCATGAAATATATAAGGTTATATTCATGGTCATTCCCAAAGATCTGAAAAAAAAAATCTAAATAGATTATGTCATTTAAAATGTGTATTAAATTGAAAATAACTGCTTTAAAATGATTCTCTTCTCAACATCTTTTAGTGAGGAGTTTTTGTCCCCCCCCAGTGTATCCTGCTCAGTGGTCCAAACCTTTGCAGTGGAAGAAGATGTCACTTTTGGAGGAAATCAGATATTGGGAAAGAGATGAAAAAAAAGAACCAAACACCAAACCCTTGTTGATCCATGTCAAACAATAAAAAAGAATGTAGTTAAGGTTTTTTCTCCATTTTGCGAAAGAACAAAATGAGAGTGAAAGAAGAAACCGGCGGTGTCAGGCCAGTAAAAGACGGTTAGCGATGATGTTTGTTATCTTACTATATTAAGGTGATAACTCCTATAAAAATACTTCATGGATCACTTTTAAATGTTCTAACCACATACAGTATACCTTAGCGGGAAGAACGGGAGTGATTTGGAGAAAGAGCAGTTTTTACTCTTCTGACACTAGGGGGAGCTTTATGTCCAATAATTTACGGGCAAACTTTTGAAATTTGTTGCACATAAATCCACTCAAGGAGATCTATCTTGTATATATCGTATTTTACTTTTGTAATTCATATTTTAGAGACTAGGAGGAGCGTTTTAGAAAAAAACACTGTTTTTCGGACATAACTTCCTTTCCATTGGTGCAATTTATTCCAAATTTGGTGCATATTTCATTTGACAATGAATGAATACACTAATGCTTAATAACAGAGTGAAATTTAGTGAGTCCTAGGTTGAAAATAGTTTCAATTACTTAATACTTATTCAATGGAGTCGTCCTGGATGAATTGATTTAGTATTTAGCTGTCCATCCCGCCATTAATTTAAAAAAATGTGCGTAGGAAAAAAAACCTTCAGAGAATTGTCAAATAACTTCAACAAGTAAATCACAATTAAATTAAGTATTTTCAAGTTAAATGAATAACTTAGACGTCAAAAGTATTAACCATGTGACCATGTGACATGAAAACCTTTGATTTGAGGGGAAATTACTGCATCTGTATGAGAGGAATGTGATTTGTTTATGGACAACAAGTTTAAAATGGAAAACCATGTTATACCATTGGACTGATGTAAAAATACACTTGTTTCTCTTTTTCCAGCGAGACATGGTGATACTGCCAGAGGTTCCTCAAAGCCAACTTGGCTTATTGATGTCAAGAGCTCGTTGTCCTGCAGGCAGAAAAACCCTGCGGTGCAGGGACACCTGCCAGCCTTAAGCTGCATTGAATCCTCCACATGGTGCTCCGGTTACACACTGTATAAAAAAAATCGACAGGGTCTTACAATCAATAAGCAATCAAACAACTCAAGCCAAACATTAGTTTTGTCCATTTTTTTCCACTGACATATTGTTGGATAAATGTCAGGTCCACAGAAACAAACAAGCTCACAAAGAGGAAGGACGGCTGGAGAGGACCGCTCAGTATGTGACCTTTAGCTGTGTTGTTATTGTTAGCAAGATTATAAAATAAGAACTACAGAGTCTTATTGGATGCATGAGCCTGGCAGGAAAGCATGGGGACACATTCTTAAGATCCAGATTTGATCCTTTATTATACAATGGCCTCTTGTTTCTCTCTGTTGCTGGCCGCACAACTACGGCTCTCCCTCTCCTTTTATGTCATGCCATCCTTATCATTTCATCTGCAGGGAGTTTTCTCTCTGTGGAGTCATGGAAGGAAATCACAAAATTGTGCCATGTCATACCCTGTAGCAGACAACCGTTTTAAATGCCTTTAAATCCCAGGCGTTGAGCTCTGGTTGTTCATTTGCAACATCTCATGCCTATAAATTAGTTGAAATCCCTGATCAGCAGAGCAGAAATGAACCAACAATTGTGGTGTCTGTGGCTTTACTTGTGGGGATAATGGCTCTATAAGATGAATGCTACCCTTTAACATGATATCAAAGACACCGTTAAGGGAGTAGCTTATTGTGTCCCCGAAAAGTTGGGGGTATTACGGAATCATCATCGTCGCCGCCAGGTCCACCGCCGATTCTATCGTGTTAAAATGATAATTCATGAACTATGTCCTGGATCATATTCAAATTTTACATCCCCATAGACCCCAGAGCGATGAAGAACTGCGGGTCGATTTTAGGAAAGGTGGGTTATATTATTCCGACACTAGGGGGAGATTAATCTCCCAGAGTTTTTGGGCCACAATTTTTCAACGCTTGGGTCGATATAGTCGAAACTTGGTGCCTATGAATCAACTGGAGGAGATCGATCTTCTATCTATCATATTTAACTTGAATAGTTTCTATTTTACTCAATAGGGGGAGTTTTTTAAATGAAAATCACTGTTTTAGGACATAACCTAGGACGTTGGTCCCAATCATTGTGAATTTAGTGACTATAAATGGATTCTGGGAGATCTATTGTCACAGTTTTATTTTGTAGGATTATTGTTATGGCTTGTAGTTCATGGTTTATTTTAAAGGTTTATATTTTTGTACCTTTTCCTTGTCTATTGCGAATATTCCTTTTGCGTTTTGTAAATTGGAACTTTTATCATTAAACTTTACTTATTGTGCAAATAACTAAGACTCTAGAACACTTTTCTGCCACCCACTGTATGAATGTCCGTATTATATTTCATAGTGATATACACAATAGTTCCATTTCAAAAATGAGATTCTACATTTCTCTGTCCCCAAACATGTCACCTCATACGGTCATACTGATAAAAAGAAGATGTGAATAGCCTTTTTTTGCATTACAATAATAAAACGCCAGCCAAAGGATTCTCGGGGGAATTAGGAAGGTTGGGTTCAGCGCCTACACAACAGCTGAAGTGACTGGATATTAAGTCTCCCCTTTGTCAAGCCTGCAGGACCTTCAGAGATGATTGATCCCTTCATTCGTCCGGAGTTTTACTCCATCATTCAGCTACCTTCTGATGAGGGGCTTTCCAGTGTTGTACTAATATTTCTTATATAACACAAACCTTTCAAGATGTAAATTAGTGAGATGAGAGCTTTTACTGCCAAACTTCTCCAGAGCCCTGAGTCCCCAATCAGCGACGGGTTCAAATCCATTGCTGAATGCATGAATACATGTTAAAGAAGTATTCATAACAGCAATTCAAAGCCCCACCACTGCTAACTCTTCTCATCCAACTTCAAAGAAAGTCACTCCACATTATTATTACTCATTATTACTCGCCGGATTTCAACCGCTGAGTGATTTCTTTGATGTATTCATCCAGCGTGAATTACATGTTGTCAATATGAAGTTGCAGAGCGAACACGTGGGATTTACATGACTAATCTCATGTGGCAACTGATTTACATACTGTGACAAGACACTAGCAACCGTCACCACTGACTGCAGGCGTTGAGCTCTATATTTCTATTCCTGGGCTGCAGAAAAGTGTCACATGGACGCCTCTTAAGAGCAAGTTCCACCGCCAAAGAACGGAGCACACCACAATTAGTTTTGTCCATTAGCTACGAAGAACCCCCTGACATCCCATAATTATTCCATGATTGTCTAGGGGCTAATAATAAAATGGTGGCTGCCCAGCAAGGAGACAAATGAAACATTGCACTCAGACAGAAGCTAGAGCAACACGAAGAAGCCCAGCGAGATGGAACCTCTAATTGAGCAGCAAAGATGCAATGACTTTCATTTGAACAAACAGCACTTATGACAGAGAGAAACGAAAGACAAAAGAGACACAACTCTTTTGGAGGTTGGCCGATTTTTCATCATTGGCATAAAAAAGGGTAATTGCCTTCTTAAGTGGTCTGAACAGTTCCACCAGAATTACACATCCCTCACTTCCCGCAGTCATCATCAAACATCCCCTCACCAATTTGGCGGTTTATTTGTGTTTTACATATAGTACAATTCTCCAGCTCTCCCTCGATCCCACCAATCCACCAGCCTGTTTCCCACAATGTGGTGACCCCTAAAGGGAACAGCCAAAGAAGATGTACCTACTGTTATACCACAATAACTTTGCGTAATCATTATAATGATTATCATTCATCTGCATCAAAACAGATGGATGGAACTATTATATTTAATTCCCTGTTTCCACATCATTTTCCACCATTTGATGGTTGACTGGCGCATGTGAATGTCAGCTGCTTGTGCTTTTACTGCAGTAAGTGGAGGATTAACTCCGCTTTAGAGATTTTATCTCTTGGGTTGCTTAACTTTTTGATGAATCTTTATTGACATGAACGTCATGGATCATTTAGTGGCAAAGCCAAACGCCGGACCACCACGGTGGCCGCATTTTGGTTTTAAGACAAATGAAAAAAGACAAAACCCAATAATTGAGGTGATTTATCAGATTTTCAACAGATAGCGCAATCTAAAAATGTTCTACTGATCCACTGAAGTTGACACACGACTGAAAATCCATCCAGGCAACCGGCTATTCCTTTAAACTCTCACATATAGGAGAGCAAAATGTAAACAGTACAGATCTTATTATATCCTCAAAAAGTCAAGGATTTATGCAATCGTCATTGTTGCGTCCGCTGCAGATTGGTCCCGCCATGGATCATTTTAAAATTTTCTACCTACATAGATTGATTTTGGAACATGTCGGTTGTATATTTTTGATTCCAGGGGGAAATTTGTAAACAAAATTTCTCAGGCCAAAACGGTTGGTTCGTTTTAGTCCAAATGCAAATTAATTGATTTGAGGCTCTCTATCTTCATATTTGACTCACCAAGGGTACGTTTCTTTTTTTTATACAAAACACCCTGTTTCTCAGACATAACTTCCAAACCATTAGTTACAGGGGTTCAAATTTGGTCGACATTAGCAGATCCATCTTGTATTCATCATATTTTATTGTAATAATTTATATTTTGTGCAGAAGGTGGAGCTTTTCCTTAAGAAAAACACTGATTTTTGGACAAAATTTCATATTTGATTTGAGACAGTGGAAAACAGTGGGATAAAATTAACAGAAGATCACAAACACACGAAAAAAAAAGCCATTATTTAAATGACAATTGACCATCAGCAAAAAATTGCATGATTTTGAACACGGGACACTACATCGGGTTTGCAAGACTCAGTAAGTGTTAGTGCAAGGTCAGTCTGCCAGAAAATATTTGGTGCTTTAACTATTTAGAGAAATTGTTATCAAAGGGCGACACCCTTGAGTAGCAGCAACATGCAATCCTGGTGGTGGTGGCTGATGGCTCTGTGGAGACCAATAATGCTGATGCCACAATGAAGTTGGTAAATCTGGTGGTGATGGGGAGGTGGAGGTCACACCTGGATGAACTAAAGGCACAGAAACAATGAAGATGTGTCTTAGTGCTACTGATAAGTTGGGCCCAGCTGATGAGAAGATGGTTCTGTCCGGTCCAGACAATGATGTTAGGGAAAGAAGACGGATGCAAATGTTAGAGCTGAGAATTGCAGGATGGTATGTGACGTAAACTGTGGCCTAAGTGCACAAATGGACTTCTGGACTTTGCTTTCATCAGAGCTACATTTATTTAATATATGTTCTCCTAATTAGGTTCAATCCAATTAAGCGCAAATGTTTAAAACAATAATGAGTTGGCCCTTATTTTGGTATGGCATTACACAGTTCACTGGTTGGCGCTTGGATTGCTGACCTTTATCTCCCCTTGATTTATCAAGCTGAAAGCTGCCGACCAGCATCTTTCACAGCCTCTGGCCTGTTTTTCTCCAGCACCGAATATTTCCATGACAGTGCAATTTTTTTGTTAACTATGGCCCCTATCTGTGTTATTAAAATTAAAAGTCTTTGTCTTGGGCATTTGCAATCATGTCTGAATTAAATTTTTGTAATAAGATATTTATTACTTATCTACCCATCTACCAAGTCATAAAAGGTTTTGCCTGGTAAAAACCTGAGCTGTTCACATGATTGATTGTTTTTCTTTATAGTCCAACAGCGCCCTGCAAATTTGTTTTGATGCGGTTGCTTGAAGCCCTTTGAGCCGACAATTTATAGATTTTTCAAAAGATGCTGGGGATTCACCTTCATTCTTTTTTCAAGAAACAAATCATACGCACTAGAGTGAGAGCAATTATCACACCGATAACATAGACAAATGGGTGATAAACATGTTTGTCTATGCGGATTTATCAGACAGAAACATAACAGACAGAAGAGCCCATCGGTGGAAGGAGATCAGAGGGACATGGATGTTTTCAGAGAGCGCTGTGCTCTTATCTTTGTCCGTCTGTCTGTGGAAGGTTTAGCTCACTAACTACTGTCAATCAAAACTAATGCACAGCGTTTTTCTTTTCACCACACAAGAGCTTCATGCAGGCGTTCTGCCAAGACTTTTCTGACAGAATGCAAATGTAGTTTCTAGGAAACAGCGGTTATGAAGCTAGGACAATAGCAAAATGTCAGCCTGGTGTGCATCTGCTACAGGGTTTATACAACATATTCTGTCATTCTGTGTTTCAGGTGATGTGTTTTCAACACAACACATCATTCAATGGCTTGACTGATTTTGTTCCCTTCAGATAATCAAAAATAAAAAACTCCTGCAGGATCAGCGGTGAATATACTGAAAGTCTTAACTGAAAATAATGACAAATACTAGATTTCCAACATGCTTAATACTGTTACATCATCAACGTAATTTTTCTCACACTCAAAGTCCTCCGGAGCAGGCTTTGTATTGTACGACGGTTTTCACGTGCTGAGTTGTTCGCTTTTCAACTGAAAAACTGGTGCGATAGGCCTTTTTTTTTTTTTTAAGACTTTCACTGAAGTGCAAATGTGTATAATTCAGAATATGCAATATCTGATAAAATTCTTATGTATAAAAATGTAACTACATAAAACTAGGCGTCAACCGATGTATGTGGGAGGATGCAGATGACTTCCTCTTCCTTGTTTCGGCTGATCCTTTTCAGGGTCGGCACATCTGATCGTCTGTTTCCATCCATAGGCCGGTCGGTACCCTGCTAGCTGACAGAAGCAGTGATGGTATCCATTTATCCAATCCCCGACCGATCCGGTTTGCAATCAGTTTCTTGTTACACGTATTGATTTAGTTTTACGTTGGATACCAATCCCGATAAAAGCCTCTTCATTTATCTGGGCTTGGGGGCTGCATAAGAGGGACCCTACATTGAGACCTTTTTGTGACCGGGTTCCATTTGTTACTAGGTAAACAGAATGATATTGTCGGAGTCATCTCAAACGCCGCACGGAAATAGTTGTAAGGAATGCACACTGGTATGAAAAACAAGCGCCAGCTGAAGCACAAGAAAGTGATTTTCTCATTTACATGTGTGATTGAGGTTCAGTAAGAAGGTGCATCTAGATTGCAGCCTGAAGGAGTGAACATTTACAATTCACCATTCCCTGTCAACCTCACATAAATACCCACAACAAGAAGTAAACATTGTTTGAGCCTCAACTGTCTATGGAGGGTGTGTCCAAAACTGTTAGCATAAATATAAATACATTTAATTATCTTTATAGATATGTTTGAAACATATTTATCTATATGTATATCTAATTATAAGTCTCCCTTTCAGTCGCCTCTGCAGAGCTTCTGAAGCTCCAGACCTGAAACTCATCAAGACAAACCTCCCCAACACAAGAATGAGTGACTTTGAACTACTCACCCCACTGACCTCAACACGATCCCTCCGTTCTACCCACTCATACCGCCTCCTCCTTCCCCGGACTAAGCTCAGCACCATGGGTGATCGGGCCTTCTGTTCTGCTGCCCCTCGTCTGTAGAATTCCCTCCCTGACCATCTCAGGGCTCCACAGACGACTGACACATTTAAAAAAGGACTAAAAACTTTCCTTTTTAGCAGAACCTATAACCTTAATTAACATTGCTGCTTTTTGGTCAGGCTTTTATATAGTTATTATTTTATTTTTTTATTGATGCTTTTATCTGCTTTTGCTTTGTAGCACTTTGAGATTTGATCCAAATGTAAAGTGCATTATAAATGAAATGTACTATTATTATTATTACTTATTGGTCATAAGCATCGATCTAGGTTTGGCACAGCATCTGTCACATGGTGACTTCATTGATGAGTTTGTATATGTGTGCATCGGTAAAAGGCATAAGTCCATGCAGACATCAATCAGAAATCTGGGTTATAATTATATGTTTTTATAGATTTGAAGTTAATATATCTGATTCTATTAATCGTTGCTTTTGACCGTAACGTCATTTGAGTTGGAAAATCTTACATTGAAGTAAGTTGCTTATGATGAAGGACTGATTGATACTATTTTAATTCATGTTTTTTTTCTTTTTTTTAATTTTCTTCTTTATTTCTAAAGTTTCTTTAACTAAAATCTATATATTTTATTTCATTTTGTGTGTTTACAAATGTAAATAAACATTCTCTAATTGAGTTTTGTTTAATACTACTTCTAGTATACTGAGTAGACGTATAGACAGACAGACAGACAGACAGACAGACATTCTAAACTGTTAGAGACATACTATGTAATGAGAATATATGAATAAGAAATTCAAATGAAATGAGAAAAATCTAATCCAGCTCTTCTCTGTTCCCAGGTCAGGAAACTCTGTATTCTAGAAGGTACATTACCCTACGCACTAACCTGAGCATCCTCCACCTATACAGAAACCCAGATGAGCATATTTCTTCACTTCGCTTGGAAATGTATGCAATTCTCAATGACAATGTGTGGGTTAGAAGAACCTGGCTTAGCCAAATGTATGGGATCAAAAAGCACCCAGGAGAATGATTCCTTCTCCTCAATCTAAACAGGCGGCATCCAAAGCCTTTTTGTTTGCTGATGCTCCGAAGCTGTCAATGCTCTGTACCTTGTTAGAAAAAACATTAACTGGAGGGAGGTAGATAAAAGATGTTGTTTTGTTGGCGCTCTTCGCAAGAAAAAACTACAACAACAAATTGAACAATTTGTAGACAAGACGGTGTCTGATGTGCTGGTCACACTGTGCTGCAAAACCATTTCTTATTTACTGCACACAAGAAAAAAGTGCAGAAACAAAATGTTTCTACGGGATCGCACTCACTAACTGGTTATTTAAAAATATTTCAACTCTCATGTTATATATGCTGATGGAGTACATAAACACTCTTTGTGAGGATGAATAAGGAAAAGGAAAAAGTAAGTGATTTGATTTATCTGTCATAAAAAAAAATTTCGTAGATATTAGACATAGATAAGATTTTCTTTTAATCCTCAATGCACGTCTGTCAAATCCCCTCTGTCATAAGAGCTATAGGCCAAGGAAGAATTGATGATATGGATCATATCATGTTAAAGACCAATATCACCAGTCTTATGTCAATCACAGTAAATGCACAAACATAATATTCTACTATAATTCACTATTCAGATTTGAGTGATTAAAGTATACATTGATGGGGTAATTTATATTTGATCAGGGTATATATACACACAGTGACTGAGATAATGCAGATTTAGTGTAATTCAATGTATTTCCTGTATCTGTGAAAGGTTAATATGAAAATAGATCCAATTATGGAAAATCATCTATAATTCCTACGATATACTCACGGTTCTTAATGTTAAGGGTAAGCTTTCCAGAATTAAAGAATTAGTTTTCTATTTCTTAATTTAGCATGATGCACATCAGACTGAGGAGATTTCATCACGGTGACATCAGCACTCCCTGAGATCAGTGAACTGAAGATTTGCCCAAGGTGATGAAAAGTGGAATACACATGCATGTAAAACAAGAACACAGTTTATTCTTTCAGGAGCCAGATTAACAATACACCTTTGAAAAACAGTAGTTTCAAAGGCTTGGTTTGATGAAGCCTTGCAACCACTTCCAAGTTTTTTCAGGTGATAATTTAAATGGATTATTGAGCTTGACATTAGTGGAGGTACTGAGTGGTATTTTGAGTTATAAAGTGAAAGTAATTTGAAAAAAACACAATCATATTATGCCAACAAATTTATAGTAACAAATGCTTGGGAAAAATCTGAAGATGAATTAAGATCTATTGGAGCTGACATGTCAGAATATCTGCTAAAGTATATATTCTAAAATGTTCCATCGTCAGAGTACAGGATGCATCAACATTACAGTCACTTGATGTGGGTCTTGTATATCGGCGTTGTATTGGTTTTCACTCTGAGGCTTCAATGAATCGGACTCTTGCCAAAGCTTGTTTTGATTTGGAATCTAATAAAGCTGTCTTAGTGAACAAGTTTGATGTTTCTAAGTTTAAACCCAGCCTAAGGATAACGGCCTGGTGAACATATCTGAAGTCTCTACAAGGTCTAAAAGTGAATTAAAACAAATGTACAAATGTACAAATGCTCAGACCCTTTTCCCACACAACTGCTTTATTTCTGTTTGTTTGCAGTCGATTTTCTAACACCCACAATGTATTCTGTAAATAATGAAATTGGATGAGAATCAGGAATAAAAACATGATACATTAGCAGAGAGTTTGCCAGGAGGGTGTGGGATTAAATATCAGCATTAATCATATAGAGGACATCCATCAGCTGTTACTAAAAAGCCTGATCATAAAGCAAATACTTATTATCCATTTTTCCCAAAGTAATCGTCAAAAACACTGTAATGGTTCAGGATTTGTCAGATAAATGTTATGATCCTAATATCCTGAATTATGCACAAGGAATAAAGATGAAAGAATCTCTAATATGTTAATCATCCAACGTGTGAAGGATTTGATTACCGATGAGCCGGTGAGTGGGCAACGTGGAAAGTGGACTTTCAGCGCGGTTTAAGCATTATCCAATTAATTCAATTGACTGTAGACTAATATGCTAAATTGGATGAAATCATATCCTCACTCTTCTCTCTGGACGAACAACAAAACAGATCAGCCCAAGCTGTCTCTGCCCTGCCGGCTGATGAGATGTGGAAAGTTTCTGTCATAAATGGGATTACTTAGATATTGAACCTACACGCCGTTAGGTGATCACATTACTGCCTCATCCTGGAAGATTTGTCCTCCTTCAAATGACAGACACTTCATTTGTGGTGCAAATGCAATTGCAGCTGTGCGTCTGTGAGTGCAAGGGTGTTATAAATAAATCTATAATGTAGAACTTGAATGTATATGAGGCATAATAATAACCTTCATTAGAAAAGGAGATGCAGAATTATTATTATTATACTACGATAGAACATCCAACCAATTAGTTTGCTTCTTAAGGTAACACTGTGTACTTTGAAATAAGGTTTTTCAAAGTGAAAAAGGTTTCATTTCTTATTATGTCTTATTTTTTTTCACGATGAACAAAGAATCTAACAAAGAATGATTGCGGTAAATAAGTGATCATAAGATGAAATGGGATCATGTTTAACTGTTGTTTGGTTAAACTGTGATTAAGCCGTGGGGTCAAGTGGGGTCAAGCGCTTTTCCAAGGCACTGTATCCACATCACATTCTCATTAAGAACTGAGGCCCCCTAAAGGTCTGATTTTAGGTTTGTCCCCCCTTCAGAGGTGTCTCCTTATGCCACTGTCATGTGTCACACGTCCAGGCACCCATGCAATGATGGGAACACTTGAGGTCATTCTTGTTGACACAATCGGCGCTCTCTAATCAAAGCCTCATCACCACGCACTGAATATTGACCCTAAGAGATCCTGTTGTCAGACGTCCATTAATTTCCTTTTGACGACCAACACACCCCAGTGATCAGCAAATGACCACCGCTCATTTCACCGCATGAGGCAGACACAGGCTTGGACTCATGGGTTCATGGGCACTACTTTAAAAAATGTCATCTTTTGTACTGTGTTATTAAGTTCTTTAGTCACATTGTCACGATTGTATGTGTGACACCAAACACCGCTGATAAAGAAAGAGCGTCTGAAGGGAATGCTTACATCCCAGTAACTACTGTTTGCGGCATATAGAAAGAAAAGAGCAACATTACATTTAGTGATTCAAGGTTACAGTTCTGAGTTTAGAATAACCTCCAACAAAAAATACATTTCTCTATTCCAACATAACTTCATTTGTAAAATACAAACTAAAACCTTTTAGTGTCATGACTGATTTGTGCACTCTCAGGGGTATGTGGATGTGAACTCATGGAATTCATCAAGTAGTTTGGTGATCAGAAAGCCCTCTCACAATGTTACCAAAAATGACCAAAAAATCCTGTATAAACTGGCCTTTAAATGCATCAGATGTAAACCAGATGCATCACAGGTTATTCAATCGTACGTCTGTGCATAAAGTTGCATCTCAAAAACAACTGCAGTCGATTTTTTATGTGAAAGCAGGAGACCATAAACCAGCAGACTATAATTTGTGGGCAGGTCATTCCATAGTTCAGCTGCTATGCTATGTTTCATTTGGTTTTAACGAATGCCAAAGGTTTACGACCATTCCTAGGGACAGAAAAAATAAAGATACAGCGCCCCATAGATCACCCCTGTGGAACACCCAAAGACAATGGAGAGAAATCAGACACTTAGCTTGAAAATTGAAACTCGTGTCATTGTGGTAAGATGAAAACCAGTTAACTGGACGTCAGACTTCTAAATCCCGCCACACCACCAGCAAATCATACAATAAACCACATTTGGTTTGGACTTCCCATCGGCTCAGTGTGTAGCATGCCATCTTACAAACAATCCTTGCACACACTGAACAAATCGTAGTGTCGCACTGCTTGATCGGTTAGTGAGGCTCTTCTTGGCTAAATGTTACCAGGGATCGTTGGCATCACTTGAGCAAGTGTCGCAAACAGGCCAAAGTTCTCCCCACTCTCCCAGAAGCAATACATTCATTGTTTCTTTGCATCAAATCACTCTGTTATCAACCATGACCAAAGTAAACTACTACTTTTACCTGTTGTGAAGTTACAGACGCATCTGAAAACCCAACGTAGCCATGTCTTATTTCACAACATTACCCATAAGCCGGCACAGACGACTCCATTAAGCTTCTGCCACATACGCGTCAACTACCCCCCGATGAGCGGATTTGTGATGTTTGGAGAATCATCGACACGGATTAGATTTACCAAATGAGGGGAGACAACTCGCATCTGCCTGCAGCTTTGAATCTGCTTTGTATGCAATCAAGCCACAGGAAAATTTTGCATTAAATTGCTGTTTCTGAAAATTAACCAAAAAATTGTGCTTCTCCAATGAACCAGTGAAATGTTTGGCACTACAAGACAACATTTCTGAAAAGTATGAAAGTAAGTTATGGTGGTCATGCTTTATGAAGAGAAAATAACTTGAGCCAAGTTAAACTTTCAACAAGGTTTTGGCACCACATTGATATTATTATTCTGCCAGCATATGTGAAAATCTCTAATCAAATAACCCATGAAAAAAAAACAGTGGGCGTCAATCAGTTTAATCCTCTGATACTGACACTTGATCTTCTGCTTTCGTATATTGAGTAACTACGCCAGACATGCCATTAGAATTAAATATCCTATAACTGAAATGAAGATGAACACTGCTCTAGCTCTCTTTTTTGGTGCATTTCTTCCCTTCCTCTCATAAATGAGAAAACAGAGGGAACAGCCGCTGAGCTCTGGTAATTCTGCTCTAAATCGCCTGCAGGCTTCGCTCTCCTAAAATAAGTGAGGGATAAACCCACGTCTAGTAAACACAGCCTCTGCCCTCCATTCTTCTAGAGGGGACAAAGAGCTATTATCAGCAAAAACATGTTATTCCATTAAGGCTAATTTAAATCTATTAATCCGGATGATAATTTGGATCGGAGAGATTAAAATATATATTCAGAGGAGGGCAATAAGTATCATGTAACAGTACAGAAACAGAGAGGCCCGACTTCTACTAAGATTTCGGCTATTAAGCCTTCATCTGAGCAAGAGGAGGATAAGGTGGAGTTCAGCAGCTTACAGCGGGATCTATAGTTGGCGTCTGATGTCACAATGGGAGCATAAAATGATGAAAGGATTATAGCATTATTCAATGGCTCATATTCAAATTTGAAACCCTCATTGATCTTATTGCGAGGAAGAACTGGATTGATACTGGGAAAGGTCGGTTGTATATTTCTGACATTAAAGGGAGCTTCAACTGCAGATATTTTTAGGACATAATTTCACAACCATTTTAGATTTAGTCCAAATGTTGTGCATACAAATGGACTGGAGGAGATCTGTCTTGTATTTATCCTATTTTACTTCCTAGGGGGAGCTTTCTATTTTTTTTTTTGTTTTACAAAAAACACTGTTGTTCACATCTTCACATTTAAAGGGAGGTGTTCAATAAGGGAGATTTCTTGTATAAAGACAGGGCTTTGGGAACTCTTCATCAACTTACCCTTTCTGTCGGGAACGACGGCGTAGTTCTAGTTGTACCTGAAATATAAGATTAGAGAAGATCATATTTTTGTTGATGCTTCAAACACGTGATTCCAAAATGGTAGGACTAGCTTTCCACTTTGAGCGAATTCGGTGGTGTTGCTTAAATTTGAGTCACAACAGACTAAAGCGTTGTAATCATGGCGACATCAGAGAGCGTGCTATTTCATCCATGCAATGATACAATCATTTATTGTGACAACGCTGTGGGTGGAGGTATGCACTCTCTGAGTTCCTTCTAGTTCTATATCCAGCAGCTATGTGATTCCAAATGAGAGGGGGCTGTTATTTAATTCATCTTTCTTCAAAATGTGAGCTGCTGCAATAAATCTGTGATATTTGTTGTTGTTGTTGTCAGGATGAAAGAAACAGCCTGAACTCCTCAGGAGAACACAACAGGTGGTGCTGGCTTTTCAAACACGGCACTGGAGGTTTTCAACAGTAACATTTCAAGACAAAAAGAAGTTGCAAAATCTCACATGATGAAGAAGGTTGTGCACTGAGAAAAGATTTGGGAAGATACTAAGTATCTGCCTGAAGAGCAAGCAATGATGGTTTGCGACAAAGTATTAGATATCTGGTAGTGTTTTCTATATTTTGCTTGTTTTATGCACATCCTCAATAAATCGGTATCATAGAAAACATCATTGAGTACATTTCCTACATAGACAACTTTTAAACGTCTTTAAGGGCATTCTTTGTCCATATTTAGTCGAGTATAATCTTGTACGGGAGTGAAAAAAGGTCAAGGTTTCTGACCAGTCAGCGTATGTTATGCAAACACAAGCAACAAGCCATGAAATGCTGCGAAACACTGGTCACAAACGAAAGGTCAGTCATCATCTAGACAGCTCGCTCCTGCTCCTGTCAACCTGACTGCTGTGTTGAAATAAATGCCCCGTGATTCCTGTAAATACCTCTCTTCAGCCTGTGCGGCTCGTGAAATTAGCAGCCCCTCTTTTTAAAAACAAAGAAATATTTATTTATTTCCTGCAACAAAATATTTCCCACCAACCTTTCAAGCGGGATGCAGGCGTTCAGTAAAGTGAAATGTGTCAAATGTTCTGGATTGTTAATTATTAAAATGTGACACAAATTTGTTTCTGAAAGGTTTCATCCAAATCCCAAAATATTTATCTATGTCTTGCATCCATGTGTTTATTCCCTAGAAACAAAGAAAGACCACTCAGGCCACCGGGGGTTTACAAGAGGCTCTGTAGAGTCTTATCCCAGTTGGGCATTCCCAGTAGCCTTCTGAATGCCTCCCTGATGCACGCCTCTTTAGTCACACTCAAGGGTTGTGTCATTAGGCGGATATCGAGAATAAATCGAGATAATTGCTTTGTGGCTAAACAGCTTCTCATTATCTCCGCTATTGGATATAATACCTCTTACTATGGCTGCTATTAACATCAACCGGAAATAAAAAAGAGATGAATGGCATGGAAAAAGATTCCTGATTCATTTGTTGGTGACTACATTACCTTGGGTCACATTCTTGTGACATCAAGAACCTCAAGTTTGACCCAGGGCTCCACCCATTGGTCAACATTGTAGGTCAGTGGACTGGCCTTACCCTCAATTTTTCTAGAAAAACTCCTTTTTAATATAACTACTACTAATATAAATTACATTTATGTTAGCTTAATTTGCATAATGTTGCAGCACATGAATAAAGGGGCCATGGAGTGGGGTAAAACATCATTACATGTCCTGCTCCGCAGCTCACTCCCTTTCTCTTGGCGTGTCAGTGGTGAAGGTGTCCTGATAAAAAAGAGCACCCTGTGCTTCGAATCCAGGGACATTCAAATGACACCTATTATTCACAGACTCATGTGTCTAGAACTCAAACATCCTTGATCCCAAGTCAAAAGGATTCAGTGTAATGTATTCATCTGCTGGTATCTCTTTGTCTAGTGTTTTGTCTGACTTTTGTCTGAAATTTGAAAATTTCTTCAAAAAAAAAAAAAAAAAAAAAAAAAAAAAAAAAATCCATGTAGGCAATAGGGAAATATTTCTGTACTCATTTGTATTTTATGTGACCATTTTCCAATCTAGTACCCAGGGCGCGAAACCCTCTTCTTCTAAGAGTGTTTGTTTATTGGCACACCTCCACCAAGGCACAATTGTCCCTTTTGAAAAAGTTACAAGCTAAGCTAATTCCAATCATCAACCTAACTTTCTTCACAATGTGTCAGGTAGACTATTCATAACAGCTGAAAATGGTGAAAACAGATCTATCTCTATCAAGAACAGGTGGAAAAACAATAGTGGAAAAACAATAGAATCAGCTACGATATCTGGCTACTCATAATTGTAATGGATTCAACCCTACCACATGTTCAACTCTTCCACCGACACTCGTAAAAATCCATCTAGTAGTTTCCGTGTAATCCCGCTTAAACAGATTAACACACTACCGTGAAAACATATAAGCAAAAACAGTAGCCCTTAACATTATAGATCGCCCTTATGTTATGTTTGTCACATGATCAATAGAAAATAATACTTTAAAACAAGATTATGGAATCAAGATTTTGGGAATAAACAAAAAGAGAAAAAAAGGACATTATTGATTATTATTTTCTATTACTGTCATTTTTCATGCCAACTGTAATTGTAGAATTCTATTCTTCTTCTTGTAATGCTCATATATTTAACTACATAATTTCTTGCATGCACGTGCAGCAAACTCTGGGCCATGAAAACAGCTTTGTATTTCCCTTATAATCGACAGAATGTTTCAGACATGTCAATATGGAAGTATGCCTCACTTGTGCTAATGGGATTCTGTCAAGACTGTGCATGTACTCCGTCATATTTCAATTTGCTTGCAATTAGCCCCTAACCTCAATAATGTAAAAGCTTAAAAGACCTCCTAAGCAACCCGTAAAGCTTCTTCATCAGCAATTATACATGAAGGAGAGATTGTCGGCCAGCGAGTTGCACAGGGGGAATATGTTCTTGTATTCTGACATTGTTAGTGTTGGAGAAGGATATGACCATTGTGCAGAACAAAAGTAGCTCTGGGTAACAGGCTGGGACTGTAATCTTTCATCACCAACGCAAGGACATATTCCAAAAACATTTCTTCATTATGTTGACAACTATCTATATTTCTATCAAAATGTACTTTCAGATCCCATGAAATGTTCGGAGATCATAATGGATTTCTCAAAAAGAAAAAGGTGGTGAGACTTGTTGGTTGGAGTGGAGGAGAGAATGCAGCACATCTGCCACTTTTAAATATTTTAATAATTGTAATACCGTCGAAATAAAATAAATGTTTTAGACAGATTGACAAATTAATTAGCTTTAAACTTTGTTGTAAGCAAAACAGCTCCACAGAGGATTAATCATTTCCTGTTCCCTCGGGGCGGATTCTATCCAAAGTTGGATCACCTGTTTCCCATCCTGGATACCCATCTCTAATAGCAGTTTCAGGCATGTCTCTCACCAACTTTTAAAAAGTTAGTATCAAACAAATAATAGATATATAACTAAATGAATAATTAAATAAACAAAAAAATGAACAACATGATTAATATCAAATAAAGATTTAGGATTTGAGAGACTAAAAAATATCGAAGCATTAAATGTGTTTTTATGTGAACTGGGAAATTATTTTTTTGTGATTGAGCAAACCAGTGGTCTTTGTCAGTTTTTCAATTCCGTCTGTTCTCTCATGCTTATCAGACTCTTTCTTTCATTGTCAGAGGTTTCGGTGACATTTTCCCTTTTGGCACTGCCTTATTTTATTGTTTGAAAAATAGGTAGGCTTTATTGGGTGTGAATATCCGATGGCATTTTTTTGCTTCTATGAGTTTCTTTCTGTCTCAAATTTCACATTTATTTGATATGCAATAGGATTGGTTTGACAATTCAGGCACATTTCTGAATTCGTATTTGGCCAACACTTCCACACAGTTTTTATGGTTGATATTTAAAAAAAAAGCAGACAAAAAAAAGCTTTAAAAATGGATATAAATGCACAGGATATAAATGCATGACTCAGCACCTATTCCAAATCTAATGCCAAATCCAATAAATGTTACCTATCCTGGCTAAAGAATAAATAAAAAAAACATCACTGACTCCCCAATTTTATCTTTCTTCAACACAGGATTTAATGGAGTCTTTTCTTTAACTAACTTTCATCAGGATCCATGAAATATGATTTTTGTAATCCTTCTAACAAACTGAAACCAGTCGTAACTCTCAAGTCATTTCAACCCCTTAGATGTATCACATGGCCCAACCCCAACGCCAGCCTAGTCCCACCGGCGCAGCTTTTATCTAATACCCAATGAAACAGGCAGGAATGCTTTTTTTTTTCCTATGCAAATTGTTATAAGGAAGAAAAAAAAGATTACCCTGGGATGCACTCATACTGAGAAGATCATGAAAGGTCAAACATGACGCCAGGGGCCAGACCAAACACACATACAATTTGAATATTATTTTTTATAAACCTATAACTGCCACAAATATGAAAATGGAGCTATGTAATGAAATAACAGTTGTCCCTGCAATCAGCAGATATACTAACAATCATAAAAATGAAAAGTTATGTTGAAAGACAGTTCAAGCTTTTTGGATTTTTTTTAACCCCTGAAGGTTTATCTTTGACGCTCCAAATGAACGATTTGGCCATCATCCTTTTTCAGCTGCACATGAAAATGAGTATGTGTGCAATGTGTCTGACCAAGGTAATACGAGTGTTTGAGGGATTTCCGATTATGTTTTCAAGTATTTGTTAACATGGTTAGACGTTCGTCTACATATTTGATTTAAATATGTAGAGAGAAACGTGGAAGAAGTAAACAGCCATATTCACTGCCAAACAGGAACACATCAAGCAAAGCACACTGCTTCAGTGGAGATTTCAACACAGTGAGCAATTTAGATTATGAACAGAGAGAAGAATCAATCCCGCCTTCGTTGCCAACTTTGTCACAGCCTGATGGTGTGTTAACAATGATGTGAAACAAAAGCACAGGACTGTTAAATCATGTCTATCACTGCTGGGGAAGCCATTAACCAGTTTGCATTGGGACTCAGGAGGCAGGTAGTTCTAGGTAAATACATGAACTCCCAAACAAAAGCACTTTCTCACCTCCTGTTTTAATAATCACTGATGTAGTATTAGACATTTTTGGTACAAATATAATAAATTGGAGAAAGTCTTCAGTGTGAATCTCAGCTATAATTTCACGGAAAACATTGTGGAATTTACATTGCAAATTAATCAGCATCAGTAAAAACTAGACTGCAAAGAAAAATAAGGGAACTTATTTAGTTCCTATCACATTGTATCATAGACGGACTTTATTACCTCCACTGAATAGATTATGTTTTCGTCTGTGTCTGGATCACCTAAAATCTAAAGACGGATTGGACGGATTCGAAACTTGGGTTGGAATTAGAAAAATGTGCAGATTGTTTAGTTTAGCAGATTGTTTATTTTTTTGGCCTATAGCCAAAAAATGATATCCATGTGTCTAATATTTTTGGTGCCGAAACAGCTTTTTTCAAAAAGTCCTTATCATTTGACTTCTATCAAAGTTGCACATATCCTCATACTTGCCCATTTTCCTGCTTCCAACACACCCAATACATCCCACACACTGACAGGTTCCATTGTAAAGGGATAATCAATGTTATTCTGACATCAGCTGTCAGTGGTTTTAATGGCCGAATGGTGTACACACACCCACACACATACTCACACACACACAAACACACAGACATGCTCACACACCATCAAAACGTGGTGTGTTTGTTAGATCCATTCGGTTTTCTGAGATATGTTAAGCATCTCAACTCATTTAATCCATGAAGATTCAGGGATGTTATGGAATCTTCATCGCCGCCACCACATCCACTGCATTTTCATACACATCAGCCGGAGATCCATCGTATAAACGTGATAACGCTATAAATATTTCCTGGATAATTTTCAAATGTTATTGTGGTTGTTTATTTCAGTAAAAAGGAAGACCTTTATCTCCAAGGGTTTTAAGACCAAAATTTCTTAACCAATTTTGCCAAAATTGGTGAATATGAATCGACTCGTGGTGATCAATTTTGTATGTCTCGTATTTTACTCACTAGGGGTACCTATTTTTTTGCGAAAAAACACTGTTTTTCGGACATAACTTCACGTTTAATCTGAGGAGACTCCAGCAGAGAAGGATACATTTAATAAATAAGTAATTGGTTCTGGAATGATTGGGGCAGACAGCTCGGAAAAAATGTGAATCCAATATGGCGTCTGTAGTTGCCTTCCTGCAATCAACAGCTTGAAGTGCCACTTTGAATGCAGAGGAAGTGAAGGCCTGTAGGGTGAATGGAGAGCCAGAAGAACGATTTAGAGAGAGGACATATGTCGAATGCTGACAACCAACAGATGAAAAACCTGGTTATTTCACATCAAACAGATTCCCAGAAGCAAAAAAAATGCATATTGAAAGCATTACTCCGGGGCCCAGAGCGGCAAACGAACTTCGACTTAAGAAAACACATGCAAATAGATAAGTGACCCTAACATGAACTGTATCCAAAGCTAGAGAAACAAGTTGTGTTATACTTGCTTAAGAAAACTATTAACCAGCCCCTTTATAACTTCTACATCTGACATTCTGACCGTTGAACGGTCAGAATGTCAGATGTAGAAGTTATAAAGGGGCTGGTTAATAGTTTTCTTAAGCAAGTATAACACATCTCGTTTACTGTAGCGTCGGGTACTGTGAGTGTTAGGTTCATTATTAAGTGTTTTTTGTTGTTTTCACGATGTTGATTAACGTTTTATACTGAGTCACATGACCGCATGACCCGGAAGTTAAGCGAAGCTAGCACGGCTGATCAGAATATCGTGAAATGTTTCTCTATCAGATTCTAATGAATCTGTTTTACTCATTAAATTAAGCATTAAAAAAGTGTGTCTGCATCACTTCTAATAGTATTTCACAAACACTTCCTTTGTCTTGTGGCTTTTGCGGATTATTTTTTCGAAATTTGTCGTGGCTTTTGCACCACTCCTGTGTTGTCAAATTGACGAAGATTTATTCTTTCCTTACTGCAACCATGTTTTGTAAAATCAATGACCGATTTTGTCCAAAATTTGGTTCATATGAATCCACTAGGGGGGGATCTACTCTAGATATTGTATTTTACTATAAAAGTTTGCATTTTACTCACTAGCGGAAGCTCATTTAACAAAAAACAGTGTTTCTTTTGGTTTTTTTTGAGGAGTTCAATCAGGGGGATAGCTTGTACAACACAGGGGATTTGGGGCTTTTCGGGCCAGTAGGCCTGGTTCTATATGCTTAGAAATAAATAATTTAAAAAATAATTACGGTATAATTCTATCATAATAATGTCTGCTTTGATGCCGTCCTGTCACAATGGACGTCACCTGTAACAATACAAAACACGACCTTGCTAGACGGATCCATGAGCAGGAACACAATGCTAAGAAAATGCAGAGCTAATCGGCTCAACGTAGTGAAGCAGGACTATTCCTCTGCTACTGAAGGGGTTTTTAGATGCATTGAAATGACATTGAATTATCCCCGGCACATAACTTTTCACTTAAATGAATCAATGTACGTTCTGTAGCACAATAGCTCAACAAAGGATGGTACGAAAAGATATAATGTTCACACGGAAGAACGGATCAGACCTTTATCCTTATTTTGTATTACATATGACTGAGAACAAAAACCTAGTATTCTGGCTGAGATTTCATTCATTCACATTCAGTTTAGATTTGTTTATTCTTAATCCTCCTGACACCAAACAGGGGCCGTTAGGATCTATCAGTGATTTAACGCCTGTGTTTTTTCGCACACCTGAAACGTCACACGCAAGACAGTACGGGTTCATACAGTGACACTCAAAGAAAATAGCCCGATAAATCTTGAAGCTTGATAAACCTACCATGTAATAATTTCAGACATTTTCCTGTCCTGTGAAGGTTATTAAAAACAGCTTTTGGTTTTGATGGTTCTGTGTATCCTGATATTATCTGCAGTGGCATTAGTGCAGGCATGGAAATGTTTGAAATGACTGAAACCGCTCTCTCTAATCATTAAATTAAATGTCAAAAGAAAAAATTGAATTCAACTAATGTGTTGTTAATATATATCCCTATGGTGTGTCTTGAAGTCTCTTAACTCTTCACTCTTTAAGTGAACACTGCTCAAACGAATACAGAAACTTTCCTATGAGTGTTTTTTCTTTTACTTCTCCAGAGTAAAAAAAGAACAAGGTTGTAGAACTTCAGCCAGACCCTGTGTTTGATGTTATTGGTTATGCCAAGGTATGATAAAATGGCTTTGACGTTGCTGGCAGCCAACAATGGCAAATGAAATAAAGCAGACAGGAGTTGGTCCTCCTACACAGGAGAAGTGCTTTTATACAAGATTATCTTTTATCACGAACCTAGAGACATGCAGCATATCTTTTCTCCAGAAAGATGTAAAGAGCAGACGTAGCGCTGACGACTTAGTCTAATCCCTGCAATGTCAGCTATGGGTTCAGTGCTAGTTTGTAAATGTAAGCATGCAGAAAAATGCTGAACACGGTAAACGGTTACAAGCACCAATGACATGGCTGTATTATGATTATGATGATCAATGTTATTAGCATGATTATTATTGGGTTTGAATGCTGGATTACTACTGCTGCCTTGTCGTATCACTTTTATCATAGCAGTCGCTAACATTAGCGACAATGCTATGGACTGTATTTTTATTAATTCTACAATTGTTTTGAGTTGGCTAAAGAGTTTTTGAACCACTACGTTGCCACATATAGGCCCCTACATTTCTGTACTGGACATTTTTAAATTCCCGTGTTTCTGAACGCAGCTCAATCCTATCTGTACGTTCAGCTAATGTTTATTGTTAGAATAATGAATAATTTATAGTACAATTTATCTTCATGAGACTCTTCAAAATTCTTAATGTTATTTATACTCCACCTTTCAACATTCAAATTATTGGGGTTTATTTTTTGTTTCTTGTTTGTTCTTCATGTCCTGATAAATGGTCTGTACTTTAGGTTTGAATGCAGGACTTCTTATATCTGTAGTTTTCATCAAAAATGCACAAGTCGGGTACCATCTTCCTGTTTTTCACCTTTTACTTCAATCTAACTTATCAAGATTCAACATCAGGGATATTTACCTCTGCCAAAGAGGGTCTGTTTTTGTGAGTAAAGGTTTGTTTGTTTGTCTGTCTGCCTTTTATTATTATAAAAAGGCAGACAGATAGTCATTATTTTGACTATCTGCGTGTTTCCTCATGTCTGGATACATTGTTTGTACTCCTGGTTTAACCTCAGGACTTACTGTCTGTAGGTTTCATCAAACATGCATTAGAGTAATTGTCAGGTACTATTTTCCTGTTTTTCACCGTTTACCTCATCTAACTTATTCAAGTTCCAACAGCAGGGATATTTACCTCTGCCAAGGAGGTCCTGTTTTTGTGAGCATAGGTTTGTTTGTTCGTCTGTCTGCCTTTTAGAACGATAACACAAAAAGTTATGAACAGATTTTCGATTATCCTTTACAGAGGTAGGGTTCGGGGAACAATCCATTACATTTTGGTGCTGATCCAGATAATTATAGACAAACAGTGCACTATTCCTAATTTAGTGACCGCCCAAGGTGTTCATCAGGGGCGAGGGTGAAGAAGAGCTGCATCTGTAGCTCTTTTACCAGGCAAGGGCATTAGGTTCCTGTGGAGCTGAGCTCCATTACAGATTTGTTTAGAAAAGAGATAGATGTTGCCACATATTGCATTAGGTAGTGATCTCCACAGGGGGAGCTTCATGAGGAAACTGAGCTGTCTGGGCGGAGGCGTGTGCTCTCTGAGTGCTGCTTAGTTCATTATACATTATTGCAAAAATCAAATAAACCTAGAAAAACTGTATCTAAAACCCAGGCACTCTTTCCTTACCTAAAAATCTCAAGGTCTTTTAATATCGAGGATGACCTGTGGATGATGACATGAAAATCTCCTCAGTTCAAATGTGCATAAAATTGACATCACAAAATATTCCCAGTTTAGAGCCATCCGCTAATGTGGATATAAGCTGATTTGGTCTGTTATGTATCTAATGAATCATAACCCTTCGATGATGTGAGACAACGAGACCATGGAGAACGACTAGTTTTCCCAGTGACTTTCTAATGCAGATTTTCCTTCTGGTTTCCAGTGGCCTCACGCCTCTGACCCTGTCACTACCAATTGCTTATGTTCTCAATTATGCCTTGTTTACTTCTGTCATCCCCCTCAGCTGTGAGAGGATGGTTATGTAACGCTACATACGATGCATGATCATCAGCATTGCTGTGTCCCTTAGAGAAATCAATTTGACCCATCAGTTCTCGCCTTGCCCCTTTTGATAGCTCAATCCATTTTACGAATCCTGATCTGAAGGTCTTTCCTGCAAAAATGGGTGAATGGAGGAGCAGTGGGGTCCAAATCTGGCAACATCAATCTAAGTTTGAAGCTAATTCTTCATGAAACATGGTGACAAAATACATTTAAAAGGCTGGATGGGACTATTGAATTCAAACAGCTTTGCTGTTCAGTAATCCAAATGACTATTAGAAAAATCTAGTATGTTTATTTATGTTTATTTTGTCAAAAATATTTACATAAAACTCTCTAGGATCAGAAAAATAGCCTTCAAATGGGAGAAAATTCCAATAAAATACATGTTAATCTGAATGTTATCATGCATCTTCAATGGACAGACGTAAACTATTGATGCACAAACAACATGTCTATGATTCTCATCCCTGTGCGCATCAATGCTCAAGGAGGGCGGAAATCTATTAACCTTTAAGGCAGCAGGAGAACTACGCAGCTAGCCAGGAGGGAGGAATAAGCATCTGCATTTAAAGGTTAGTGGAGATAATGCAAGAGTGGTGGTAGAAGGTTGGGATGTTTTTAGAGCATAAACATACAAATTACTGTCGATTCTCAACAAGGTGCGAGTGTGTTTTCTCACCAGGCATCTCTGAGACTGCAAATTTGAAATCTGGCCCAACAGAGGAGCTTGCCAAGCATGTACCCTTTAACCTTGGTGTTACCCCATAATCTCCCTTTACAGCTGTCAAATATTCTTCAATTTGCAGATGGTGTGATTATTGGGATTGACTACAGATGCAGATAAAACAGCAAAGACATTACATGATGATAATGATAACTTTAATACTGATACTGACTCTGATTTTTCACATCATGTCCTCTGATTACCCTTTTATAAAAAAAAATGTTTTTCATGTTTCAGACTAAATGAGCTGCATGCCACACCAAAAAGCAAAGGCTGCATTGCAAAATTCCCCTCTTCTACTCATGTTTCCTGGATGATTAGAAAGGTGCAAAGATAGACAGAGATGACTTTGACAACTTATTTTTTTAGAAAAGGTTTCCCGCAAGAAAACGGATGCACAAGACTCACTTTCTGACATCCGGTTATTAGAAACCTTTTTACATTTACAATGTAGAGAATGTAAATGCGACTTTAACAGCTTAGTATTAATGATCTACATTACTTTTTATGTTTGAGGGGCTCAGATTCCTATGGAGCGTACTGCATTTAATTTGAGAGAAAAAATATTTTAAAATTGACAATGCAATTATGTCATTAATTTGCATAAATATCTTTATTTTCAGAAAATGCCAGACTGCAATGCATTTCAGATTCATCATATATCTGTGAAGTGTGCTGTTCAACTCTTCCGGCGTATCCCAATGGGCTTTCCATCTGAAGTTCTTGAATATATACATCATAAAGCTGGAGGTGATACAAAAGCCTTTGTACTGAAAATGGAGAGATTAGCATTTCATTTGATGAATCTATTCACCTTTTATTTTAATGATAATAATAACTTAGATTTATATAGTGCCTTTCACGAAACCCAATGACACTTTACATAGAAGGAGACAGAATAAGACCAAAAAAATGTATTGAAAAAAACTATGTGTTAGTAAGATGAGAGAGTTAGGTGATGTTGTAGGCCGCGGTAAAGATGTGAGGTTTGAGGAGTTTTTTTGAACATGTCCAGGGATGTAGCATTGCGGATGTTGGCAGGTAGAGCGTTCCAGAAGGGTGGGGGTTGTGTCGCTGAAGGCTCGGTCTCCGAAGGTCCACAGGTGTGGGGAATGGAGAGAAGACCAATGTCTGAGGACCGCAGATTCCGGGGAGGGGTGTGTGGGTGGAGGGGTTCAGAGAGGTACAGGGGGGTAAAGGTGTGGAGGGATTTGTAAAGTTTAAAAAGTGATAATGGGCCACTTCCTCTAAAGCTTCGATTGGCCTGTAAGGCGGGATCTTCATGTCAATCACTGTGGCTGCTGCTCACTGCTGCAATAAATAGGGAATTGTCTATGAAAGCTTTGGAGGGAGTTTGAAGTAAATGGTCATTTTCACCTTCCAGCCTTTTGTTCTTGTTACCAGTTAGATAAAAACAAAGGCAGCAGATGAACTGTGAAACAATATGATGGATCGGGATTTTCATGTCAATCAAAATCATATTAAAGAAAATACTTGGAGGGGAGCTATATGTATTTGGTTACAATATGGTAACAGGGGGGGGGTAGGAACGTGGTAGCGTCATCAATGTGTTACTGATATAATGCAGATTCATCATGTGTTTCATGAATAATGGACCTATGAATTGGTAAATCATATATTCGTTCATAAGTAAGACACTGCAGATGATTTACACATAATACAGTTCTAGGAAACAGGTTTCCAGAGACAAGGAAATATCTGTTCAAAGTTAACTTGGCCTGAGGCGGTGAAGAAATATCATCACGGCAACATCACCAAAGTGCGTGCGCCATACCCTGGAGAAAACCAACCGGAAAAAGATTTCCTCACAGCGATCCAAAATGAAATGCATAATAACACATCCATTACTTCTCTTCTGTCCTGGATGTTGTCAGACATTGCTGAAATGCCTTTCATGATGGAAAACTACTGTGTTTCCTGAATCCTCAAGTTTTAGGGACATTGGTGTCGGCAGCAGCATGCACTCTTTGAGTGCTGCCTTCTGGCTGTAAATATAATCAGCTGTGTATATATTCTGTCTTAAAACTGTCATGTCATTGTGCAACCCTTTGCTACACTAGAACAAATAAAGTTACAGTCAATGTCAATCCTGTGTGGGAGTCTGAGCTTTTATTGTGCGTGTCCTGTGAAACCTTGTGTCGTGGATTCTCTTTTCAGGTTTCAACGTACTGCAGTGCTAATTCACTTTTTTTTAATAATAAAGCCTGGAATTATTGAAACTGAATTTTTTAGTAACAGACTCACCCAGACTAACTGCCGCCAACAACCTTCTGGTTTACAAAGCAAAAACAAAGCAATCACTCTCAAGCCAGACTGTGATAATTGGTAGCACTTAAGCTATTTACCAAATGCGAGGGCACAAAACATATAATTTAGTTATAAGTAGAAGATAAATCACACACACACCAATTGATTCATACGAATTGTTCATACGAACAATTTAAAAAAAAAAAAGCTACTCACCCATGTCAGCATGTAGCAGCAAGAGAGTGGACACAGGACAAATGTGAACCTTTTCAAAAGAGAAGAGAAAAGACTCTTAGAGCATCGGTAACCTACTGTGACTTTCAGACTTACAGACAGCAGGCCTTTTTATTAACTTGCCAGTGTGGTGGATCAGAGTCTAGACCAAAACAAGCATCAAGGAGATAGAGGTCAGCCGAGAGGAGTGCGTGATGATTCAGTGATGTGCAAAAGCAAAGTCTTTCTTTGTTTTATTAAAATTTATAATGGTCAGTGTAACAAGATGTTCAGAACGAAGGTGATGCATGACAAGTTCGTATTGTCATGTGACCGCGGCAAGTCTGAGCAAAATCAGGCAGGAAAATTAGTCTTTCTTAATCTATAGGAACCCAGACCCAGGTCTCCTTAAATGAAAACTCGGCCTCTGCTGTCATCAATGACATCAAGGGTATATCCCCCAAAAAGATCCCAATCCCCTGCGTTGTACAAGCAATCCCCCTGAGTTGACCTCAACTTAAATGTGACATTATGCCCAAAGAACATTCATAAAAAGAGGAAGTGAGTAAAATATGAATTATTAGAGAAAATATGATATAGAGCTCTTCGAGTCAATTCAAATGCAGCAAATTTGGTCTAATCCAACTAACTTTTAGGAAGTTATGTTCGAAAAGTTATGTTCCTTCTACTTTCTTTTCCTCATTGACTCAATGTCCTCTTCCTCCTCTCTGGTCTGTGTGTAAATGTGTGATTGTTGAATTGTGTCACCTGTCCTTGGCCCTCACCTGTTTCCCTGTTGTCTTTACTTTATTATACTTAACTTTATTTCTGAATGTTTACTTTAGTGTGTTTCTAACTGGGTTCTGTTAAGATAAATGTAACAAGATCTCCTCCAGTTGATTCATGTGCACTAAATCAAACGAAATTGAGAAGCAATGGCCAGAAAATGTTTGAAGACAAAGCTCCCCCTAGTGTTGGAAATAAACAGCCGACCTTTCTTCCTCGCACTAACATCTAAATCAGAATAAAATCTGAATATAATCCATGAAATAATTCTTGAGTTAATATGAGTTAAAATAAAGACTTGGCCTCCGAAAATTCCACAATATCCATGACATGTGACGTAGGGACATTAAAGGACCACATTTCTGAAATAATTGTTTTTAAGTTCTACCCCTTGTCAGAGTTCGGTAATATTTTATGTCAAGATTTCTCAAATGAATCAGTTTCACTATACCTAAACATAGACATTAAAATACATAAATACAAAAATGTGCTATCCTACATTGGTTCATAGACGTTTGTTCAAAATATGATTAAGCATTATCTTAAATAATATGCAGGACGTGTCACCAAGCTTTGGAATTCTTCTTAAATGGAAATGTATCTTTCGGAACAAATACATGCACATACATGAAAACACACACTTGATGAATTATCAGTGTAAAAAGTATAAATGTGAATGAGGGACTTTGAATAGCATTTAAATGGTTTGTAACACTTTGATTTCTAATGGGTTTAAAATGTCTTTTTATAAAATGAGAGTAATTCTATGCAGATGATTATTTATGTGGTCATTTTAAATGGTTAATGAGGAGAGAAAATATGTCTCGATCCTCTGAGGATCCCTGCTCGAGGCCATATTAGAACATTTAATGAGATATTTTATGGATTGCTCTGCATACCTATCTGAGAAAAAAGAAACTTTCTCTCATACATGCAGGCTGGGCTTCAAATAGTACTCCTTCCCTTCCAATGCCATTTCCTCCATTATATGACATGCTGTGTAGCAGCGTGTTAAACTACTTACATTATCCCACTGATGGCAGAAGAGTATTAAGAAAGGCCATTTGAATCCGTAATTTCTCCTAATACTGGAATACTTCAGAGGTTTTAAGTGAGGAGCGTTTTGCTAAATTGAGGCAATGAGTGACAGCGGTATTCACCCTAGACAGGCAGAATCATCTGGAGGAAAGATACTTGACCTTCAAGACAAACCTTTTACTTCCCAAGTTAAGGTATTATTATCATGTTTTTTACCTCACTAGAAGAAACACTATGCTGATTTATTCATTACCCATACAGGTGACTGCAGCTATAGAATGTAAACGTACAATCTAGAGGTACTGTCCCCTCTAGATCCAAGGATTCACTTCTACCATAAGTGCCATATTTATTAATGCTGCTGCTCCTGACCCTGAAAACTGTAAGCTGTTCCATTTAAGAGATTTACATACTGTTGAAGCACTACAACCCTGGGGACTTACAGCCTACTCGTCTAGGACTTCCAGGATCTGGGTGCCGATGCATATATTAAACAGCTTTTTGTCTGTTGGGCCAGGGACAGGAGAGGGCTGATGCCAATGGCAGGTTTCTCTGCTATGTCTGGGCCCTATGTCCGATCCTCTGGCTAACTTCCCTGCGCCTGGCTCCATTTAGTCGGTACTCCACCAACAGTTCATTTCTGACATTGGAGCACGTAGACAAATAACTTCTGCTAAAACTTTGAGGATCCATTCATCTATAAACTTGACAAAACTTCTTATTCCCCCTGCTCTGTTCTCCTCTGTCAGTTCCGTGTCTCAGTAAACATTTGACATCACTCCATGTCCTACAAGTGTTGTCCACGCCCCTCTTAATCAAATTCAATCGGCTTCTGACCAGGTATGGCCAGTCCCCAACCTTGAAACACAAACAAATGATCTCATAGGAGAGTGGGTACTGTAAAAATGCACATTTAAGATTAAACTGATATTTGTAGACATTAAAAACCACATCAGACTGTCATGAAGAACCAAAGAAAAGCAACTTTTTTCGGCTCTTTACCTTTTTTTTTGTTAGGGGTCGCAACAGCGGATCGTCTCCTTGACCTTATTGATTAGGCATAGGTTGTTTGTTTTTTACTTCGATTTCCCTTCCTGACACAACCCTCCCTCTTTTCTGGACTTGGGACATGTGGCTGGGTACCCTGGTACCACTAAGGGCTATGCCTAAGGGCCCACACTGTATTTTTGCCAGGCCCTCTTCTAACAGGAACTCGAACCTCACTCTCCTGCAAGGTCAGTGGTAAGAGCCATATATTTGGATAAAGATGGCATAAAAAGATGATATACTGTAGTATAAAGGTGTTCTTTAGCCTGTGGCATTTAATAGAATGACTCTAGCTGCCCGTTTCTGGGCAGAAGTTGGTATTCTCCGTCAAAAAAAAAAAAAAAAGTAATGTCAGAAGAAATGCTTATAGCTGAGAATGATCTGAGGATCCTGCTTGAAAAGACGTTTGTATTGGTTGCCATCTAATTACTGATCAAACCAAAAAGTAATGTCAACCACCCAAGGAACAGATCAGGATTTTAGGTTAACTTCGGTAAATGACAAACCTATCTGCCCCGTCTGCAAGGAAGCAGTTTCCCTGGAAAACCAAGAGTAACGTGGAACATAAACTAAGTCAGCCAACTGTCACAGCTGTTTCTTGTGGTTAATTTAGTTCAAGAGTTCGCTGAATGTATTGACAGTCAGACAAGCATGCCAGAGAAGTCTGTCTCACCTACATGTGTCCAATGTAATTTCTCCTGGGCTCCTGATCTCCACGGGAGGCTCAAAGAAGCTGTGGCTGCCGTTTCTGCATTTTCAAGCAAGCGGAGATATGAGACGGCATCTCCTCATTTAGAATGGGTATCTTAGACATTGCAAACTGAAAATGAATGTGCTAACATCTGGTAGATCTTTTGTTTCCATGTCCAGTCATTGCAATTCACTGATCCACTGCTGACGTTAATGAGGGGAAAGAGCTGCTTTCAAATGAGGAATGGAATTGTTTGATGGTTTCAGAATGACCACGTTTGAAGGCATGTGGGCTGTGCTGTTATTCCACAACCTACCATTTGTACCAACAGGGAGATGACCATAGCTTTTAATGCATTGTTCTTTATGTTTCAGGGCAAGTGAGACATCATTTATGATCAAAACCCTGGGCTACAGCTAATTTCATTTTAATTGTGGATCAAATGTTTTTTTTAAACCAAGGCAAGTGGAAAGTGGGACAGGATGTTCTTTGTGCAATTGTGTTGCAAAGAAACAAAATAAATACGTGATCAGTGATCATTTTGGATTATGTTCGAACACGCATCTTTCTTCTCATCCCTAAAAAAACTATTTACTGATTATTTCAATCTCCGAAAAAACCCGATTGGTGTTTCACATCCTGTAGTTTTTCCTCCTTCAATCCAATCTTTGCATGCCCTGTAACCATCTCCGTTCATTAGAGCAGCAGTGAACAATTATTAACAGTAATAAGTTGCACCATCTGTGTCTGGGTGGGCAAACATCATACCCACAAAACAGGAACAAGTTCAAACCATTTTTAAAAAGTTATCATTAGGAAATAATAATACATCAAGTACCCTCTATTTAATTTCATGCTGTTGAAATTAAATACTTCATCAGATACTTTTTTTTTTTTTCGCCTCTCCAAGGCATATTATTAAATGACAAACTGTAGTACAGAACAGACACATTCCGTATCTTTTTTTTTTTAACAATAAATGATTCCCTTTTGTCTATCTTACTACATGTAAGTCATTTCTCATGATTTCAAGCCAATGACTTAATGCAGGAGGAGTTTCTCAAATTAGGTAGGGATGTTCAACCATTTTTCTAACCAATAGTTTAAGTGATATGTTTAATTCTTGGCCTCTTCCCTTTCAAAATAAAACGTGAGATTTGGCTGTACCACCCGTACCGTTGGCTAAATCGAATTTTTAATGGTCTTCACTGGTGCACTTTAGATTTAATGTAAATGATGACAAATGATATAGATTTGTTTGATTCTCTTGTTCTCAACATCATGATATCTTTTGTTTAGGTCATTATTGCAATGAGTTAGTAAACCCCCATAGTAATTGCTTTTTGTCCACAGGCTATCCTGTCTAGTGCCTGTCTCCAGCTGCCTCTGTTGCATTATTGTAGATGCTGGGATCACTTTCAACTCCCAGTGAAACTTCAGTCAAGCCAGGTAAGGTTATTGGAAACGTCTGTTTTTCCTCAATCATCTTCTTGATTTCATTGTACTCTTTGAGCGTACTGTTTTCTTCTGCCGAAAAGCTGCATGAAAACATAACGACTCTAACCCCGTAGGTGATCCTCTTTATCCAAGCAAGGTCTCGCTTAAGGAACCCGCATTCCAGACATTTCAACTTTCCACTATTCTGCTCATCGGTCTACAGAATATTCTAAAAGCTCTGAAGGTCATCAAAGTGTTTTATGGCAAAATTTAGAAAAAAACTTATTTTCCTTTGGGCATGCAGTGGGTTTTGCCTCGACACACTCCAATAAAAGCCATTCTTGGTATCTTCCAATTAATGGAGCCATTAACATTGACATTAATTGAGGTGAAGGATGTTGCCCACCAGAAGGGGTTGAATACTTCATAGCACTGTACATATTGTTTATTGCATAAAAACATTTGGTTATATATATTTTTTTTTTCCTTCTGCCACTTAAATTGAATTTCCACTCCATACATTTTGACAGCTATTCAATCTGCACCCATCAAGGTCTCGTTTTCTTTCAAAGCATCGGCAATGTCCTCCTCTCAGTCCTTGCTATTTCAGTCTCTTCACTTCTCAAACCTCTGCTCCCCTAAGAGCCTCTAATAAAGAACAGCCTGGCAACCTTACATTCCTGCTTGACCATTCCACGAAACCATTACCCCAAGTCTGATAATACCACCTGATAAAAAGGAGATAGACAGCAGCGGTGTCTCGGTGAACTGCGATTGCACAACAGTGTTATCCTTTCCTCTGGCTTTGGCCTTTTGTCCTAGAAGATCTGCTGATGAGCTGCTTCTGCCTGTAAACACATTATCTCCACTGCTCAGCCATACAGGGCCTGCAGACAACCAGATAGGATCATTGCCTGACTGCCTGGGCTCCAAGCTATAGGAAAAATGTGGTGCTGGATTCATCCGGCATGTCTTTTATGGGGTTGTTTCTCCAGCTGTGTGGGTTTGAGGAAAGAGAGAATCAACAAGTGTTGCTAAAATTCCTTGTGTTACCAGATCAATTAATGTCTTAGTATTTAACTATATTCATGTTTTTTTTTTTACATTCAACTGACAAAGAGGCATACTGTCTCTTTTCGAGGCAAACACAACACATAACACATAATGTCATATCTCTCAGAAACCTTAATTTGATTTAACAAAGGGTAAATTTGTCTTTTCTTTAAGCAAAAAAAAAAAAAACGGTCAGACCTCGTTATTCATTCATTTTTTAATATAAAATTACTTTGAATACTTTTGATTCTTGACTCAAGAATTCCATCTCTATCATTTTTCTGTTTCATAATTTTTTTTTTCAGTAATACCCTTTCCAAACGTAACACTGTCTGTATAAAAAAAAAATACATTTATCAGTAATAATACTCCATAACACACACAGGTCTATCTGGAAGACAAAATGTTCACATGGTCAATAACATGAGACATTTAAGTAACATCATAACGGTATCCATAGCAATCGTGTGGAGCCCCTGAAGTCCCTTGAGAAAACATCTCTTGATGGACTGCGCGACCGTATAACATAATGGTCTTACAAAGTTTTTCTTTCCCTTTGAAATGCAGTACAATTGGTTTAAGAAACACAGTGCACAGAACGTAGCGTTTACTAATTTCATCAAATCGGAACACATACAAAATGCCGACCAACATTATTTAGGCTTTAAAACCTTCAAAATAAGAGCACTTAAAATACATTCGTAATACATATCATATTTTACTCTAATAGTTCATATTTTTCTCATTATGGAGAGTTTTTTTGACAAAAAAAAAAAAAGACTTTTTCGGACATTACTTTTAAGTAGAGGAGTTTAATCAAGGCGATTGCATGGAAATGGTAAATGGACCATTTCCATTTCCTTTTCCATGGAAATGGGATATACCCATTTTTGCTGTGGTATATCTGTGGGATATACCATATACCATACTATGATTAATGCAAGGTAGATCTCCTCGAGTCGAATCAGAATCATGTTCCAAATTTGGACTAAATGGGACCAATTGTTGATAAATTTTGGCCTGACAATTTTGAAGATAAAAACAGTTTACCACAGTTTGTTATTTTTTATTAATTTAAGGATTTTTATTGTGTAAAATAATATATTATATAATATATTTTGTTTTATTGGTAAAGATGTAGTCATTTCTATTATTTGCCCTTGGTAATAATAGAAAGAGTAAATCTTTACAAGTACATTTGGTTTTAATTTTGTAAACATTAATATGTTAAATATACATCTGATTGCATCATATGCTTTGAAATGAATTATCATTGTATTGATTTATACACAGAATTTCAATTTAATTTCTGCCCCTTGTAGCAGTGTAGGACTCCTTATGAGGTGGGAGAAAAGAAGATAAAGCTTAAATCAATCAACCCTGACTCCGTCTACTAAAGGACGCCTGGTGTTTACATGTGACTTTTATGTATTATCTGTACCTACCACAGCATGCTCTGCAAAAAAAAGGAAAAAGGAATTATATAACAAAACACCTATCCACTCTTATGTAACCACAATGGTGTTGGTCACAGTCGTTCATAACCTTTGTTAAAGCAGGATAAAACAAACTTTGCTGCATCCACAGTTGTGTTTTTGTGTGTGGGCGAGGTTTTAAGAATTAGTCATTTACTGTCAAGTCACTAGGATTGAGAGTGGAGTGCAGGCAATGCAATCCCGCTGCCTTTCCAGCCTGGTTTGTTTGGGTGGCTGCACGGCCGTTTTCACTCAAACAACCTCCGGATTTTAACAAAGAGACCTTGTTGTCGGGGATTATATGTTCCTGTCAGAACGTCTCTGATTTCATATCCCCATTTATCAGGGGAGGCACATGTTCACATGAAACAATTGAAAACTAAATCATCATTTTCTCTCTTTCATTTGGGGATTATCTGAGGAAGTTGTTCTCAAATGTTTGCAAGGTGTGTACCCAGTGTCATTTCCATTTACACACATTAACCCAGCTGGAAAAATCCTATTTGACATAATGTCAGAGACATGCATGCCCGCACAGAAAACGAACATTATGAAAATCTTTGCAATTAAATCATTTAAGTCCACTGTCAAAAAAAGAGGGAGCAATCCAAGCCTTCATCCAAGCATCTCCTTGTTTTCCAGACAATTCCGCTGAGAGGTGATCTTGTTGGATTACAAATGCTCTCTACAGCCCCTCGATATCCACAACCAGCACTTGCCACCACTGACAGAGATTAAACCTGCAGTTTGCTCTTCATTGTGCTTAATTATAGTTCTATGAGAAGTCGGGAGAGACTCTCCCGTCCAGCCTGTATCTATTGAACATCCAGGTTACCATGACAACAGCTCAGTCAAACAACACCACTGAATTGTGGATTGTCTGCAGTGGAGTTATCGGCAGACAGAGAAGTGAAAGTGATGTGACGCAATGGTCTTCAGCCCCCCACGAAGATGAGAAATAACAAGGTTGCAAAAGAGAAACGGAGGGAGATTCATGAAGTATCTGTTCATTCACTTTGACTATGCACTGTAACTAAATAATTCATGCAACGCATTTCTCAAATAAAGATCTTATTTTCTCTGAAGAGATATCTGGAGAGAGCCAAGGGTGAAAGAAAAAGCAAGAGGTGATAAAAAAAAAAAAATCCGATCCCATGAATTATATAACAATATGCGTAAATCCCATCTCCTAGTAGACTTTGAAAGTCTAGACACTCAGATATCCATGGTCAATATTACAGAGGATATATACCGGGGAAGAAGAAATTATTTTGATGTGATTGGAGCTATGTTATGGAATCTTCAAGACTCCTTTCAAGAAGCTGCAAAAACACAAGACTTTACCAGAAAGCACTTGAATAACAACCACAAACTTCAGTCAACCACAACACCGTCCTCACTGCAGTGCCTTTTATCACAGAGATACAACGGCGGACTGCACATTGATAAAGATGATTACAGAGCCCTAAGGTCAGTCCTTCAATTTCAAATTGACTTTATACTAAAGAGGAAATTAGTTTGAACTGGAAGCAGGAGAAGATGGTTTAAATCAAAGCCTGGCTGAAATGTTTCCTGATGCTTTCAGTACGTTCCTTGTGAGCCCAAAAAGAGACACACAACAAAATGAAGGTACAATATGAGGACCTCTCATTTAAAGAATGTGAATATTTTTTTTATTTATACGTTATATCCTCATATTCGTGAGGACGTTTTTCATCTCATGCTCAAAGCCCCCCAAGAAAAAGCTTAATAAAGTTTAATCTGGCTCGCGAGGAAGGATGCTGCCTGATTTAATTTTCAGTGGATTTATATATTGCTGTTAATTAATATTGCCTGCAATAATCCCCCAAAAGAAAAGCCCTTTCTTTAATAGAATAGGTCTTTTAATCGTAAAAGCAGCTCAAATTCCACAGTCGACTGTCAGTCCAATACGTCTGCCTCATATGAGGCCTATCACAAACATGGTGCCCAAGGAGCGTGAAGGGTACGAGACACGAGGGACGCTGCAATAATCAAATAGCAAAGGAAAGAGTTAAACGTGTTTACAGAACTAACAGCCTGATGGTTCACTCGTCTATTGGTTTAGGTTTGTTCTGGTCACGACATCAGAAAACAATTGGCTTTATGGTGTGTGATAATTAAACAAATTAGCCTTGCATCCCTTCCCTTTTATTTGTAATAAATGCAAGCTGTGTGCATGTTTATAAATAAGAGCAATTACACTGATGTGGGAGTTATTGAAGGGGATAATATTACTTTACTCTCAAAATATCGTACCAGCTATTTGAACGCAACATTGCTTCTATGATTAGTTTCAGTGTGTTGAGTTTAGCGGTATCTCTCTGAATAAATGTGCCACTGATGCAGCCGCCACAAAACGGAATATGATATTCTTAACTATGTTTTTTGAGGATTACTATCAGCTGAAAAAAACCAAAAACATTTGTAATGTTGTTTTTGTAAAAATACCATTTTATCTCCATAGGAAAGCCAGCCCTCACCTTCATACGGAGGCTGTCATGTGTGTACAGAGTTCTGGATGCTCAAACTGGACACTGGGTCTGAGAAGGGATTCTGCATTTTTAAGTTGTTATTGGTGGTTTGATGAATGGAGGATCATGCCTTTTTTTTTTAGAACAAAAAAAAAAAGAATTGAGCGCCAATCCTTGCCATTAAAGTAAACATGGAGACTCATGAATCGTTAAGAGGTAAATGGAGGGGTCCGGCAGATTCAACTCAGCATGGTGCCACTAGCATTCTTCTGTGCAGCCGCAAATGGAAGGAGGCTGGTGACATTGGCCATGAGCTTCAAAGTGCCTGGACAGAGCTCAGCAGGAGTGCCCGTTCCCTGCTGCTTACATTTCTTCATGCAAGTGGGTTTGCATGGTAAAAATTCAGGATGGGAAGGAGAGGGAGAAAGAAACACAGTTCCTCCTCCCGTCTTGCGATCACTAGCAGCAGTCTGGGTCTTTATGCCCTACCTATGTGAGCTAAAGCACAATGCTAAACGGAAAACAATATTGGGAAGCTGATCACGGGCTACTAGGTGAAACATTTTTAACACCAGAAGGCCATCTGTCTTCTTGGATAGTCACGGTTTAGCTGTTGAGTAAAACAAATTGCAATCTGGAATTTCACCGCTACATGCCAGTGAAGTTTTTTCACACTGACCCTTTGAGGGTTTTTTTTCATGTTGAGATGATAAGAGGAAATATTTTGTGATTTTCTGAATCAATTTTTTTGTAAAAAAAAAAAAACCCAAATGATTAGCTGGGAGAGCTTTCATATTTCTTAAGATAAATTAGGCCCATGCTTTGAATGCAAAAAATCTTGTTTCTAGTCCAGTATTTTAAATGATGTTAGCACTTTCACCTAAGTAAAACCTTTCTCTCTCCCCTACCATATGCTCACTATTCAAATAAGCCTCCCAAGGGGTTTTTATAAAAAAAAAAGTCCTAATATGGAGGAGCTTACCTTGTCCAGTAATGAGTGTAATTGGAGCCATATATCCAAACGGCCCTGGTGGCCCAGGCTCCACTGTTAATGTGAATTAATTGTGACTGTTGTGAGCAGCCTCTGGTTAAGATAATGACTTCACCTGAGGGGTCCTGAGTGGCAGCCAGGCAGAGGTAATTGTTCTGAACATCCCAGTGAGACGCTCTCATTGTGATCATTCAACACTTACCCGAGTGTGTCTGTGGCACCAGTGTGTGTTCATGTTAGTATGAAGGGAGACGAAGAGAGGTAAAGATCGGCTGATGGATTCATGCTGGGGTTTATTATTCAAAGCAGAGCTATAATGTTTAATCATTTGTGCAGCCTTAGCATAGCTGGCACCATATCAGGAGATTTTTGATAGCTTCATAGCTTATATATGAGGAGCAATGGCTCAAACAATCACAATATTGGGCAACCTTGACAACAAGGTTCAACTATTTCTTATGTGCCTTGAATATTTCCACATGATGTCCCGGCTTGGTTGCATAAAAATAAAATTGTACAATATTGACATACTGCATCAAATTAACTGGATAAAGTGAAACAACAACAAGTATTATGCAAAAAAGCCATAAAACCAACATGCACCAAGGGCAGAAAATGCCATTTTCACAGCCATGCTATTGGCACTGCGGCACGGCTTTTACTACTGTTTATAATACAGTAGTGTTATTAGCTAAATACTAATATGCAAACAATAACTTAGCAAATTACATCCCTGAATAGGCTGGGATATTATGGAATCATCATCGCCGTCATCACATCTGCAGATCCTTCATGCTAACACGATAACTCTTTACTATCATTAGCATACGATAATGCTTTGTAGGCTAATGTTGTTAGTTAGGTTTAACTTGTTCAGGATCTTACCGTAATGTATTAACATAGAAATAAACATCCACGGCTGATGAGAGAGTTATTAGTGTCCTGTTGTCTAGCTCATAAAGAGGGGAATATGAAAATGTACGATATGCTACACTTCATCAGGTAGTATGGCTATACATCCATTTAAATTAAGAAAAAAACATCTAATGGGGATAAAATGCATCATGCAACAATAAAATAGTTTCATGGACATCTTATTCCGACGAGGTCCATAGAGACAACACATTGAATAAGAAATACTGATTTCACTGCATATATGTATCAGGCAAAGATAAATAGCTTCATGCTGGGGATTTCTAATGGTTAATAAATAATAACAAACAAAACAGATGTTGACTAATATAAGACAAATTGTCACAGATTAAATGGTAAGATAATAGTCTGCGTTAGATATACTGCTGTGTGTACGTGCTAAAAAGTGCGAGTGCAAATACAGTGTCTCTGTGAGGACATGGAGTCTGTAGGTATCGGTGTGCGAGGTGAGGTGGAGAGAATGCATGCTTGTTAACTCATTATACGTGTAATAGTGGATAAGAAAAATAGACACCATGTATAGCCGTCTTTCATAGTCACATATAGTGCTGATTGGACTGCTCCAATGGGAGTATGGCTAACAAAGATATCTGACTGTTGTGGATGTGGGTGCAGACCTGGCAGTTAACCTTTCAATGGCCTAATTAAACCAAAGCGCCTTTAGGAAACCTGTAATTGAATCAGAGCTTCTCCATGAGGGGAATGAAAAATGCCTTTTAACAGGTTTACCAGAAATACGATGTTTTACTTCAACAGGAGGCTGGTATTCCATTTTACGTTAAAAGATTAGCAGTGAGGATCTCCGCCCACTTGTTTTTCCCTGCACTAGGGCGCAGCCATTTTTTAACAGATTGTTTAGCAAAGACCCTTTTTTGCAGCCTCCTGCTTTTGTTTCTCTACACTGAAACAAACAAAGGTGACTTTTACCCTTACTTGGCAGCTGAGCTCTCAGACGTTGTATTCTCTCCTCAGTTTGAAAGCATTTTCAGCATCTTTTTTAGCTAGCCACTAACTGCTGCTAGCAGCTCATCCTCTTGCACACACAGGTCACAGCCCCTACTCATACCACCCTGTCATTCACACCTTTCACAAATGCCAAATCTCAATAACCAGCTTAGCCTCATTTTTTATCATTCATTCGGTCTCAGCAGAGTCATCAGCCACCACCACCATTTCCAGAATATCAGGGGGGGGCTTATACCTTGCGAGTGCTCACAATCTCCCCTAATACTGTTAGCGCCAAACACTTTCTGACGTACTTATTATCACATATCGTCTGTTGTGACGTTTGTCACATTATACGTCATTCTCTGTCTCTCCTGAGTGAAATGCTACTGGCTGCTTTTTAAAAATCCTGGGCATTACTCAAATTCATCTGTCCTGTATTTCCTCCTCATTGGCCATACGACCCTGGTGTTTAACATACCCTTATATTCATCAGGTGGACAAAAGCATTATTCCCAGTTCATGCTCAGGTTGTATCTCTTCAACAAATCAAGGTGATGATACGTCAGCATTGTGACTTGCAAAAATTTCTTCAAGCTATAAATAGATCCACCAATTTTGCATTGCATCGTAGGAAAATAATTTGACAACAAAGAATTGTAAACGAATGTTCATACTGGTATTTTGGAGCTGTTTCATACTCGAAACATGGAAAACTTGAGTCTGCTACATCACAAAGGGCCATTTTCAGTCTTTGGGCAGCAAGAGACACATATTTTCTATGTTCCACTCCTGCTTGAGTCAAAGAGCCTCGCTCCTGATTAAACAGCTCTTGTCTTCTCATTTCAAAAAATACACTGAGTGTGGAGATGACACTCTCTTGAGTGTCTAAACATAGGAAAATAATCCCTGTCATGTTGCCGGGGCCTTTAAATCTGCTTAACGGCACTCGCAGCCAACAAATTACAGCTTCAGTGGCTTTAAGTGCCGTGAGAATAATTAACACAAAACAGCCTTTTTACGAGGAGGCTACTGGGGCAGCCAGGATGTCATTAACTGGTAAGTGACAAATTGATCCAAGCTCGCACATCGTGCCCTTGTCGTTTGTGATGCAGGTCAAGTCAAGAAAAAGTGACAGCTGCTTCAGACAAGAGCTAAACTGTAAAGAACAGCAACAAGTCCTAAAAGCTAAGTGTTTGAGACTCTCTTATTCAGAATCAGGGCGCCTGACATTGACAGTGAGCCACCACCTCTCATCTTCAAGTTGTGCTGATGCATTCAGATTTCTGATGATGTTGTCGCTGTGTCAAAAATAATCATTTTATTTCTGTGTTGTGCTGGCTGTGTTTTGTTTTAGCTAGGGCGTTGGCGGCACAGTGGAAGCCAACACACTAATGAATAAATAATTTCTTACTCGCAGCTTCACTTAATGTCAGCCGAAGTAATAAATCCATATTAGGAAGCGTGTTTGTCGACACAAGGCTCCTCAGCTGGCGCTAACTGAAATATCATAATAACATCGGAACATGCAAGACGATTACCAGCGTTTCTTTCAATTGATCGTAGTTAGTTTTTCCACAAACCTTCCTTCTGACCTTATATAGCCGATAGATATAATACAGAAAAACTCCATTACTGGTTATACTAAAGCTGAACATTATTGTATCCTCCGTCTGAATCCTGCTGCCATCATGGTAACCACTTTACTGGTATTCACTATGACATTTGACCTTGACAACCAAACTTTTGCTCCTGAAATACCTTTGCTGGCAGCAAGTTTGAATATTTGGTCACGGTTTGGTCACGGCTCTGTTGTCTTTAGGGTGGAGTGAAAGCATGTTTCTAAGGCTGAAGAGTTTTTAATTAAATGGTGATTCAGTTAGTTTGGTACTCTTGTCACCTTACACCACTGGTCCTGTTTCCTTACCTCATGTCTAACCAGATATTTGCTGATATGCATTTACAATGTGTGTAATTCTACAACACTAACTTTAAATTGTGACTGTAAATACATTTTAATTACATGAGCTTTACTGGCTCAAAACACAGTTTTATCACAATTAATCAGAATACTACTGTATTTACCAAGGGAGAAAAGGTCAGTATAATAACGACAAAATCAATTTCATTAATATGAAATAATTGAGAGTTAAATGGTAAATTAAGGATTAATATCTACTATATAGATATGATTTAAAAAAAACTAATAATATCTATTACTTATACAATTTAAACACAAAAGGTTGAAATATTTTTTTAAATTGTTCATGTAGATTTTTCTCTTTAGTCAACCACTAAATAGATAAAACAGAAATAACAAATCATGAGAAATAATACCCATGTGTTACTTTACATTAATCTTCAAAATAGACCTTTTGAAAAATAAACAAAAATAAAATTTCAACATCGGTCAAACGGCAAAAGATGTTTTTTGATGTTGCAGTTCAATCAACAGATAACACAATAATTCCCTACTTACTATTAACTCTAACTAAGTATCTCTGTGTGGGATTTAGGAAACTTTCTGGATTCCTACCACAGACCAAAAATATCCAATACTGGAGAACTGGCGACTCAAAATGACCCCTATGTGTGAATGTGAGTGTGTTTTTGTCCATGTAACGGCCTTGTGATGAACTGTCGACCTGAGTTGGCAGAAACCCAACTTCTCACCTAATGTCAGCTGCGAAAAGGCTTCCGCCTATGTGACTCTAAAAAGGAAAGGAGGTCAGATGAAATAGATGGATAATCTGAGGCTACTATTCTATCAATTGGAAGGAATCACTTTGTGGTTTCCTGTATAAAAGAACACTTCCCCCCCGTCTTGCCTGTCAGACACTTAAAATTCATAGAGCCATTAGAGGTCTCTACAAGGTTAGAGATATTGGGGAATATGCTCCTACCAGTAAACCTGGTACCTATGATTTCATAATAATTGGGCACAAACATGTCAATAGAATGAACATATCAAAACAATTCATATTGTAAATTCTCTTGGAGGATAAGTACAAACACTGTTGATGTTTTGGTTGTTTTTTGCTGCTCCTGAATGTAAAGATTTGGTATAGGTATGGTGTGTGTCCAGACTCTAAATGCTAATTTAGTTACTTTGCTAAACAGTACGAATCTCTAAGGTGACCATGGCACTGTCTGAAATGTTCACAGTAGAGCCTGTGAGTCTAAATCTAAACAACAAGGTATTTGTTCTTAGTTCTTACGTTTTTAACTTTCCTACTCCACCCTGATAAGCATGTGTTGGGCAAACTACCACATGCTTTGCAAAAAACCTTGTTTTTACAATTCATAATATGAATTTTACTCTTTGACCAATAGGATGCGATTATTTTAATAACCAAAATATAGCTTTCATTATTCTTCTAGGCAGAATGCCAAACATCTGCTTGTTTCAGGATCTCCCACTAAAGGACTTTTTCTTTGTCATAGATGTAGGTAAACTGAATATCTTTGGGATTAGGACTGTTGTTCAGTCATAAACATCAGAAATACTTTTTCACTATTTTCTGACACATACAGAAAAAAATTATTTATGGCTTCCTGAAAATATTCAGCTGGTTTGTAGCCCTTAGAAAAATCCATCTTTAAATGGAGGCATTCAGCATACTGAGCATGAAAATTAGAAACTGGATTTTGGGGTTCATGTTAATCTCCTACCCCAGATCAACATTTACAATAGTCTCAAGCATGTTCTCTCCAGACCTCGAAGCAACAAAGCCACAAACGTTGGTAACAACAAAATAGGTAGCGGTAGTGCAAAGACTAAAAGTGTAATAAATAGGGAGAGGACACCTTCACCTGTTTAAGAGTCCGGCAGCAGATGGGAAGAAGCGGTTCGTGTGGCGTGAGGTTTTGGTCCCAATGGACCTCAATCTCCTGCCAGAAGGGAGAGTTTGAAAGAGATAATGTACAGAGTTAGAGCGTCGGCTGGAGGTGTACAAGTCCTTAGGAGACGGCAGATTGCAGCCAATCACCTTTATAGCTGATCGAATGATTCGCTGCAGTCTGTCCTTGTCTGTGACGGTGGTATCCGAGAACCAGATGGTGATGGAGGAGGTGAGGATGGATATGTAGAAGTGCACCATCTATGATTCTGGAAAGTTGAACTTCTTCAATTGTCTGAAGAACTAAAACCTCCGCTTTGCTTTTTTGATTAGGGAGCTGGTGTTCAGCTCAGACTTGAGGTCCTGTGAGATGATGGTTCCCCGGAAGCGAAAGGACTCCATGATGACGATGGAAGAGCCACACAGGGTGATGGGTGTGGCTGGGTCTGCGTTCTTCCTTAAGTCCACAACAATCTCCACTGTCTTCACCGTGTTCAGCTCCAGGTTGTTCTGGTTGCAGCAGTTCACCAGGTGGTCAATCTCCTGTCTTTAGGCGGACTCATCCCCATACGAGATGAGCCCGATGAGGGGCCTAAGCCTTACAGTTTATGGGCTTGGACCACCTTTTTCAGTATTTGGGGCTATAGTTTTCCGACACATGATGTGATCCAAACTACAGATGACCAAGCAGGGGATGTTTTGTGCACCAGAACTGTTTAATCTCATGTCAAGCCACAAACACAGCCTGTGAAAAACTGATTCCAAAACAATAACAACCCGAAGGTGCCTTCTTAACTCTTCTTTGTTTCTCTTACCTGTTACCTGCATTCATTTGTGAAAAGCACAAATATTACATTTATGTTTAGCTCTAGGTTCACAAAAAATGTTTGTCCCTTAATCTGTTGAACTTTTATTAGGAGATAATTACATAAAGAAAATAGGGGTGAAGTAATTTTGTGCCTTTCTAAAGACAGTACTGATACAAACCAGTTACATCTCTTCTCTATTGGGAAAGTAAAACTTACATATACACTGCTTAATTTATCAGTTGTGTTTTATTGAAATCATACCTGTCTGGAATCCTATGATGTCTAGCACAGTTTGGGAAGAATGTTAATTATTTTCACTGTTATTAAAGAATGGAGTTGAGTGAACAGCTCAGCGTAATGTGACCTGTCTGGCTATGATGTTTATAGAGAATGTTTATTTTCCACTAAATAAAAGTTGCAAAACTATTTGGGTATGCTGTCAAATCTGGTTTTAGAATTTAGAAAAAAAACCAGCTGGCGCCTAGATTGGCGCCAGTTAGAAAATGGAAAACTCTGAATAAGACAAGAAAAATGCAATCAGTTCATCTCTAAAATGAAGATGTAGGCCGATCATAGTCTCAGAGAAGAGTGTAATCCACAAAGACTCTGGCAAATTCACCCACCTTCACTTTCTATATGGCTGAAGAGAAGACAAAAATTACCATCATTTGGGATCCTTTCGTGTCAGTTATATTCTTCACATGTAAGGACCTGTTGCTGTTAGAGCATGATTGTATTTTGTTAAACAAGATTAGATTCTTTGTTGGAAGTCTTATTCTGAAACTTGGAAATCTAAAGCCAATCAGTCCTACAAGCGATTCAAATTTCTGAAGGTATGGTGGTCTAAACATCCAGCTTTTGTCCCTGTGTTTGAGATACAACAATAACAATAGTGCAGTAGAGTCGGTGTAGCCGGTGATTACTTTTGTGTTGTGTTTGCATAAAAATAATAACACATTAACATTTCATCATCAAGAGCTTCCTCCTTTTAGAGCCTCAATTCTGAAAACTATAACTGCATTTCAATGTGGAGATGATTTTCTAGCAGCACTCCAACATCCCAGGAGGCTCGGCGGAAGCACAGATGCTATTTATTTCTTTTCCCACTGCTACTTAAAGTGAGGACATCAACCCAAACACAAGGCAATCTCACAGACAGTAAAATATATATACTGTTGTCTACCAGGCAGCCTCAACTGGATTCATGTCCTTCATATCAGATGCTTTGGTGTTGAGAATAAACAACCATATAGCTGTATCTGGCTCATGCAATGTGGATGATATTGAATTGGGTCTGTTGTGCCAACCCTAATGCAGCGCTGCAGTTGATTATTCTGCCCTTCTGTTGCTTAATACACAATTCTGGAGCTCTGCCAAATGGTCTTTTAGTTAGATCTTCATTGCTGAAGACAGTGTTTGGCCCAATGCTCAAAAATGTGACGCAAGGCTGGTGTAAGAGACTGGGAACAAGGTTTAATGTCTCTCTAGTTAGAGATAAACTAACAGGTGTGATAACTACTGACTATGCTTTTACAAGGTGAGCGGTCCTACCATAACAACAAAAGCAACGCGAGCATCTTTAATGAGAATTTATTATTATTTTTATAGAAAATCAGATCGCCAGCAGCAACGGTATATCTCCAAAAAGTCCCCAATCCTCTGCGCAATACCCCTGATTGATCTCCTCAATATAAATGTGAAGTAAATGTTAAAATATGAACTATATGGCTTTAAAAGAAAACATAAGAAAAAACTAGGCGTACGATTTCCTCCCCGACAGCAAGGTTATATCCCTGAAAAGTCGAATCCCCTTCTTGTACAAGTAATCTCTCAGATTGAACTCCTCAAATAAAAAATTAAGTAATGTTTGAAACAACTGTGTTTTTCATGTTTTCTTTGGAAAGTAAAATATGATCTATTAAGAGTAACAAATGACAAAGATCGCCTCAAAACGATTCATATGCATAAAGTTTGGGACAAAATCGGTCAACCGATTAGTAAGTTATGTCCCAAAAATGGCTTATTTCGTAAAAAGCTCCTCCTAGTGAAGAATTATGTGCTACTATAGTAAACGAACAAGATAGATATCCTTGAATTGAGTTCTATGCACCAAATTTGAACTAAATCGGTATAAAAACAGTTCGAAAAACAGTGTTTTTGTAAAATACTCCCCTTAGTGAGCATATAGAAACTATTTAAGTAAAACTGTATATATAAAAGGTAAAAAGCACCTCGTGTTGACATATGCACCAAATTTGGACTAAATCAGACTAACAGTTGAGAAATTATGGCCCAAAAACATTTGGAGATAAAGCTAAATATTAGTGGAGGTCTGGATAGAGGACCGGATCTAAATATCTTTATCAATGTGAACACGACCTTTTTCTCGTTGACATTATATGAAAAATATTGGGCTGATTTTCACAAAGGTTTGTGGAGGGTTGGGTATGGGCACTGGGAAAAGTAACACATGTAAGATTTATTTGGCAGAGGCTTGTACTTAATAATGACTACAATTCTAGTTTAAACCTGGGAACAAAAATAAATTCTGTGTATTCCCAGTAGCATTTCAATAAGGAGGGACTACTGAAGTAAAAACATTTTATAACAGCATGTCATTAAATGTAAAAAAGATTTTATGTAGGCTAGAATAGCATCTAGGCTGAACGGAAGCATTAGATATCCTCACATGTAGTCCAGACACTGGTGGTGGTGGTGGTTGATGATTCTGACAGGGATGATAAAATGGAGAAATTATGAAAAATAATAGGTGGCAATGAAATGGTGGAGGGTGCTCATAGCAGCAGTATAGAAATGAACCACAGGGCTGAAAAAAGGACCCTTGAAGGGCTTTGGCTGTGAAATTGGTTAGATATGACCAGCTGATGAGAACAGACGACATCTTCATTGACAGTCCCGGATAATTGAAACCAAAATTTAAGAAGTGTGGGAGCACTGAATTACAGAATGGCATGAGAATAATCTATTTGAAAAAGTATCTTTCTGAAATAACTTTCTCCAGACTTGGATTTCAAGAGCATGATTTACTTAAATATGGCCTTAATTTATTTTGTACACACCGACCAGCCACAATATTAGAACCAGTGACTGTATCAATGTAGTGTCTGAACAGAGCATAGTCCACGGCCACTCGCGGGCTCATTTTTGTTCTGGTTTGGAAGTCTATGCCATTTCTCAAAAGTAGTGAATGACAGTGATTGGTATTTAGTCAGACTTTCACTTTATCTCTTTATCAATACATTTTGATTTGTGGATCACCTGTTGTAGGCTGGGCATGAATACAGCTTGAGAACACACTTCAGTATCAAAGACTTTTAAGTGGCATTAGCAAATGATGTCAATATTATGGCATAATCATTAATAAATATTCGTAAGCGAGGTAGCATTTTTTAAGAGGTAGGTCACATAAGCGTGTCCAAAAAACATCATACAGATATATATATAAAAATTTACAATAGATATATAACTTCTGAAGCAGTAATTAATGGTGAAGGCTGTAGTTAGAGTTTGTGTTACAAGCTGGACAAGTTAAAAAAAAAGAAAATCGATTATTATATCGTTTTATTTCTCATCTCATCCTCTCTGCACATCTCTTCAGGGTGGTCGGGAGAACTGAAGTCTACAAAAGCAGAATGTGTTGGGGGGGAAAGGCGGATGCACCAGCCATCATTTCAAGAAAAGTAATCCCGTTACTACCACCAACCGAGGCGATTCACGAGCAAACTGACGCTCATTACTGTTGGACGTAACGAGGGTTGGACCCCAGTGCTCGTTAACGCAGAACGCGCGCGGCCAGTCTCCCGTCGTTGCGCACTGGATATGGATGAGGACGCAGCGCGTCTCCCCGCGGTCTCTCGGCGACAGGCTGCACTCTGCGGCGCATAAAGAGCGTCCAAATGAACCGCCAGCCTCCTGGCTCCTCCGGCGTGCAATGGCTTAACAGTAGAGACATGAGTGTCCGGACGGAGGACAGCATCACCTTGTGCCAAAGGGCTCTTCAAATCGTGACGGAACTTTGTCTGACGGGGAACGTAGACCGGGAGAAATGTTCTGATATATTCCCTCTGGAGAGCAACATACCAGGTAAAGGAAACGCAGGTAAATGGAACAAAGTCGTTATTTTCTATCCCCTAATTACAAACTTTAGTGTGTTCCCTTTAGAGAAAAGAGATCGAGTGGTTGCAGAGTAACATTTGGAGGAACTAAACATTAGTCCTAAAACTTTATTGCGCCTCTGAGTTCCGTGGATGTTGAGGTGTTAACTTGCGGTGGAGGTGTTTCTCTACCTGTTACGCATATTGCTGCAGCGCAGTCCAGACACACTGAACAAGCAACAGGTGGAGAATTCATTCAGGTTGCTATCTGACTAAAAATATAATCCTGCGTTTCTTTTTTCCCCACTTTGAAAATCTGTATTTATTGGCTGCATTAAACAGTCATAGCCAAAGTTTCCATTTAGATATAATTAAATATTTAAATGTCAGATGGGAGAGAAACTGATTTTGCCATTTCAGAACATGTGATTGTATGATGGTGCGACTGAGGTTCTTATGAAATGATATTGTCCTGCTTGTCAAACAGGTGCATATGCTGCCCCCTTTTTCTTACAGCTTGTTTTCTCTCCCTTTTTTCTCTTTCTCTGTTGCATGTGTGTCTGTCATTTTTTTCCCCCTTGCCTGCTTCTTTCTTTTTTTATTTGTGTCAATTTATATTTTACGGGTCTCTCCATGGTTACACATAGACATCTCTATTAGTCTCCTTGCTGTGGTCGTGGGTTTCTGTGGCCTTGCGCTTTTGGTAGTCTCTCTCTTTGTCTTTTGGAAGCTGTGCTGGCCCATTTGGAGGAGCAAGGCTCTGTCAGCCCATGTCGAAAATGGCCTCCATGTGGGTTTCCCCGAAGCTCCTCCATCCTGTGCTCCACACATCACTGAATGCAAAGGGGAGGAGGTTATAAAGAAGTACCCGCTGGAAGTGAAGGCGAATGGACGGAGCACTGTCAAGCTCCTAGAGGCAGCCATGAAGATCAGCCAGACGTCTCCAGACATTCCTGCCGAGGTCCAAACGGTCCTGAGGGAAAAACTCAGCCAGCAGGCTAAGATCCAGAGGCAGACCACTGAGCCAACATCTTCCTCCAGGTACCTTACAAGAACCCACTGCAGTCGCTGCCCCTCCCTGTTTGCCCTTACTCCGAGGCCATAATAATGAAGAAAAGCTATTTAAATTACATTTATGATGCTCACTCTTACAGTGCAATAGCCCCCCCTATAAACACACACACACAGGAACAAACAAACAAACAAAATGAAGCCCATTTAACGCAAATGCTGCCCTGACAGTTCATGACAGAGTAGCCCCTGGCCTAGAAGTGGTTTGACTCCTGTCATCTGGTGCATCAGGGACTGGCTAGCGACCTTGAAGCGTTATTGCACTTGTTGAATTGTGCTCCTCTTACTGCCTTATGAGAAAAAAAAAAATCCCTTTCTGTCGGCTCGCGGTATATCTCAGCTTCGGGTTAAACCCTATAATCTCCCGTGCGTGTGTGTACAGCTGCTATGGCAACAGCGGCAAGCATCCCCAGTAATTAAGCAACCAGTTTTTCTCCTCTTTTTTTTCCGGCACTGTGTTTAATCCACAATGTCCATTATTAGCATTGCTGTGGGGTGGGAACTGTCATGGTGGACATTTGGATGCTGGTAGGATGAACCGGGCAGCTGCGCTCACTTTCTCAGAGGAAGCCAGTATTGACAAAAGCCTCTGCTAGTCGTTAAGCTCGTTAATTAAAGAACATGGACACCAAGGTCCCCATGAATCGTACACCCACCAGGGCTACAGACGACTATGTCAATGCTTCCACCCACTATTTTGACAGTGACTCCTGCGTTCACTGATTATTTACTAAGTGAATGACAAAATGCCAAACACACCTACAGCATACAATCTAATTATGGCGTAAACCCAAAAATCCGCTTTTATTAGGGCGCAAGAGAAATGTCCTAAAGTTTTTACAACAAACACTGATTATTCAGTACTGACTGGTTAATTTTATTTTCTTATTAGTTTTCTATCAGCTGCATTTAGCAACAGACCTGTTACTAAATGCAGATTCCTCCCCAATATTTTCTGTCAGGTATCACTCATAGCCTTGTTCTAATTTTTCTGGATTATTCACTTAACAACCAATTACAGACAAAACTGTCACAAATGAGCTCTTAATCCTATTAACCATTATTTTGACAGGTTTTGGAATACCTAAAACATCCTGGTCACTGAGAATTATCTACCTCAAGCTAATTCGTTTATGTTCTTGATGACATTGGAAACATATTTGGAAGTTACTTAAAGTTGGGGTTTATCTCTGGTGGTACTAGGGGATGTCGTGTAATCCTTATTGGATTGAGTGTTCGAGATATTTTAAAGCGGTAAGAGAGTAAAGATTAGCTACACAACTGCAAATTATGCGGTATAAAAGGTTAATAGTTATGTTAATGGGTCATTTATATAACTCTACCAAGAACAGGGCTCAAGTTTTGTGGTGACCATGTGTATTATATCTAAAATGTGCTTAATAATATGAAATTAAATGTTGCACACATCTATAAAAGTAGTACAATGTAGTGAAATTAGTAAGTTTGATAGTAAGCATGATATTTGTTCTTTGCTTTAACTTTGGTAGATTTTTTATCCAATTCAGGGTTTATTGGGTTTTAGCAATGGTGCCCTTACTGAATGTTTGTAACATTCAACGAGTTTATATGTTTGTTGGTTGGTCAGCAGGGATACGAAGAATCTACAACACAAATCACCATGAAAACTAGAGGGAAGCCAAATCCTGAGTATGAATTGACCGGTTTTGATTTCTGTGCTCCAGAAAAGCGACAAGCAACATCCTCCACATGTAATTTTGTTGATGACAAATGCGAGAGAAAAAAATGTAGCATGAAAATAATAATAATAATAATAATAATACATTTAATTTATACCGCAAATTTACATTTGGATCAAATGTCGAAGTGCTAGGGAGGGCATTCCACAGACGAGGGGCAGCAGAACAGGAGGCCCGATCACCCATGGTGCTGAGCTTAGTCCGGGCAAGAAAGAGGCGGTATGAGAGGGTAGAACGGAGGGATGGTGTTGAGGTCAGTGGGGTGAGTAGTTCTTTCAGGTAGGGGGGTGCGTTGCCATGGTTTCACTGGTTAGTGAGGAGAGAAATCTTATAATCAATCCTGGTGGAGATGGGAAGCCAATGAAGGGAATGAAGAAGGAGGGTGATGTGTTCGTGTTTACGAACTCTCATCAAGATCCTTGCAGCACTGTTTTGAACATACTGTAGTCTTTGAAGACTTTTATCAGGGATCCCGATGAGAAGTGCGTTACAGTAATCCAATCTGGATTATGGACAGTCTGGAAAATGAATAACAACCCTACAAAAAAATCTATCCACCAGATATTCTGGTCATTCAATGTGCAGAATTGTGCAAAAGTGTGCTGTGCTATCTCAGCTAGGATCACCACTACCGGTCATCTCAACCATTCGGTCTTGGAGGCGGAGTATGAGCATGTGTGATAAAATCTGAACCATGCCTCACACTTTTCATCACGACAGCTGGAACTCAAGAGTGTATCAATTTCATCTGGAGGGATTATATCCCAATAGTCCTATTCTCAAAGTTTGAATGGTTAAGAAGGTAGGCGCTGTAGCTTGCAGCAAGGTATGACTTTAAATAATTATACAAATCAGAACATCCTCATATCTTAAATTGATTATTAGACCAGACACTTCCGGTTAAGCTGCATTCTTTATCTTTCTGCCTGTTTTTGTTCAGATCATGATAAAATAGCTTGGATGTGAAATAAGTCAAATAAACTAAAAGGGACCAAACTATTGTAATGGCTGGAATAGATTGAACCAAATACTAATGACAACCTGATAACTAAGAGAATACTAAAATAGTCACTTTCACTGACTCAATCCAGATCAAAATATTTTAGTTGTCTGTCACTAGAATAAAACTCAAATACCCAGACTTTTAGTGAACTAAAACTTGACCAAAAAAGACCAGAAGTGATAGTAAAAACTCATTAGGACTCTTGGCATGGGACTAACACTGATTTAAAAGATAGATGATAATACTAAGACTATTTCTGTTGAGGCTTGATTGTATTACCCCTTGGATCATAAGATCATGCTAATATGACCCCTAACCCCGTATGTTTTTGGGTTCAGTGTACAGTTTGATAAAGAGAATAAAATAACTGACAGGTCAGGGAGATGATGTTGTGCTGCAGAAAATGATACCAAATGTTGGCATGTTTAATATTTTTTGATGTGCTACGTAAAAACCTGCGTTTAAACCTAAACCTAACCCTAGACCCCAGAGCAAACTTCTATTTACTCTTTTGTTTAATTTTCAATTTTCAGCTCTGCTTGCTCTGCCATATCATTTGGTCCACGGCTGTCATAGCGCAGTGACTACCTTACTGGCAGAAAAGAAGAAGGCCGTTGCTAGGTGACAAGTTAACCCAGTCAACGCAGTCAGGGTTTTTCCTCAAAAGATGTCAGAAATATGCAGGATTCAGGTAATTCCTGTGAGAGCTCAGTCTGAATCTTCTGGACGAGGGGTTTAGTTTTCTAAAACACTGGCAGTTATGATCAAAACTAAGATAATGTCTTTCTGTCTGGCCATTGGTGATCTGTTGTATTGGCTGTCAGCAACAAGGAGCATTGTGTGTTCTTGGAAGTATGCAACTAGTGATCAAAAAAATCAACGTAGGCATATTAAACCACTTTCGCAAACTCCTAATGACTATATAGATCACTGCTAAGTTTATCTATTTTATGACTGAACAACAGGCCTCCGCTGTATCAGGCAATTATCCAGTTACTGTTTAGTAATTTTAGGCTTCATAACTAATGTTTGTTCTTCTTTCCAAAAGACTAAAGAATGTAATATTCCAAAGAATTTTCCACTATTGCCCCATTATTAGATATCATGCGTTTTAGCCGTAGTCATCTTCTGGTAAACCATTAGTGGCCATCATAACAAAAGTCACTCATGCATAACATTGACACTTGAGACATTTACCTAATGTTCTTTACCCTTTTGTTCAGGCACAATTCATTCCGGCGCCATCTGCCTCGTCAGATGAATGTCACCAGCATTGACTTCAGCATGGACACAGTGCCTCTTCGCCAGTCTTCGACAGCCAGCATCGGGAGAATAAAACCTGAACTCTACAAGCAGAAATCTGTGGATTCAGAGGATGAGGACAAAGAGCCAGTGGAGATGTGTGGAAAGCTCAGTTTCTCACTGCGATATGATTATGAGGAGCAGGCTTTGATAGTAACAATCCTCAAGGCCTTGGACCTGCCTGCTAAAGACTTCACAGGCACCTCCGACCCTTATGTGAAAATCTACCTGCTACCAGAGAGGAAGAAGAAGTTCCAGACACGTGTCCACCGCAAAAATCTGAACCCCACCTTTGAGGAGACCTTCTATTTCCCCGTGACGTATGATGAGATTTGCAACCGCAAACTGCACTTCAGTGTCTACGACTTTGACCGCTTCACCAGCCATGATATGATTGGCGAGGTGGTGGTTGACAACCTCTTTGAACTCTCTGATCTCTCCAGGGAGGCTGTGGTGTGGAAGGATATTCACGCAGCAACTACAGTAAGAATGCAAATACTCATATTTAAATAAATACTGCAGGGAAATGTCTGTGCCATCATTATGGGAAAATAAATCTCTTTATTAACATTTATAAAAATGTTAAGATGTGGTATTGCACTGAATAGCCCCTAAGTGTCTGAATCCATGAAAACGTTCCACAAAGGTAACAAGTTTAAAAAATTGGATGATTCTAATACCGGGGGAAGTATTTCATCAGCCGTATTCACCCACACATATTCAATTGAAACCGCAGTGTATTCTAGAAATGTCAATATAGCACCAAAATAAAATGACCTTTCCAAACATATATTAACACCCCTGCCTTTTATCTATATTTACCAACAGGAGGGTATATAGATACTGCATTCAGCAGAAATGTCCTCATTCAAACTCTTTCTTTAACAAAGGCAATTGTGCTAAGAGTTTGTATAGAACATGATTAATTGTAGAGGCATGTATTTAGTTTTGGCCAAGACTGACTAGAGAAATTAGTTCCGATTATGTTTATTCATCTGTTTTTTTGTTTTTTAATATCCTCTAAGTATATTCAGTTCATGAAAAAAAGGATGTGCATGTTTTAATTATGATAAAGAGATTAACATCTAAGGTAGGCCATAGTCTTATGTACCTCCTACTTTGATATTGATTATCTTGTTTATTTGGTACGTGTCGGTGGGTGGGCTATCTTAGGCAGCACTGAACATCCTGTCCTGAAGTTGATGTGTTAAAAGCCGTAAACTGGTGTAAGGAGCTGAACAACTTTGACAAGGACCTTTGGAGATAATCCTGTTTATTCAGATTATCTCCAAAACATGTTTTCTTGTTTTACCAGTGGTTTCGTAACTACCAAAGTGGTAGGTACTACATAGGAAGGTGTCAGAACACACTGTTCATCACGGAACTATTTTGGGGGAAACCAGCACAGTATTAGGCAGGTGATTTTTATCTTTTGGCTGATTGGTGTACACTGCCTAAATACCACATCAAGATGTTTGCTAAAGGATACTAATACTGGCCCACAAGCTAGAGCTTAGACCATCATCATACAGTTTTCGGCCCCATCGTCAACTGCAGTCTAGCAGCAGTTTAATACTAAACCTTGTTTTCTAGAATTTAGATTTTTAGGGGTTACACAATTGACGTTTGATGTATAATTTATTTGAAGAATTAGGTGAACAAACGGCTACTTTTTTTGCTTTATTTTTATACCCAACTCTGAACGAAACGCAAGACAGACTATATTTATTATATAGTCTATATATATTATATATAGACTATGTATATTTTTTTCTTTGTGATAACTATTTCTTCTCCATGTCTGGATTGAAAGTCTGTTTTTTTAGGCTAACATTTAAGTTATCTTCATTAACATAAATTATACATAATAATAACTGTATGAAATGTAAAGTATTTTCCAGAATGCTTTGACATGATTGGGAGATTTTTGTTAAATTACAGCATGAAGAAAAAGCTTTTTTAATTCGGTGCCCATGTCACAACAGTCACTTATCCTCAACAATAACGGTCCTCTTCGGAAGGGCATTGTTGATGTCATTAAACTACTGATTTGGACATGAAAGGTACATTAGAAGCGTGTTATCCCTTATTAGTTTTTAATTGATATGTTATCGTAATATAAATCACTTTACTAGCTACTTAAGAACATACATCCAAAAATTCGTCAAAGTCATGGTAGCCCAGCTGCTTATTCTATACAGGGTCGTTGGGGGATAGATCCCACCTCATTAGACATGGGGCGAGAAGAAACCCTGGACAACTCGTCAGTTAATCACAGGGACTACACATGCAGCCATTCAAACTCAGATTCTCACTCCTAGGCAATAAAGAGTCACCAATTTACCAGCGTGGACTGTGAGAAGGAGCCGGAGCACCTGTAGAGAACCCAAACAACCTTGGAAGAACATGCTCCACACAGAGAGCCTACAGGTCCCCAGGTGGATCTGCAGTGCAGCATAGCCACGATGCCGTCTCGATCCAGTGGTGCTTGAGCTAAATGCTAACGTCATTATGCTAATGTTTCCACAATGTTAGCCTATTATTCACCATCTTAGTTTGTCATCGGACTAGCATAAGTTAATTAATTCCAAGCATTCCAAGCATAGCTTAGGCTGAGGTACAAAGGAGTATTAGGGCCACCTTGAAAAATAAAACAATCTAATATTATGAGAATAAAGTTGTGATTTTTCTCACACACACAGGGACACGCACGTGCAGCTGCTGATCCGTATCATTGGGTTAAAACGCCTCCATCTTCATATTTTGACGATTAATTCCATCATTACGGCATCTCCTGCTCCACAAGAGAGATTTCCTCCAAATCTGTCCGGTTCTTTCTTCTGAACAAACTGATGCTCTCGTCCAGTTAGGATACTTATGACATTGTTAATCCATGTGGGCTGAATCCAAAGCAACTGGACAACATTAACATAAGTATGTGTAGATTCTGTGTAGATCCATGATGCTTCTTCAAGTTTGGATTTATGCAGGAGTTGAAAACCGATGTGAAAACTTAGAGGCGAAACATTTTCAAGCCGAAACTGAAGTCCAGTTTCTTTGGACTCTACCGACTTGGATTACCATGACCTGGATGAATGAGAATCTACACAGACCTATGATCATGTTATGTTTATCTGCCAAAAGACTCAATATATATTGATTTGTGAAACGTACATTATTTTTGAAATATAACTTGACAACATTCTCCGCGTTCCTCATTTCCCTTACAATTATAATAACTTGTTTTCATAAAAAACAACTTTATTCTCGTAAAATAAAAACTTTTTTCTCTTGGAATTACAATTTATTAATCTTAAACACAACTCTTATTCCCATGATATTACGACATTGATCTCATAATCTCTATTTTCTATTCATTCTGTCATTGTGGCTCTAATACTCTGTCGTACTGATAGGAATGTTATCTGTTTTGTAGGTATTTGGTCAGACACGCACGTTTTGGTCAAACTAAGATGTTGACCTGATGGTGAGGCTAGATAACCATCTATCACTTTTTCAAATTCCACGGCAAACCACTCGATGTTTTGGCCTATATCTATGTCAAAAAAAGAATATAATTAAGAATCTAGTAAAGTCAGATGAGAAAATAGTGACAAGTAAGAATGATGAGTATTCACTTGTTGGGGCCTTGTTTCAGTTGAATATAAAATGGTTGTGGATTTTGCCACTCTGACCTGACAAAAACTGATTGCTTTTATCTACTGACCCTTTCGCTCCTTTGTTTTGGCATTATAAGTTACATAATGTGGCCTAAGTATTCAAAATGGTCAAAATACATGGGGTTGTTTTTTTTTTTGTCCTCTAGGAGAGTGTTGACTTGGGAGAGATCATGTATTCGTTATGCTACCTCCCCACAGCAGGGAGAATGACCTTAACAGTCATCAAATGCAGAAACCTCAAAGCCATGGACATCACAGGCTCTTCAGGTAACCCGACATAAAATCCGATGTGTCTCACATTAGAAGCACAATCTGAGCCATAAATCAGAAATGACCTTAGCGGGACAGCAGGTGGCCTCTTAGAATTCAGATGGGGACATTCGGATCCAGAGTATTACCTTCAGACTGTCATCGAGAAATAAAGGCTTCAGCTGTAAGCTTAACAGTGAAAAAATAAATAGTTTGTATTTTGTAATGCTTCACGACATTTTAATGTTAAAAGTTTCTTATATGGATAACTCAGTCGTCACTTCTGTGTTGGTAATTTTCCTTGAAGAAATTGTTTAATGACAGGAAACATGTCTCCCAGATCCTTACGTGAAGGTTTACTTGATATGTGCTGGACGGAGGTTAAAGAAGCGAAAAACAACCACCAAGAAAAGCACGCTTAATCCAGCGTACAACGAGGCCATCGTCTTTGACATTCCCCCAGAGAACGTGGAACAAGTCAGTCTGTCCATCATGGTGATGGATTATGATCGGTGAGTTACACTAGATGCTACAATACTAACTTCAAGTCAACGCTGTTCAGAGATAGCCGAAACAAAGTAGATTGTGTCAGGTATTATCCTATTTTGATCTATTTATTGTATCACCAAAAAGTGTGGGATATTATAGAATCGTCATCGCCATGTCTGCCGCTGCCACCGCAGATCCTTTGTGTTAACGCTATAACTCAAAAAACGTTGCATAGATGATTTTAGTTGGAGCTTTTATGAAAAACACAGTTTTTCGGATATTACTTCCTAACCATTGGTCCGATTGAATTCATATGAGTTGCATATGATTCGACTCGCGGAGATTGATATTCTGTATTTCGTATTTTATTCTAATATCATTTAACCATCTAGGGTGAGCTTTTTTTAAAGAAAAATACAGTTTTCGTACATTACATCACATTTAATTTGTGGAGTTCAGTTCGGAGAATTGCTTGTACAATGCAGGGGATTTGGGGGCTTATCAGGGATATACCCTTGCTGTCACGGATGACAGCGTAGACCCCTAACATTGATCAAATATTTATTTTCTTCCCAGCATATTTTTGGTGTTTTTACCTGGACTACTAGAAACTTTACTGCATCGGAATGAGTGTCTGTTTACCTGCTGACAGGGTTGGACACAATGAGGTGATCGGTGTTTGTTGCACCGGGCCAGATGCTGAGGGTGTTGGACGTGATCACTGGAATGAAATGTTGGCTTACCCACGGAAGCCTGTCACACACTGGCATGCCCTTGGAGAGGTAAGGGTACTTCTTTACCAAAAGTCTCAAATAACTTACTTAGCGTTCTGCAAGCTCTTGAATGTGACGTCAATCCTAGATTTTTTCTCAAATCCTGCATGGAGAGTATATTTATGCCCCTCTTATGTCTTGTATAAAAAAAATAAATCAAACAGTGTACATATCGGACAGAAATAGATAAAAAATACAGTTTTTGTCTTCATAATATTTCACGCTTAATCTAAGTTTTAAAAATAAGTTCATGAATTTTGCTTAAATGTGATGAAAAAACGTGACTTAAAAGATTTGACACTGGTTTTTATACGGTTTTTGCAGACAAATGTGACAAATTTTTTTTGTTAAAATCAGCATCTGCGTCTTTACAAACAGCGTCCCATAAGACAAACACCAGATAGGACCCTGCTGTGTTACATATCATGCTGGTTTGGCATGAAAAATTGAACAATGGCGTAGCATTAATTCGCCCTTGGTTTGTACAATGTTAATGAACAAAGGTGGTATAAAAATGGATCATGGTTGCTGCGCTTTTGTGCAATCTCTTTGTTAAAAGGGCTGCAGTCACTCAATTCGTCAGACAAGAAAAATAGAAACATATTCGAAATAAAATGCAAGCCTATTAAACTATAAACCAAAAACTAAACAAAACCAAAAAAATAGAATGATAAATGCGTAGAAGTAATATGTAATAAAACCAAATCCCCTTGAGCGAGATTATAAGTGATGCCATTGAGTAGTTACATATTCAGTTTGGAAAAAAAAATGGATTTAAAACGTTTTAAAGCTCTACCAAATTCAAATTCAGATTCACTTTAAAATTAAAAACAATACTACAGGTTTAGGACAGCAATATATCTCAAATGTGTGTGTGATATTTTACCTTGCAGTGGCCTGGAAGAGCAGCCAGCTTTGAGAGTCAGGCTTCTTGTCCTTCACCCAAACCTTCTCAGACACCATGATGACATCACAGGAAGAGCGATGACACCACCTGTGTAAGAAAAGAAAAACAAATGTTTGTTAACGTTGAATTGCTGGGAAGTTGTGTCTTGTGCACATTTCTTCAAATGTTCTATACATTTCTGTAAACAAGGTTTCAGCTCCAGCTCTACAAGTGCTCTACAGAGATGGCTATGCACAACAATCACTGGCTCACATTAATGATAAGTCTCACTACACAACGTTCTCTGTAATTCACTTGCAGCGGTATCATTTTTAGCAACAATTTTCAGGCCCAAGAGCTCTTTAGTAAGTCGGCATTTCACTCTGAAATGGCACAAAGCTAAAGGGCTATGCTGCGCACTGCCATTAAAATATTTGTTCAAAAGAAAAAACAGCAAGTAAATCCGGGAAGAATGCAATTAAGTATCAACAAGGACTGTGTAATGGTTGAAATTACCAGTCAGTTTTGCCTATCGGAGAAATGAAGAGCACTCACAGGTTTAGAGGAACTGCAGCCGATACATGCCACCAATTATGTACAGAGAGGTAAGCTACAGACAAAGTGTGACATAATATTAAAATGAATGACATTTCTCACACCTATGAGAATTTAAAGATTTATTTTTCTCCCTTATGTTGAAAATGTAATGCTAATGGTACGTTGATTGCCTTGGCTCCAAATTCTATTGCATTTGACAATGTATGAATAACAATGATGTTTCAAGTATATGAAGAAAGTGCGAATGTCAATATGATGGAATCCAAAAATAGCTTAGTAATTCTAACAAGCCCGAGAAGACCATTCAAGTTTTCATTTCCTTTTCTTTTTTTTACCTCTGCCCGGACCGAAAAATGTAAGGAATCTTTCAGGCAGTGTGTTTGTCTGCTCAAAGTGAAGCTGCGAATGTTGGCATGTACAGCTAGCTAGCTCACAATAGCAACTTAATCCAGCCTTACATCAAGGGTCAGAAATACTTTTTACCTCATTATTTTACAAGGTTCATGGGAAAATATATATTTTTTTCCTAATTAGCACATCTACTGTGGAAAATTTCCCACTACGTGGAACTACTCCCTCTTTGTTGCATAAGTCAGAGTTGAAACTCTTACCTGTTTACATGTCACAAATTCAAAATGAACTTAACATACGACAAAACTTCATTCGCAAAACACATGAGCCATCATAAACTCATCATAAACTCCTATCACGTTTAAAGCGAAAGAGGAAATTTAAAAATACAAAAGTTAAAGCCGTTTTCGCTAATCACTTGCTGTGATATTGCAGAACACATTCTATGTTGTCGCCACAATGACATCATTGATGCAAAATTCCGAAATACCACACTTTTCCTTGCCCTTCGAATTCCCAGATTTTAAATCATATGTTTATTGTCGGTAGTAGATATAACTCTTTACCAATCCCAGATCAAAGAAATCCACTTGAAATACTAATACTCAATACGCATTATCTCAGCTACACATTGGCAGAGATACCATGTCTCTACCTCGCTCCATTTCCATACTGTGACACAATACATATTCCCCAAATACATAGTTCAAGCCTCAAGAATCAGTGGTAGCAGTGGATCGTGCTTTATTAGTTTTAGCTGCATTTTTAGTTTATGACTCTAATCTAAGACATTAGCAAAATGCTAACAAAGGTATGAGTCAGGATTTGCTTCCATATCTGGAAAGATTGAATCAACTCTTCCTTTCCCCAATACCCATCTCTTCTAACAACTCTATTTAAGCCCCCTGAAAATCCTGTTGACAGACGTAACCAAGCAGACAAACAGGGTTATGTTAGCGTGAAACTGCTTTAGTCCATCTTTATTAAAACATGGAATACAAGGACTTAATACTACTTGAATTTTACACGGATAATAGATAGGGGTGGGGACCTTTTGCCGGCCCATGCTTCTTTGGAGCCAGAGTTTTAGCATGATTTCTTGTAGCTATCAGCGTTGTGGTTTCTAAGAATGCATAACGCTAATTTTAGCTTGCTAGCTTAGATGGCTAGCTGCAAATGGTAAAATATGCACACAACAAATGGCATTTCAACCCATAAAATCGGAGGTTGCCAGCCAAGAAACATGTCTCATATACGTAAATAAGGGCCCATTGTTTCTAAATCTGACAACATTTTGTTTTTAACCATATGATACACCATGTGAAAACACAGAAACTATAGCACTAGAACCTAAGGTGGTGAAGCCTGGTGAACTCTCAAATATAGATAGTAAACCTAACCGAAATTTATTGTACAATGTTTTGTCACCATGACAAATTCAGGGAATTATTATCCATTAAAGACGTTGGACTCCTGAACTGTATGCATATTGTTTACATTAAGCCATATGAAATTAAGTTCAGAACATTGACTCAGCTTCTCCTTATAAGTGAGAATTAAAACAACGTAGCAAATAGAAAAAGGCTATGAACTGTTAACTTACTTGCACATGCATATGATGTTTTTTTTTCTCCCTTGCGCTGCCGTAATTATTGAAAAGAAATACTTTTACTTGTAGCATGAATCTCAACACTTAAAAATTGTAAAAAAAAACAAGAACAAAACAGATGACTTGAGTATTTCATATTTCACACTGTGTGTTTACATTTGTACTAGGTATACAGTGTGCTTGTGAATGACAGTTTGTATATATTATTTAGTGAAATCTAAGAAGTTGTTGTAATCTAAACAAAAATACAGACACCACAATGTATTTCTACTGTTTGGTGATAATTTAAACATCTCAGACTTGCAGGTGAGTTAAATTTATACGCGTTCTGTGAAAGTTGTGAACAATAAGACCCGTGAAGCCAACCATATGAAGTTATTCCGTGTTTAGAAGTTTAGAGCTTTGAGCTGTAAATGTTTGCATATTGGTTGAATCTATATTGAGCAAGAACAACTTCAATCACTGTCATGATGTGTACAGTTTGTGATACATTTTTGTAACGATTTAAAGTAAACATTCGGGCTATGATTTATCGTTATCTGTTTCATATGTATTTTAACTAAATAAAATACTAAAAATAATGATGAGCCACACCGTGTCTTTCTTTATTCGGAAATATAGACTTAATCTTTTCATCAAACTATTTTTGAATCTTGCTAAAAGTGTAGACCATTGTTAGTTGCATTTTGCCAGATTTCTTCCTTTACCTTCTCTACCACGGACTGGGACTCCTGCAACCGGCAGAGGTCTGGTAAGAATACACATTAAAAATGAAATGGCTTTGCAGAAGTTTTGGAATAATAAATAAACCCAATAGTTTCAAGAAGCAACATTGTAATTCTGCTATTTTACTCAAAGGTGTATTTGTGCCAACTGAGCATCAGAAGCCTAACTTCACGTTCAGGGAGCAACTGAATCTCTGCATTCCTTTCAGAGCAGAGCTGTTGATGCGTGCTCCCTCCCAGGCTTAGGTTTTTTTGTTAACAGTAAGTTACATTTAATAGACTAAGAGAGCATGAGGGCATCTGGTGGCCGATTAATTGGGAACTAGAACTGGACTGGCAGATTAATCATAAAAAGATCACAATCCCAATTCAGATGTATGCACGATGTAATTAGCATTATGATTCTGCAGCATTTATTTCATGACCTAAGGTACAGCAAAGATAATACCCGCCCTTAAAGAGGATGGCCTAATGGTTATTGTGGATCTGACATGGATTTGGGGAATAGTTGTTTGTTGTTATGTACCTAACCACAGCCACAGGTTGGAGAACATCCATCCCAGTTAAGTCCTGACGGTAGGGCGCTTAGCTAAGCTCTGGCTTCCGCTTAGCTTAGCCAACGCCCTGGGGCTGAGAGGTCGTGGAGCTAGCCTCACGTAGCACAGGCAGGAGGGCGGCCGGGAGTTAATGCTTTAGTGCCCACGTACGTCTATCTTGGTTACACACAAACAGCACATGGTGCTTTTTCATTTCTCACGTCCATGACAAAGTGCCGTCTAGACTGAAAACTGAATTGTAAAATCCCAGTGAGAATGGGGTCTTCAATTCTGAGCAAAAAAAACGGGGATTCTCAAGCCAGAACTGCTCATCCTTATAATTAAGCACTACAAAAATATTCCAGTGACAAATGAAGCAATAATTTCATCCCGCTCAGTGTGAGAAATTAGAGTGTCGCTAGTTGAACTCTCCACACCTGCTTCCTACAGTTGGACGGAAGTCAATCAGACTCACATATCAGAAACAGTTTCATTATGTTGACATGTATACTACTCTTTTGCTGCTTTTGCTGTGTTTTCTGGTGCAGCTATTATTTGGTAGCCTCTCAAAATGCTCTCAATATTTTTCTTTTTCAATATAGCGCACAGCAAGAAGTGCATTCTGCATTTGAAATGGCATAATGACAAACACTAGAGCAACTTTTTCACAACGCTGAACGGGATGAAATAACTTTTTGACAGCTTTTTTCAAAGAATACATATCAGTGTTTCACTGGTATTGACAATTAAATTGAAATACCATGGTTAAGTAAAATTCTATTATATTCTTTGAGGTTGCCTGGTGCCAAGTAGCCTCCTTCAACCTCCTAAAACTCTAACTAAAGGCAATAGTACATGTTCGATAAACAGAGCAATGAGTGAGAAGCTTTTAAGAACTTCAAGAAGGTTAGTGGTCCGCTGTTTCTCGTTCTCCATCCGTTTGATCGCAGAACATGAAGAGAACATTTCCATTGCTAGTGGATGGCTTCCTTTTGATCCTATTTGATAGAAACAGACAAAAGAAGGCTGTTTCATTAGTTTCCCTGGCAATGAAAGCCGTCCACTAGCAGAGCACTATACCCAATATATTGTCTACTGGAGTTGTGTATTTGGTTAGGTAAGCATTAGTAGCTAAATGCAGCGACGCTCATGATTAAAGCTTTGTCATTTCCTCAACGATTTATTTATAATGCTTTATAAAGCAGATTGCTCTGACCTCGTGGCTATCACCTGCAGGATTTGCCATTACTTTAAGGGTTTCAGATTCAAAGAGTCAACACAGACGCTGTAAAATCTAACTCTTTGAAGACATATTTTTAATATTAACACCAGATAGGATATTTAATTAACCATTACACGCTTATCAAAGAGCCTCAGTGATACCAGTGAGATGAAACCTCCACAGCTCTTCTTCATTTATTCAAACTCTGCAGATCAAGAGTTGATTTTAAATTTAGATCAATGCCAGGTCATGTCAACACGTCCGTCTCTTACTTAGAACGCTTGTGGTTACCACATTTTCCAGACAGTAGCAATTCACAGCTGAAGATATTAGTGTGCACAGACTGATTTATTAAACTTGGCTTGTCCATTAGGAGTTGCATTCAGACGGTCAAAGATCGACCACTTAAACATGAGGGAGAGGTGGCTACTTCTATTCTAAGAGTTAAAGTGGTAGATGGAGTGACAGTTATGTAATTCTGCCACCAATTACAGCTTAACGGTCATTTTCATGGGCTTTTGAGTCTTCATTTAAAAAAAATAAATAAATAAAAACCCATTGGTGCCCAGCACATTTTCATGCTCGGAGAGCATCTGCTAGGGGTTGGATGACATAATTCAAATTTATGGTGCCAAAGACTTCCAGAAAATATGCAAATGCTGTATGCTTATAGAGATATGAAAGGAATGCATGAATACAATTAAAATTCCATGAAAGATGAAATGCTCTTTAACACTAGAAAGGTAGAGTTCATGGAGTGAAAGTGACTTTTCCTGAGGTACTGGGAAGTCTAACAAGAGTCTGAAACAGACTTGTTGTTGCTTAATGATTTCTCAGTACAGCACGCACAGTATCAGGATCTCATCCAAATCCCTTATCTGACATTAAACGTCCGCTCCAATCTTGGTAGGGAGAGTGAATAATGAGGAAGTCTTGTGAGGGTGGGTTTTGTCTGGATGGTACTTAGTAGAGGGTAATTATGGATGTTACACTGTGGTTGAGCTCTAATCAACCTGTTACTTGAAGATTTTGAAGTATCTACATGTAATCCTTCAAATTAAAATCCCAGAAGGCATTTTGTTGAAGCATTAATGATACATAGAATGAAACACATAGCATCTGAAGGTGCTAAATATCAAGAGCCACTGCTGGAGCCAGCCTTTACCGTCAAGAGTAGATGAAAACTAGCTTCATGAAGTGTGAGAAAGTGACATGAAGGGGGAACGTATTGATGTAAGGTGGCTAAAAATAGATTTTTCACCCCGTGGGTGAGAGCATAGGAATCCTCTCTCATTACTCGCTCTGCCTTACTGATTTGTCTTGACAGAAATGTCCTGTTTATAAAAAAGCATGAGGTAGATTAATTTTTAGACCAGTAGATGAACTTCTGAACCTCAAAGTTTCAATTTTCTAACTCTGACATTCCAAATTACCTTAAAGTACGGGTGTTGCTATTAGTATAGTTTTAAATTGTAAAATGAAACTAGCTATTTCATGGGCTTTTGAAGTTATAAAGGAACCACTTCATACCACATTTGCTTAATTCAGCCCAAATATACCCATAAAATATACTCATAAAGTTAACTAATGTAAGCCACAATTTAAAGTCTTAATTTTCTCAAAACTGTAATATTTTTCTCCCACCCACCTTTAACAGTTCACGTATGACTATTACTGAGATTTATCTTGCAACTTGCAGCTATCTCTCGCCTGAAGATGGGGGATATTATAGAATCGTCATCGTCGCCTCCACCGCATTCGCGGATTGGTTGTGTTAACGGGATAACTCAAAAACTACTTCAAAAAATGTTGCAAATTTTATAACCCCATAGACCTAAGCTCGAGGAAAGCCTGGCTTGATTTTGGGAAAGGCTGGTTTGATATTTCCGACATCAGGGGTAGCTTCATTTCTGGGCCATAATAGGTTTTCGGGTCATAATTTGTCAACTGTTGGTCCTAATTAGTCCAAATTTGGTCCAGGAGTTTTTAATAACTAAACAAAAAAAGGATGTAACATTTCCCTTAAACAAAAATCTACTTTAATTACAATTAACAAATAATGTAGGTATGTTACAACTGCTACTCTGGCTGAGTGAGTCAATGGACAAAAATAAAGAGAAAGAGAAATGTATTCAAGCTTAGTAATAAAAATAACTTTGACTGAATCCTTTCCTTGCTCCTCTGTCTGCCTCTGCTCCCTTGTGACTCAGCCTTGCTTTAACCCATGTTTCAAATTCGTCTGACGGCTGTAATTAAGACATCGGGTGTGCAATGGGGGTACTAATGGTTTCAGCGTGGCCTCAACAGGTGCGAGCAGCAGTAGTATTATCAGTGCTGTCACAGTGGTAGAAAGACAAGATAATAAGCGACTGGTAGGAGAGGGGTATGCGTCAATGGGCAACTCCAGCTGCTCTGCTGATATACACGATGAGAAGAGGTGGAGGAGTCGGCATGAATCACCCGAGATACAGAGAGGACACAGCCGAGGATGTGAGCTTGAATCTAAATGCAGACCTTTATCAGATGCCGCTCATTCCGTCACAGGTATGGCTGATCCAGCAGTGCGGTGACATGTAACTAGCAACACATCAATGTCGAAATAAAACAGGTGAGCCGGGAACACGGGGAAACGTTTAGCAGAAAAAACTACAGATGGAAGAACTCTTTCAGATAAACACAAAAGCTATATTTTTTTCAGGCATACTGCAAGATTATTTCTGCAAAGTGTCCTTGTAGCTGTGTCCTTGTCATTTGCAAGGACACTGATACTTGCTTTACACAACACACAATGCTCCATAATATGGAATTATATATATGATTATCATGCTAATATCCAAAGTTTAGGGCTCTGCAAGGCAAAAAAAAAAGATTCTACAGAAAGACAAGGAGATGCATTGATTTCAGATTACAGTCCCAGGTTTGAATTTGCTCATTTGCAGCCAAGGAGTCTTTCAAAAAATGATTGGAATGGTATTGGTCATAATGCAAATATCTAAATAAAGAGATTATTAACATGTAGATGTTTAGCACATATCATGTTCATTGATTTATCATTTCAAACTTAGTTTATGACTATAAACACTAATGCTGGGCTAATAAATGTACTATAGAAGGTTTTATCCAGCTAATGCTGCTAATAGACTAGGGGGCATTGATTACATAAACTTTTTGGTGTGAGTAACCAATGTGAGGAAACAGAGCCGTCTTTGATTAAGCAAGCAAAAACATTGGAAACTATGGATATACAATGGCAACTTTGTTGCATTGTGGCAACTTTGTACAGAATGTTTAATGTTTTATCAAACAACACATGGTGCTTTTTAATTTAGTGCTTTAGAATTTCTCACCATGTGCTCAAATATCAAACAACTATGACAAACACTGAGCATGTTACCCTTTCCACTTCAACAAGGAGCAATTGTAGATAAATACTTTCTCCAAGCCAAAGAGGTATGACATATGACACAGTGGCATCAGCATCCAACGGTGCTTTGTAAACTGTGAAAAACGAAATGGTGTCATTCATTCCTACTTTCACATGGATGATCTCTTCTTCTATCTGCCAACAGCTTACTTCGGCTGCTAATCACTGCTTGCTAAATCTTTTGATTGCGGGTAACTCACGAAACACATTGATTGGCTCTAATTATAAAAAATTAAATTCCGCACTGTCACTATGTCAGCTGCTGATGGAGACACGATGAATCATTATGCCTTTGTTATGATTATATAGAGTAGTGAGGCGCAAGAGTCCCACAGATTATGTAGGATGAGTTCATTTGTTAAGATACTGCATGATATTAAGAAATGGTATATTACTGTAAAGGGTGAGCCAACAACACAGACATGAAAGAGATTCTTTTTTAAGACTAGAGGTATATAAACCAAGGACACACTGGCTTGATTTGTCGTAAAACATGAAAAAATAAATATTTTTAGCAATACACATCACAGCTCAGGCATTGGATGGACCCACACGATGGTCAGAATCCAATCGCCATGGAAGAGTCAATAATTAGGATCCTTTGTGGATTTTTTCATCGAGACTATATAACAGACTGATAGTTACATTCCAACACAAATAGACACTAATGTTACATTCTCATGAACTCACTCCCAAAAGGTCGCAATAAGGTGCTGATAGGATATACGGTGATGTAAAATCTTTACATGGCCAAAGGGATTGGAGCTGCAATACTTGCAAGATGCTGAGGAGGTGCAAAGATTAATACCCTGTCGGATAGGCCAAATCTCCTTTATACCTCTGGACGCTACAACTCCCACCTCAATTTGGAGAAGGTTGGAGATAAGCCCAAATGGCACCGTCTCCAAGGCATGCTAATTTATCCACAAGCTAAAGGCATCAAGAAAACCGGTTCCCCCACTGGTAGCTGTTTATAATAGGACAACACACCGACCTCTGTGCGCCAAATGGGGGCATACGTTTTATAAATATAGTCAGATAGAACTACCACTACAACACACAGTAAATTCATTTACCTGATCCAATTAAAGTGATGTCACTTGATTGTCTTTTGCTACTTTTCGCATATTTCAATACCAATACGCAATTAAATTCATAATAAATGAAATATCAAGAAAATCGCAGAAATAGCAGAAAAGACACTAGAAAAAGGTGAGAATGATTTTTAGTATCCACAGTATGTAATGAGTTAGAAAATCATACTTTGATTTATAAATTACTTTAGATACCAAACTCATTCCTTTGACTGAATTGAAGTTTGCTAAAGTTTTAGAGGTTGAATACTTCCGCAAACAGTATTTTTTATTTATTATTATAAATTATTTTGTCATGGATGTATTTTTCTGAGTTTCATTACTCACCTTAATGTCGTTGGTTTCCCTCTTTTTAAGCTTTCTGTCATCTCTTTTGGATTGTAAAAGGTGTGTTTCAGATTCAGTAACTAAATTTAGCGTGTTTAATTGTCCAATTTCTATTTTTTTTTATGAGGCAATTCCATTCGCCGGCGTCAGCCATGCTCGCAACAAGTTAAATAGTTTGGTGAAATTAACGAGACATTGGACAGTGACATTGTAGCTCCAACATTTGCCACTGCTATCAACCACAATGCCACTCGTACAACCAGGAGGAAGACATTTTAAAGGAAGGGAAGGAATTCAATATGTGCAGTTATTGGTTTATTCCGCTTGTAGTGTGTGTGAGTGTCGGACGGACGAATGCATTCAAGTCAGGGTGGCCCACTGGTGCTCCCTTTTACTGCAGTCGTGCTGCATTCAGACACATGAAGCACGGCTAATGTTAGTGCAGGTGAGGAAGTCGTCGAAGATGGTGGATAGGGGTTTAATGTGCAGTGTGTGTGTCTGTGTGTGTCTGTTATCTCCATATTAAAACCAAATGCCAGGCCAGCTATTTTGGTCTTTATTGTTAAGTTCAAAGTTTTAGTAAATATATCTGTGATCAGATTCAGTCTTTTTCCTGTAACTTTAATGGATTGTAGTTACATGTTTATCCTAGCAATGTAACACCGTTACATATATTACGTTACACCCCAGGCAGTGGAAGCATAATAGTCTTAAAGCAACTTTATATATGACTTTTTATTCTGAACCTGTAAACCCACTCAATTTCATAAATAAGTGGGAAATACTATCTCTGTATTTGACTCATCCCTGAGAAGCAGTGGGCGGCCCCCGTCAAGTGCTTAGAGAGCAAATGAGGGGACCAGAGTCTTGCTCAAAGACCCTATGGCATGTAGGGGTTGACCGGGGATCAAACCAACAACTTTCTGGTTGGTGGGCGATCGCTCACGGAGCTGGTCATCCCAGTACTGCAAATATATTGAAAGATTGCCATATTATTTTACTTAATTATTGATCAAATTAGAGATTGTCATATATTGCTGCTTGATAATTTATTACCCTTTCCACTGACATGGTTCTAAAACTATCGCTATCTGATTTTGCCCATCAAATCAGTCAAATCAATGTAGCAAACTCAATTTCAGGTATTTGTAAAACCTTCCTTACCACCATACTAATAATATCATAGTCAGTCATTCTGTGAGACCGCAGGTACCGTGTCAGTTCAGCATCATTTCCCACTCTTTTTGGGTAGCAATTTGGGTTTGTCTCGCATAATGTCAGCTATAAGATCCAGCCCCCTAAACAGGATAAGCGGTTACGGAATTAGAATGAATGAATGAAAGAATGAATGTTCTACAGCAGATCACATAGCTTCTTCTTTTGGGGGTTTCAGGATAAGCAGATCTGCCTAAACTTTACAACAGTTTCCATTTCTGTCACTGTCTTCTCTTTGTCTTCTCACCTTTGTCATCTTCATTAAAAGCTATCCGTTACAAACATCCACAACCACTGGCTCCCCAAGCTGCCTTTATTTATGGTGAATGGTTTTTGATCATTTGACACTTTTGGTATTAATCAGACACGGATCTGTATTTGGACAGTGGGAGGAACTTGGACATGAAAACATGCAAATACACCAAGAAAAGGCCCGAGGCTGAGCACTGCTCTTTCTTGCTGTGAGGCAACAGTGCTAACCACTTCAGCAGACTGCCACCCATAGACTAATCAATGAGCCATAGAAAATCACTATACAAATTGTGCCAAATGAAAGTAACAGCCCAAATGCATCTCAACAACCTCATTAAAAGTCAGAGTACAAAATACTCTAGGTTTTTTTTAATGCTGAATTAAAGCAAAATGTTTCTATGTCTCTATTGGGAGAGAATTAACTTATGAGACCACACATGAAAAACTCTCAAGAAATAAACAAGAAATTAGTTAGAATCTTTCTTGCCTCATGCCTGAAAAACTTTGATGTATCTGTCATAATTAGAATAAACAAATAAACAGACACAAAATCAGGTTATCCTGACAATTAGATCAAATGGTTTATGCTTAAAACACCAACAACTAATGAATAACATGTTTTCATTGCAAACTGTTGAAGGACTTATACATTCATTTTCCGTGATTGCTTCTCCTGTTCAGGGTAGGTGGGGCTGGTGCTTATCCCAGCTGACATTGGGCGACACCCTGGACGACTCACCAAATTTGGACTAAATTGGACAAACGATCGAGGAAATTTTGCCCAAAAACGTTGCTTCCCCTAGTGTCGGAAATCTATAACTGGCGTTTCCCCAAATCAATACAGTTCTTCGTCACACTAAGATCTATGGCGGTAAAATGATCCATAAAATAGTTTTTGAGCTATTGCGCAATCACAAAGGATCTGCGACAAACGTGTCCATGAGGAGTCCATAGTTTTCCCGACTTTTCAGCTGTATAATCATGGACACCCATAGTACTCATTCAAATATTTTGAGATGACATGTCAACGGATTCCTTGGAAATGGTCATGCCATTTTTTAGCCAACAAAACCTCTTTAAACAATAATATTGGCTTGAGATTGTTTTTAACATATTTATCTACTTACCTGTTAGAGAAAGAGATAAGAGAGAGAAGATGACACTTTTTTCATCACACAAGGTGAAGTTTCCATCGCAATCAAGTCGCATCATTCATTTGGACAAGTAAAGAGCTTAATTTGTCATTTTTATCAAATCATTAAAATAACACAGTTGTGGTGTGATATGTAAATGATGTAACGTCCAACACATCCAAATTGTTTTTCATATCACATCCAAATATTGTAATTAAGAAACTTTAAATTTTTGGGGGGGAAAAACAGTTGCAAAAGCAAGCACAGATCACTCATGGGAGATATGAGTCAATCCCAAATGTACATCAGTCAACGAGATAGGAATCTGGACAGGGCTGAAAGTATGCCCCATTAAGTGTCAATTATGAATCTCTAACAATTTAGGCATTTTTCACATTATCAATACAGAGCCCACACCTTTAAGCTGAAGTGGAGGGGGGTGCTGGTGCGAATCAGCGTGTGAGACCTGGTTGTAGTCTCTATGGTAACCTGTTGGCATAAATGCTGTAAATGCTTCCCACTGTCTTGGGAGCAAAAATAGCAGAAATAGCATCTGGAGACTGACAATCGAAAGCTGCAGGGGAAAGGGAAATGTTCCCGAAACTTCGGTTCACCGGCTTCCAAGTGGTAAAGAGTCTATATTCCTGCTAAAAAATCGTCTGGCTGAACAAATTCAACAAATAAAAAGCTTTTCCTCTTTCTCAAATGAAATGCAATCAAATGCAAACTAAAAGCATTATTGCTGGGTAGAAGCTTGATGGAATTTCGTGAATTAATGAATCAACATATTACATTAGTGCAATCATTCATTTTGTCCAACTTCTTTTTCCCCAGTGTGCATTACAAAAGCTGCTGCTCTAGTGCCATCTAGTGGGAATTATAGTTCACTATATTTGACAATGGTTTGACCTGAAGTAGGATCATTTCTGACAACAATGAACAAAAGCAGAATAAGCCGATACATATAAGCAGAATCATTTTGCATACAGCCACTGTAGCACAACTTTAATTTCTCTGGTTTATTCCAGAGGCTGAAGCCCGAGAAAATGTGTGTTCCTGGTGATAATGACTACCTGACACACAGACCACAGAAGGGGATGTGTGTCTGAACAGCTCTCCAACAGCATAGCAGCACCCAAAGGGACGGTACTCCCTCTCAGTTTTCCTCTTTACTCTGTATTCCTCAGACTTCCAGCTGCATAAATTCTCTGATGGCTGTTGCTCATCCGGCCTGTGCTAGTGGAAGCGGTTGGCCCGCTTTGTGGTTTGTTGTGTGAAGAATCACTTTCTCTTAAGTGGGGTCATGCTGATGTAGGTTGTCAATAAACTCCACACAGTTTTCATCCTGCAGGAAGAGCTGGAGGTGGTGGAGGACAAGAGATAACTGGGTATTCACCTTGTTACCAGAGACGACTGGATGATTGGTTTTCATGGGGTGTATGCAGGAAGCGGTTGCATATCTTTAATTAGTGCCATCTGCTGGGGGCAGCAGTATCAGAACCAATGAGCAACTGAACTGAACAAGTTGATAAGGAAGAATGGATCCAGCTCTGTGATGGCAATTGCTGTGGAAGACCTAAAGCTGGCTGTCGATAGATGGATATTGAACAAACAGACTGCATAAAAGAATAAAAAGTTAGTTTTAGTTTGCTCCTTAAGTTTCCGAGGATTTAATTTTTTCTTGCACTTGGCAGAAAATTCAATCAAAATGTTAATATTTCAATTTTAATTCCTGTATTACATACTAAAATTATATAACCACAAATTTTTTTTTATTGTTATTACATCTTTTAAAGAAAAAACAAACCAAAATAGATACATAAGTGATAAATTATATGATATATTTTAATGAATCATATAAGTTTAATCTGAAATGACTGCTGAGCCTCGGTGGAGGTGTCGGCTCTACTGTGTGCCCTTCCTCTTTTTTTTGTAAGTGAATGATAAAATATCTCTATGAATATTTATTAGAATCTTTTGTGACTTGGTCTGCAAACACTTTTATGATGTTTTGAATGAGAATGTTATTTGTGGAGGTTTGAACTCTCGGAGTGCTCCCTTGTTAGTACGACCAGTAAAAGAAGAAGACAAAGAAAAAGAGAAACTGTGTTCCTCCTAGAGGCCAATTATCTTCCTTTATGTGGACGACAAAATATTGTAAATCTCGTCTTTCAGATAACAGCAGGTTTTGACCTCTATTATGGATGCAGATAAGACAGGGTTCATCAAAGGCTCTTATTACAACAACAGTTGTAGAAAAACATTTGACTATATGCTGATGATGTATTTTTTACATTAATAGATAAATCATTACCAGCCCTGACTCAATACTTTAGAGGATTTGGCTATAATTCTGGATATAAAGTCAACTTTGACAAATTGCCATGGGTAAACCTATTAGGCGACACATCTAAGATAAAGGTGAATAAAAGGAAACTCAAAAAGATTTATCAAAACTGCCCTCATCACAGCCAACAAATGTATAGCCATGCACTGGAAAGATGGTCAACCGTCTGTGTGGACTTCTGAACTAACATCCAAATGAAGAGATTATGTACAACCTGAAGGGAAGACCAGGAGAGTTTTCATATATATATATATATATATATATATATATATAAAACTTTCACAAATGGTAAATAACGCCCCTGGGTATTAGTAATAACACTGAACCTGCCTGTATTAAACCTTTCCACTGGGCTTCATCTGGATTAACACTACTAAACAAATTTGTGATACATAATGATGTCTGGAATAGAATCGTACAGCTGTCCTCCAGAATCTCATTATAATTAATAGAATTTCAATGTTCTGCAGAATGTAAACATTTCACCACACAATTATAGTAAGTATAGAAGAGGAATTTCACCAAATTGCCCTAAATGTAAAATCCACGTGGGTACTAGACTTCACTTCTTGAAGGACTGTAGAAAAGCTCAGATATTCTGGAAGCATTAGTAGAGCAACAGATGAACATGTGACTGCATTATGTTTGCTCGGAATTGTCCCTGACTCTCTGACACAACGTGAAGAGGTTATTCAACCTCTTTTAATGCTGGCGAGGAAAGCCATTATGGTGAAGCGGGCAGGAGATGACCTTGGCTCAATATCAACATGAAAGTAAGTGACTTCTGAGATCGTGACTTCGGTCAGACAGAAATATTAAATTAATGGAATTATTGTATGTTCAGTAGAAATTTAAAAAAGGCATTGAAAGCTCTTGGCCCAAACTGCAACCTGGACCCCATTGGACAGTAACTGGGATCCCATACTGGAACTGGAAAAAGAAAGAACATTGAGAAGAGGGAATATCAGGGTCTTTTTTCCTTTTTATGCATGAGGTAATTATTGCGCTGCACCTATATATCTGAATGGCCAGCAGTCTTATTCGTGTTAATTGTTTTTTGTTGTTTTCGTCAGAAAATTGACTTAAATAGAACTTAAAAATGGAGAGCACATATTAATCAAAATAACGTTTTGATGTTAACCTGAAACGATATAAATCCTGTAAATTGTGGAAACGGGGTGAATAGAAACAGAAAAAAAGGATGTGTGTTTTCATATTTCCCAGACAGTGGAAAGTTTTCCTTTCACAAAGTAGCTTTTTGCACATTATAACATAACTTTTTATATCACAGTATTCTTTCTAGGAAGTTCAACTTAGTATTCATGTAGCTTTAAGACATCAATCTCCTCTCTGCGAAGCTTCTGCTGCTTAGGGTCTTGGGTTTGACCTCTCCCTGAACAGTTGTGTCTTTTCGCCAGTAACTCTCCATACTGTTAGCCCTGAACCTCAGAGACTAAATTAGCATCTTAAGAAGTCAGCGGTGCAACACCTGTTAGACCTTGGCACAACAACAAAAAATCTAACCATTCATGATAGCCACCATTTCCATCAAAATAGTGTTTCAAGATGCTCCTTTGGTTTGACTTTGAATGATCACAATTATAGAAATGACATCACTTCACTCTGAAAGTTATTAAAATGCACCTCATTTATTGGAAACAAAATTTGGTACCTTATTTGCTTGTTTACTTTTAATCACAAAATCCAAAATATATTAAGGGAAATGATTTCTCGGCAGACAAAACGGCACATGAACAACTGTGCAGGTGAGAATGCTGCTATGCTAAGAACAAACTAGCATAAATGATGTCCTTGTGGAGAAGTGACATGAAGTAAAGTCTTTCACAACAGCACTTGTCAACATGCAAAGACCAACAACACAAAGTTAGAACAATCAAACAGTTGAATAGCATTTATGATGCAAATTAGAAACAGACACCTAATAGTCCAGAAATAACATGGCAGTCCAGGTGGGATGCAGTGGCTTTTACTTCCAGGAGCCGGACTTTCCCTTGGCCCCGCGGGTTGTCTTGGATGTTTTCGAGAACCTCTGGTGGTCGCTGACTCGGTTTCGGAGGACGTATATGTCATACTTTTGACGCTTGAGCTTTTCAGCCAGCTCAAACTTCTCGGCATGCAGCTGGTGGAGCCACTGCCAGAGGTCCTGAGCCTTCTCTGCCAGCTTCTCCTGGTTCAGGTGGTCGATGTTGAGTGGCTTCCGGCGATCCATCAAGGCCTTCTTCTTCTCCTCTCTGGCTGTCAGCTTCTTGCCCTTCTTCTGGTCTACCTTCTGCAGGTAGCCGCCAAAAGACTTGTTGGTGAATATTTTCTTCTTCTTTGCCTCCTCGTCGGCACGTAGTTTTGCTGCCTCCTCTTCGCGCCTTGTCTTCTCTTCAACCAGGCGTGTTTGGCGTTCCCGGTCCTGTTCGGTTCGGACCCGCTGTTGTTCCGCTCTGTCGGACCGGCGCCGTTCAATACGGTTTTGCAGGTCAACTAGTTCTTCCTCCTCTTTCTGGCGGTTGGAGAAATGCAACTCAATCAGGGTCTGGAGGTCATTGAAGTCCTTTTCAACTCTTTTGCGGTGCAAGTCATCGAAATCCACCTTTTCGCCATCAGGGAGTTTTGGGGGAGCAATATTTGGCACATAAGTTGTCTTATGCCGGGGTTTCTGCTCTTGCTCATTCCCCTCTGCGTTATCTTTCTTCTCTCCTTCATCATCACTCTGCTTCTCCTCCTCTACAAACTCCTCCTCTTCTTCCTCCTCGTACTCCTCCACAATTTCTTCAGTATCTGACATGATGTTACTTCGGTGGGGTTTCTAAAGAAGTGAAAGGACCCACACCAAGACCAGCTGGTGTCTCACACACGAGAGGGACGTGGCAGCATTGGCGCTTTTAAAGGTTTGTCCAGGCCATGTGACCATGGGCTGAGCAAAATCTCCAGAGTGTGGGTCAGCAGCAGGGTGGATTTTGAGACAGATGGAATATTCTATTTTCTCCTCACAAAGTCTTGTCTGCCAGACACTCCCCCACTTATCCCCGATAGACCCCCCTGCTCTTTACTCCGACCCTGCAGCTCTCCTCATTCCTTTGTATGGACAAGATGAGAGACTATTTCAGATGCCCAACAGATGCACACGCATACTTGGCTCAAATCATCCTGGACAAATAACATCCATGCTTTTTCAGGCAGACTGGACCTCTGGCACTGATCTATGGACGTTTCACTCAACAGAAGCCATTATGAAATTTAAAAGTCAACCTGGGAGAGTGTGTGATGTTTAAAGACTCGCATTGACACACATTGGCACAGGGCTATTTCTACTGTGCGTCAGAGCTGTGTTGAACAATCATGGGACTTTACAGCTGTCATATTTTCCAAAATGAAACCTTACTTTGGACACCCTCTTCCTTGTAACACAAACAAATAGGTTATACCGGAGTAGGAAATGTATGTTCAGATAAGTGGTTGAGTTAGGAGAGAATTCAAAGAAAACTTGGAGAGACACTCCTAATTTTAGAGTATCTCACAAAGTATTTTAGAGCTAAAAGTAGCTCCAAACATTGAGACACGTTCGAGGTAGTCAGCAGGACTCCTGAGTCACCACGATTAAATCACAGACGATCTTATAAGGCCAGCTGCAGGCAATCCCCTGTAATCGTGTCAACGTTTTAGATACCTTTCATGATACGGAGCTTTAAGGTATAGCCTTAACGGCCAGGGTATTATGATCACAGTAGAATTAGTCATGGATGTTCTCTCTTTCAAACACAAGCTGAGCAAAAAGTAACAGCTGTTCTTGTGTCCAGTTTGGTTTGCCTTTTTGTCTCTCACTGTCAGCCATGGTGACAGTAATGCAGTAATGTGGTAATTACAGGTTTTCTTATATGGATACTCCATGATTGTTAATAAATAATGTAAGACTATATGTAAGAAATAATGTAGACTATAGACTATTCAGTATAAGTGTGTGTATATTGTGTATCCATTTATTTATCTTTATTCTATTCAATGTTATATTTACATTCCTGTTTCCTTATACTCAGTTTATGTCTCCTTCTCCGGTTCTTTGTGTCCATATTCCGAATCTTCTGTGTAGAACCTCTGAACAGAAATAGAGTGAAGATTATTTAACTATGTTGAATGTACATGCTTGGATTATTCTTCTTTTAAATTATATAACCATATTTTTATGGTTCTTTTTTTCCTAAGTAAACTATTCTTTTTTGACATTTATAAATGCTTAAGATTAATGCAAGGTATGCAATGTTTTCACTAGCATCTTTGGATTCGGTTTCTGTCTGTTAGCAGGATTCTGTTGTGGATTTTTATACATTTTGCCCTGTCAAATTCAAAGATTATGTTTTTTATCATTATTCTATCTTGATGGCAATTTTGATTAACCTTGTTAGAAATGTAAGGCTTGTAGAAAAGATAGATAGCGTTTTAATGGTTTGTTCACTTTTATAAACATTAAGAGGCAGGGATCTTGCAGTGTTTTTCTCATCTACAATTAAATTATTTGACATATTTTAAGGAATCATACAAGGTTTGGTTAGAAAGTAGAATTTAAATTAGTGTTTGATTTAATCAAAAATGACTGTTGAGCCTTGGTGGAGGTGTCGGCTCTACTGTGTGCCCTTCCTCTCTTTTTTCTAAGTCAATGATGAAATGTCTATATGAATATTTATTAGAATCTTTTGTGACTTGGTCTGCAAACACTTTTATGATGTTTTTAATCAGAATGCTATTTGTGGAGGTTTGAACTCTCGGAGTGCTCCCTTGTTAGTACGACCAGTAAAAGAAGAAGACAAAGAAAAAGAGAAGCTGTTTCTCCTAGAAACCAATTATCTTTCTTTATGTGGACGACAAAATATTGTAAATACTGTCTTTCAGATTACAGCAGGTTTTGACCTCTATTATGGATGCAGACGAGACCGGGTTCATTAAAGGCTCTTATTATAACAAAAGACAACTATTCAGTATTATTCTCTATCTTAACTTTCATCAATAATCGTGAGTCATCGTCACAGTCGACTCTGAAAAGGCCTTACTAATGAAACTACAAGGTAATATATGGTGGAGGTGATGTAAAAATTTGGTATTGGGCCAAATTATTTTGTGTGGACTTCTATATAAAGCACCAAAATCCTCACTTCTGACAAAAAGTATTTAATTTACCCCATTTAAATGAACAAGAACTAAGACACAGCAAAGTCTTCTTGTCTCCTCTGCTGTTTGCTCTGACCATAGAGTCAGTCAGTGAATTTAAATATGAGGTTTGTATACTAACAGTTATTTCTGTAAAGTGAATCAACACTGAGCATAACAAAAGAGCATCAGTAAGTACAATGACATTCTCGATGAGCTTTACTGGTCTGTCCTTGTCTCCACTTTGGAATGTAATTAAAACATTCTTGCTATCGGAGACTTTCTGCTTTCAGAGCCAAGTGGATTATAGTTTGATTGCTCCCATGCGGCGACATTTAAATGTTGATGTCATCAATCGGTGTTTTCCGACATTTTGAGTTATCATTGTAAAAGGCAGTTTCCAGACAATGAGATAAATGACAGGGAGAGACAGGTGCTCTGTTGTGTCCGAGTGTCCCAATTAAACTCTTCCTCCCTGAACTCCCTGTGCTTTAATGCAACAGATGAAATGTTTTCTCAGGGGGCTAAGGTACGGTAAATAAATACATCTTCTGTGGCTCTCTCTGAGTGACTTTGGGCTAACTGTGGCCTAAGAGGTCCAAAGTAAAAATATTAATGCCCATGAGAATGTAACCATTCACGAGTGGACGCGGCTCCACTAAAACATGCCTGTGCACAACATGAGGACAGCAGGTGGTTCCTGTTTTATCAAGGCAACACTTGGTTACTGGTGGCAAGGGACAACTGTGTCCATCAGCAAAGTAAGACAACAAATGTTAACTATAAATAGTGACACACTCTGGTGTTTAACACAGTACAAAAGAACAAAACAAAGTGAGGAATCCATATCTTTAAACTCAATGTAATTTCGATCGCGCTGAAAGCAATGAAAGAGGTACCAGCATTCAGAGTGAAGAGTAAAGACGTTTGGAAGTGCCAACCCAGTTTTTCTCCAGAGATAGAGAGACAGTAAAGAAAGGAGAAATACTGTCAAAACTAGAAACTCAACCACATTGTTATGGTGTTATTTCTTTATTCTAAATCTTCTCTTCCTCAGTTATATACTGATTAATGACCGTTCAAACTAAATACATTATTTGCTTGTAAATGGAAGAAGCTGAAATTAAGTTTGGGATCCCTATCAATAGTGTTGATATAATATTAATATGGCATATTTTTGCACAAAAATATCAGGTTGACATTTCAATAATCTCTGCTTTTCAGAGCGGATGTTTTTTTTTTTACCTTTACTTGAGTAAAGAAGTTGAATCAATGCTTGTACTTTTATCTCCTATTTAGTAACTCATATTTCTACTTGAATAAAGAATATGAATACTTTTGCCATCTCTGTGGTACATGTGATGAAGCAGTTGTATTTGGAGAGGCGGACCTGTGTTCACACTGACATCCTGTGGTCAAAATAGTATACAACAGTTCCACAGTATTCTTCCTCAGTGAAGTTTAAGCCTTACATTCAGCCCTTATGTCTGCTTCTGATGAAGAGCTGTCGTGAATCTTCCTGCCAGTCTCCGTTTGGTATCAAAACAGCAGAATGTGAAGATGCTGAACTACATGCCACATTTACATAGGGGATAAGGGTGTGGTGGTGGTGGGTGTACTATAAAACTTGGGGGGGGGGGTTTTGTTGTTTTTTTTAAACTTTACATTATATGATTGTATCTCAATTTTACATCTCTATCTTCACATTATCACATTATGTTCTTGTTTCTGAGCAAGTTTTTGAGTGTTTGTATTAAAAATATATATTTTTTAAATGAGATACAAAAATTTGTTTTTTGTGAATTTTTGGTCGATACAGTATTGTCAAAAGTGAGGAAATAATAATCAGGCCAATGACAAAAAATGATTCCCAATGAGATTTTGTTTGTTTGTTTTTTGTTAGGTTCAGGTTTATGTTTTGCATGGAGATCTGGTTTTGTCATAATTGAGGGCACAAAAGCACAAAAATAAATAGCCACTAGAATCTTTCCTACACAGATGTAGATATAGATGTTCACCAATTAATAAATGGTCTAATAATGAGTTAAGAATAGTTTAAATATGTTTTTCACTCTGTCCCTATAGGGCTGAGTATCATAAGAAGCTCCACGATGTCATATTATCAGGATAATTACTTCATGTAATAAAATCACTGTAATAAAACATTTTGCTATATGCTGTGCATAGTAATAACATACAGTATGTCGCAATATGTTGCAATGTATTAACTTTGTTTCAACAGCCTTTTCTCCACCGGGAAAACTTGTTTTGTCCATAAAATAATGTTCTTGGTCTCTTAATCTCACTTCAGCCAAATTAATTGAACCTCAAGCAGACAAACCGGCCAACATGTCGTAACAAACGGTCGTGACAAGTTTGTCAAGAGAGACAAATGTTTTCTGCACCTGTAAAACTTAACCGTCTAGTCCAACTTGACTGAATTCCAAAAATGTTTGAACTACTATGCTGTTACAGGTATGTTGAACAGCTGCAGTTTAAACTTTCCTGACACTTCACTTCTAGGTGGTAGCTTGTGATGTGAACCCCTGAAGTTTGAAGAATAACCATAATGGCGCTTGACTGTTTAATTTCCATCAATGTTTATCACTTATTATCACATGTTGTCATCTTTCCTCACCTCACCTGAAAAAAAACACTAAATCATCATCTAGTGGTCTGTAAAACCAGCGAATTTGAATATTGTCATACCGGAAAATGTATTTCCTATTTGCAGTTTTATATACTGAGGGTATCAATGCAATATTGCTCTGCAAAATGTTCAAATATTAAATGCTGTATCATTTTTTCCCTACCCCAACGGGAAGGGGAAAATTATTATTTTTTTTACCCTGTAAGGTAGCCTCAGCTAAAATGGAATATGGCAAGACTGTCATACCGCAGTCTTGCCAACAAGACTATGACACGCAACAAGGCTGTCGGACCGCATTTGTTTTTTGTTTTTTCTGATTGAAGTAATCATTTTACCTCCTGGTTTGTTTGCTCTTGTGTTAGCACCAGAACACAATGACAGACAAAGAATCATTCAGTCTCGAACCACGTCTGTGGGCAATTTAGAGTCGCCAAATCACCTTTATTGCATTGGGTTTTGTTTCTTGTTTTTATTATGCCATGAAGCTGGAGCACTCAGAGAAACCAATCCTGACATCCGTAAGAGGACTAAGTGTTTTCTTATGAATAGTTTATATAATGCAATTAGAAGTCAAATAATTCTATCTACATTGCATATTACTTTATATGATAAAGTATAAAGTATATAAACCCGCGCACCTTTGCTGAATGGATCTGGCAAATCCAGCAAGCTTAAATTATAGTCACAGGGCTGCAAGTTTGAGAAACTCCCGAGTGAACTTTTACAGATGTTCGCTTCAGAGTATCAGCACATACTGTATCACAGCAGGGTTTACCAGCTGAACCATCAAGGACCAGAAAGCACTGCAAAGCATCATCCAGAAGGCCCAGAACTCTGGGTATCTGCACAGGGCCTTAAAAATCAACCCAAACATGACTCAACACATTTAGGCTAAAACCTGCCCTCTTGTAGGTGATACAGGACCATAAACTCTCCAGCCACAAGACCAACATCTTCAACCCAAAGCTGTTATTTTCAAAGGTCTGAGAGTTTTGCATGCAATGTACAATATAATAACCCTGTAGTTATTATATTGCCTTTCTGCACATTACTCTTCATCTTGGGCTGTTATTGAGCTTTATTTTCATTTTTGTAACGCCTAGTAATGACTATAAATTGTTTTTGCAATTACTTTTGATTATATTGCTTTTTTTCTTTTGCTGCCTTGGACACCAGTTTCTGTCAATAAAGCTTTTAATTTGTATTACATCAGTTCCTCTGATTCTCTTTTTTTAACTGATCCTCAGTGCAGAAGAACCAGGGGATCCGAGAGGAGCAAAAAACATTTCGATTTTTATCCTCATCTTATTATATTTCACAATTAGTTATTGCTTTTCTTAACTACACATCATTTATTTAGATTTTTATAGTAATAATGATATCCTTTATTTATATAGCACCTTTAAAAACAACTTTTAACAAAGTGCTATGAAGTCTCGGCAAAGACAGGGAGCTTAAAAAGGTTATCTAGCAAGAAAAAGCACAAAGTTATAAGTTCAAACAATGTGAGACATCGTTTAAAAAGAATGACACACAATAGGACAAAAGGCACATTGAGAAAGTTTCTGAATGGTGTCTGTCATTGTAAAACCGCTAAAGCAGCAAATAATTGATTGAAAGGTGCTATATAAACCAGGTTTGATTGATTGATTGATCGATCATGGGCAGCATGGTATCGGAGCCTTAAGCACTGCTGCCTGAGAGAAAGAAGGTTTTGACACCATCTGAGGACCAGGGGTTTTCTGTTTGGAGTTTCAAATTTCCACACTTGTTAAAGGGGCTGAAAAACATTTTTGGGAAAGTTTTCTCCATTGCCTGCTGCCTGTACGCCTTTGCAACCGAACCCAACGCCCGTGGTGAGCCCTCTGGACATATTGTCCTGTTCAAATGGCTGGTATACTACAGTATTCAAACATTTTCACATTCAGATTTTAAATTAAGTTAGCAATGTTGCCTCACAGCAAGAAGATTCTGGGTTCAATTCCACCTGTGGACCTTTGGGCCCTTCTGTGTTGAGTTTGCGGGTTCTCCCTGTGTTTGCGTGGCTTGCTCCGGGTATTCCAGTTTCCCTCCATAGTCGAAAAACTATTTGTGATTACAGATTAAATTAAATTAAATGAATGAATGAATGATCAATGAATGATATTTGAGCTTTGAGATGATCCAAGGTAGTAAATTATTAAATTAAAATAATTATTCAAAGTTAATAAAACAATTTTTGATTAAACACAGTGATGTAGTTTTACATATTTTCTTGTAAAGTCATAAAACAATCATAACTATATTTTAATTCCAACGATTGACCCAAGACCCCAAAACAATGTATCGCTCACAAACATGCTAATTATCTAGCAATGCTAACACTTCTGCACATCACATCACAAATCTGTTTTTGTCTTACCCTGTCCTCTGCATCTTCCTCTCTCACACGAACCAACTGCATGGCCTCTTTTACAACCTCCACTTTTTCTCCTTCTTGGCAGTTCCTACCAATATAATTAACATTGATTAATTCATTTTTCCACTTACATCAGACCTTTTAGCTGCACTACGTGTTACTTCCTAGTATTTAGCACTTATAGCTATTAGGTTAGCAACAGTGGAACAAAAACAAACATACATATCTGTGACTAAATACTATTTAGTCACAGATATCAAATGTTAATCCAACACCACAAACAATTCAATCTACATTTATGCTAATTCGCTAACCTCAAATACTTTATCTCTTTATTAGACTTCATTGCTGCAATATATATATAAGTAACTAATTAATAGTTAAAGCTAGTGTGTTAGCCACTGTGTGACGAAACAAACGTATTTAATTTATTCACAGATATTGAATTATTCAATCAACTTTTAAACTTTAGCCTGCTAGCTTGCGTTAGCTAACAGTTCAGCCTAAGAGGACAAAGCTAACTTTTACCTTTTGACTTTTTACGCTTTGCAAAAACGCATATTTCTTGAAACCAATCTTATTACATTCATGCCAGCTTGTATTGTAGCTTGTATAAATGGAGAAGAAGGCGGGACAGGGTGTGAGACGCCTCCCTGCAGGAGGCTGCAGGTCTCCGGCTGCTCCGCCGCTCAGGACAACAGAGTCGACCGTCATCCCCGACGCGGATTTTCTTGCAAGACTTGGAAACTGGTAAAAATAACCATCATTGTTAATTGTAAACAACGATGTTCATTCACTATGTGCTTTGTTGCTGCAACTACTGTATGTTGAATGCATTTAATGTATAAATGTCAGTGCATTCGTGGGTCACGTGAGGCGAAAAGAGAACATGTAAATCTGTGAGGACACAGTGTTCTCTTGTGTTTTCCAGCAGAGCATTCTTCAACAACATCAGCCACAAACTTCAACCACCAACATTCATTGGTGGAATGGTATAATACATTTACTCATGTGCTGCTGGTCCTGCATGCGCCACATTGGAGATAATGTACTTTACAACGTATGCAACTTTGTGCCTCTTTCTACATAAAATAGTAAATCAATAAATAAGTAAGTAAGTATAAATAGAGCAACTTTAAACTTTCAACCATGCAACTTCAAATGCTAATCATTTTTGATTAAGTTAATAATGCTTAAATGCTTTTAAACTGATTAAGAAGGTTATCCCACTTTAGATTAAAATAAATATTTAGAAATAAGTTGACTTGGCTGGTAAAAGTAGCAACAAACTAGTATTTTTCAATATACATGAATTTCACAGTGACACTGACTCGGGAAACATTAAGTGTGATTGTCTTTCCTAAGAACCAAGGAGCATATATATAAGATATTTAAATCATATCAATTGCAAAAATCAACATATGAGCAAAGAATAATGAATCCAAGTACAACTTGGCTCATGTAAAAAAAAAAACATGGTTGTTGGGCATGAGGCAAAAAAGAACCTGTTAAACTTGAAGTGGTTTCTAGATAAAGAGTCATAACATATCCAGATGAAATTGCTGATGCAGCATTTGAAAATGGTTTGGTCGATTAATGTAACTGAAGTATCAACTTGAATCTTGCTGAAAGAGTAGGGGCCCAAAGAGTTAACTAATAATATTTGGAGTAGATCTGGATAGATAAAAGGATCCAACATTACAAGAACCCACAGAGCCTTTTTACTTTTGTTGAAAATGTGAACATTTTAATAAATAAATTGTTGTCATGTCAGGATCATTCTGTAATAAAGTATTTCCTAACATCACCAAAATGAAGTTGAGGGGTCCTGATATTAAAGATAATAAAGAACACATTTTTGTCTTTGTCAAATTAAAAAAACATCTAATTAATCAAATTAAAGGATGTGATGTTGTCAGAAATGATGTAAGTTCAGTCTCCAGAAATTATTTTATAAATGATAATCCTGATTTTGCTGCTTTTCTTTTTTGTCCATGCAGATCCACTACAGTTGCCAGCAATGCTTCGTGTCACCACTGCTTCCTTGTGCACCTTCTGCCAGAGGATGAGACTTCTCGTGTATCGCTCTGCCTCTTCTTCCACGCTTATTGCTCCCAACAGAAGACAGGAGAACCAGCTCACAGTGGACTCCCTCTTTGAACTGTCGGTGGACATCCAAAAGATTCGCAAGTACAAGGCCTGGATTCTGTCTGAGAGCTCTGCCTATGTGTCTGAAACCGCTGAACTGCTTAGAGACATGGGGGCTGACAGACTAGTGATCAGCTGCATCCTGGAGTCCCACCCTGAAGCGGTCCTTTGTCGGCCAGAGGAAATGTCTGCTCAAAGAGATCTTTGGGAGTCAGTGTGCCCCGACAAATATGAATTAATGAGCATTGTTGAGAAGTTCCCGGCATCTTTTTTCACGTTAACTCACCATAACAACCAGCGAGCCAACATCCTTTACTTCCAGAGTCTGAATATAAGCAAGAGGAACATCAGCAAGCTGATGGCCAGCGCCCCGCAGACTTTCAGTCGACCTGTGGAGTGGAACCAGGAGGTCATCCACACCCTGAGGGAGACTTACTTGGACCTGGGTGGAGATGAGGGAAACCTGCGCCTGTGGCTACAGAAGCTCCTCAGCCAGAACCAGTACATCCTACTGCACCCAGCTGAAGCCTGGAGAGACAGCCTGATCTTCCTGAGGGAGCAGGGCTTCACCACCGATGAGCTGCTAAGCATGGTTTCAAACCTCAGATCCTCCATCGCGGAGCTGCAGCCGGAGGCCATGCAGCAGGCATTGGCCTATTTTGAGGCAGCTTTCGCCTGCACAAAGGAGGAACTCAAGCAGATAGTCATTCGCTGCCCGGCCATTTTATATATCTCCTTGCCAATTCTGGTGGGGCGGTTCCAAGGACTGATGGATATTGGAGTTTGCGTGGAGCAGATGAAGGAATCTCCTACCATACTGGAGCTCAGCACGCACATGGTGCTTTATCGAATCCAGAAGTTGGCCTCCTGCGGCTACGACGTGCATTTAAGCCGCCTGGATGTTCTTGTGGGAACTAAAATGGATTTTGTGGTGAATTTCTGGAAGCTGCAGGTCAGGCAAGAGCGAATGCTCCTCAACCCTGTCGCTACCTGCTGAAGACAGAAAGTTTGAGTTCATTGAGATTTTGCAATAAACTTTTATACTGGGTTGGTTTGTGGGGGGGAAAGTAGATGATAGTACCTTTTTTATGAAAACCGAATCTATGTTGCTTATAATGAATATAATGCTTTATGAACAAACACTGGAACATAAATACTGCTTTCTGCTGTATTATATCAGCACTCCTAAAACTTTATCGACATGACTTATCAAGTATTATAAGTTTGGATGAATGAAAACTACTACTGACTAGTTATAAACTAGAGGTTGACTGATGGGCTTATAATTGTGACTACTTATACACACATCTCAACTATAAGCTCTAGCAGGGGATTCAGTAATATAAGGTATTTTTGTCTGTGTACAATATTGTGATGACTTATAATACTTCATTGATCGGTATTCTGAAATTTTTTTTTTTTCTCTCATATGAAATAATTGAAATTATTTTTTAAGGCTGCGTATATGGAAAACACGGTTTTCTGTACATAACTTAAAAACATTTTCATTTATCAATTCCAAATTTTAAGCCCACATAGACCTTTAATATCTGGGTTGGTTTTGGTAGAGATCAATCACATATTTCTGACACTAGGGGGACTTTAGTGTCAGAAATTCTGAAGCATTGGACTTATTTTGTCCAAATCTGGTGCTCATGAATGGACTCAAGATCTATCTCGTATATATCAGAGTTTACTCTAAAGGTTTACGATTTATTCACTATGGGGAGTCATTTTCAAACTTCATGCACCCATAGAATTTAGTACGAGGTAGAATTGGATTCATTTTGGGAAAGGTCGGTTCTATATTTCTGACAATAGGGGGAGCTGTAGCTCCAAAAGGTTTAAAGCTATAGTACCCCAACTATTCAACTGATTTTTCCAAACTTGTATAGATCCTATTTTATTTACTCTAATAGTTCAGGAAAGGGAATGGTTTGTGCAACTCAGGGGATTGGGGTCTTTTCAGGGACATACCCCTGCTGTCATTGACGACAGCATAAGCCTAGTTTATTGGGCCATATTTTTTGGCCATTGTTCCGATTTAGTCCAAATTTGTTGCAAATGAATCACCACAAAGACATCAATTTTGTTTACATTATATTTATATCAAATTTACATATTTTAGTCAGTTTAGGGAGCTTTTATACTTAAAAATACTGTAAAGATAACTTCACATTTAATTTGAGGAGTTCAATCAGGAGGATTGCGTCAACAACCAAGGGGCACAAGATACTAGTAATCCTGATGAATGCTGTCAGGGTAACCAAAGCTGATCAGAGCAGAACGTCAGAAATGAGAGGCTTGTAATGAGAATGGGGCCTTTAATGCGTTTTTAACACGCAACAGAGTACAGTTACTTTTTGAGATAGTATTATCCAGTACTCTGGAAAATAAAGTCCCACTTTCTTCTTTCTTGTTTGTCTCATACTTAAGAGTGTCTCCTTTGGAAAACGGGAGGTGACAGAAGTGAGGAGTTGAAAGAGGCATGGGTGAGGCTGAGGAGTCATATTCAATATTAAATGAAGTTCAACATTTTTACATTTTAGTGTTTTAAAAGGAGTGAAGTACAATTTTTTGTTCACTCCCAAATAAATCAAATTTGAGGTCAATATCATTTAAGTTGTGATCATTCGTGCATGAGTGCATTGCACAATGTCCTAAGTAGTGGACCCATCTGTACGTTGTTTAAAATCCTGAAAATTAAAGGATGATAACATCACAAGAAAAACATATTGCACAGATTTTTCAATAATTAGTGCATAAATGGTTAAGACATAATTATAATGTTTAAAGATTATGAGGAACATCAGAGATCATCAGGTGTGTTCATGAGTGTATTTCCTAAAAGTTTTATGGATGTTTTTGATACTGATTTGAAGAGCGGGCTCAGAACCTCCCCTTTTATGCGAGATGCATGACGAGATCCATGTTGTACCATGTTTTATGAAGTGGATCTTCATCAGGACCATTTTATCTGATGCTGTTTTTCAACTATGCCAAGGATTATACTAACTACAAAAGACTTAGGGATGCCAATCTTTGACTGTCTTTCTTATAAATCAAGATTTACTGAGTAAAAAAATCATGTTAAATGGACAATAACTGCCTGAATTTGTATTTGCGTGAGTTTAACAGCCAATTTATTCAGATTTTTGTTGGAGTGACTGTAGAATGGTCTGACTGAAATATCAAGGAAGAGGAGGAGACATCCCTCCCATTACATCTCATCCCATTACACTAACAACTCAGGCAAAATACAGAGAATAAAAACAGACTGATAAAATAACTCTTATATATAAAATAATTCTAACTTAAATCGGCTCATATTTAAGTTGAGTGTTCCTGGAAGAGAATTGGACCAACTTTGTGAAGAATGGGGAAAAAAATTAAATGACAAAAGTAACCTAAATAGGCAAAATTGTATATTGGGGGAAAATATAAAAACAGTATTTTGACTTATTCTCCATAACAAAGCTGTCCAAATACTTTTAACCATGTATTGGACACACTGTACTGGAGACTTTAATCCACCTAGTATTACATGCAGTGACCCAATGTGTACAAAAGATGTCTCCACTGACCATGACATAAATCTGCAGCACGTGTTGAATAAGGTGCATTACACAAGCAGCAACAACGTTGTCAAGATACTGCATGGTCACATCACATCACCCATTTGTAACAAATCTTCGGAAAACGGGGTTAGTTTTTACTAGAATACTTTGAGTACTTTCCAGGGTGCTGCACCTTTTCACTTTAAACTGAGTAAAGTAAAATCAATGTTTCAACCTTTTTTCCATGTTTAAAAACAATAGTGAATATTACGAAAAACCATTTGACTTTTATTGACATCCCTCCTACAGAAAATTAAGTAAAATCCAAACATCTATATGTTTAAATGTACGAAAAGAATGGGAAGCAACAAGGAGCCAGTGAAGTAGATCTCTCCAGTGGTATATTTATTGGGGTATGTACAGGGGGGGACACCATGATATGAAGGATCTGTATTCCTGTCGTTGTTTCACAAAAACCTTAACAGTTAACGTCATACTGTTATTTCAACTACAGTGGAAATTAAATATTATATAACGACGAGTACTCAAAAAGGGAAATTATATAACAGTTGCTGTAAAAAGGGAGTAAAATAAAGGAGAGGACAGGAAGTGACATCAGACCACGATTCTCCAAACTGTTTCTGTCGGGGGATGGACGGTCTTAAGTGTTCATACTATTATTGAAAATTTTCCAAAAAAAGTAAGATCCATCCATTATGATTTCTCATATCAAAAATATATCAATGGTCTATGGCTACACAAAGAGAAACCACATACAATATTCAAATATGTACAAGCTGTATGTGAGCAGTAACTATTTACACGAGGACTCCTGTCCCGCCAACATTAACCCCAGCACGAGGGCAGCGTCACAGCCGGTCCAGTGGCTGAGCACTGGGCTGGGACATGCAGTCCACTTTACAATATACAGTTTCAGTCCTTGACGAACTGGTGCAGGTGTTAAGTGGTGACTTTATTCCTCCTGAAGGTGAGTTCATCAAAACGGTTTAGTGTTTTAACACAAATGTCTTTGCATCCATTCTGTGCTGAGCTGTGATCCGGGTCAACCGACAGCAAGTCCACAGACCTTCCTGCAGAGAGACAGAGACGAGACACGCACACTGTTAAATATCATCAACCTGACGCAGGCATATACATCAGCAGCCACAACATTACAACCCAAAACTGGTTTTAATGTTTAATGTATACAGGATACTTTAATTTAGTAACTTACGGTAATATTTGAATGATTATTAGACAGAAAAACCTAATAACTAAGAATCAACGAAAAATATTTCTTTTTGAAGATGAACAAGACTAAAATCCTTATATGATCCATGTCCGATTATCCGCAAACTATTTCAAGAGGTCAATGGATTTTGATGAAAGACTGTGTGGTGGTTGATCTCCGGTAACTTTATAAAACATTGTTAGATTTGGCTTTTTTAATTTTTTTTAATTTGATAATATATAATTTTTATAGACCAGTCTAAATTTCAATACCTAAGCATGGCCAACCGCTGCTGATCCACCACTATTCGCAGATTCAGTTTGCTGCTGCCTCATTCATCACATTTCAATTGCAGTGTTATTAAAAGGGGAACTTAAAACAACTGCAGCATCTCCAGTGCCTTTAAGACCTTCTGAATTATTAATGAGTCACAAATCACATCCTTTCCCACCTCACTTTCCTAGAAAAATTCAAGTCGTAAATCAATCTGAGAGTACTAACACTGACATTAAACATGTAGAGCATTTTACAGGCTGACCCTCAGAGGTCCCCCTTGATCTTTCAGAAATAATTGTGCAGCTCAGACATCTCTTTTTTTATACTGATTATCTTCTGGACAACATTGCAAAGAAGTCCATTGTCATCTTTATTTTCTGTTCACCTAGAATTGGAATTTTCAGGTACAAGCCGAGCTTGGCTAACTGACTCACTAACCTTTGCTAGTGGATGCTTTGTCTCTGGACTTTGGCGCTTTTGCCAATCCCAAAGTTCTCGCTGTGCCGTTTGTTGCTGCCCTGATGGTGTTCAGGTCCTGGATAAAGGAATTAAACAGGAAGTTCAGAAAATCGCCCATGACACATGATTCTACAGTATGTGCTATAGGTAGAGTGTGTTACTGGTTTTCACCTTTTTGGATAGCAGGACCAGGAATATGCTGTGTGCCTTGGGTGTAACCCATCAAAGCAGCACTGGTGCCTACGTAACCTGTAATTCAAGGCAAGTTCAAGGATTAGCATAGAATTTGGACCACATAAAAGTGACAAACACGAGAAAAACAACTGCCTCAGGTCTGTGAATATTCAAACCATCCATTCAAGATCTAGTTTATGCTTATGTGTGTGTGTGTCAAGACTCAAAAGTTCATGAGAGACACCTGATTGGACAGAACGTTCTGTTCCTAATCCATGGTGTGGATGATTAGCCTGAAAATGTTTCTGTTGAGCATTATGACATCATAGCGAAGTCGACCTTTTGGATATTAAAACATATTTTTTCCTATAAGCCATGTGTGTAATAATTCTCACTTTTGCAGTTTTTCCTGAGGTTCTAGTGACAGTCAACCTCCAAAATGTGATCAGTTCATTCTTGAGCTATGTGCCCAATTTGAAGACATTTCCCTGATGGTTTTCCTAAGTTACTTTATTCACTTGAACGGGATCAGAAGATAATGCAGCAGGCTTGGAGGGATAGAGCATGGCGTATGAACGTTAAAGTATACGTAAGGCAATGAGGTAAATTCATCAAGCATTCAGACAAATTCAGACAAAAAGTAATGAATGAAATGCATATCAACTGAGGGTCCTCACCCTGCTGGTGTGTGCCGATACTGGTCTGCGGATCTCCCTGCACGTACATCCTGCCGCCGCTTTGCCAGTCTCCCTGGGAGTGAGCAGGCATTTGATAGCCTGTTAAAACAAAACAAGACACAGATGCTTCATTAGACACAATTTCACCGCCACGGACCATTCAGGAAGAGCTGAGAGATACTGCAGGTTTATTCCACTGACCAGGTTTAACTGCAGCATCATGTGAAGCTTCAACTGGGAATCCCGTCTCACTGTTTCCGTTTCTCTGTCCATTAGAGTTCGATGGAACTGTCGCCAAAAGGCCTGAAGACAAAATGAACATATCCTTATAACTTAAACAGGGTACAGTAAATCACATTGATGCAAATATCAAACTGAAATATGATTCCTATAGTAATTATTGGTGTGCCAATGCCATATCTGCTCTCCTGTTGCCTGACCCATAACTGAACTCTATCTTGTCAGCACTGCAAATATACAACCAACCAATTTCTATTGAGTCTTTCCATTGAGTGTTTGTTTATCTTTTGTATTTAGATTTCTCTTAGCTGAACCTTTTACTCATCTATCTGCTTGCCTACGACTGCCGTAATCCTTTGACATCTGGCTTTGGGTTTGACTCCTGGCGCATAGCAATAACAGCCATACCAATTTGCTTACGTCTCTTTTATATAACAAACGTTTTGGGACAGAGTGAAACTCTCATTTTCAATTAATGGCCCTGGCCAGTCCTGTTTCATATAAATATTCAAAACACGTGAGAATGGAACATCTGTATCTGGTACTGTGTCCTTACCGAGACCTCTGTAACACGACAGCTGCTGGTAGATCTGTTTCATTCGCTCGATGTTGAGGCGGCTGGCCTCTGCGTGGTGCACCATGGGTTTGGGGTAATGCACTCCAATGATGCATTTGGCTGCCTTCTGAACACTCTCCGGAGCATTCCATGGATCATAAATATATTTGGCTGGAAACCCTTTCAGGATGGGCAGGTAGCGCCTGAGTGACGAGATTGTTTATTGAGTATGCTGTAATCTTTTGTTACGACAAGCAAAAGCATTTTCAGATTACATCTGTACAGGAGGAACTGACCAGAAGTGATTTATCAACATGTAAAGGGAAATACTTCAGAATGCAGTTTAATTTAATAGCATCAGTATCCAGCAATAGTTCTTATCAACTGAGCAACAACTGAAGTATCACAGCATGTCAAACAAGAATGCACTGCAGTTTATACCGGCATCAAATATAAAGCTAAAAGATGTTAGCATACCGTATGTAATCTCCATTGGGGTCTGTTCGTCGGCCAAAACCCACAGGGCAGTAGCAGTGGAAGAACTGCTGAAAGAAAGAGCTGCAGGAGAGCCACATCCAGCTGCCAGCATTCACACTCCAGTCTGCATCCAGAAGCAGCTCCTCAAACACCTGAAGTGACGTGAGAATCACGAGTTTTAGTACAGTACCAGTCATAAGCCTCTATCAGTCAGTCATTCTATCTTCTCTTCCCTTTTCTTTGCTATTCTCTCCAGTGAAACATTTTTCCTCATATGCCTAGTGTCAAAGCACCTCATTTATTAACTGCAGGGAATAATCTTTGCTTTAGGCAGAAGTTTAACATCTTTTAAATGTATGAGGACTGGGATGATAAGAATGTTAATCCTCAAAATGAAAATCCTTCAATTCTGTGAAAACATGGCCACACCTCGAGAAAAGGAGAAATAAAGTTTGATCAGTTTCTAAATTTAATTACCTTCATGCCCTCCTCCCAGCCGATCCACAAGTCCCCTCTGGTCAGGAAACAGGCCACAGCGTGTCTAGCCAGGTGGTGGATCCAGCCCTCTTGCCTCAGTTGGGTCATGATGGCGTCGATCCAGGGGAAGCCAGTCCGGCCCTCCGCCCACTTAGCAAGCGCCTCGGGGTTGCGGTCCCACGGAATCTGTACACAGATGGGGTTGTTCTCCATCTTGTCGAAGCAGGGGTTGTTGGTGGCTGCGGTGTAGAAGAACTCCCGCCACAGTAGCTGACCATAGAGCGATAGAGGAGGGGAGCTGTTCTTCTTTACCTGATGGGGATGAAGTGGCAGCAGGACACGTGTTATTGAAATCATAAAATCACTTATTATCTGCAAAAAAGTAGGGATGGCTGTACTGCAGTGCAACATAACACTGAACCACTGGTATAAAAAAAAGAAAAGAAAAAGTTTTACTTGAAAGGACTTTATTTCCCTGAAAACCACCAGAAAACTGATGAGGTGTTTTGAAGAAACTGCGGTCTAGCAACACTCAGAGAGTGCATAATGGGTTTTCTGTAGCTTAATTATCACACCCTCCCACTGTCAGAGATAGTAACACAGCTATTCAAAAAAAGACCATCTGCTTTTGTGAATGTTTGTCTAGTCCTTAAATTAATGAACACTAGTTTATCATGTTCCATTTCATCTGATTGTTAGTTTTGCTCTCACTGGTCCGTTGTCTTACCTTCCGGTAGAGGTCAGTGAGTTTGAAGTAGAAGAGGCGACAGGAGAGGCAGCCGAAGCGCAGGTATGGACTGAGCCCCGTCGGACTGGCGAGCAATGAGTTGGCGTTCATTCTGGGACGCTCAAAGTTTGCCACCCACGCCTAAAGACAACAGTCACATGATCAGATTTGATATGATATATGTAAGTATGTGCATGTTTGTTGAAGAGAAGGAACCTAAGATGGAAACTAACCTAAAGCATTTGCCTTAAATTATCAAAAAATCTCATCAGTGGTTTTCATTGACAAATATTAGGAAGCTCAACAAACTTAGTTAAGATATAGAACAAATGTCAGGGGTCAAGAATATCCTTCATGGAAAGCACCTTTTACTAACTATCATTCTGTGCATTCACATAACAGTATGTACATTTAAAAGATTATTTCAGAAATTTCTTATCCAGCTCTTATGTGATTTGACTGACCTTTCTTTCCAAATGCCTCTCAAGCCGTGTGAGGGCTTCGGTCTCTCCCCCCGGCCACACCGCTGAGGACAGACCCTCAGTATCAAAACCTGCACAAAATAGAAAAATGTTTTAAAATTCAATTTGTAATTCAAAAAATCAGATTGGAGTGTGTGAAATCATGTTTTTAATATACGATATCAGATGTCCCAGTGTAGTACTAATACAGATCCCCAAGCAAAAACAAGAGCTTTGTCTCGTACGCACCCAGCTCTTCTAAGGAGGGAACCCCAAACTTGTCATCATGGTCATCAGAGAGTGGCGTAGTGGTTTTCCCCATGATATCTGCCGTGATGGACTCTGCAGGTAACTCTACTGCTTCCATATGACTGATGAGGGTCTGGAACCGCTTGTAGGTGAGAGGGGACTGACCCCCATTCAATTCTATGATCCTGGAATAGAAGAGATGGAGGTTGAAACCCAATGGACACATAAAGCTATTTCGAAGCAGATGTAGTAAAGGACAATATCAACTCACTTGTCCAGGTCATAGAGTGTGTGGGAGATGCGAACTGTCACCTCCACTCCAGCCTCAGAGGCCAGCTTCTTAATGGCTGCATCTCGCTCTTTCCCAAAGGGCTCAGAGTCGTATTCATAGGACAAATGAGAAATATCCCATTCCTGGAAAGCAAAAAATAATAAATAAATAAATACAGGATTTTCACAAAATGTTTAATTTAGCTTTGCGGTATTTCAGATAATCCTGTTACCTTGAAAAGTCTGGGAAAGACGTCAGTGGGCTGGCCTCGTATAACAAACAGTCGAGAGTTGAGCTTTCGGAGGCTGGAGTCCAAGTCCTCAAGACTCTGCAGTAAGAATCTGGAGGATGATAGGAAAAGAGAAAGACTCTGATAATACTGAAAACCCTTAATGCAGGAAACTCTCATGATACGGTGTACATCAACAGAAGGTGCAAACAATGCTGCCCTTTACAGTAGGGCAAGGCACTTCATTGAGAATAACTCAAAGTTAACATTTCGGTTAAGTAATAAATCCAGCTATTTAAAAAAAAAAAAAAACTAGAAAGTGGATGCTCCCAGACATGGATACTCATACGACATGTAGACTTGCTAGGGCTCGACCTAGCAATCTCCTGATTGGGAACACCTGCTCTACCCACTGAGCTAAAGCGATTAAATATGATAAATTAACTTTTTTCTTATTCTCCCTCTTACACTCTCAGCAAATTCTCTGACTGGTCTGTCATGTAAATATGCAAAACTATCACAAACTGGGATTTTTTTGTGACTGAAAGAGTGTTTCTGCGATTGTTTTCTTCATTGAAGTCCTGCGCTAAAAGTATTCTCAAACATGATCTTTGAAAAAATTTGCTGTCCCAAGGCATCTTATGAAAAGATTCCATTCATGTCAAGTACAAGTGCAACGTAATCTATCCTCCAACCTGACCGGAGATCAGACGTGGCTTCAAAGAGGCAAACGGATTTTAGTTCAAAAATCATTTAATTGTGACGTGTCTCTAATAAGTTGGGCGATTTCGGATACATATTTTTTGATGAAATAAAGCACCTTTTATTGAGGGTTTTACCAAGCTGTTTGAACTAGATACATTCCCACGGTAGCTATGTGAGCTATTATTCAGTGATGAAATATGCAATGACATCTAATGTTTTTGGGTTGGATTCTTTTTCCACTTCTTGAATTCCTTGCATATTATGTGGATTTGTAAATGCTCCTGCAATCCAGAAGAATTCATTGTTTTCTATGTCAATAAATTTTTTTTCTGTCATGGTTTATATGTGTGCAATATATGGTGAAGCTATTTTGCATAGATTGCAAGATATGTGCCGGACTGATGGACATAATGACATCTATAAAAAAAAGAAAGTAGCTATTTTATCAATATTATTGCTTTCAAACATGCAGATGTATTATTAAAGAGATTACTATTGATAAAATTGGTTGAAATTGTACATTGTCATAATGCCAAACATTTGATTTTCTGCACTAGAATTGTGTATTACATGGCACAAAAATTCACATGATCAATTATTTCTACGGTGTATGAATTAATCTAAAATGAAGTTGCCTTTGTGTATATATGGCCTGTTACATGAATTAATTAGTTCAATCTCTTCATTAGACTGTGATTCCCTATGGAAACTAACCTGAAAACAGCTGTGCTACAAGGTGACATGAAACGATTATCCTTGAGGGCAACATTTTCTTTCTGTATAATGTTGGTAGCTAAAACATCAATACAAATTTTTACTTCAGAAATGAGATTGCATTTATATCTGAATCAAGATTTCAATCTTTTTACAATTTATCGCCCAGACCTAGCATGCAATATGATTTTACACAAAATCTTCTCCTTTGTAGAGAACTACTTGATTAGCGACTGAAGGACAAACTTTGGCCACACACTATGTACTAATCATGCACAGAGAAAATGGTTCAACCAACAACTTATCTAGGAACTGCATCACCCAATAATTCATAAACACATGACAAATTTGGCAAATGATGAATCATTTTTGAAATACTAATTATTTTATTACTTTATTACATCAATGTCGTGAGTATAGGTCCACACAAGATTATAAAGTGGATACATTTATAAATTCCTTCCAACTGTAACAGAACAGAGTGTGCGGCATTGGTATGGATTGAAGCATATAAATTAAGTATTAGAGGAGGTTTATATTAAGAGCTGAATAAACTGCAGAAATTCCTTTCCCTCCAGATGTAACCGATAACAAAGACTGCTGTATACAATAATGGTTAAGGTTCAGTTGAAAATATTTGTTTCAAAAGATGCCTGAAGTCTGGGTTGGGCTGTGAGCCAAGCTGCCCAAAAAAGTAAGTTCAGTTTATTTTCAAAAGCAAAATGTTACTTTTACTTCCTTCCTACTTGTTATTAACAATCTGTCATGCCGCAACTCCTCCCCAATAAAACCACAGACCACCTAGCATAACTCTATAGATGGTATAGAGGCAGCTGGTGTGAGATTAGTGCCCACAGGTATGTTGCTCACCAGATAGTTGGGGTCTTTTGCCACAGTAGGGGTAGAAAGTAGAAGTAGGTCAAAAAGATGAGAAGGATGGAGGGTTAACCACTAACATACTGACCTACTTTGACCACGAGCAGAGATGTTGGGGGGAGCAAGGGGGTGTTAGGGTAAGTTATTGTGATTATGTCATACAGCAATGATCGACCTCATCCAGCAATGTAGAATTACTTTATAGACTTGCAAGAGCTAAAGGACGGAGCTGATCACTACTCACTTCTTCAACAGCAGTAAAATAACTCAAGCTGGATTTTCATGCACACCACACACGTGCACTAACTACAGAGGCAGCACATTATAGAAAGCTTCTAAGTCTTCAACACAATCAAACCTTTTTCTAAGCTCAAAAAAGATATTTTGATTATTTTTATGATTTGCATGTGCATTCAAACATCTTTCAGAAATGATGTTTAGGACATTTATTTCATGTTCCTGGTAGTATGTCCATAGAAACAGAAATAGGGATAATGTATCAGGGCCTGCAGAGTGCACTGAGTGTGAGTTCTCCATTACCCTAGGCTACAGTTGCATAACGGTGGAAGCGTAACATGGATGCTCCATAACATGCACGCTTTAGCTGCTGCTGTCCTACACTTCTACTGATGCCACACAACAGGGAGGAAGGGACAAACCTTCAGCAGGATACCTACTGCACTATAAATCTCTGCTCTCAACGCAGTCATTCACCGGCTGTATGTACAGAGACATATCCACAGAGTAGCAAATTGCTGACTGCAGAACACATCACGCAGTTGTAAGTTGAAGGTATTGAAAAAATCACAACGCAAGCTGTGTCAACTTCAACTAGTTGAAATATTCAACTACAAACCGATGGTTGACTCAGAATATCTGCTGGGTAGACCATTAGGTAAAGGTATGAAAGGAGGGGGACAAAGTTGGTGAGTTTAGGGTTGGCAAAATCTCCTCCAATCCAAAGGGTTCTCCCTCCTACCTCCTGTCACATGAGCCTGAAAAGCTTCAGATACTTTTTGCACCGGACTCAAACAGCTTGTCCCTATCTGTCACAAATAAATGAACACATACTTGTTGACTGTCGGCCCAGGAAATGTTAGTTGTGTAAAATGTTGTAAATACAGTTAATGATGCATTGTCTGTTAACTAATGATATATGGGGATTACAGATAAAATGCAAGTTGTATGTCCTTCAAGAAATACTGAATGGGAAAGGGTAATGAAAAAATGTATAAGTTTGAATATCCAAACTCTTTTTCAGCTTCTGTTCATACACGACAGACAACATCACTCCCACTGAATGCAGAGCTTGTAAAGTCATTTTTCTTAGCTCTGGCAAAGAAGGACTATATAAGTTTTAAGATGTAAAATTGCAAAATTAATCATTCAAAAAGGCATTCAAACAGCAGTTTGATAATGTAGTCCTGGGATAGAATTATGGGTTTTATACTACAAAGACTGATAGACTTTAAACCATTCAATTATAGTCTCAAAAGGAGGTAAAGATCAATTCACCAAAATATTTTTTCTAACATTTAAATGTCTAACTCAACTGGGAAGAACAACAAGAAATATGTTGCATAAGTTACATAGAATAATATGGTATCAAGACCAATATGAAATAAATTCCTGGATCATTGATGGAACGTATCAGCCAAAATCTAGGCAACCCAAAACAAGCTGATCAGAGTGGGAGAAAACATTTGGAGCACACGATATTTTCAGTTTAATTGGTGGGTATTATGATATTACAGAGCAATGTACTGATTGTCGAAATTAGAGCATCAATTATCCACAATCCATTTACATCCAAAGACTAATAGCTGTGGTTAATTTCATGTTGTGTATAAACAGAAGACCCACTGATATCAGATACTCCCAATTAAACAAAACCAAATCATCTAAAGACAGACAGATATCAGCATATATCCCAAGTGACCTTTTTAAACTCTGATCTATAACCAGCAAACTTAGCATATTGCTGTCTGTAATCTAAATACATTTTTACCGCTCAAGTACTGTCCATGATCCCATATTGTTGTGACAAACATTGGTATGGAATGCCTTTTTGAATTATTAATTTTGCTTTTACCTATTCATTACTTTATGCCTAAAAGAGGTAGATCTACTTTTTTTCCACACCTATACTGATTCTCATCTCGACTACAGAGTGGTATAAAATTTTGTACAACACTTTTCAAATAAAATATAGAAATATAGATAGAAAGATAGATGGTAGTCAGTGTTGGCACGTGGATGACGTGATGTGTTGTTCTCACCTCCAGCGGTTGATACCAACGTTGGATGATCCAGCGAACCAGGGGTCCAGGATGTAAACGCAGCGGACAGTATCCGCTCCAAGCAGAGATTCCCTGAGAGACGGGTTGTCGTGGAGCCGTAAGCCCTTCCTGAACCAGTGGATCGTATTAATGACCATTACTCAACTGGACTTTTCCTTTCTTTTTGAATGATTAGAAGTCTTTAGTGGTCACTCTTCTCTTCTTCCAAGCAAATAACTGTTTACAAAATTCTTTATCTAAAAAGAAGTGTATCAAAAATGTGCCGTTCCCTACTCTGGCACACAACTGTTTTCCGTAACTCTACAATTACCCTTGCTCTAACAGAACCTTTTCCATAATGTCGAAGAATTTAGAAACTGTCGGTTGCTGAACCATTTGGGCACGTGCCAGCGCGCGCGGTCTTCGGCACTAAACCGTTGGGCTCTAGGACCTGGTCCGATTACGAGCACTAGCGTGTCTCGTTGTATAACTTGTTTTTCTGAATACTGAAAACACGTTTTTAAAATTAAATACACATAAACACGTTAGTTTGATCGGATTTCGACGACATTAATTACGTGTTATGAAGGTTGAATGAACAGCAGAGTAAATAATAGTATGCGTTTTTTTTGGCAGTTGCAATTGCCAACAGCCAAAAGACACGGTGGCAGTTCTAGCTGCCGTTAAAGCTGGGTTATGTAAATAAAATTTGCACGAAAACGATACCGAAAAATTCGCCACCCTAACTCAATGAAATACTTAGCACTAAAAAAATCCTTCTCAGTTTCGTATGCCTTGTTTGCTCGATGGAAAGCGGTTATTCTGCTTGTCTCTATCCGAAAAGTATCCTCAACGTCAGCGAATGACTGCTCACTCTCTTCTCAGAACCTACAGTAGCGATTCCACCCACACATGACGTAGCCAGCTTTGACAGTTCTGATTGGTCTATGTCACTGAGCTCGTTTCGTAGCATGGTCACGTTTCTGCAGCGTGCTTTCTCTGCCCTCAAAGTAACTCAACAGCTTACACCCAGGCTCTATTTAGCAAACTTATGGTAATGTCTCGAACAGTGAAAACTCTTCTTTTTGCCTTAGAATGATCGCACGCGTGCTCACAAAGATCTGTCAGCAAAACAAGACAAGTTAGAAGGATGGCAATCTAGCGAATAGCAATACATTCATTAAATAAAATAAACATTCAATTACTCTAAGATTCGTGCACATAAATATAGAGGGGCATACAAAGTGTAAAATTATAAGACTGGAAACATTCGGAAAAAAACAATGCGACAGGTACAAGTAAAAGAGCCCAGTGCTTTGTTTACCACAAAAGAACCCGGATTAGCACATGAAGTAGAGCATGAGCGCCCTGCCCTCACTCGTCAGCGTGCGTGTGAGCGTGTAGTTCAATAGCAGAAAAGCCGCTGACGCACTTCAGATACAGTCAGTTTTGCTGTTTAATAAAGGCTTTAGCCAACAATAGGAGTATTGAATGAAGAAGCGACGTTAGCCAACAATAGATGACTTTTGTGTAAAAACAATTGGGCTGGGATGGGAAAAGTTGAAGTGAATATTTTTTTTCTAAATTAGTTTAAAAAAAAAACTATTTAATTCCTTAAACTGCATATATATTCGAGTCTTCATTTTTTTGATTACTTTTGTCTCGTGGAATTCACTTCATATTGCCAACGAAACAAACTAACCTTTCTGCTAGAGCTATATAAACTGTAGATGGACTAAGCTGCATGCATATATGTTTAAACCATGTAGCGTTCTTTTTTTTCTTGAAGTACAAGTGATAGTAATGCTACCCCTTCGTTTTTATATAAACATGTTTTGTTGCTCTTACATAAATGGTTTGCAATTATGCAAGATTCTAAATGCAGCACGGTAATGCAGAAGCAGTTTCATATTTTGACCACTGGGTGGCAGGATAACATCACTCCACTAACCCTGTTTTATGATAACCTCATTAAAATACATCCAATTGGTTGCGATAATGAATATCGACAATATTAGAAATGAGCACATCATAGGGACAGTCCGGAATAGTAATCTGGGAATAAAGTACGAGAGGCCAGATTGAGAAAGTTTGGACATGCAAAAAGTAAGGATAGTGAATGTATTTATAGAAGGATGCTGGAAATGGAGCTGCCAGTAAGGACAGAAAGGGTAAGACCAAAAATAATATTTATTGATGTGGTAAACGAGGATATGCAGTTGGTTGGTGTGAGTAAAGGAGATCCAGTGGATAGTTCGAGATGGAAATCAATTAACCTCTGTGGTGACCCCGAAAGGTAACAGCCTAAAGAAGAAGAAGAAGCAGAAGTTGTTATAGTGAATACTTCACATTTTCCTATTATTTTACTACTACCTTACTACTTTTCTCACCATCCTTATCATTAGTGAACCATAGGATATCAAAGTTAATATATATTAGACCAAAGTTTAACAAGACATGGTTTGGAAGTACAACATGGATTTTTTAAAGTTCAAACAGTTCACTAGTACAATTAAGAAGAAAATGCAATAACTAAGGAGAAAAGGGATGTTTCTGATAAACACTTGTTCTGCTAGCAAAATACCAACAATCCATCATCCTCTTGGGTAAATCATTATCATCTTGCTGTTACTTGGCAACCAATGCTAAATAAGTGAGGACAAGCTTTGAAGGGCTGTGATGCACGTGGAAAAGCCAATGACAGCAGCCCATCTCTGCGGTTCTCACCTTGTTTAGTCAGCAAGATATGTTGAATTGCATTATGAGGTCATGGTTGACAACTGGAGAAGAACCTGGCCAATGCCACAGACTGAAAGATGGGACATGCTGATGATGACACCTACTTATAACTCAGCATGTATTTGTTTAAATCAACAGTTCTTTATGCATGAAATCATAATTTTATCGAAAGGAATTAATCACTGATAATTCTCCCTATAGGGTTCATGTAAAAATGGTTTCCCTTTTATGTATCAGATTTTGCATTACAATACATCAAATAATGCTGTATTCAGTCCAAAACGTCTTGAGGCTTTTCTTTCCAAAGAAAAAGTTTTGCCCGATAGCTCTCAAAAGCCTGCTGTATTTTCATGTGAGGAGTTGAAATATATCAATTTAGATTCATCATGCAGCCAGTCAATGACAATACTCGCACAATACTTTACCCTGTCAGTTTAGGAAGTCCCATCATTCCTCAAAAAATCCCAGTGTAATACATTTTTCAGCTCTGGAGTGGTTGGTGTATTGTCATGCTAAGAAAATAACAAAGGCCTCTGGCATAGCAGGCAGTGTGGACAGATGGTGGTACCAGTTCAGGCATCCAAGGAGAAGCCCCAGCAGAATGGATGAATCATCATTCCATCAAACTGTTCCTCATAACATGTCTTTAGAATTCCAATCACTCACGGTTTTCATGGCCCAACAAAAATGTTTTATTATGGTGAATAAACTTCATGTTACACAGAAATTTAAAGCTGGGCTGCAGCTCTAGATTATAACCCAACAATTGTTAGTGTCACATAGCTTCAGCCTATTTACTCTGACAATTAAAATAATTGTATAAAATCTTAACAACAGGTATTTTGTGTGCATATATTTGATGGGTTCCAAATAATGTGTTTTATTGGTGTGATTTGTCATAAAATAAAAACGTTTGGTTGTGTTTTATTTTCCACAGTGGTTATATGTCATCAGATTTGAGATCCTAGTTTTCCATTCGAATGTATGCCTACACATTTTAGGATTTCTCTGAGGGAATCCAGATTGACGAAACAAATAAATGATTGGTTGGCACAGACTTGTTCATCTCATTCTGTCAAACCAGAAACAGGTAGGCACTGCTGAGGGGCAGCAGGCAGGTTGTGTGTCAATCACAGCTGAAGAAGATGCTGATTGGCTCGTTCCATCCCGCGGGGCTGCAGGCTCCGCCCCCTCTCCATCAGAATCCAGCTCGTGCGGTGCTTGTTGCAGTGAGCGGGGAGATACTGTTCGCTCTATGAAGTTGTGGCGAAGAGGACACCGGGGACATCTGGCCACCTTGGGACGGAGAAAAGTCGAGACTTACTTCTGGTTGCTTCATTCTGAATGCTGGGAAATAAAAGTAAAGCCCGAGAGCGTGGCTGAGGACAGGCAAGGAATCGAGTTTGCGGCGTTTGACTGGGAGACCAGCATACCCAACAGTATGCGGTGCAGTCATGGCAGGCAAGGGTAAGACCGTGGTGAGGACGCTGGAGGATTTAACGCTTGATTCTGGTTATGGTGGAGCTGCGGACTCTGTCAGGTCGTCCAGCGTGTCGCTGTGCTGCTCCGACACGCATCAGTCCGTCTCGCATGGGGGCAACTGCTGGCATCTGACCGGATCTATGCACAGCAGGCAGAACAGTTTGGACACAGTCAACACAGTCCTGGCGGAGGATACGGAGATACTGGAGAGCTCGGGTCAGTGTGCCAAGCTGCCCGAGCTGGAAGACGTGCCATGGAGCCTCGGGGAGGTGGAGGGTGCACTGAGGAAGGACGAAGACCTGATGGTGGGCAACCCGCCACCGGAGGTCCTGGCGCGGCTGTCGGCTCTCATCAGCCGCGCGCTGACGAGGGTGGCGCGGGAGGCGCAGCGGCTCAGCCTGCGTTACGCCAAGTGCACCAAGCATGAAATCCAGAGCGCCATCAAGGTGGTCCTCTCGTGGACCATCTCCGTCAACTGCATCACGGCGGCTCTGAGCGCCCTGTCCCTCTACAACATGAGCACCGAGGACAAGTTCAGCCGAGGCAAGTCGGAGCGCTGCGGGCTGGCCTTCTCCGTGGGGAAGTTCTTCAGGTGGATGGTGGACAGCCGGGTTGCCCTTAGGATTCACGAGCACGCTGCCATCTACCTCACAGCCTGCATGGAGAGTCTCTTCAGAGAGGTGTTCAGCCGCGTCCTGCGCAGCGCGCTGGTGGAGAGGGACAACGGAATCCCCAAGTTCACACTGGAGTCACTGGAGCAAGCCATCAACAACGACTCGGAGGTGTGGGGTCTGCTGCAGCACTACCAGCACCTCATATGTGGCAAGAATTCAAGTGGTAAGAAACGCTCAAAAGAAAAAAAACAAAACGTATTAATCATTAATCATTTATTGGAATAAATAATGAATGATAGGCATCTGGGGATGTTTTCTCTCTTGGACAATGTGCTCCATGCGTGGAGTTTACATGTGTATCCCCACTAACCATTGGGAAATACGCACTTCAACCAAAATCGTAGTATGCTGTCCTCTGAAACAAGTGAATGAGCACTGACTTCACATGGATTGGTTCCAAAAATGATTTAGAAAGAAGCTGCTGTGTCATTGATCAAAGATTTATATTCAAACCAGAAACATCTCAATTTAAGCTTAGGTGATGTTGAGTAGATTTCTCCTATCTGAGTCACAAATATGATAGTCCTCTTCGTGTCACTGCTATAAACTGTGTAATTAACCTGAAATACAACCACTGCTTATCTAGCTGGAGAAAAATGGCACTCCTAAGGGAAATCAGGGGAACTTTTTCTTGAAAATGTATTAGCCACAGTTGAGACCTCAAAGCCCAGGTCCTCTGAAACAGGCACTGCCTTTTATCAAATTTAGGAAAGGAATGTTAATGGTAATGATTTTTTTTTTTTTTGATGAAGTGAGCTTCTGGGCGCTGTGTGGTGTATATTGAAAGAGAGTCGTGATTTTGCAGAAATAGGATTTGTGTTGGTACTGTGTGCTGGCCTTAATGCTATTCTGTCTCACTCCAGATAGTGTACGCTGTCAGGGTGGGCTGTCCCTCTCCATCCAAAGCACTGAATGAGTTGGCAGATGCCATAAAGCAGAAGGGACTTGACATGTTATTACCTCACAGAGAGCTAAACTGAGACAAAAAAAAAAAAATCCTATTTCAGCTCTGTAGCTAATGGACGCGGCCAGATTCTTTTCTTTTCGTCACTTATAAGACAACTTAATAGATGCGATATACGAAAACGCTGGGGTTGAGAGGAATTTTGCACATGAGCAACTTCTGATGTGGTTGAGCTATTGCTTTAGGAAAGCACAAGAAGATGGCTCCAGAAGCATTCAGAGGAGAAATTGATCTGAAATAGCCCTTCTAGAATCCCTTTAGTCTTTCTCACATACAATCAGTACAGCAATATCCTCCAATATTACCAAATATTAATGCTATATAACGTCGAAAACAATTAGTTGATTAATCATTGACTTAGATGAATAAATGTTGATTTGTTGAAACTCTAATGTGACTGTATACTAAGAATATTTGAAATGGGTTACGAATAGAGTTTTGTCGATTATCGTCATTTCGAAAAGCACATTTGAAATTCTAAGAATTAAATGTAATGGACATTTTTTCTGGAAACAACAAATTACAGCTGGATAGAGATAACATGTTGATGAGTTTCCCAGAGAATAATGGGCTCTTGAGATGTTAAATTCTCACGTTTGAGTAGATGGAGATCAGAAAATGTTTCAATTTCTGCTTGATGAATACTCACAATGCTTATTTTTTGCTAATTTGGGAAATCCAGAACCTTTAAACTGGACGTGGGGTATTAACTTTAAAGGCTCTTTAATCCACTCGTCCCTCTTAAACCTTTTGGACCGACACTGATATTTGTGCTGCTGTTGTTGTTCCTTGACGCTTCAGCTGAGAAACAGCTGCTTTATCTGCAGACAGGACGCAGGGCCATGCATGCATTCCCCTGCACTCTCACTAGTGGAATACATCATTTCCTGATGGAGCGGAGGAGGCTACTGTTCACACAAAATTAGGAGCGGAAAAATGTCAGAAAGCCTGAGAACCCAGCGAGAACCCACGCAGACCCGGGGAGAAAATGCAAGCTCAGCACAGAAAGGCTGGCAGATATGAATTTGTGACTTTTAATTGCCCTTGGGAGTGAATGTGAGTGTGCATGGTTGCCTGTCTCTATGTGTCAGCCCTGTGAGGAACTGGCAACTTGTCCAGGGTCTCGCTCGATGTCAGTTGGGATAGGCTCCAGCCCCTGTGACTCTGAACAGGATAGGTGGATAATGAATGAATGAATGAATGAAAATGTCAGGAATTTCTCATTTTCTCTGTATTTTAGACCTATTGCAATCAATATGAAGAAGACTATGTTGGGGTTTCTTCTAGTAAGAAACATTACCTGGAGTTTAAAAAAATTCCCTCTGTAAGAAAAGTAGTCAATATGATTAGACTGGTATTCGCCTTCACTCCACCTGACCCTACATGATAGGCCCTTTCCTCTGACTAACACGCAGGGCCAAATTCACTTCCCTCATGTTCTACGCTAGCTGGACCTGTTCGCTCTGATTGTTGTAGGAGTTCACACATTTACCAGACTTTAAAGAGTGCTGTTCGAAGATGCACATGTAGGTGTTTCGTGTACCTTTCCACGTGATTACTCACCCTATTTCTTATCCTATAAGCACTATTGTCAATTTTCTACACACAGATGGCGGATTAGGCTCTTAAGGAAGGTCCATCTAATGACAAAATAGTTTCTTTTAAAAACGACTCATATGAATGATATGAATGATACTTTTCCTTGAACTCCAAAGTTGCCCAAATATTATATATGATAATAAAATATTCATATGTTTTTTTTTCTTATTTGACACGCTATATATTTTATTTATAAATGTCTACTCTCAAAACTGCCAGATTCCTTTGACAAGAAATGTTTTGAAGCACCGTTGAACCAACAATTCCTGTGTTTGTGGGGTAAAAATGGATGTATGGAGGAATGCAAGGAGTCTGGGAGCGTTAAAGAGAGTGACTGAACAGCTTCAGTTCCCTCTTGGAACTGTCTGACTGAAAAGTAAGGCGGTGAAAACCTTATATAGAAGGAATACACACAAACTGATGGAGAATTTTTTTAAGGTGTTTCTTTTATTTTAAGTTGGCCGCTTCTTCTGTTCACATTAGTATATAACTTATCTTATAACTTACCTATTATATAACTTACCTAACTACATAACTAACCTAAAATTACATACTGCGGCAGTTTCACTATCGGGTTTCTCTCTGTAAATGAACAACGGTGATTTACCGAAGGTAAAAATAGAGTGATGGTAACTCATACAACACTTTTTTACACGCTTAAAAAACGGAACCATTCATCTCAGGTCTGGCAAGTTTGAGGCAACTTGAACAAATTATTATAATTGGATTTGATTCAAATTTTGACTCAACAACTGTCATTAGAAGATTGTCTATTTAGAGAATAATGCCATTTCATGGGTTTGAACAACATCAATGCTTTAGTTTCCTGAGGAGGAAGGTTATATTTTTGTAGCTGTTACACCAAGTATTACATTTACAACCAATGCATATTAACTTTAATGTTTGCAAACAGTCAAAAATATAAGGTAATACACCTGATATGTAAAAAAAAATGATTCAGATTGCATTTCAATGCACATTTGTTTGTCCAAGCCATCAGGTGCATGTAAGTTAGACGACGGAAAAATATATTCAGATTCTATCTATGTCTATGACAAGCAAAAGGCCTATTAATACACTTAAAAAAAAATTATTGTCACAAAATAAATACAAAGAATAATTTGCTTTACAACATTAAACACAAGTTTACAGTAAACATAACTTAACAAACACATGTGCATACAAACATACATACATACATGTATATATATATGTACACAATCTTTACAATTCTATTAGAAATCATATCAACCCCAGTTCAGTAATTCAGTAAGTATTTCATTGTAGTGCAGGAAATAAAGTATAAGAAAAGGACAAAGTAAAGTGCCAGCTAATTCTCCCTCGTGAAATTAAAGGAAATCACAACTCAGTATCTTTGTTACCGCCATATATTCCCTTTTTTAAACAAAATCTCATTATTTAACACTACCTTTCAAATGTTTTTCCCCTGCAAATAATAATGCCTTATAAAAAACCACAACAGGTGTTTTCCTTTGTAAGCCTTCACACCTGGTTTGATTGTCTTGACTTTCGTCGTAATGAATTGACTTGCTTCAACTTGTCAGAACACGCCACTGCCTCGTTTCCCAGTCTTCTCCCGTAAAGCAGAAGTTTTGTCTCGTATCTTTACTGGAATAACCCATTTTTGACCACTTCTTCAATATGTGTGTGGTATGACTGAAGCGTACAGATTCAAGTGTTTAACTATACAGAAGCAGCAAAAAATAATCGACGATCAAAATCCACGGAACCAAATTTTGATGAGATCTTCCTTAAGCCTCCATGTTTGACTTAAGAGGACTGGCATAAGAAACAATCAGCTCGGTCATCAGCCTCCGAACCTGCTGGTGGGGCATTTAAATATGGGATCTTGAATGACTTGATTGTATCTGATTATGTCTGTCATTCGCTGTGACCTTCCCCCGGGATCAGATCCAACCTCTGCAGGACAGATGACACAACATAATGAGATTGCTTAGTCAGCTATAATTAGTTTATTAAATTAACGAGGGGGTGTCTGCTCTTCCTCCTCATTCACTCTCTGTCTTTCACACCATATTTTATTGTGATTTCTGTGAGACGTCTGGCTCAGTGTTTTGCAGATTCATTTTCTGCCCTTGTTTTTAATAAGCTGAACTCATAACCACTCGATTACGGAAAAAGCCTTTTGTCGCCCATTCTGTTATCATTTTTCCCCTTTTCTTCCGCTCCTCAGGGTGGAGTCACAGATGAACTGACAGATAGTGTTTATTCTGGTGGAGATGTGAGCGGCCGGGCGAGGATGCTTGTTGTGATGGATTTTTATATCATGGTAATTTCGTAAGACCAATGGCGGTTCCATCAGGCTTCACTCTGAGCAGTAATCAGCGACTGTCAACTTTTGTGAAGTTGTTTCCAAGGCCTGGTTGTATTTCATGAGCTGCATCCGTTACTGGTTTTCCTCCATGTTAGTAGCTTTTGAAAATATTGACTTTCATTTCATATACTTGCTGGTGATTTCCCAGGGAGAAGTCCAAAGACATCTATAACTCTGTTATGGGTGACTGGGACCAGCCCCAAATATCCTGATTTTATTACATCCCTATCATCGTAGCACGGATCCCTTTCCATTTTCAGAAACTAGGGGAAAGGACGAGCTAATGGTAGGAGAGAGGAAGCACGGCATTGTTAACGTTGAGAGGGAGCAAAAATGTAGGAGGAGAAAACTGGGCTGTCATCTGGTGGAGGTCCCGTAGAGATATTATTATGCAGCTCTCTTTAATTAACACTTGTGTTTATCTGGTAGTCATTAGGATTAAGAATTAGCGACGGTAAACCCCAGAGAGCTATAGAGAACAAAGATGACAATTCCTCTCATTCATTTAGTTCACGTTGGCTTGCTTGAATTTGTCGACTTGTGTGGCTGAGATAACCCCTCGGACCTGAAGACGTTATTTGCCATACCACCCTCATCATACTGTAGATGCATCCATGGCTGAATGCTGAAACAGCAGGAAACACACAGACTCCTTCAGGAATAAATGCTTCAGAATTAAAGTCAGCTTTTGTCTTTTTGGCAGACATAAGTTACGTTTGGCTGCTTATCTCATCAGGGAAAAGGCAAAGTTCATTTTAAATAACAGCCTAACTTATTATGTATAAGTTAAGGCATTTATTGCCATATGCACAGTTAAAAAAAAAAGTACTGTTACTGGCTGATCAGAACAATCTGATGGCCTGTAAAGTAGTCTGTCCTTCTTGCTGACGCTTCATTTAACTGAAGCGATACTTCGTTAAGGTCATGTGATAGAAAAGATTCCCATAGTTGTGGCTTTAGATGGAGCTTGGATGTTCATGAGAATCATATTTACAGCAGTTATTCTAATATGATAAGAACCCTGCAGAGGTGGAACTAGTACATAAAACATGAAGGATCTATCTGTATTAATAAGCTTTTATCATTACGCCTATAGAATAGGTGTCATATGAAGGGCTCTGGTGGGAATGTAGATTTTCATCAAATATTTTTAATTGATTAATGAACGGTTGTGTTGGGGTGGATCTCATGACAAGGAAGAGACCGATTCACATATGAATTATTTATTATCATTGAATGGATGAACAACAAAATGAGGTGTCTCCAAACGGAAACTACCCAGACACAAATAGGCATTCAGGTCATATTGATAAGTATTATTAAAATGTATGAAATAGTGGGCTTTAAACATAATGAGTACAATCTACTCTGATAATATTTTACAAACCAGGATATCATTGCACAGGATATTACGGCACATCTACAGGATTATTCATTTAGATGTGATTGCACCTCTTTGTAGCATAAATGCAAAACATTTTCAACCTCAACTTTTCAGTAATTTAGAATTTAGACCTGTAGGTCAAATCAAAATAACAACATCAAGAAAAAAGGCAAAGAAAAAGCATTGGGTACAGACATAAAGCAGAATTAGAGTCATTCTAGAGGATTTAACAGATCTGTGAAAGAGGTCTTATCCCCATATCCACCATTATAAATATCCTACCTTTATTGATAAATCACAAACTACTGGGAGCAGATCTCCACGATGAAGGTATTAGCCGCTTCCCCGGAGCGATGACGTAGATAAGAATACAGATAAGATCTGTTACAGTGTGGGAATTGTCTACAGATGTTGTTTCCACACAGCCTGACAACCATTTTCTGAGTGTTCAGCTTTTAGTGAGAGTGCCGTTGGTGGAAGTATGTGCTCTTTGAATGCCTTCTGGTTTTCATCTTAGTGTAGCGTGGTTAGAATGTAAGATACCCTTTCCCCATTCTACTTTTCCCACCCTGATCACGACTGTGTTGAAAGATGGTAAGAAGCTGGTGTGGTTTAATCAGCTCCATGTGTTGACCCTTGACCCTGTCCTGTGGGTATGAAACCTATGCAACAGGTGGCCGTTAGGTATTGGAGTTAGATGTGTTTGATGAAACCTCCAACTGATGCCACGTTGAGATTAGATAACACACACCCCGACAGCCTGGAGATTCACCCTCCCCTTTGATGCCAACATAGTTTATGGGATGATGGTTGTCTGCAGATATTGTGTTGTTTGATGTTATCTGTCAGCAGGAATTGAAAACAAAATGATTCAAAATAAGTAGAAAATGAAACGAAGTGCTCTGGCATTCTAACATGTACACAGAAGAGTTAGGAAAGTCAGACGGATTACTTACTGCTACACCTTATGGCCCGATTCTTTGATGCTCCGACGAAGGCCATAAGGCCGAAACCTTAACATGTTGGTTTGGAAGACCAAAAAATAAATCGGGGAACATGCACTGGAATTTTGATATCTACCTTTTCAGCTTTGGGTACTCAATTTTGACTCAGTACATTTTTTTCCCCTCCTGGTCAGGCATCTCTATATCGGTTTTCAAGCCCTACACATCCGTTTCTCTGAGCTTGTGTTTACAATCCCGTTTTTGGGGTTCTCTCCCTCTTAACACTCCTCTTTGTGGATTGGAAAACAATCTGACCGTCATCAATGGAGAAATAAAATCCAGCTCGCCAGAAATCAGCAGTTAATATCAGATGTTTGATAAAACACAACTATGACTAACGCTATTGATCTGTTTTGCAACACACATTATTGCATGACTCATGCTATTGACCGGTTTTGAAATCCTTGCTTTACTGTAATGTAGTGTCGTGATGAAAAGTGTGTGAGGATGTTGGTGTAGAAGAACCACATCCTCTGATACTCCTCTATTGAGTCAGAGAGTGTTATTTGTCTCGAAGGGACTTTTCATGATTTCTTTTTAGAACCATTGGCCATCGCAGAGGAGGGGTCAACTCTGACCTCTTTCTCTGGCTGTTAAAGAGGATCATTTCTAGCTTGAATCTACAACATTTTACAATCACCAAAGCTTTAACTATAGGCACCCTTCTAAAACTGATTGACCTCTCGAGTTTGATTTGAACAACGATGAAAGGTTGTTTATTTGAATACCAGTGCATTAAAATCAGAACTAAATTTCCATTTATTTTTTTCCATTTGAAAGCCACCTCTGATTGCTCTGCTCTCTCTATGTACGTGTTTGCTGACACCTTCCTCCTTACCGACTGCCATTCAAAACCAATGAAGGTGACGGATGTTGTCTCTCCAGTGACTTCGTTCCTCCAGACGATTTTTCACCTTACTCATACACACGCTATCCTCCATGGAACTGGAATTTGACAGTACCCAAATGTCTAGAGAGATTCCAAGCCAACCTGGAACAGGATGAGTGGTTACGGATAATGAGTGAATGAATGAATGTGTAGATTTCTTTGCAAGGAAAAATACACAATTATTGTGTGGCTGTGGTGCAAGAAGACATTTTTGGGCATGTTTTTGTAACGTGCTTCCTTTTTACTCACCTTAATTCTTATTAAGCATATTACTACATTTTCAAGAGACAATTTTTGGCTCTGATTTGTTTCTTTATTCGTCAGCTAGCAAAATTACTATCAGATATGAAGGAAGAGGATCATTCCATTAGATTTTGATGGTAATCCGGTTCATTATAGGCCCCAATTGCACTGGTCATGATTTGCTGCCATGCAGCTCTTCTACAAGAAGAGGGTGCCAGGCTCCTGTGGACGTGAGCTCCATTACAGATTTGTTTAGAAATGGAAGATGCCACACAGTGATTCATGTATGGCCACAAATTACATAAAGTAGTGACCTATAAAGGGAAAAACTGAGCAGCCTTGGACAATTTTTGTGCTCTTTCAGTGCTGGTGCCTATAATAGATCGGGTAATAGTTGCTGTCATATTCATAACAAAAATAAACTACCGAAAATCCTCTTACATTCCTATAAAAAAAACAAAATACGGAGATGTTAACATAGTCATAACTGTACTGATTAATAACCTTGTTTTAATGATTGATCCTGAGCTTTTAAAATGACATTTTATCAGGGGGATTGCTTGGACAGCGCAGGGGATCATGTTTTTTTTAGGGGGGATACGCAATTGCGGTATGGGACAACAGCATAGGCCTAGTTAACTTAACTAGTTTATGTCAGCTCTGGATGTCACATTATTTTGTGTGAGAGACTTTATTTTCTCCTGCCCACTATTTCATACAGTAATATACAATAGAATGTGGCAGCTCTATAATCTTAGCACTCCATATGTGATATACCATCGACTCAAATTATGACACAGTAATGTATAGTATATAATGAATTAATGAATGAGAAATAGTGACGCACACACTTCTGTCCTTTCTTTGATGAATTCATTTGATGCATTTATTACTCGTTCATATATGGGGGGATTTAGAATTTCTAGACAAACCTTTACGTCACTCCCTGATGCAATCCTCAAACATTCATTCTGAAAGTGAAATTTCCCCTTTTTTTTCAGTAGATCTGGCTTCCCTTCACAGAAACAAGAACTCCTTAATGTCTTATGTCATATTCCTCCTTCAGTTGACCTCAGTTTGTCTGTGGCTTGTTGCACATGCCTTCCTGTGGAGTTGCTTGTTTGAGGGTCACATGTCGGTTCAATGTGAATAATGATAGACAGCAAATGTCTTTTCCGTAGCCTCGATAAGCACAGATTACTACAACCTATAACATGATGACTTGGCTTCCACCAGCCTGCCTCTGGTGTTCTAGCTGCAGTGATTAAAGGCTTTGCTTGAATCAACAAGGAAGAGTTTTCACAGTTTGTTCCATGCGTGTCCATATTTAGACAGGATCCAATCCAACCAACATGCAATCACTTTTTTTCCCCCTGAAGAATGACTATTTATTTTCATTTCACAGTCATTTCAAGAGCTGACTTAAACTGGTTTTAGAGGATCAACAGGAGATTAAGAGTTGGACGTTAGTATTTCTACCACTGGGATGATTGCATGAAAAATACCTCACCTGATGTATTTCAGCCGAATCTCTTTCACAGAGTTTTATCCTGAAGATTACACACACTGCTTTGAGTTGTGTAATGCTGGTGCAACACTTGTGAACATTATGTACCGAGGAGAGCCAGCAGACAGTCTGGAAGAAAGACATAAAGCGGTTTGAATAAGTGTGATTTTACACTATTAAAATATCCCTTTTTGCACAGCGATCGCCTAATAGCCCTCAAATGAAGAGCCATATTTACAACATTTTTTTGTATTTACAAGATGCCTGTGTTATACTTAAATTTAGACATACACATACATTCATAATACGTCATAAAAACATCACATTTCCATCCTGTTGGTCCACATTTGCTGTACTCGCACTGCCGGCCAGCAGAGGGAATATTCATGACCCCTGCTATACATTCTATAGTAGACACGTACTCTAATCGTGTTTTACTTATTACCTTAGTTATTTTATCTATGACTGTTTTGTCTCTGTCGTATTTTACATTTTTCCTGCAGGGATTCTTCATCAGGATCTGTAGAAGAGGCTAATGAAGGTCTTAGTATTTACCATTTATATTCATGTTATGACCTTATTTGTTTGTTAATTAGCAGGAGTATGCAATACTGCTGGATTTATTTACGTTAAACGAGTTGAGTTTATGGGGCAGGCCCTGAACTGAAGAACAGATTCAACTTTGATGGATATATGATAGACCGATCCAGGAATTTCTTTTTATCCACTTTCTTGAATATTGTGTAATAGGCTTTGTGGATTGCCGAGGGAAGCTGCACAGATGGGTAGGATGGTTTGACCTTGGCAGAGGTATGAGCTCTATGTAGAACCTGTCTAGCTGACTATGGTTTCACAGCTGGGCCGAATAACAAACAAAAAAATATTATTATCCGGTAAAAATCTATTTACATTTTTTTCAGACACAGTTCTAAGATCAGCAACTGAATATTTTAAAGAAATTTGAGATGAATAATAAACATGAAAACACAAATGATGAGTTGAATTGATAATTCAAATAATAATGTGGTCCATCTGGAACGGTTGGGAAAGTACGAACCAAGTATTGCACCGGTCAGTAAAGTGGACGCAACAAATCGTAGAGCAGCAGGGAGTTGGTGTCATGCCTTACATCCCAGGTGGACAGATAGCTTCTCCTACTTGCCAGTACAACAGTTAATTAATGAGGGGCGAGTGTGTGATCAGTTTCAGGCTGTCCCCAGGAGGGGTTCGGGAAATTAGGCTACTTGCACTGGGGCGAACCATCTGGTGCCACAGTGACACAAAATGAGCCAGTGTTAGGGATACTGAGCATGCTGGGTAATGCTGTTCAGAGGAAAATTATTTCTAAGGACCCCCCTCTTCCTTTAGACTTGCACTTGATCACATTTGGCCCTTGCTTTTGTTTGTCGACTCTAGTCCAGTATTTATTTATTGGTTTGTTTTTATGCCCACGTTTGTCCCTGCTGTGTCTTAATTACTTGTCATTGAGAGGCAGCAGCAGTCACAATGTCCTACTACTATTTTCCAGAGTTGCTCCCAACTTGACTCAATGGAGACATGAGCACGGAGCATTTAATAACAATTATGGGCAGACACTGAAAAGAGAGCAAGGTGAAGGAGAATTTCTTCTTTTTGCAATCAGTGCATGGTAACTGCTCTCTTCAGCTTCCCTCGCTGAATTTCTCTCCCCTATCCTTCACCAGTTTGTTACAATGAGGGTGTTTTAATAGATTTTTAATGGAATCAGCTCTCTTTTCCCCTCCACTAGTTGTAATCTTACTTCTCAATGAGGACACCATTTTTGTATTGTAAGGAACAGCATGTGTCACCAAAAGGGCAAAACAATAATTGAGGGAGATTTGAGTTTTTTTAACATTCTTCTAGAGTTAGAGGTGCAGTCCTCTCCCTCAGAGGGGCTACTGTAGCACAAATTGCTAAAAAGTAATCTTAATAGAAAGACGACAGAACACACTGCTGATCACTCTATATGGCATTGCATCATATTCCAGAAGGTAATTTTTCTCCTCTCTCTAACATGGAATAAACAATGTGTTCTCCAATATAATGTCACCCAGAGGCCACTTAAACACATATTTTAACTTGAAGGGATCCTAAGATAGACAACATAGGACAAACAAGAAGTACTGTTGCACCCACACCGAGTCCTGAAGACCAGCTCCGATGACTCACTGTCAACACTTTTTTGTTGAAGTTGAAAGTGAAAGTGTTCATTGACTGTATAGAATTTTGTTAGTCATATATCCTTTGTGTGAAAGAAATATTTTCTCACTGATCTTAATCAACTTGGTTAATCTGCTTATATAGTGAGTCCTTATAACATGTGTACACCGGTGACAAAGATCACAGTTTACGATGCCACCTATCTGGTTGTACCTGCTTTTGCGTCATCCGACAATCTTCTGGCCGACGTGACAGGCAAGTAGAGGCACAGTAAGACAGGTTGCATCACAGTCCCTGTAACACATCCAATAACCAGTTTCCTGCATGCTGCAGACTGACACACAAGTATGTGTAGACTGACACCTTTGGAAGTGTTTGCTGATACAACGACAAACATCATGGGTGCACGAATCAATCTTAATCTAATTCAAACACACTGAAAGGACTGATAATAAGAAAAATGTCACCTTTTTGCTAAAATCCTCTCACTTTGTGAAAGTTCCCTAGACCACATGGTTTCTATAAAAGCAGTGAAATCATGTGTATTTCATAATCTTGACATCCCCATGTATATAATACGTCCTCAGCCCCTAAAATTATGACATATACCATCATTGGTTTTGTAGAAACAGCCAAATGTAGAATTTAACACCAAAGTCAAATGCCCTCTCACGATAAAGCATAAAAAAACCCAACAACTATATAAGAAAATTTGATCCTCTCTAGAAGATTTTGTATGTGTAATTACACATGAACAGGATCACTTTGTAGATTAATTTTCTTTTATTGTAAGTACGTGGTTTAGATATATCACATTAATAACTAGAGAACTAGCAGAAAGTGCATCGCTCCACCAAACCGGCTCAGTTTTGTCCCGGATTGTCCTTTGCCCTATCTTTCTGGGAACAGGGGTTGCTAAACTTGAGCTGGAGATGAGGTCATCAGCGGGAGCCCTACCTTCACTGAGTGTTTCATTCCTTATTCACAACTCTCTCCAGTTGACTGTTTAGCAATGGTGGCCAAAGAACTGCTCCGCTTCTCCGAGCTTTCAGCGCGTGTCCTCTCGCCTCGATGTCCTCGATGTCATAGTCATGATCATTCCCATGAAAATCAAGATGTTACACCACGTTTCACACCTTCTTTTTCCTCAGTTCCTGCTGCTTCCAAGACCACGTTCTTTGGCCGTTTTTCGGTCTTCACTTGTTGCCATCACTCATCTTGGGCCATCCTTCGCTGACTTGGTTGGGCATTCTGGGATGCCACTGGAGGAGGTCCACATGTGTTCTTTGCTAAATGTAGGTGCTGACAGAGCTCTGGTTCTCAAGTTCTCCTCAACTAATCGTTGTAATGTGTGAATGAATCATTCCTTGTCCCAACTTGGACCTGCTTTGATACCTTGAGCCCGTATGCACTCATTTCCTTCTGTAACTGCATTTAGTTTCGCAATTCTGTTCACTTGGTTGTTGATATCAGATCAGCATATATAAAAAAAACCCCACCATCACACTTCAGATGGATCACAGGGAGCTCTTTTAATTTCTTTAAGTCTACATGTACATGGAGACCATACCCACACATTTAAAGCCCCTTCATCCCAACGAGAACGCTCACTCACACCGACAAGCGCTGTCAAGAGTATATGCCAAGTGAATTAATAATAATCATTCTTACTTTATTTATTATGTTGTTATGCACAGTACATAAATGAAAGACGGTCTTGTGACATTTCTTTCTCTGTAATCCCTGAGGAGCAACTGGCAGCCCTTGCGAAGTCCCCAGGGAGCTGGGCTTTATGGGTCTTGCTCAAGGAGCCAACAGCATGTAGCATCAAGGCCAGAGACAGAACCCAGATCGGCTGATTGTGGGATGACCGCTCTAACCCCCCCGTCGCATTTGGTGATGTCATATAGGCAATATTGATGCACACTGTGTTGTTTCAAGGTTATACCCGGGTTATCCTGTCGACACGTCAGCACCCCAAACAGAGACTTTATAAGTCTGCACGCATGAAGGACTTCTTTCAAAGGATCTTTTTACGCTGACCATTAGCGTTTGCATTTGATAGAAATAAGCCACATTTTTAAAAGAACCCAGACCCAGAAAAGACCTCAGACAATAAGGAAATTAATGAATAAGTCAGTCAATACAAAACAACTGTGTTAATTATACTCCCTCTCCCTGTGACCATTGTCAGGAGCTCAGTCAGTCGTGCTACTCTGGAGTGTGCATCCTAGTGGATGAATCATGACCAGAGGCTGAAACCACTTTATATGGCTGCTTTTGACATGATGGAAGAGCAGCTCTGTGATTTTCCTCAAGACGCCTGAGCTCCTGATCATTGCAGTCTAAAGCAGAGCCATGCCGCCTATCGACGACGCCCTTTTCTACCCGCAATCTTTTTCTTTCTGTCTCTACATGACGTGATAGATGACCATTGTGAAAGGTTGGAATTCAGGTGGACTATTAATAGAAAGCGTTCTCTCACAGCTCAATTTCCACCACCTGTTGATCTGTCTCTAGGTCTGACTCTCCATTAACCCTCACTCAAGAAAGAGACCCCTGGTCTAAGTTGAACCTTTTCACTTGGGGCAGCAACTCTCTGAAAACCTAGAGGTGGCAAACACTGACTTCTTGCAAAGAATTCTTATGTTGCAAAACCTAGCCACTCCCTAAAAAAGACAAGATGTACAATAGCACACACACAGAGGTTATGAGTACACGTGAACAATGTTACACGTTCATCACCTGATGCTGCTGCTGCACCTTTTATGTAACTAAACTCTTAATGTCCTCAACTGCTTTAATGCCATGCTCCGTCATTAAATGCAGAGGTAGATATTAATCCATATCATGCAATACTCACCCAAGAACCCATCCACCTATGCAAATGCACACCTACGCAAGGCAGCTGCATATCATTTCTGCATCCGCACTTAGTTGACGATCCTCAGCTTCCATGGCAGAAGATTTTTTCCCACACTCTCAAAACATATCAAAACCTACCTTCCTTCATAAAGTCCCAGTGGCTGCCTGGCACCATCATCAAAATATAGTTTGTTTTTGGCTTGCATTTCACCCATGGATGCATCATCAGGGGGGTGGTTGCATCTCTCTCCCTGACCTGAATTTGTCTCCATGAAAGCTTGGTTTAAATGTATGAGTCAGACAGAGTCAACGTGAGTAAGCAGGAAGCCTCCACTGAACAACAGAATACCAGACATACTTCCTTGTCTTTTCAAAAAGCAACAGAATAACGCAAAAGATTCCAAGTTAAGCATCACCAACATGTCAGAGAATATCTTCAAATTGCTCTGTTTTATTTAAAGGCCACATATATTCAGTTTAGAAAAATTTGTTACAGAACATTTTATGTGAACCTTTTTTTCAGTTGTGTAATCAATTAGTGCAAAGATGGTTCAGCAATGGAAATGATCCTGATATTTACTTTTTGCAATTGTAAAAGTGTTGGGCCCCCCATTGCTTGGAAAGCCCTGTCTATCTTGTTTGCTTTTCTTTATCTCTGTTAACTCTCATGTGATTAATCCAAATGAAATTAACAAGGCCTAATGCCTAATTTAAGAATCAATACATCAGTGTAGTATATAACAGCATTGCTGCAGCTGTTTATAAATGTTAGAAATTAAAGAAGGTACTTGAAGCCAAATGCAGTCTTTTTTTGGGGTTGGCCCTTTTGAGGAGAGGAAACAAATTTTTTTATTACAGCTCAGATATAGTTATTACCTTAGAGTTGACTAATTAGCTAGTGAACCAGTTAAGAAGCAGTTTCTTGATTACACACTGACACTGAGGAGCACCTTTTTCATTTGGAGCCAATTATCTACCAGCCTGATGGATCCAAGAATAAAAATCTGTTTTTAGGATCATCTTTTTATTTTTTTTTACAACCAAGGAAAATATCTGGCTCTGCTAAATCCTCCATTATCTTAAGGTAGTTTCTAACTTTACATATGTCTCAATCCAGGCAACAAAGATATGTCCCTTGTCAACCACAATTGACGAATGCCAGTTCCCATTTAGCACCCCTAAGATTGACACAGTTTGGACCATGGAAGGATTTTCACCAACTGTTCCCGTTTACACTTGCAACATCAATATCTGCAACTGCTGCCTTGCAACATTGACGGATGAGCTTGAACATTTGCTAGTTAAAGTCACAATAAAACCTTTGTTGTAGAAGTAGTACTAATAAAAACCCTTCAGCCAACTTACCTTAAAGCTGTTCTAGTAGTAATAATAGTATTAATAATATAATATAGAATATAGTTTGGAATTCAAACTGTTGTAACAAGAGACAAAAATAAATATGTGTGTGCATTTGAAGGAGTCGTCACAATGGGACTCCCCCGCTGATGCATTCAGTTGTCAAATGCAGCCCTCGTAGGACGCAGCCTGCTGTGGGAGACAAAGTTGACGAGAGCGGTGAGAGTGAGCTGAATAATGTCATTCATGAGCCGTAGAAATACGTTAAATGACCCAGACAGGATCCCTGACGGAGAGGATCCACACAGGCAGGTTTTGTCCTGAAACATTTGGTTTCTTTCAGTTCTGATCTGTGACTATTATAATCAGTGCAGGTTAAAAAAAAACACCTGTAATGCTATTTCTACCATATAGAAAGAAATGGAAGCCACTGGATCCCAGAAGTGTTTATAGCATGAAGTGAAAAGCTGATATAAAACGTAAAGGTATTCTTGATATGTAGCTATGGTGCGAAAACATTCGTAACACACTTTTCGTGTTTGTTACAAATGTTACTTTCTTAGTTGTCTTAGAAACAAGTAGGAAAGCTGAGCCTTGTAATGTTAATCAGCTTAATCCCGCTTTTAAATTTTATGTTCATTAAGTTGCTTCATTCTCTCACATCCTAAAGTGACACAAGACGACTTCCTTTCCTTTTTAAGTTTGAACAGTTATACTGTTTTTTTACTCCGACTCTCTGCTGGAGGTGGAGGATTGTGAAATTGCCCAGGCAGCATCAGTCGTGCCTTAATTTTCCCGGGCAATCACCACCCGCCCACTTCTACCCCTACCGCTGGTCGACTCAGAGGGGTTTTCCCTTCAGCCCTCCTGATGATGCGATCATTTTGAGTGTGTTCTCTGATGCATAAATCTCTAAACTCTCTTTCCCCGTCATGGGGAAAGAGAGTGAGACTGATAGAGTGCCCTGATTTAAGCTCTATTTGCCAAGGATTGATCTCATCCATGCTTTAGTGCCACACAGTTGCATGGTTGATATTTATGTTTTTAGAAACCTCATTCCAGAGGTTAGCCTGTGTTACAGAGCAGAGATGTGTTGGACATACAGAGATTTCCCTGCTGGGAAATGGATTGAATGTCGGATATTTCTTTCTTTATAAAGCCAGCAATGTTGAAACCATTGGGGACAGTATGTCAGAATGTTGTAGTATGTAGCAAATAAATGCCCTTTGCTGTGCTAATGTCCTTGGAATATAAGTATTGAATACAAACGAACCTTGATGATGATGATGATAATGATAAAGACAATGATAATGATAATGATAATGATAATGATAATAAAGCATTGCAAACAGAAAAAAAAAATGAAATAATGAATCATAGTTAATGAATAAAATTCTATTTGTAATGTTATAAATAATAATTTGAAAGTTAATTTAACAGCTAATACTCAAAAATCTGTTTGAAAAAAAAGCATTTGAAAATGATAATAAAAGATTGAGAGAACAAAATAATAATGATAAAGCTGATGAGATTATCCCGAGATCATTCATTTGGACTAAAATAGAAAACACTGATGAAAACAAAGACGTAAATATTAAACACAGACAATGAAGGTAAAAAGGAAAACTATGGGAAAAAAAAAATATCTAAAAAAGAATGAAAACATTTTTAGGGATATTGAAATCTATATTTTGAATCACAGCAATCTCAATAGATAATATATAATATAATTGTATTTTATATTTTAATACAACAATCTTATAAACCTAATGATTTGTTTTTTTTAATCAAAAACAAGATAATATAAAAATGTGTAATATGAATATAAATAGAAAAACGGATCCATACAACCTGCATGCTTTCCCTTGTTTAATGCAAAAATAGATAAAGACCAGCTCTTGCAGTTTCTTCACTGCAGGGAGACGACAGGGAGCTGGACAGACCTTTATAATTCCAGTGTTTGTAGTGAGCTGTCAGAAAAGTGACACAGGAGATGAATAATGTGACGTGACGGACTGAATTGCATGCAGACGAGAGTTCACTGTGTGATAGGTGGAGGTGGAGGAAGATGATGCTCTGGGTAAACCCACTGCTTATTTTACTTAGCTGTAAACATGTTACCCTTCCCTTGTGTCCTTTCATGTCACTTTTCAACTAAAAATACTTTGATGTCTGTCATCATTGCTTTGGTGTGTCTGAGGGATTTTTTTAGCATGTTATCTTATCTATGGGACCAGAAGGACACTTTCTTCTCTCACCGTGAGGCTGTCCCGAGAGTCCGCGGCTCTTTGTTGTTATTATCATGTGTGTGTTCCTGTGTGCACGAGCCTTCACACAGACTGATCCATCAGGCATTTTGCGGCTGGCACCATTAATCACTGAAGTAAATACACAGACAGACCGACGTGCGTTCGCTGTGGGAAATAAACAAGTTTCCCTGACAAAGAAATTAGCTCCGATCACCTCTCATACGGAGAATCAAAGAGGTGTCTGAAATTCTCTGCAGGGGTATCTCTTCTCTTTGTTCAGAAATCTGGTGAACATTGAAAATACACTTGTCACGTTCAAAGATTGTCGAGGTTGCAAAAATGAGCCTTCGCCCCTGTAGGCCGTATCAGGAGCAAAAACCCTCCTTCTCATTGTAAAATAGAAAATAGAAAGAGTGGTCTGTGTTGTTGCGAGTGTCTGAAACACTGTGTTGGATTCATATTTAGGTATTTAACATTCGTTTGAGAAAGTAGAGGATCCTGTGCATGTGCAGTCTGTTCGTACTGTTTTCTTGTGTAGAGAGAAGCATTTGTTTATTTTAGCTTATGGGTGTTGACAGCTTTTTTCTCTGTTTTAAATCATTGCAAGTTGAATATTTATGGGTTTGTTGGAACAGAAAAAAACATTTGAAGACTTCAGGGGAGTTTCGAGGTATATGTTTCACAATGGTGTGACATTTCTAGATGCAATACTTAAGATGTCTGGAGGGACTTAAGGAAAGAAAATAACTATTTCTTCATCATTGTTGAAAGAAAAGCTTTCTGAAGTGAAACTTGTGAAAAAGTATTAAACCTCAGTGTAGAGCTGATTCTTTGATGCATTTAGTTTTATGATCTGTAATCAATTGCTCTGGTAGAGGTGGAGCTAATTATAACAGCATCATATACGCTTAGTTATAATTTATCACTGTATATAATATTTTATGAACTGATTATATCAGTTTGTTTAAATATTATGTCTTAAATATACCCGAACAGATGAATAAATATAGTGGAGTAAAAACTAAAGATATGGGATTATTGGAATTATTTGAAATATTGATAACCTGTAATTTGTTCCTTATTCACTCTAAAAGAAGTGAAATCTAAATTCAGTCACTGACATGCAACATATACAATATTTTACACAGTTAATAATTAGTGTGTCCATCGTGAGCACTGATGACAGCAGTAACCCTCCTCCTCATGGAATGGTGCGACCTCTGGATAATGTCTTGTTGTGGTATGATGGCCCACTCTCCAGTCTCTGCCCCTCAAGTAGTATCAGAACCTGTTTCTGAGGTGCAGCAGAAACGGTCCGTATTTTGATTCAGGTTAATCGCATTTTGGATCGCAGAGCAAAGGCAGTCAGTCATTGTTCCTCTGGTTACAAGATACTGTAATCACTTAAAAAAGGCTTAAAGACATTTCTCTTTCAAAAAACTTTTAAAAAATGTTGAATTTGAAATGTTTTTATATTAGTTTTATTTTATTTTATGCTCCTGCCTTTACTCTGTAGCACCTTGAAATTTGTAACCAATGAAAAGTGTGTTATAAATAAAATGTATTATTATTATTATTATTACTCAAGGTGACCAAACCTTGAATGTTGAGAATTAGCACAAAGCCCGACCCAAATAAAGAACAACACCACAACTAGATTTAAAATAGAGAAATTGTTTTTCTGAATTTGATCCACAAAAAAAGACAAATTGTTTTGTCAAATATACTTAGTTACTGTACACTACTAGTCTTCATCATAGTAAAAGTGGACAAATATCTCGTCAACCAAAAGTAATATTTAGGACACATTTGTCAAAGATTAGTGGTTGTTCCACCTCTTGTTCGCATTGTTTGTTTGTTTGTTGTCTTCAGACAACATTGAGAAGCACCTGATTCAGCATCAGAAGTGTCATCTGATTTTAAAGACACATGACCATCATTTCATGTTATTCACTTCATCATTTAGTCATTACACAAATAAATGCACACACAGAATCATGGCTCCTGTGGTGGCACAACATCTCATGATTTATTTCCAAAGTGACACTCTGACATATGTCAGTCGCCGGTGCAGCATGTCATGGGTTTGTGGGTACGGAGAAGGATGTTAACGGATCAGTTTTAAGGACCAAATAGCTGCAGGGAAAGAAGTTTTCAAATAAATCTTCCACTTATAGAGAGCTCTGACTGTGATTATGAAAAAGTTTTTAGTGATTTCACATTAGATTTCTCATTGATTATAAAACCTGAACTCATGGAGTTCAGGTTTATAAATATTGATCCGACACCACCCTTGAACTTGAAGATATTCCGGAATTACTATTGGTGCGTTCATTCTTTCGATCCAGAATGCATTATTCCCAGATCTTCCTAGAGTATCATAATTAACTCAGTGATCCCCTGACTTCCTCCAACAGGACAAAGTAATAATAATAATAATAATACATTTAATTTATTAACTTTTAATTAACTTCAATCAGAGAAGACTAGGATTGAAGAAAAGATGAATGATTTATTTCGTCAGATGATGGGTGACAAGGAGTCTATCAAAAAGTCTTTGTTGTTCAGACTCTTTGGGGAGGTTGAGATCGAAGTGTCTCTGCCTTTAGCAGCAGCATGGAATAACACCCCCTCTGGAGTCGGAATGCTGGTGGTGGTGGCTGATGACACTGCCCAGGCTGGTGAATGATGAAGCTGATGGATCTGCGAGGACTAGGCAGAGATGGGGAGGAGGAGGGCATACAGCAGCATGGAAGTACTAGATGAATGGACAGAGAGACATATTTAAAGCCGGCTGATGGTGAAAAGCTAGGCATGCAGGTGTGACACAGTGATTGGATGGATGAGGCTTCCTGAATGAGTCCAGCTGATATCAATCGATGCCCCAGATCGAAAAGCGGATATTTGAGACTTAGCATGTGAGAGAGGATAATATAGAGGTATGAGAAGTCTGTAGCCCGAGTGGACAAGAGGATAGTCTTTCTGATACATGATTTCAATGGTGGATCCAAAAATGTAAGGGATAGCATATCATCGACAATGTTATGCTATCTTGTTTGCAGTAGTTACCCTCAGCATCAGCTTAAGCTTCGGCTTTAGTAACTTAGGCAGAAGTGGATCTAGTGGCCTATACCTGACTGAAGTCTATCTGGGTTGCATCACTTGGATAACAGCCAAAGTCAGCAATTCAGCTCAACTATATCTATTAATGAAAACACTCGTCAGGCACTCGTCAGTTTAGATAGTACAGTGTTGAAGTGTCAGAGAAGTGAGAGAGTTATGCATCATCAGCAGACAAAAATATAATTACACCCAATGGAGTAAAACTTCTACTCAATGCATAAATAGGCTGCCTCAGAAAAATAATAACCTCTTTGTCAAGAGAGCTAATTTGTCACTCTGTGTCTGATGATGTTTAACTGTTACATGAGTCAGCTTTGTGTAAAATTCTAATTGGGAGCAGACTAATTGGGAAGGTCCAGGTAAGCAGTTTGTGGGACAGCATGAATATGAGCATTTCAGTGTGTTCAAGTGTCTTTAGAGGAATAAGGACAAACCAGCTGCTAATATGTTGATCAATGGAAGACTTAAAGGAGAAGACATCTGGAGACATTTGGTATCAAAATATTGTGTGCTAATGGAAGAGTCTGGTGATTATCCTCTTTACAATCATCAATCAGAACGCAACCTTTCACGTACAAGTTTTTGTACGATCATCTGTTGATATGAAACAGAAATACAAGACGCTTTATCATAAACAGATTCTATTACTTAAAAAAACAACAATGTACCAATTTGTCTATGACAACTTTTTCAGGGTTTCCTGCCAGGAAGCTCAGTCTACTTTCTTCTTCATAAACGACGATACGTAAGTAAAATCCTCACTGAAAACAAGAAAAAACACGACTCAAACAGCAGTACTGGGCTGTATGTTTGATTTTTCAAAATAACTAAGAGCGTGTGGGTTAATAATAGTAAAGCAACCTGTCAATCACTGCAACATGGAGTTGATAAAAGCTCTCTTGAACAACAGTAGAGCTCCGGGCTGCAGAGCTATCAAAGGATTTTGTTTTTTCTCTTTTCCGACATGTTGACCAGAGGATAGTATTTGAACCCTTTGAGGAGCTAACAGTCCCTTCATCCAGATTTTGTGATTGCTTAACCTTTATGTTTTATAGATTCAGGGTTATTGTCTCCGATCTTCAGTCTTGACAGAAGATCATCATACTGCACCGTTCGCTGTATTTGTTCTGTTTAGTACCATCCTCCTCTTTTTGATTCACATTTTGCCAAGCAGGGTCTATTTTCCTTCAGCAACACAGCTATAACCTTAGCCAATAATCATTATTAACCATAGAAGTAACCTTTCACAAAACAAACACTACCTTATTTCCTGCAGGTAGCAGCTGGACCCCGACCCCGAAAAAGGAACACGTTTAAGTATTTTCTGATTGTACATTGGGCCCATACAGGACGGTTCCTGAATCAATTACAGTGTTGAGTGTTGAGTGGAAGGACAAGCTCCCTAAACCTCAATGCTAAAGCTGCTTTGATACATTTCCAGCATTCCAGTCTGCGTTTGTCTGAAGCAACAATGGCTTTATGAGCAATTCTTTTATTCCTCTTCATATTTGTCTGTGTGCAACAACAAGTTTGTGGCATAACAACACCGCATAATAACAGAGCAGTTTAAGAACCCATTAATCCATCCATCCATCCAATTATCCATCTATCCATCCATCCATGAATCGATCAATTAATCCATTTATCTATCCAACTTTCCATCCATCCATCCATCGATCCATCCATCCATCTATCCGTCCATCCATTGATGCATCCATAAACTGATACATCTATCCATCCTTCTATCAAACTATCCTTCCATCCATCCATCCATTTGAAACCACCCATTCATCCATCCATCGGTCCATTCATCCATCCATCTATCCTACTATCGAAATATGCATCCAACAATCTATCCATCCATCCATCCAACTATTCATCCGTCCATCCATTAATCCATCTATCTATATATCTATCTATCCAACTATGCATCCATCCATCCAACTATCCATCCATCCATCCATCCATCCATCCATCCATCCATCCATTTGAAAGCCCATTTCTTCCACATTCTCCTGAAGTGCCTTGAGATCCTCCTGTGAATGAAGCTGTAAATACCAGCACATATAAAAGCTTGGATTTTTGTTTAAGTATGTGTTTGGGAGTGTTAGAATATAAATTATTCATCCCAAAGTAAACATTGCCTCATTCTGCTCAACTATCTGGGTGTTTTTTCAGGAATGAGCAATATTTTAATAAAATGAGACAAACTGATCAAACAAACAAAGCTGTGCCTTTGGTTTGAAGCTTGAGTGCGAGTGCTGCCCGTAGCATAATGTTAACTTCTACATTCAGAGGTGTGCTTAGGTATGCAGGCTTGGGAACGTTACAGCCACACCAATCCAAGAGGTTAAAACCACCTGCCGTCTATCAGAACCAGCATCAATGTTTTCAGCAGTTTCAACTACAGTAGTTCTTCATTGGGATCTGACAACATGGGCTAGCATCGTCTCCCGTAAACATCATTGAGCTTTGGACGCCCAATACCTTTTGAAAGTTAAAATTTTCCGGTATCTAACTCATCAACTTCAGGACTAAATGCTCACTTGCTGCCGCATGTATTTACCCACTGACAGACGACATGATGATCAGATAATCAATGTTATTTACTTTTATTGGCAATGGTTGTAATTGTATGACTGACAGGGTGTGTCCCGAGAGCTAAATAATTGCGGGTTGTGAGCCGGTACGGCGTACGTGTGTGATGTGTACGAGTCCAACACCGTTAATACTAGCTGAAGCAGTGAGTTTTTACACTGTCACACAGTCGTTGTTACCATGGTTACACTTTGTTTGTTTACCCTTATTACTCATGTTAAAGAGCGCTCTCTTTAAATATATGCCAGTAAAGCTGAATTTTAACACAAACATTACACATGCACTTATAAAATGTAACAAAAGTGGAGTATTTCTTTTGCCCAACTGTTTCGTTAGACTCTACATCCACAACAAAATTAAAATCCCTCCAAACCATCACTTTCCCTGCATAGTTTTCGGTAGTTTTAAACTTTTCTGATAAGGGGTTTTACTTGACGTCCTCCATGGTTTAAGTTCGGCTATAACATGAGAATCTACCGCTTAAAATATATCAAATAGCCTAAGCTGCGTTCAGGGGCTCCCGTAAAAAGCAACCTCCACAACTGAAAATGACAATACAGAGTAACAGACAGTAAGTCCTTTATTTTGTATTCATCGTATTGCAGTGGGTTTTCTCTAAGGTATCTTGAACGCATCATGTCAGATTGGCTATCGTGGCCAAACCCAAATTTGGCTATCCTTGATTTGACCCATGTTTGTCTGCCATGAACCCAAACATAAATACTAATTCCCAAATATTTTTTCCATCGGGACCCCCGGGCTTCGGTTGGGTGACGCACACTCACAGCGTCACATGCGTTACAATTTGACTCGAGATGAGAGCGAGATTGCCCCTAACCTCACACAGTGTCATGCAAGATATTGTAGTTCATAGAAATAGGTTAACTGCAAATACGGTCCTGATGTCCTTAATTTAGTCAAAACAAAACTGTGTTTTAAAAAATAAAACCAAAGTACTGCCTTCTACATTATATATGTATTTTTCCTGCATTTTTAAATTACCCTCTATATCAATATTCCCCAGACTTTTTATTTTTTAAAACCTGCCAATATAACTGTGAGGAGTGTGAATAAGTAGATGAATTTGTGTTCCTGACCATCTTTACTGTCATGAGTGCATTTCACAGAGATGTGTATCACAAATCCTATTAAAAAAATCACTTAGTCTTATGCATTCGTTACTGAAAACATGTGTACATGTTAAATACTTTAAAAGTGAGGTCAAATACATGCATTTAGGTAGATTAAGGATGAAAGGAGAAGATGCACTGTAGAAGAAGAAGAAGAACAAACAGCTTCATTGTGTTTACGCCTTTTTAGTAAAATAGCATACATTTGAATACTTAATGAAGGAGGTAAATGTGCATTTGGGAGGAGATATAAATCTCTCCCCCGGTCTTTCTCTCTCTGTCTCGCTCTCTCTCTTTCCTCTCTCTCTCTCCCTGGGGCTGGCTGGCTATAGTGGTGGAAACCATGCAGCGTAGTAAACAACCATCAAGCGCTCATATGACTCAAAGTGTCCTGCAGCTGTGAATTTAAAAACTTGGGAAGACATTCTGCACATTTATTTGGTGACCTAAATAAAGTTTTCTGCCATCTCCATATGGGTCATGACCCAGACTGCTTCCAGACTTGTACCAGACATCGACTATCCTCTGCGGTTGTCTTTTTTGGCGCAAGATCCTTAAACTCCGCGCTGCTTGCTGTAACTTACATTGCATTATTTACATGTGACCCAATGTGTTTGCTTTTTGGCTCAGGTAGAACATATCTGATGTGAGGTTCAGGAACAGTGTAAGAGGCAATAACAACAAAAATTAGATTGCAGGTGTCAAGATATCCCACAATCTACTATTGTACGATCGCCCAGTTTCACAGCATTGAAGCGCGTTCATACATGATACATATTACAACATAGCTAAGATTAATAAATGATAAAATAATACAATGACATTTCCAGTGTTGCAAAGTATAAAATACACATTTTTTTTACTAACATTGCACCGACAGAGACAAAAATAATGATGTTTAAAAAAAAGCTTACTCTACTTCACGTCGTGAGTTGTTTTCTAAAATTGCACATAATGTGGTGCTTCTCCATTCTATGCAACTGTTTGGGTTGGATGAGAGTGGAAATGTGGTCAGGAAGGGAGCGTTCTGAGAAAATATTTTGTGCGAACAACATGAAGAGAATCATAATAATGCTATTTATAATACGAGACTTAAATTGCATATATAACTTGAGGTTGGTAGTCTCTTTTAGTCCGCTGCAAATAATTGTTCCTGTTTTATTATAAGGTTTGGTCATTTGCTCTATGTGTGTTTTACAGATGGAAATCTGCTCCCAGACAGTAATTTAATGCACTGATGCATGTTTCCCCTCAATGCCTATTTAGGCCACAGCAAAGTTACGTCCGTCAAAGTGCCCCAAATGACCACTGCCGCCTGCTGTGCCCATGTGTGATTGAAAAGCTTGCAATTCAGCCAAAGATGGGGTTAAGACTTCAGCGGAGTGAAAATGAACTAGCAGACGACAAAGACAAGCTCTCGGTGACATAGCAACACAGTGTTTCATCTCAACCTCATCCGGGGGATCAGAAATATGGCGGTTAGCAGGATGGGAGGTTGAGGACGGCCAGACTAGTTCAGCCTGTTGGTTATGCAGGCTGGGCTTTAAAGTAGGCCAGCTAGAGCCTGGGAGCAGCCGTGCCAAATGAACTTCCTTGGTTGAATGAGAGAGGCGGCATTTTGGAGGAGCCTCCAGGGAGCTGGGGCTGTCAAGGCAATGTGAAGAACTCAAAAAGCAGCAAAAAGGAAACTCGCTGAGGTGGTTCCCTAACAGTCCTGCTTGCTGTGCAGAAAGCCGCATATTTTTCATGGGCCTGCACATGAACTTTAATCAAATTTTGATCAACTGTGAAGTCAAATCATACTCATGTATATCAAAAAAAACTCATACTTTCACAAGGAAAAAAACATCCATCCATGTGGATTTTGATTACATACAGGCCCACAAAATCAGTTAAATTAGGAGAGACGATTGAATGAAGTAAACATATTTGTTTACTTCATTGGTTATTGGTTGCGGTCACTGATGACTCCTGAGACAGATGAGGCTGATGAGAGGTGAAGTTTGTGAATCAGCAAAGGCTGGGCGATGATGGGGAGATGAAGGGTGTGCATAAAAGCAGCATGGATGAACTGCAGGTAGCAGAGCAGGCTAATGATGAAGATACCTTCTAAGTTACTTTGCTATAAGATAGTTATCACCAGCTTAACTGGAAACGCCAGACAAGATGTCAGACATCTCAAAGTGAGAATGCTTGAAAGGTGTGAATGTCAGGATGGTTCGATAAATAATCTATGGTATAGGTCTGCAAAGGCGTAGACTCCCTGATGTAACTCTCACTGCAGATATATGAGATAAGATCCCCAGACTTCCAGAAGCTGATGAAGGTTTTGTAAAAAAAAAATGAAACAAGTGTTGATTCATTTAATTCAAAATGTAATTTTTCATTTCTTGAATTCTTTCATGCTAAAAATAAATAAATTGTCGCTCTTTTGGCAACTAAAAAAATAATAATTTCATTTAATAGATGAAGTATTAAAAGATTTTGGAAATACATATACGTCTTTAATAAAGTCAACATAACTATGTTTAGACGTTTACACATTATTATAACTGTGTTTAGTGAATGAAATATGGAAGTTTTTTTTTGCATTAGGTTACTTTTTTCTTTTGGAGGAACTAAATAGTTTCATATTTGACAAAAAAAAACCCAAGGGAGTTTAGTTGCATTCATGTAATAGTTAAAGGTTTTGGGATTAAATAATCGTGTGAATTCGACAAGCATGAAACCGAATTCTGTTCAGTGAATGAAGCATAAGCCTGTTTATTAGATTTGCCATAACTGTATGATATAGTACTCATTTAAGAGGTTTTTGTGACATTTGCTCAAGCACATGAGGTAATTATGACTTTTTTAACCAATTAAAAAAAATAAAATAACTTCCAAACCATTCGCCTAGTTCTAGTTATACAAATGTGATGTTTTAGCACTTTGAGATTTGATCCAAATGTAAAGTGCATTATAAATTAAATGTATTATTATTATTATTATTATTTTATTGCTGAGAGTCCAGGTGACTGATGGAAACCCAGTGGACTGCTGATGATTAATAGTATATATTAAATGGCTGTGATAATTCCATAGCGGCCTCTGAACAATAACAGGCTTGAGGACTGGGTACAGAAAGATTGTTGATCAATATATTGGTGTTAACATTGTCAACAGAGGGAGTTGTTTTTGATTTGACAGAGAAGATAAGAATGTTGATGTGTGAAATGACAGAAACTCGCCCATAGACTAATCAGAAATGGACCGTAGTTGTATTGCACCTTTCTAGACTGACCAGTCACTTCAAGTGCTTGAAAGAAAAAGACAGAATTGTCTGTGTTGAATTTCATTCATACAGGTCCTAGTAATCCATGTGGGATGAATCAAAAGCAACTGGATTTCACTTTTCTGATATCGCTTCGACCAAATGGAAAATATTCAATGCGCAAGTTGTCATTTGACAGGTATATAGAAATATTGATGACAATCAAATTAATCAAAAACCTCAGAAAAGCTGTTTATATTGGCTGAAACTGAGATGCATGTGTAGTAAATGCATATTTTATGTAATTTAACTTTAGAATTCCACTATTGTCATTATTTACTTGACACTAGAAGCTATTTATTTATGGAAAAATATATATTGAGGGAACTATTCTACACCAACCGATGGGAAGAGTCATCATTTACATATTCAAGTTATTCTTATATTTTTCTTCTTAACAAGAAGATCAGATTTCCATATTCCTGCAGAACTTATGATCCTCATCTCTTAAGTTTTAAATAAAGGGATGAGGAATCTTCCCTCTGAGTTATCTTCTTTTTCACATAAATAAAAGACTGGTGTACATTTTCACTTTCACTCACAGCAGGATCTGATCGCCGCATTTATTTAACTGTCAAAATCTACCCGGAGAGTCTTTTAACAGAAATGATTATGGCTGTTACACAGTCAGGGAATAACATGCTGCCAGACAAAACCCTTTTACTGAGTACGTCCTCCTTTCTTGTGAAAGCCCGGCTTTCCTGAAGCCCATTGGGGACACTGGGAATCTCGATACATTCACGTAAACTGAACAAACACATAAATCTGTGCTGTGTAGGAGACAGAAGATGGAGAGGCGACAGGATCAAGAAGAAGATGGTGACTGCAATAATTGCTCTGTCTGGAGGAGTAGAGGAATGGAGAATACACACAGGCAGAAGTGAAGAAGAAGGAAAGGAGGAGGTGGCACAGGGGGGCGATGAAGGCCAGTACGGCAGGGGCTCGCTCCTGCTGAGCAGGCCGGGATAATCAGAGCAGTGAAATGAGCCGAGTCCCACGCAGTGCTCGGCAACCGCCCCGGAGCGACCGATGACAAGCCTGATGGATGGCAGCGCACAGCGAGCACGCTCCTCTGGGAGCGAGGGAGGGGAAATTAGGTGAATGGAAGACTGTGAAAAGTGAAAGCAGGAGGCTGCAGGTGGTCAAACACAGGAGAGACAGAGGAGGTGAACAAAGTGGTGAAAACCACTGAAATCTATTTTTTCTCCAGGTACATGAGTGTCATTTTCACAAGTTAGATCATTCTTGGAGGTAGAAATGCTCTCCAGGTAAAAACAAACTGTGTCAGCTGACAGACAGGCCTCTGAATCTTCACTGCTGGTTGGAAGGACAATCAGGCTTTTCACATGGAACTGAGAGTTCTGAGAATCGAGAAATCAGATTCAATTTAAAAGGGACATACTTTCTTTTTAGTTGACTAAAATGATGACTCACTTAGTTCACTCTAGACAACTTAATTTTGTACAGTTAGTGCAAGTAATCGCTCGTGAATCAACCGAAACCAAAATAACAGCCACCACAAACGTCAAACTTTATAACATTATCTTGATGTTAGCAGGAAACAACTGATGTAAAAGAATGAAAGGGAAATGATCTCGTCTTCATGGAAGGATGTAAGGAATATCATTTTGTTTAGGGTATAACTATATTTTAATATACAGTATAATGGCCCTGTTATCATCCAAACTAATCTCAAACATACACACTGCAGTATTTCACAATTAAGTGCTATCACTCACTCACAAGAATGCGAAAAGGTCAGGTGGTTTGAGACTCGATCACTAAACAACTCACACTGCCAGGTAGTCCGCAGCAAAAATTAGTACTGACCAAAATTCCCGAGCAGCCTTCTCCATTGATTGAAGCCCAAAGTGTGCTTGTCTTGTAATTGTGACTGCGGTTCCTTGATATACTCATAAAAATGTGTTTCGAATATTAAAACAAAGCAGCGCCCGGGGAGCAGATTGTGGTTCGGGGTCTTGCTCACGGACCCTTCGACATGTAGACTGCTAGGGATTAAATCGCCGACCTGCCGATCTTCGTCTTGGGAGACGACTGATCGGGTCAGAGCCACTCAACAGTGACTTCTGGGCTCGCTCTCTAATCTTTAAAAGTCTGTCAGATTTGATCCAGAACTGCGACAATACATTCTGTGACCCATTTTGACTATTAAAAAGGATTTTAAACTTTAAAAATCCAAGCGTGAATAAACTTATGGAACCCCTGAAGTCCCTTAAAAAATGTCTTTTATTCTTTCTTATGTGCGCAAGATGATTAACTGTTAATTCCTATAAGTCACTTGATGAAAAACGCCAACATATAACATAGAACGGACTTAACTCAGCTAATAAAGTTTTATTTTCACATCGAAATGTCACACAATTATTTGAAGAAACACACAGCGAAGACGATGGAGCGTACATTCATTTCGTCAGAACACCGTCACATACACACCGCCGAGCAACCTTACTTCTGCTGGGAACCTTTAAAATGAGAACACTTAAAATACACTACTCAGCAACAGGAAACAAAAGCATTTGCTAATGCCATGAAAAGAAAAAAAGAGGTTAAAGAACAAAATGCTCACAGCTTTTGCTCGTAGATATGGGATCCTCATCAGCATCATTCATTGCTGCACATTCTGAAGGACAACAGGCATGCTGGTTCACTTATATTATATACTTATATGCTGGACAGTTATATTGTGCGCACAAGATTTGTTTTTTTCTCAAGGGACTTCGGGGGCTCTATAAAAACTTAATGTTTGATATTTATGTGAAAATGTAAAAAAAAAAGGTTTATTTGTTTTTGGTAGGATGCCTTCCAACATGGTTGTAACGAGACACAGCAAACCATCCACCACAACTGTGAAGACAAGTCAAACACTAGCTGCTGTCCTCAGTTGCAAAGTCAGCCAAAAATGTTTCTGAGGCATCTTATAATCCAACACAAGTCTTGGATACTGGTAAATTCAGTCACGTATTAATTGAAAACCTGCATCGGCTAGGATTGGGCCAGCCTCCAGGGCAGCTTCAGCTCCAAAAAATAAGAACCCATCTAAAAACTCAAACCCGTCAAAAAATAATTGTCCTCTTCACAGGGTTTTAACTGAAATTCACTGCGAAACCTTTCACTAGAAATGATATCTATCCTGAATTGGGATGAGTCCTACTTTCTCCTTACATGCAAGAGTTATTCTAAGTTAACAGCATCCTAACATATGGGGTTCATGCACATCCCCCTGCGTTCATTGACATGAAAAATGATGTCTTGTGCATCTAAACAAACATTGATTTGTTGTACAAACTTGAGGTTTGTCTCGTTGCCAAAAAGCAGCTTGTTCAACTGTGGGAAATGAAGACTGTCACTGCTTGTCTTTTTCGTTCTAAAATATGGCAGCACTGTTAGTTGTTTGTGAAACACTAGAAAAGATTAGATTATCAGAGAATCTGTTCCTGGTTTGCAGCCGGCTGGACTGTAACCCCACCCTGAAGTTTATCTCGTGGGTCTATTACCAGTAGGGTGAGGTCATGCCGGCGTGACACTAACTCTTAGCCCTTATATACCACTTTGAATAATAATAATAATAATAATGTGTAGTCTTTATTATAATGTTATCATGCAGTACATAATTGTGAAATTACAGTAGTTATCTCCATCTGACCCATCCCTGAGGAGCAGCGAGCAGCACAGGAGGATCGCCTGTGCATCAAATTGATAAGATCCTTTATGTAAATGTGCTAATATCATAATGTGAAAATAATACACTAAAGGTAAAAGTTCTGTATTTGAAACCATGAGTAAGTATGTAAAGATTCAGTAAAATGTACTGATACTAAGTATCAAAATAAAAGTACTTATTGTGGAGTAGATTGATGCCTCTGTATTCAGTGGTACTGATCCATAGCCAATCCATCAACACATCTGATACCTTAAGTGAATGGAAAATTGTAATCTGAAATGTGACCAGTAACAGCTAGTACAGCTGTCAAACAAATGTGGTGGCGAAGGAAGCACATTATTTCCTCCTGGAACATATTAAAAGTATAAAATAGCGTGAAATGGAAATACTCACGTTTGTACTCAGGAGCAGCACCTGAGTAATTATACTAAGTAAAAAAACCTTTCACCTCTCATCCAGGAGGTTCTGAAGAAGCCCTGCACCCGCCTACATAAATAATATTTAGCATAAATATTGTAACATAATATAAATATCCTGCAATTTCCCCATTGTGGGACTAATAAAGGTTTATCTTATCTTATCTTATCCTAAAACTTACTATTATTTTTCCTCAGCACATTACCTTAACTACCTCACACTTATTTTTTCCCTTCAACATACCGTAGTGAATGTTTTTTACACAAAATGAAACACAGAGTATCGTGCTGGCATGGTCTCAGCCTCCTTAATATGGTTAAGATCCATACCTAAAGTGGATCCAGTGAGTGTTTGACATATATTTAACACCTTTGAGAGTTCTGTCTCTCTGGACCACAACAGTTCTGTTTCTCTCATCAGGTTGCTTTCAACAGCTCCTCAATGCCCACTTCATGCTGGGTCCTCTAAAAAGAAATACAACAAAGGTGAAAACCAAAGGAAGCTGAGGCTTTATATTTACTATGTAGACGCAGGTATGACACAGATCAGTATAACATATAGTTTTAGGAAGAACTGGATCTACTTTTGGATATGTAAGTTTCACATTTCCGCCACTAGGGGAGCATCATATCCAAAATCACAGTTTTTCCGGCCATAATTTCACAACCGTTGGTCCGATTTAGACCAAATTTGGTGCATATAAAGGATATCAATGAAAATCCATCTCTCTGGTCTCATATTGTACTGAAATAGTTCATATTTAACTCACAAGGGGTTGTTTTTTTATGAAAACTTCCTAGCCGCCCGGCTGCTTTAATCCAAATTTACCTGATATTAACAGCCTCAAGGAAATCTAGCTAGTAATATTTTAGTGGAATTCTTCATATTTCACTCTCTAGGGGTCTTTCTTGACCATAACTACCCAACGACCAGTCCGATTGTGTCTAAATTTAGGTCACATAAATCTGTCTTGTTTTATTTCTGAGCTGAGAAAAATAAATAATGTCATTTTAATAGCTAGGTTGAGTCACTATGGACTTTTTGTGATTATTAATGAGTCACTTTCAATTTGAGGAGGTCAATCAGGGGAACGGCTCAAGGGATTTGGAACTTCGGGGGATATAACCTTCCTGTCAAGGGGCCAGCATAGTCCTAGCTGTTAAATTGTCATTAGTTGCTTTAACGTATATTACATTTCCTGGGTGAGATGTGTGTGAGTGTGTGTGTGTATGCTAGCATGTGTTTGGGATGCCGGTGTCCTTAAACGCAGCTCATATAGGGTGCAAAGTGCGTTCAGTCACTAGAAAGTGTTGCGCGGATTGCCGATGGAGACAGGGTGCCAATGGTGAGCATAGAGCAGTATTTCATCTTGTATAAAAGTCTAGGCTGCTTCTTTTCTGGTCTCTCATCTGAAGCGCTGATGTCAAGAGCAATGACTGATGAGAATATCAATGTTCAATATAAATCCAGCATCTAATCAATGCGGATGTATAAAGCCATCAAAAGTCACAGGAGGAGCCAGGAGCCCTCCATTACCTGCAGTTAAGTGTCCACACTATGTCATTGCCTCTAAAATCAATATCCCAGTGAGGGTGTGACCATCAGAATATGCAGTATCTCCTTCAAGGTAAGGATAAGTGGTTTTCTTCAAGATCTAGCTCAATTAATTTTGACAGTATATAAGATTTGACACCAGACTGAAGCAGCAGAATCTTTAACATTATTATTCATTTTCGCACAGTAGCACATATTATGACCGTTAAAATAAACCGTCTGCAGTCTGAGAACGGGCTGGCAATAATTACTAACCCTAATCTGGCAACATTTTGGATTCAAATGAAGAAATAGCTGTCAGGCCTTAGGCCAATAAAAAAGAAGACACATCAACAACATTCTTTTACGTGCAGTAGCACATTTTAGAAAGGTTAGGTTTCATTTTGCCAAGACCTCAGAATCCAGAAGAAGAAGAAGTGTGGAACACTCATCATCCATTTCTTTTTTTCTGCAGCAAAAAGAAATGGATGATGATTTTGACTTTACCCTTCCTCTGTAAAAAACAACAAAAACAAATCAATGTCATGGCATTAATTTCACCAAATTAATACAATTATTCTGAGGACGCTTGGCATGTCTGAATAAGACTCATCTCATAATTTCTATATTGTTTTCTGGACCACAGGTCTGTTTATTTACCCAAAGAAGTGGTTCAATCAACATACCAGCTGACATTCATGGTGAAAGAGTGGTTTAAAATGATGTAATCTTTCTCGATGTCAGTTAAGCACCTTAGTGTGTTGAGTTCACGTTTGCACCTTGTCAGTCCACCATCCCCACATGTTCATTTTGTTTTTTCTTAATCTGCTGTGATAATCAGACAAAGTTTGTGTGGTTGTGTCTCCCTGTATGTCACTTGTCAAAGTTAGATCTTAGATTATGGGGAGCAGAGACTGCTGTCCTTAACGGAAAGTATAAATAATGGTTTGTGGAGATGCTGGACCTCCTGAGTCCCTTATCTTGATCTCATTGGAATAAGGATTTACTTAATATTGATTCACCTTCCCCAACTAAATGCGACATTTATAATTTATAGTTTATCCCATATGATTTGGTGGATTACGTTTACATTAACAACACATTTTATTCATATCCCAGTATGTATGATTTGTATGCACGATTTGGAGTAAATAAGTAAACAGTTTCCTTGCATGATATGTAAATATAATTTGATATAGTATATAATCATATCCCGTCCTGTCGGGGATATGATCATCATCCGCTGCCTCCGCCACAGATCTTTCATGTCAGTGCGAAAAAAAATTCATGGATAATTTTCAAACATTAAACCCATATAGACCTTAGTTTGAGGAAGAACTGGATTCATTTTGGGGATGGTGGGTTATGTATTTCCATCATTAGGGTTGAGCTTTATCTCCAAAGGTTTCTGCACCATCATTTCTCAACCACTTGTCCAATTTAGTTTCATATGAATCGACATGAGCAGATCTATCATGTATAATTCATGTTTTATTGGGTACTTTTCGGAGACACACGTTATTTGCATGAGCTTGTTTGCGGAGAATATTTATCCATGTCAGCAGTCAGACCATGATGAATGCATTTAAGCTGGATAATATATATAGGAAATATAAAATTCTACAAAAGCTGTTGCCAGCAGCGAAACCCAGAGTCGCCGGAGAGCCTTATGAATAAATGAGCGGAGGACAGTGACCCCACCTGACAGTTCTCGATTCTCAATTCTCTAATTGACCATAACACAGGCCCCAAGGCCAGTTCTTGAGATGATTTGGTCTCTTGTTGGGTGATACTCACACCTGATTAAGCATGCGTGTGATCTTTACCGTGCGTAGCAAGCACAGCCCTCAGCCGGGTCACTCTGAGCTGTTCCTGACATTTAGGTTTGTTAAACATAATCAGGAGGAGGTTTTGGAATAACTTAGTTAGGTAGGTCACAGAGATGCTTTTTTACTCTTGTTGCAGTTCTGTAAACAGTTTAGCAAAAGCAACACAGAATGCATTTACATGAATTGCATTAATTATGATATAATGGTAAGGCAGCAGCATCACCCACTCACATTATTATTATGTACCTGGCCTCTAGCCCTGGTGCAGGATTCCCTTAAAGGTGCCTGAAATTGTACAGATTATATTTTGTATGCTGCATGCAGAAAACTCTGCTTCCAGCTGCGTCTACCCTCTACCAAAAAACGAGACCAACCCTGTATGTGACATTTTCTTTCCACAGAAACCTATCTTCTAAATTTAACTTTTTCTCATTCTCGTGGCTAACTGAAACCATTAGCTTTAGTTTTAGCCAGCGCTCCACCACACGGCCATAAATCAGAGCCTAATGAGGCTATCTGTATTCTGGACATGTCATCTGTGAGATTTACTGCCGAGCACGTTGACACTATTGCATCTTCCACACCGCTTGTAGCAATATAAAACACTTTGAGACATAACAAACGCATGAAAGGTCATAAATACGGCAGAATTGTCCTGTTGTGATTAGGCCACTCAGCCGTGTTCCTTTAGAAAACTTTGCTGACTGATACTTTGCCTCAAGGTGGGTTATATTTATATTAATGTTACCAAAGTCAGCCAGCCATGTCATTACTTCACCCTCAGAGGGTGCAGCGGTGTCGGATTAAGGACTCAGAGAGAAGGAAATCTTCTTGAAGCAGACCATTCAAGTTTTTAAACCTTTGGATCTCCTTGCATTTTTTGCGCGGTGGGTTTTCTCTAACTGTCCTTACGTACTCACCAACAAAAAAAATATATAGAAAAAGTATTTTATTTCCTCGGAGCATTAATTCATTTCATATCTTAGAAAATCTACATTTATGATAAAATGCAAAAATCCTGACTTATAAAATTATTTCGGGATAAAATTTTGTATTTCATGGAAAAATAGTTTGGTGTAGATCAGCTCAACCTTTTGGTGAAGGATGTTTTTGGAAAACTATTTGACCCCTTATGAGACTCTTTTTTGGTAGTTTCAAGTTACGTTATTCTGTTAATAAGTCCTCACATTCTTCAATGTGCCAAAAAGTTGATTCACATGAACCTAATTTTGAACTAAATCAGACCATTTATAGGGAACATTATGGATCAGATACTTTTGGAGATAAAGAACCTCTTGGTGTCGGAAATATATGACCAACCTTTCCCAAAATCAATCCAGTTCTTCCTCGCTCTAAGGTCTAAGGGAGTATGAAAATGAAAATGATCCATGAAATAGTTTTTGAGTTAACCTGTTAAAACAAAGGATCTGCGGTGGCAGGAAATATTATATCCCCGGCTTTTTGGGGATATAATATCAGGATGAAACATAGCAGTACCACTGGAATTTGTTGAGGACGGTGTTTCCACAGTTTAAGAAGGACACAATAAATATATAAACACATAACAAAGAAAAAAAAAAAGAAAAATCTCTTCACATGTTGTTGTACCACTGAGTCGAACATTTTTCCTCCATTTTTGCTGCTTTCTATTTTTTAGGTACGTCCCGATCCTTTCTGTTATAATGTGAAGATTGCGTGGACAAACACAAAACATTCACTTATGATACAAGCTATCGTCTACCCACACTAGCACACATTGATATTGTCTGGGAGCAAAGCATCTGCGTCCTTGAGCTAAGAATTCAGCCGATGCTTTTATCCAAAGCAACATACAAAAAGACCTATGAATGAAAACATTATTAGTAATTCAATACAACAGCGGGATTAAAACCAATATAATATAATATAATATGATATAATATGATAAATAATATAATATATAGTATAATATAATATATAATATAATATAATAAATAATATAATATATAGTATAATATAATATATAATATAATATAATATAATATAATATAATGTAATATAATATAATGTAATATTATATAATATAATACTAATATTATAATATAATATAAAATTACTTGTAAATCCAAAACTAGATTACATATAAATAACAAAAAATAAAAGAAACCTCTTTCAAAAAAACCAACTTCGTCAGCTCCATCCAAGTAAGGTCCCGCCTCTCACTGAGCAGGTATCAAACCATATTTAAGAGTAATAGGGTGGCATGTGTTGTTGCCAATGCCACCTCTGCTCCCAGGCTGTCACTACTATCTGCGTTCATTTTTTTTTTTCACTTTGGGAATTAAAGATGTTGTTCCTCTTACTCAGAGAAACAGTTTAGAAAGAAAATATGATGATTCTGTGGTGTATGGTCCTTCTCATTTCCAGATCAACAGCCCTCAGGAGCCATGTGTCAGATTATCTCCCCTCCTCCTTCAACTCCCTCTTACAGAGGTCTAAGCCATACAGAGGCTTTGGTACCTTTGGGACTGACATCAGCATGTAGGAACACTGCCAAGCTGTTACAGTAAGATAGACACGCAACGCTGTGCTATTCCCAGTAGATAAGCCCACTAAAAGAAAGCAGAGAGGAAGGAGGAAAGTGGGTGAGTGTAGCGCTCCACAGGGGTCACTGCCTCGATTATCTACCCTCCCTAAAGCTCCAATGTTGCCAAAGGCCCGTCTTATCTGCAGGTTCTAGATCTCTGACACAAATGAAAAATCACAACTTTTTCTCACCAAATGGGTTGAAATCCATCCCAGGGACACTGCGTAATGGGAACAGAAAGAACAATTTATATAGTTTTTTTATCAATGTGAACAGCCTGTGTATGTCTTGGGGAAAGAAAAGCAACAAATAGGCATGTTGCTGAAGTAAATTCACTCGAACCCTCAGTTTAAAGATTAAATAGACGCCTAAGTGGCAACGAGTGGGGCAAGAAACGAAAGGAGGGGCTTTTACTCCAAATCGTAAACCGATCAAAACTTAAAGGATTGGCTTACTTTACAGTAAACCCACAGGAAACCTCGGATGCCGTTCTACAACTAAAAAAAAAACCTAACTGGACTTATTCTGGCCCATAAAGCTAGTTAAAACTACTGACAAGCTTATTCTACGTTTGAATGGAATAAAACATGTCCGGAACCCCTAAAAATACGTCTAGTGCCTCTGACATGAGTTTTAACTGTGGTGAACAAGAGAACAGTTTCAAAAACAGAAGCCGAATCCTCAGGTTCCTTCACAGCCTCCACCGTGTTGGCGTGCGACGGTTTTGAGCCTCTTGTGGGCGATGAGGCGGGGAAAGTGATTGGGGGATCACAACCAGAGAGTCGGAGCCAGCCGTTGATGGAATACCCATGATGTAATCGATGATGTAGGTCAAGGGCATTGACCGGGTTCAATCCCTTTGGAGAAGCTGGTAGCACGTGATCCTGCGAGACGATGATGGGGCTGCACCGCAGTAGAACATCCATTTATTTGCCGTGTGAATGTATGTAGAAAGGTTTACAGAGGAGAAAAAAGGACTTTAAGTGGGTGAGGGAGGAAGATGAATCAGTGGTGGGCATTTGTTAAGGTAATGGTGATGGACCTCTGTGCCCCGAGCTGTTACCAACTGTAATCTCCCTGCTGGTCCTTTATTGACTGACTGTCATTGTGCTCTGCGGGCCTGAAGGATCCCATCTGTCACACATCTAGTTATACAGGACCTGCCATCCTGAACAACAGCCGAATTGAGTCATCTGCACTCGCTTAAACTTTAGATGTTTGCCGGTTGTGCAGGAGCTAAAGCGTTTCATAAATATCACACACACTTTGATTTCTAACGGGTTCTCTGGGTTTTTGGTGGTTTCATTTCACTGCATCATATATTACACCGTTTGAGCATTGTAGCATCCTTGCTGAGGCAACGCTTTTAGCAGGAACCTTTGGTCCAGCACTTATTGATTTACTGGACTGCTTCAGAAAAGCATATCAAACCTCACACAATCGTTCATGGACACTAAAACACAACAAAGTGGGAAAACGATTAACTCTAATGTCATCGCCAAGAAAAGTAACAAAGCCATGGAAAAATGTTTTGTTGGACAGAAGTTCCAAAAGTCAACACCAAAGAGTAGATTTTTCTGATTTCATGAATTTTATAAGAATAAGTACAGCTTTGACCTAAATAGAAAAACTTCCCAGAAATATTGCTCACCTGAATAAGCTGGTTAAGTCAAATTTGTCATCCATCAGGTACTGAGGCCCTCTGAGTTCTTCTCACATGAGAGGACATCATGTGGCGTATAAGGAAGTCCTCTGCTCTGGAACAAGGAAGTGACTAAACTGCTCCCAGAATGCAGCAATGTAGCTGCCCACTGCAATGGGGATTATTAAAGCATGTTTTTTAACTGATCATGGTTAACAGAGCATCATATGTGGATTTATTAAAAGAACTGATCATATATTATCATATCATTATAATCTAATGGGGGGAGTCGTGGTCCCGTAAAGACCGGTTTGGGTTTCTGGTCTCTGTTTCACATTTCATTTTGAAAGATGTTGTCTGATATTCATAACCAATAGTCAACATATTTTAACTATAAACAATATTCTTCCTGACTTATCCAGGTAGTTTGGGGTCTTACACTAGTTAAACCTGAAAAAGAAGTAGTGTCAGGTTTTTATCAGACTTGTGTGTGAATAATTTCTGTAACTGGATTAAGATTTCGGGTGAAAAACAGTGAAACACACATAATTGTATACAGACATCTGTGTGTATACAATTATTCTATTTTTAAACAGCATCTAGTTGCTTAATTACACCTCACTGTTCTGAATAAATGTCACAAAGCATAATGGAGGCATATTGTTTTCTCTAACTCCGAGACAACAGTGGAGGCACTAAATGAGCAGAGCAGCATTTTCATTTTGTATTATATGTGTATATATTGAGAAAAGCTGCTAAAAGCAGTTAGCAGCAACCATGTAACAGAAAAATTGTTCTTGTAAATCGTTGTTTTATCATGTCAGGCCTCTTTGCTTGCAGAACGATGGCATGCTATGAAAAATCAAACGCAGGTGCTGCCTACACCTCCTTTGGTTTATTCAGGATAAACGCCTACCAAAGATGGGAAACCTGCCAAAGATGCAGAAAAAACTCAGAAACTGACAATATTTGTTTTCTTAATATTATTGTTAGAGGTGCATTGGATCCCAAAACTGGGATAATTTTTTGACTAGCAAAACACAAAAAGGAGACAAATGTAATTTCTCTTTCCATTTAGTACATAATACACTTAAGGACGGAACTTTTGGCCGCGGTCTGAAATGAAAACGATCAAGATGATCACCAGTGATCGGATAAACTAATAACATTAAAGTATGCGCAAATGTTAAACTGAAAGTCATTTCGCCTTCTGTTTTTCTGGAGGCCTGCCCGTCTGCTGTGAGGGCAATATGGTTGAATGTGGTATACAGTTTTTATATTAATACTGACCTGGATGTTTGAACGGCCCTTGTTTTCCACAACAGAAACGTTTTTCCACAACTGTTTGCAGCAATAAACGACGGAAGCACTTTGCTGTCATGCCACAAAATAATATCACAATATATCACACTATATGCATTATCCAGCAGTTCTGGAGATACTCTGACCCATTCATTCTGCCGTTACAATTTGGCCCTTGTTAAAGTCGCTCAGATGGTTATAGCTCTTTTTTCTGCTTTCAGCACACCAGTGTCATGGAGAAAATGTCAATTTTCTGCCTAGTGTATCCCACCCACGGACATGTGCCAAAGTGAGGAGATAATGAATGTTATTCTGACTTGGCGTGTCAGCGCCAGATCATTGTAAAGGCTCACGTATTCGTGGCTTAATTTATGCAGGAGGCTTTTTGAGTTCTGCTCCTCTTGTAGCATCGCTGTCTTTCTGTCAGGTGAACATGCCAAAGTCATGGGACCAAACTTTCAAAACTTTCAAATGACCTGCCCTTTGGGTGGTGGACCCTATTGATCATGGATCAGCCATGACTTTTTATCTTGACCGTTGAAAACATTGAAGCCAACCATCCCAGTAAAATCCCGTTGGGAGTAAAGTAAGTATAAAGTTAAGCCTTTTAAATACTCTTTTCACCTAGTGCTTTTAAAAGACTCAATTATGAAGTCTATTAACACAAAAAAAAAAAAACTTTGCAAAAAGGTCTGGCGGCCCTATCGAGAGGCGCCCCAAGACAAGACTGAAGACCACAGGGCTGTCATAAACTTTCAGATTATTTCATGCCTTACAAACTATAATATACTAAATGAAATTAATGTTTGAATAAGGATATTAGGTTTTACTTATTTGTGCTTCTCAGTAGGGCCCCTCAACATCATAAGCTCTGCCTCGGCCGCCACTTCTCCCTTCAAAAGGATGTCAAACCCTTCTGCAAAGTCAAAATATGGCTATTAAAAAGAAGAGAAAATAAATCAGCTTTTTTTTATTACAAGAACAAGGATGCTCCTCAGAATATAACTGTAAAAAGAGAGAGAGAGAACATGCTTAAAAAAAAAAAACGAGTAAGTGAGTAACTGGTATCATTGCTCATCAATTGAATGAGATGAGAGGGCAGAGCACCTCATTGGAAGAGCCTCCGGAGGAGCAGAATGGATTGTGTCATAATGACAGTATTACCCTACCACAGACCCGGTGCAAAAAAGAAGCAAAACAATGAATGAGATTGAATGAGAGTCAACGTTAATCCATAATGGAGTTAGCCTGGAAACAGGAGCACTGTTGATGCTGGGTTTTCTTTTGGAAACTCCGACACTCTTTTTGGGTGGAGGTAGGGGCTCAGTTTCAAGAGTTCCTTAGATTCATCTGATGTTCCTTTTGGGGTGGAGCTCCGGGCTCAGTGGGCTAAACAGGGACGCTGAAGTAGAGAATGCAGGACGCAACCTGCTACAAAGTATTTGAGAGATTCTGAGAGAGATTGTTGGAGTTGTCGTTAGATTTACAGGCTGATAGTAATTCTGACATTTATTGCGAAAACTTCATGATTTGTTTTTAGACCTAAGGTACTGTTATGCCATAGCGGAGGTTTGCGCTCTCTAGGTGCTTTTTTTAAAATCATATTTTCAGACAACCCTGGCCTTGAGAACATGTTTGTATAAAGACATGCTGCTTTCAATGGGTGACAACAACTAAATTGATATAAAGCTTATAAACCACTAAGAATGACTGGTTCACAGTTTTCTTGTGTGTGTGTGTGTGTGTGTGTGTGTGTGTGTGTGTGTGTGTGTGGGGTGGTGTGTGTGTTTGTGTGTGTGTGTGTGTGTGTGTGCCATTTTCAAGAATGTAATTGCTTCTCATAATAAATAAAGTCATGATATGTGCTTTCATCATCAGCTACTGAGTCATCCTCACTGCCTCTGTGATCGAAAACTCAAACATTAAGTCGTAGCCAATCTAATTGTGTGCTTAAGAGATCAATAGGCCACAAACTTAAATCTGCAGAATGGATTTTAAACCTTCAGTTAGTTTTCCACCCTGACATGCAAACAAACTTAGCAGACCAGGCGAACTCCTGACACGGAGCCGGACATAAATACTCCGCCCTCTGGAAACATTTCCTCGTGTTCCTGTGGCAGTTTCACACACACTGAGGGTCACATGCAGCCGCCGCCACATTAAGCTTCAGATGCCTACTTGCCATGAATGACGTTGGAAAGCTGTGTGTGTGTGTGTGTGTGTGTGTGTGTGTGTGTGTGTGTGTGTGTGTGTGTTTGTGTTTGTGTTTGTCATTGACATCCTCAAATCCCACACTTACCAACAGTGTAGCCTGAGGGGTATCTACTGCAGGCGTGTAATGTTTATTCACTTTACTGCGTGCACACTCCGGGGTTTTAGGTCAAATCAATCGTGACTGTGGTGGAAAAATCAAACTAATGTTGAGTAGGAACAATTCTTTGAAGTGCAGAAATACTGACGGAACAGGATTTTTATTTTACATTTTTCTAATGATGATAAATAACCAGCACACTAAAAATGTCTCCTAAGGGATGGATAGAGTAAGTTTTTATATATAACCTTTCAACGTTTAACAATCAAAAAGACCATTTTGAGTTTATTAGCTACACCTCCTGAAATGAAAATTCAGTCTATTTTCTTATCACCTCATTGTTGTAAATGGATCCACCAGAATATAAGAAAGACATTTTAGAAACCTGCAGAAGTAACCTGTTCATTATAACCATGATGAAATATATTACAGGGAGTTACCATTTTATGTGAAAAGTCTGACATTTGGATTTCACCTATTACCGGCTTTAAATCATACATTTATTATTCCAAGTTGTGTGTTTTGCGTTATTCTTAATACGCTCTGCTGTCCCTCCCTTTAGACTGTTCATTTTATGTCAAACCTTTCTCTTTTCATTGACTTTCTAGCGTTTTTATTGCTTTTTATTGTTGTTGATTTAAGTTTCCGTCTTCTTTCGATGTTTTCTGCATTTGGGGAATCATTTCTGAACTGAACTATGACACTGAGATTTCGACAGAATTGTAGAAAATGTAGAATCAGTTGTTACAGAGCCAGGCAACCTTTAGACAACTTTTCTCCAGCTTCTGCTGAGTTGTGGATCTCTGTTGGCGTAAACCTGGAGACTTTTGCAAACTTTTCTTCAAGTCAAAGCAGGATCAAGAAATTTCCAGATTTGATTGCAAAAAAACTGCATTTTATTAATATATAAACAGGGACAGGCTAAAGCCGTGTATCTACTTAATCAAACCTGTCAAATTCAAGGCCCGCGGGCCTCATCCGGCCCTCACATCAATCATATCTGGGCGCAAGACAATATTACATTTTTATAATAACTGGCCCCCTGATATAGAGTGCATAGTTGGATTGTTTTTTATCCCGGTCTTGCTATATGCCACAGATTTGTGACTCCAGGAGGTAAAACTTAGTTGTCTCCCTCTTATACCATTCACAGCTGAATCCCTTGAAATTTATTGTGCTTTTAATGCTGTTCAATTCAAGTCATAGCTCGTCCTCTTGGCCACAGCGCTTGGTGGAGGTGGCCATTATGGCTCTGCCTTGGATTTAGAGATGATCAGGTCACGGATGACATCAGAAAGTCTCTTTGGCAACAACAACGATGTGGCGGAACTGGCCGAGTGTCTTCCCTTACTGGCATCATTTTGATCTCAGGATTAATTAATTACTTTGAAAGTTGCAATTACAGAAATGGAAAGAATGCAAAGGAGGAAAAATATTCATATAGTCTTCTTTAAGGGCTTGCATGCATCTGACCATAAGAAAAGCACTTAGCAATAAAACTGAACACTTGGTTTCCTCATTGCTGCACAAAAACTGAACTTTATTCAGTCTCCAGTCATCATCTGTTACTGTGCTTTTAGGAATAAATGGCACAAAAAGACACACTGGGACAGGTTTAATCCCTGTGGTCATTCCGGGTATTTAGCATCACAAGAACCTCATGGTATCCAGAGTGTGTTTCGCAACATACACATATTTGCGTTATACTGTTCTTGTGAGGACATTTCTTGAAATAAAGAAAAATCTAATGCTCTAGAACATTTCAACATCTCAACATTTTGTGAAATACACTTTATCTCTCACTTATAACAGCTGGATGAAGTGATGGACCCCCTGTTTTCACGCTATAATACGCTACACCTAATCTTAGGATAAAGAAAATGGCAAACAGCTTGGCTGCTAAAGAGGAAAAACCAAAGCATGAAAACAACAAGGCGTATTTTTATGTGGTAGACTTTTCTTTCTGGAGTCTCAGCAGGTTGCCTGGCAACATTGCAGTGACGATAAGACTCCAAGAAGTCACGCACCACTTCCAAATCAAAAACATGTTGTTTTCACACTTGTCCAGATTAAACAAACACGATGTAAACGATAAGGCATAACATTATAACCACTGAAGGCAGAATGAGATTTTTTACTTGTCACAATGGCATCAGTCAGCGGATGGGATAGTGATTAATATTATGTCCTGGAAGTTGATTTGTTTCTAGCAGAAAAACATGGGCAAGCGTAAGGATTTCCAGAACTGAATATCTTGTTGTTCCCTGACCGCAGTGATTAGTTCCTACCAAAATGGATAATAATCGTTAATTTTAAACAACATTGGAAGAAGTGAAATGTCCCTATTTCAAAAATATTCTCTCTGTCTGATAAAATTGTCCTCAGCAAGATGGAGTACCAGGGCCCTCTTGTCGTCTGCTTAGAGCCCTGCTCATCACTCACTATTAAATCATGTAATTACCCTTGAACTTAGGAACTGCTTGTTTTTCTTCCCCCGAATGCAGTCTAACTCACAAATGATTTCCCCGCAACCCAACCCCACACTTGCTTCAAAACAAACCTGTGAATTTTGCGATTAATGCGGCAGATCGGCTACAACTGATGCCACGGCACACGCCCTATAACCCAAGACCAACCATCATAATCAAATGAGCAGAAATAGTGATGAATTATGGGCAATTATGAGGCTACTGTTGCCCCGTCTTAACACTAAGTCTGTCTTTATGAGCTTTCTATGAATATTAACTGTTTTGCTCCTCACTCAGAGGCGTGTAGGTGATGAAGGACTCATTAAGTGAGACTAATTCACTGGGGACCCAACTGTTCCAGAGGGAAAATAACTCACTGGTTGACCTAAATGGGTTAAGACTTAATGGATGGAGTCAGGTTCGACTAAAAGGTCGAATCGGCTCGATTGGCTCCAAGCTAACATTGTTATCTGTTTTGAAACCAGTATTTCCTCCTTTATGAACAGATGCACACAGATGATGGCATTTATTCAGTTTACTCATAAAGCTCACTCTCCCTTTTTTTTAAATTTTACTTTTTAAAATGTTTTGTACTCATACGCGTACCTGTTTCATCTTGAACATGTCGTACCTAAAAAATTAAAACATTTCCTGTACAAACATATCATTTTTCTTGTTTTCGTAAAGTCTCTTTGTCACTTAAAATGAAATCATCTTGTTTAGTTTTCATTTTCAAAAGGTGAAAAAGCACACCCTTAGTCAATTAGGACATAAATCCAGAATGTCAGTGTTTCAGACTAGCTCCCCTGTTAATAATAATAATAATAATAATAATAATAATACATTTAATTTATTATACAAAAAGATAATAAACAACTTCGAATTGTTTTGTTTTTTTGTGAATCTTATTTATATGCAAGCAAATCTAGAGGAGCAGAAAGCAGAGTGCATACCTCTGCCAATGCACAACAGTCTCTTTTAATTAAATTAAAAGTTATTCTGAATCATTATAGGACATGTGCATCATCAATATGACTGACCTCAGAGTTCTTGCAATATAAATGTCTCGATCTACTCCTGTATCTGGATACGCTCCAGAGTTTAATGACTCATACTTGGGCACAGGTCTCACTGTCCCATCAAGTTTCATGAAAATCTACCCAGTAGTTTATGCATAATTGATAAAAATGAGAAATAGCCTCCCATAATGTTGAGTAATTGAAAAAGCTAAATGGATTTCACCTCTATTCGGATCCTCTCTGACATTTGATTTTTTTTCCTGCAGAGCCTATAGATCCGGCCAATAACTGTTATTATATCAAATCCTATATGAGAACTTAACATCTACTTAATCTTTTATACGTTAGTTAATAAAGATAATACTTTGCCCAATGCGTGTGTTCATTAGCTGACTTTAAAACAAATACTTTATTATGACGATGAAAAAAATCCAGTTTAAAACGTTCAGCATATCAACATTTCACTTTGTATTAAATGTAACATGCTCTTTACTCCTAATCTAAGTAAACATTTGAAATACTTATGTTATTAACTTCAGTCACGTGACCCCGCCTGAGCTTTTCACCATTTCCATACATATTAACACTTACAGACTTAAGAGTTTAAAGCCCCCACAGAAATTTAGGATTAGGGAATTAGGGAAGCCTTTTGCGGTGCTATTGGCATAGAATGGTTTACTTTGGTTTGGTTACCATGTCATACTAGCTGGTCAAGAGGTTATGATGGTCGATTAGAAAATGGATGAACAATAAGTTGTGCTGTTCCTGAAATACAGACACAACTCTTTGTTTTCCACTCCTCCTGATATTTTATTTTAGTTCCGACAGTCTGCCACCCGTGATTGATTTCTAACAATCTTTAAATGTTTCTTGCCTGACAAATTACTAATCCAGTACCTGACCTGATTGGCCTGATTGGTCAGGCTGGGGTTCAGGGATGGCTTGATTTACTTTGCAGCAGAGTGTTCAGTGGGCAGAATTTGCATTTTAAGTGTCGATCTCACCCGATGATGTTAATTTAATAATTGGAGCCACACTTGGGATTGATTATGAAATTAGATACAATTTAAAGGTCTAGTTAAAAGTAGCTTTTTATTTATGTCTTTATTGAAATTTGATTCCATTCTAACTTATTTTTGTAAGTTTTTCAACCATACAATGTAAAATCTGATAAGTTGATCTTGCTTTAAAAAATCTGGGAAACTGATTGCCCTGATATGGGTTAGTAAATGTAGCTGTTAGTATTACTTTTGTTTACTTTATATATACACTTGTTACGATTACTCAGTATATAGTTGCATTTACACAACTTTGTGAAGTTGTTCCAACTTAAAAATGGCAAGTTAAGTAACTAGAAATTAGTGTATTCTATGTTTTTGCACTTTAATCTTCCCAGTATTCATGTTGACTGCCATCCGATTATTTCTATATGGCATGTTGGGTTTTCTGTGTCACACACATGAAAAATGAAAAAAGAGTAAATGTAAAACATATACATATATTTTAAAAACAAAGATACACAGAGATATTTGCTATCTTCTACATCTAGTGTGAATAAAGTGGAGAGTGAGAAATAAGGCACAGTACAGTTATAGAATTTAAGTAAGAATTGTTCACTGGAGCCCAGTTGTACTTAGTTTATACCTCTTTCTGGCAAAAACAAGTACATTACCCACATTTTCTCGAGTGGAATCAAAAAGATTGAAAAAGAAGTAAATTACACTACAGTAACATTATAGACGTAAGAATAGGTTTTCCCTTTTAGAGTGAAGCTGAGGCCGCTGCATTTTGTTGAATCAAGACCACATTTTCTGATACAAACAGCACAAGGACAAATTATTTCACAGCTCACACAAAACTGAAGCAGACAGCGTAAGACGCCCACTGGGGATGACTCTTTAGTCGGCTCTCACCCACAAGAATGGCTGGCTGAGCAACACCTTGAGGGAAGGGGATGTTGAAATGGTGGCTGGTTCTGGAAGGAAAGAGCCACTTCAGTATTCCTGAGGTTAGTTTTTATGTAGGTGAGAGGGGTCAGTGCTGAACTATTGTTTTTGCTTCCTTTCCTCTGTCTTTTGAGCATTTTGGAAGAAGTTAAGAGAGAAGAGTTAGACAAGGCATCTTCAGTTGTTAGGATTTCAATATTGCAGTCAAGTTTTCTTCATCTTAAGGAAGGGCTGTGGTGGTGAAGGTCACACCAGTTGAGGTCAGAGCTTGGTCATGTCTTCAGCTTTTTGTCTGTTGCACCTTTTGTGCCCTCAATCTCTTCAACTTTGCTGAAGTTTTTTTTTTTGTTAACCTTCTTTTTCTTTTCCTGGTAATGCACAGCTTTCTATACTCATCCACGGCAGCAGCAGGCCCCTCTGGATGGCAACGTCTCTTTGTCAGTTTGTTGGTCCCCCTTTTTGGTTCAAACTGAAATATCTATAACTGCTGGATGTATTGATATTTTTGGTTTCCAAAGATTAATTCTCATATATCAGGTGAGCTTTCTTTAGCCACGAGTAGCAGCATGGGTTTCACTTGACAGCTGAAAGTCTGGATGAAGGTCCAGGTTTTTTGTTATATACTTTTGATTCATATAGGAGTGGTTTCACATTGCAATTCCACAAGTGCGCTGAAGACCTTTAGTGACATACTGTACCTTCAGTACAGTAAGTACAGTACCCTCACTCCCTTCAGTATATCTGGGGTGTGAAGTCATCAGTGAGTAGTTCTTGAATCTGAAGGCTGTACAAAGATTGCTTTATACTTGGAATTACTTCCATGTCTTTCTCGGCCATTGTCTCAATCTGAACTGCTTTACCTTAAACTAAACAAGGTCAATATTTCCAGATTTCAAGGTCATCAAGTGAAAAATTGGAAGTGTTTATGAAATCAGAAAGATTCCTTGAATCAGTTCAGGTGAGAACAGATGGAATTTGATATAAGGCATATAAAAAGCCAAGATAATTCTATGATTTTTGTGAAGGCAGATATCCAGCCGCTAGAGACAATCTACTGACCAGCTACTTAATATAAAAAACTTTAGATAAAGTGGTGCACTACGAAAAAACATAGGGGTAAAAGTAAGTTATAGATTGTAGAAAATGTTGTAGTCCCGAGTCAATAACCAGATAATGACATGTCTAAATGAAGAAATGACATACATTCTGCTAATCAACTGTTCTCTGCAGATTTTCTGTGGTCATATCATTGACCCAGCAAGCATTGGTGATCAATGTCACATGTGAGTGAGTGTGACATTACTACCTTTGGGCTACTGGCAGCAATGGCACGTGTCCACTGCACAACACAGAGCCAATGGTTCCTGTATGAAATGTCAAACAGTGTTTCAGATACAAGATGTGTAGGTAGAGGTTGAACCTGGTGGTGATGAGGCAAAGAGAAAATGTCATCAAATGTGACTCATGTAGATCACGGTCAGACCTTTTGGTAGTTTGTATAAAAGAAAACGAAATAATATGAAATGACAGCCAAGCTACCAAGGACAAAGTGTAATACTAATCAGATAACATGAGTAATTGGGCAGTGAGAGGATCTGCTGACATCTTGGGATTTAATGCATGTTAGTCTTGCATTCATCAAGAAACCAAAGGTCAGAGGTCAGATGACAATGAACAGAATGGGTCAAACTCAGCTAAAAGCGAGGAATGACATGCCTTTGCAGCAGGTGGGTTTCTCTTAACCAAAAATACAAGCTGGAAAGGCTGTTCAGAGAAAGTACTTGCTGGTACATTCAATGTCATTTCAATGACAGAAGACAGAGAATGAGGAAAAGATGAATGATTTATTACAATATATGATATGGGATGTTTAGTCAATTAGAAATTTGCTCGGCCTCTTTTGGGAAATTGTGATAGAAAAGCCTTTTTTCCTGGATACTGGTGGTGGGGACTGATGACTCTGCTGAGGCGGACAAATGATTAGGCTGATGGGTTTACAAGGAGTAGGTGGAGACGGGGAGGAGGGGGTGAAGCATGAACGAACTACTTGAATGGAGAGAGCGGGTAATGATGCTCGCCTCACAATGGAACTAGTTCTTTGTTGGTTTGTTGAGTCCTCGGATGAAGGAAGTCTAAGTTATGTTAACATCCTCCTTACTTTCTACATTTTTTTTTACAACCTCAAGGCTTATCATGGTAATTATGTTGTATTGACGACATATCGAACACATCTTAATCTACATTTTGATATATGAACATGATTTCATACACCATCCAACAAAAACCTGGATTAGTGGTTTATGTACGGTTTACAGTGAGTAACTGTCTTCCTAGGAAATAGATTAAACCCTCTTTGAAATGTGTGTGTTTCTCTTATCTCGTATTATATGATACTTAATATTACATATTTATTTTATATATGGGTAAAAACAAATGTCTTGAAAATACAAAATGGTTATAGTGAGATCTAAATCAAGTGTTGGTAAATGTAGGGACAATTTATTTACTTCCTGATATATGTCTCCAATTAAGATGATATCTGCTGAATTCTTCTGTATGGGAATATAAAGTGTTACTGTCTCTACATCTGAAGCGTCACCTTTGGTTCTTCTTCGGAGTCATTGTTGTTTAATTCACAGACTAATGCCTCATTCTCAGCTCAGTAGAGCTTCATAGAGCTCAGTTGAACACCTCCACTTTCAAACACAGGTCAGGATTCTGAATCCATGTTATCACAAATGGCCTCATACCGAGGCAGCTGCCCCTTTATCTGTGGTGAACTCCAGCTAACACACTCAATTACACAAGAAAAATCCAAGCAGCATGGCCTCAGGTTGAATGTAACCGGGCTCAGTTGTAGGAGACTGGTTCTACCTTACAGCCCCTTTATATGTACGTATCACAGTACACGTACTTGACCTGAAGGTGTTTGCACAGGTAGGCATTAGAATGAGAGACATGAACCAATTTTGTTTCTACTTAAAAGTATAAATTCATCTAAATTTGAAAAAAAAATACTTCCCCCTCATTCATGTTTATCATTCACCTTCAGCCCTTTTTACGGAGCGTGCTCCATGAGACCTTTGTTTGTATACACTGGACCAAACATTGGTGGAACAAAGCCAGAGGTGTCCAGAGTGACTTTAAGTAGTGAATCGAGGGTTCCAAGACCTAAAATGCTGTGAAGTGTAACACAGCTGCGTTTTTGTCGGGTTTGACATCTTACATATATATTCTTAACAAAGCATTGACACGGTAAAAAAAACAGCTATTTATCTTGTCTGTTTCATCTTGGTTGACCCCACCCTCTGCTTGAAGGGAGGGGAGCCACAGATCTCAGGCTCTCTCCTCATTTTGAAGACATTTTTAGACAATTTCCCTTTCTGATTTATCTCTCAGCTTTTAAATCTTCCAGTCGTGGGCCACAAATATAATGCATAGACAAAACCTCACATCTTCACCCTGACTTCCCTCCTCACAATGATGAGTATGTATGATGTACATCTGTTACTACCTCCGTTGCTGTTTCGGATGCAGATCTCCGCCCCCCCAAAATACTCCTCCTTTGCATTTATATAGAAAGGAGGAGAGGAATAGAGGTGTGTCAGCCGCACATAAAGCCGGCTGTGTAAATGTTGCTCGTGCTGCTAAAGCTTATTTTCTATATTGATTCACCTGTTACCCGCCAAAGGAACGTATAGGGTTACCTTTCTCTTTCCATCCACATCTGCTTTAAACTACTGCAAATAGTTTTGTAAAGATGTGGATCTCATCATAGTTTTTTTTCCATTTGCTTATTTTAACATGTTATTTGAATCAATGTAATCGTGTCATTTTTTCCTCACAATCACCTTCAACAGATAGCGTGGTCTCTCCACATCAGCATAAATTATATTTTCCCAGTAGTGGAGGAGATCTGTCTCATTTCACACAAACTTTCTTGTTTAACGACTTAAATTATTAAGACAAAAAAAAGTCAGAAATGATAATTAATGGTTTGATTAAAAAACCCAGACACATATCAGGAATTGAAGCAGTAAGTGTTCACACCAGGTACATTTAATACAATTGATCAAACTAAATTGAATTTTTAATTGATCAAAACTAAAATGTTAGCCCTTAAAAGGTAGCAAATGCAAATGGTTAAAATTCTGCATTAACCCACTCAGTAAAAGGGAGAATATCATTTTTGCTCATAACAGTCGAAGCGTCCTTAAGGGACTTTGGCAATAGCGTCTCTCTCCAAAAAAGCAAAAAACTCTGCAAATGATCTGCCTTTTCTCTCTTCTGAAAGCATTTGGTATGGAAATTATGAACATATCTTGTAAATGGTATTTTTCAGCACTATGACCCGCAAATCATTTATATTCATGTTTTCATTGAGTTGGGGAGGATCAGAAAAAAATTACTTGATGAAAATATTAACTTTATTTCCCCTTGCCAACTTTTCCCAGAGCTTTAGACTCAAGTCAGAGAGGTTTTTAAATAATTAGCTTGAACTGACCCATGAAAGGCATCCATATTTGACAGATTATGGAAACATTGAACAAGAGAAGTGTCAAATGTATTCATCAGCTGCTGATATAAATCATTCTGTCAGCTTGTAGGGTTTAGTAAGTTCAGCCTTACATTTTTTTTATTCATATATAAGACATAAGGGCTCACAGGAAGTCAGAGTGGATAAAGAGACACAGACCCTAGAGTACACTGGAGGTTTCTCCAGGAGTCCTCCCGATGCTTCTCTCACTCTGTAGGGCAGGAGACTCACAGGAGTCCTGGATTTTAATCAAGAGGTTAACAAAGTCATCCTCGGATGGCGTTTCACAGTGGCACTTTATCACTAATTAAATTCATGTTGTGATGAAATAAATGTTTTTCGTCACAGCAGAGAGGAGGGAACTATTTGGAGATAGCTAACGCTCCCTGGTGAGATTACACATTTCTGCGAATGTGACTTAAGCAGCCAAACTGTCTTCACCAGGCTCAAAAATAAACACCAGCTGTTTTTGGCCAAACATCGTCATATCAACGTCATTATTTGGTTTGGAAAAGATTGGATTCCAAACTCCACAATTCCCTCATCCTGAGGAAGCACCATCCCTCCGCGGTAGCGATATGATCAAAAGCTGCTAATAGGTGCTAGAGGGTGGATTTTCCAAGGTCAAGAATGGGATTTAAGATGTTTTATAGGTTTTGTTTTCAGTTGTGTACCTCTACAGCCAATCAGAGCATCACAATTTGTGAGATAATATGACACCTGAAAGGGACAAACACCAAGATTGATCCATCTGTCCAAGGACAGGTGGTCAGTCCATCACCAGGAAGTGTAGCTTACCTGTGTTTTGACTTACTGTTGGAGGAAGCCCATGCAGACACTGGGAGAACACGCACACTCCTCAAAGAAGGGCCCCGGCCGGGGTTTCATAAACTAGAACCTCCCGAGAGTCGGTGATGCTAACCTCTGCACCGGACACTAAAATATGTTTATTGCATTTTGTCCTGGAAAATATGCAATAAGAGACTCTTGATTAATATTCAGTCAGCACTGCTCGATGCTTCCGTTGCCTTGTTAGAAGATGGACAGTTATTGCTTTGAGCTCAATGCTAATGTAAGTATGCTATCATGCTCCTAGTTAAAATGATAACATTTTGCTATTGGGTAGATATTATGCTAAAACACAAAGTAAAGTTAGGTTTAAGGATATTGTGCAGGAATTTGGTCACAGAACCAGGTGTTTGACCTGGTGTAGATGTAAAATAAATGTTGATGATGATGATTTTCACACAGAATCCTAAATTTCGCCCTCATGGCGGCACTGGAATAGAGGTCAAGACATTACCAGCAATTTTATAACATTTATTAGTCGCACTAAAATATATAGTACAATATCTTGAAGTAGTTTTGTCATTAATTATGACTTCACTTCAAGCCCTTAGTAAGTGCAGCCTCTCATTGCTGCTTATGTTCATAAGACTGTGTGTGGCCAATATGCAAATGTCTCAGTTGTCTGAAGGAAAATCTTTAATACATTCAGAACTCAATAACCTTTTATGGTTCCTTTCATTTCATTACTGTGTATCTTGTGATAATTTGTGTCGCATTTTCTTCCCCCTTTTCTAAAATCTTCCATTTGGATTCACTCAACCGGTGCTGACCCGGAAACCTTTGTGAAATTCTCCGTCTATTCAGCATTCTGTTCCTCTTGCCTCTCTTTTGTTCTGTTTCTATTGTACAAGTGAGAGAGTAGAACATTCTGCTAGTCGTACAGGGATAGGGAAAGTTCTGTATGCCCCTACCACTTACCTCCACATGTGTCAACAGGTTTTCTACAAGTTTATTTCTCTCTTCTGGGTTCTGTCTCGATTCAGCTGACCTCGTACAACACATTTTCTCCGAGCAAATCTTTGACCTTCAGCTGATTTATTAAATTGCTTTCTCAGTGTTTCCATTGTACTTAGTATTCAGGTCTGCTCACAGGCCTGTCTCCTAGGGTACTTTCTGCATCTGCAGGGAGTCGAGTAAATGTCATTTTTTCTGAGAGATAATTGGACATAGGAACATAGCGGGAGGGATTTTCTACGTGCTTCACTCTGGCAGTCTGACATCCAGGTTAACGTTTGTTCACATAGGCAATGCTGCACCAAGAAATTTTGAGCTTGACATGGAGGATCTGACACATCTCTGGAGGTTTTTGTATCCCTTCTTCTTTCCTAAGCAATGTGCTCTCCTTACCCTTCTCTGTCAATTTACTCATTAAAATTCAAGACTGATGAATATTCGAGGTGAAGGGATAAACATCCCTTCCGGTCTTTTGTTTGAGGTGAAATTTTCGTCTGGCAGTCAGATATTTGGTGCTTGACTCTGCCCAGATAAGCGGGATGTTGTTGATTTAGAAGCTCCATTTATCCTTTAGGAATATGAGACAACCTCTTTGGAATATTCAATTCCTGATAATAGACACGTCAGGAGTGTTATCCCTTGCATATCTTACTCTATTGAATTGAATCCATCCCACCCAAAGTTTAGCACTGTTGGTAAAATTTGCTTGTGGTCAATATCTGTAAATTATAGTGTATATTTATTCAATCAGATATGCATATTTACAACGGATGAGCAAAAATACTGTCTGAAAATCACTTTGAACGCCCCCATCACACACAAACGCACAAGATGAAAGATGTTTTGGTCATGAGAACCACATTCTAAATAACCAATTGAGCATATAATGACGGATGACACAAACACAACAAACTTCATCAAAAGTTCAAAACTATTTTTCTAGGCACAGCAATTGGTAAGTTTATCCATAGCTATCAAACTGTGCGATGTGGACTGTTGTTTTTTCTGCACATCAGAATTAAAATTGACCTTGTCTTCAAAAGAAGGCATTCATCAATGAACTACGGATGGAAAATCTTCTGCTTTTTTCCCTCAAATGTGAAAAAGTGGGCATAGAATCTCATTTTCCTTAATCATGTCCCTGAAAAGTCAAGGATAATATGGAATCATCATCGCTGTAGCTGCGTCCGCCACAGATCCTGTCAGTTAACCCGATAACTGAAAATTTCATTTCAGGGATCGTTTTCCCCTTTTTTGTATCCCCCATAGATTTTAGCACGAGGAAGAACTGCATTGATTTTGGGAATGGTCAGTTGTATATTTCTGACACTAGAGGGAGCTTTATCTCCAAAAGTTTTCAACCCTTCATTTCTCAACTCCATCCAAATTTGTCCAAATTTCCATTTGAATCGACTCGCGGAGATTTATCTTTTATATTTTTGTATTTAACTCTAAAAGTTTAGATTTTACTAACTAGTTGGAACTTTTTTTTCTTTTAACTCTTTTTTTGGACATAAATCCATGTTTAATTGGAAGAGTTCGATGAGGTGGATTTCTTGTAAAATACAGCGGATTGGGTATTGGGGGTATACTCTTGCTGTTGGGGACGACAGCGTAGTCCTAGTTTCTTCTAATGACTTCTACACCAAAGGTTTAGACGACTTTAGCATGTTTTACTATATCGTGACACCCTGTTTAACCAGTAATTTCTCAATTAATGACTATTCAACTATTTGAAATTCATGGCCTAACCTGAACTGAGGGCAACAATTTCCTTTAAATGAATTCTTTCTGCTTTTAATGTTGGCGTTATACTTCAGATTGTTGGTAACTCTGGTACAATCTTCACAGAAAGTTGTTTGAAACATTTTAGTTTAAAAAAGTTACTAAACATGAAATTGTCTTTGCTAAGCTGTGTCATTATAAACCTTACAGAAACCTTTCTACTCCTAAAAATACACTTCATATGCAACTAATGGATTACCTCTCCAGGAATGTTGGGAATTATATCAAAGACATTAACTTTAACAATCCCGCACATCTTTGATTATCTTGACTGACCCTTGTGTCACCCCTCAACGGAGTGTCTTGGAAATTCGTTCAGTGGTTTTTGTTTGTAGAAAAGTTCTAGTTTTTCTCCTTTCATCTGAACCTGCACAAACATTGGTGATTTCTTTCTTGTACACCCTCCCTTCCAATTTCATGGTATTCTGTCAAGCGGTTTATGCATAATTGACAAAAGCAGTCCAAAAAGTTCTGTCTGGCCGCCTCTACCCCTTTATTCAAATCGACTTCAAATTTTAATTTGTTCTTCCCCACTAAAAGCCAAACCCTCCCGTCATGTTTCATCCAAAAAATGCTTGTCAATGCAAATTAGCCACATGGATTAGCATATTTTCCTACGATGGGTTTGTGAAGGCAGTAACGTTAATAACCAGCTTGTCACCGAACCAGACTGTCTTAGAAATTTGATTCAAGGTTAATTGTGGTGACGTGACGACAGTGAATCTGTTTAATCTCTGTACTCCGTTCCGTCTTCAGTGAATCTTTTTAAGGTTTTTCGAGAGATTTGTCTGAACTTTGTTCAATGCACGACTAACAAGTCGCTCTTTTTTAAATGTCTCTTAAAGCGTTAACTCTCCAGGATCTCGGGTCTGGTTGATATTAAAACCTGACCCGAACCTGACCAACCTTTCCCACATTAGATTATATTGAACATGTTTTTAGCACAACATCACCTCTATGACCTGACATTTATAGCCTCGCGGTGACATACTGTATTAACGTACTGAGCCCAATAACATGTCGGTTTAGGGTTAGGGATCAAGCCGGCAAGACCTTGGAATCCAGAGGGCTGAATTAGTGTCAGACATTTTCAAAATAAAACATTCCTTCTTCGGGAGCGGGGCTGCGTTCTATTTGCTTCGAGTTAAGGCTGTTCCCTATAATAGAGTTAATAGAGTTATTATTTCATTCAAAAAGTAGAGTACAAGGATATTTAATGATGTGATAAGGTTACTATCTCTGGAGCCCCTTTTTTTTCTCCATCTATCTACCTGCTGATGTCAGTGAGATTTTCCTTTATGTCACAGCGTGGTTAGTTACATAAGGTGGGGAGTCGGGGGAGAGATGATTACTCTAAGTGCCGTTTATTCCCACATGAAACCTTGGACATCCAAGGGCTGTCAGTAATCCATATTAGCAAAAGGCCAGGGCATTACATGCTAAAACATACCCAAGGTTTCTATTGAACTACTTCACACACTGAGAGAATCAAGGCTTTTATTTTGTGGTTTGCGTTATTCTAATTTGTTTAAAAAGATACTGCTGAAAAAAGTTAAAAATAACATCAGCCCTTTTACAGGACCTATACAAGCTGGGTCTCATGCATCTTCATTGTGACTCATCATCTACATTTAATCAGTAGTCGCTGGGGTAGAATCTGCATAGTAGCAGTATGGAAAGAAAAGATAAGGATGAGAAGTTTGAGGATGAATCATGTGTGCGACCCACAAGCCTCTGCGGTCCCTCATGACTCATGAACATTAACCCTGAGCTTTACTGTATATACTACACTGAAGAACGATTGAAAAGGCAGCACCCACACACTTCCATGCATCCTTTGGGTTGGCATTGATCCATCCCCTAGATGGCAGTGAAGAGTCAAACATTTAGATAACTATAACAATTGTCACAGGAAGTTGTGATAATGTATATGGAAAATAAAAGCGTCAAAAAGCAGTGGTAGTAATATACTGGCCGGTCGTCTGCGAGGTCATTAAATCCCCCAAAAGGTGTGGATATTATGGAATTGTCAATATTGCTCTCAACGCAATAACTCAAAAATGTTTCAATGATCATTTTAAAGTAGACATTAGGAATAGTTGTTTGTACATTTCCGTCACTAGGGGGAGCTTTATATTCATACTCTTAACAGTTCATATTTTACTCATTGGAGGATTTTTTGTTGTTGTTTTCTTACGAAATACAATGTTTTTTGGAGATAACTTCTTAACCGTTGGTCCAATTTAGCCAATATTTGGTATACACAGATATCTATCCCCTATATATCTTGTATTTTTTTCCAATAGTTCATATTTTACTCATGGTGGGAGCTTTCTCTACACAAAAAAATCAGGGGGGATTGTTTGTGTAAAGCAGGGGATTAGGGTTTTTTCCGGCATATACCCTTATTGTCATCAGAATACTTGGTTCCTGTGAAAGCTAAATAAGAGAGGAGAACTTCCCTGCTCCTTGATATAAAGGACAGTGTGATTACCTCACTGTGAGCTAAAAATAATTTCATGCAGGACATGAATCTGAACCAGCATCTTTTACAACTGTGCACGATAACATCCATCTGGAGCTGCCGCTACCGCCGTCACGCTGGTGATTTTGGGAATTTGTAGCTCTGAAAAATACCACTAGAAATGTTACTGTGTTTAGTTCCGCAAAATAGATACAAACAATGATAAATGCCGGAGTATATCCTCTCCAGACTTTTACTCGTTGCAGTACGACTCACTGGCAACCTCAGAGACTGAGGCGTCAGGAGGGAGTCACCCACTGAAGACAGAAAGATGCTTTAAAGAGCCTTATTTGAAAACAAATCCAAACATTAACTGAAAAAGAGTAGTAAAAAAATCCAAACTGTTTACAAGCTAAAGAGATATTTTTCAGGCATGGCAACATTTCCTGGCTGACCTCTGTGTTTCTGCTGTTTCTGCTGTTTCTGCTGTTTCTGCGGCTCTTCCCACATCCACTGACACTTGGTCGGGATTCCCAGTGTATTCCACACTATGAATGAATTTTTGCAAATGCTATTTAAAACTATTGTAATTGCTTACCATGCAAGCCAGCGTTTACAGTCATTACCACTGCAATTAGAGAGGAACAGTGTTTCTTTACCTCATTATGAACAGAGATAGCTTCCTCGGGAGCTTTAAATAGAAAACGAGAGCATTCATCAATCTGTAATGCTTATCATTGACTAGAGAATTAACTCCAGGCCATTTATATGCTATCCGCTTGGAACAATCACTGAGCAAAATCACTGAGCAAATCTAGCTGAATGCACCATTGAAATAATTTAACACCTATCTTATCCTCTTTTCTCACCTAGCATCTGATTTTGCCGATTGCGTCCATATTAATTGCTTAACATTCAGCTGCCACCAGCTCAGTTTGTGTACTCTGAACTGGATTGAAGAGTGTCATCAGAGCTAACCTAATCATCTCTCTCCTTCTTTCCATGCTGCTGCACCTGATCTCCTCCCTGCTGTCCACCACAGGTAAGTCTCTCTGTGTTGCACTGGGTCTGAATGTGTTCTCCTACTCAGCAACGTTAAAGGCCATTTATCAAGCATGAAAACTATTTGCAGAAGGCTAACTAGTTGTGAAATTGGAATTTGTACGTTTTCCAAATGTATTACAGCCAGTGGATCTGGCGGCTGGCTTGTTCTAAAGTTGGCAGCAAGAAAAACAATTTTTTATTTAGTCAATGTGTTGGGGAGCAGATTCCATGAACAGAAGGAAAAGTCTCTCCTCTTGTTTGTCTCCTCTTCGACTTTAGGTATGAGGGAAATCTTGTTATTTGGCTTTGGCTTAAGCCAAATAACAAGATGATATATTTTGTCCTTTTCATAGTATTTAAAAGTGTGGTGTCTCATTATCTGGCTGCTCTTTTGTCGCTAGTTAGCATAATCTTACATCTAATTTGTTTGTTCAGGATCACTGCTTTCAAACCTCTTTTTATCACTTCTTCAACACTTTTTTGTGTCTAAATATGTCTCATGGATTTTTCCTGTGTTGGTCAAACAACATTCTAATAAATTAAATGTATTATTATTATTATTATTCTCACAAGCATTATATGGGAATTATGTCAATTTTGTTTTTCGAGGTGTATTTTTACAGGCGTTATCTGAGAATGATTCCTCAGATAAAAAAAGGAAATATCTAGTTTTCTGAATGTGTCCTCTATAAGTGGGCAACCAATCTGTACGTGTCCCACTCGTCCCCAAAACCCTGAACCACCAGCACACTCTGAATCACAGAGGCGTTCAACATCCCAGCAATGAACGGAGGTCATTTCAAGGAAATGATTAAGGTTTGCTCTGCTGGGAACGACAAGCGGGGTTTTTTTTTTTTTTTTCATTTAGCCTTCATTCTGTGTCCTTTATATGGTTTTATCATATCGAGGGAACATTATACTTGTTGAAAAACAGGTTGAATGGTTCAGAGGCTGTTTTTTCAGAAATGTTCTGACCCAGTGATGACAGTAAAAGGCTGCTTACCCAGTTAAAGTTTGAGAAAAAGTTGTGATAGTTTCATCCCATCGACCTCTAATCATTTCCTTAACCGGATAAAAGTGTGTTTCTGAGCCCCAGCTCCCCCCACCTGAGGGAAACTTTAAAGGGAACCAGCAACCACATGGTCCCGATAGACCTTGCCCCTACACCCTGGTGGGATTAAAGTTAAATTGTTCTACAATGAAACTTATTTCAACCTCGTTCATATTTAACTGATTTAAATGTATTGTTTTCATGATAAGCAAATTCATTTTTGATTCTATGAAATTTGAATACATACATTTACATTAAAACAGGATTATTTGATTAAAAACAAACAGATGCAGGTCCTTAACTTTAACTATTCTACTATAATTGTTTTGAATGCATTTGTCTGTCTGTTTGAAACGGGGAATAACATCTTCTCAAAACCCAAAGGACAGAATTCAATGAAATTTCACTCATGACTTTTAGGGCTCGTACATTTGTATATCTCATTATTGGATTGGATTATTGAATCATGTCAGTTTGTTCATATTCATCTATAATAGAGGTTCTGGTCCGACAGCATACACAGCTTCCGTGTCCTTGGACTCAAATGTTCTAATTGCCTTTTGCTGCCAGTTTTGTCTTCGTGCCATTTAATCATTTTATCGATAAGCCTGTTTTGTTGTTTGGTGATGCTGTACAGGCCCAGGGTTAATTTCCTTGAAAGCGTATCATCCTAAATCAAATATATAGGTTCAACAGTGAAAGGAATGCGTTTGTAATATAGGTAGTTAATATCTACATACATTACTATAACATCACTCAACAACGCCAAGCAAAGGCCAAAGGGCATTTTATGCTTAGTGAAGGTATAGCTTTCACGACATTCATGACAATAAGTCACACGATTAGAGGTACTATGTGAAGCAGGTCCCGTTGCCACTATAGTAGAACATAAGGGATTTGGTTAAAAAGATGTTAAGATGATTGTTATTCCTCATCCTAAAGTCTTTTATGGTAACCATAGCAACACAGGTGTCACATACTGCTTAAATGTTAGAGACGTTTCTTTCACTGCCTTATCTATGATGTTCCACACAGGAATCCTGCTTTGCAGCTCTGCTCAGACAACACATTGTGAAAAAATTAATTGTAATACTTTAGATTGCACTTAGCTTGATCCAATTAAGTTAATAACCCCAGCAAGGCTGTGAAAGCATGACCGAATCTTTCCTTCATTACAATTTTTAGGAAATTATAACATCACTGGATGCTGAAAAATCCATCGTGCTGCGAGAGAGCGCTTGACAGGAGCACAGTAGTAAATATGGGGGTTGTTCTTATTCTTCTCCAGAGTGCTTTGTTCACAGCGCAGCGGGTCAGGCTGGTTTGAAATTGCCCACAAGCAAGGACACAATTGAACATTTTTTTCCAATAGAGAGTGATCATAAATAAGTGCCACCTTTCCGTTGAAGGGAATCCTCATCAAAAACTCTCAAAAGCTCAAGACGACTATATCCTAAAGTAAAAGTTTTTCCACAGGGACAGTTCTTACAACATTATTGAGAAGTTATTTATTATCTATTTATTTATATCTTTCTAGACACTCTACGTCTGTTTCCAACATTCATTCTCCGTGTCTTTCTGCTGCTTATTCCAGATATGACTGACCACTAGCTGTGAAAACGCTGCTCTTAAAGGTTATTTCATTTGAGTTTGTGACGGAAACACTTTGCTACTGCCGCCATTCCATATCATTACCCAGCCCACTTTGGAGAACTCATAAACTATCTCATGAATCATTATCAACTTGGGGAGATCAATCATATATATACCATATTTTACCTTAATATTATGATAGGTTGTTTTTTTTTACGAAAAACACAACGCGATAATTCAAAAAGTGTCATGCATCATTTTGAAATTGTAAACCCACATTGACCTTGGTGCTAGGAAGAACTGCATCAATTTTTGGAAAGGTCAGTTAAATAAACTGAACTATATGGGGAGCCTTAATTTCTCAACTGTTGGACTGTTGGTCAACTTGAATAGATCTTTCATCTATAAGTAATGTTTTACTCTGATGGCACATATTTTACTCATTAGGCGGAGCTTTCTATCAAAAACACTGTTTTTCCAACATAACTTCCTGACCGTGACTCTGATTTTGGTGCATATGGATCGACTCGAGGAAATCTATCTTGTTGATATTATATTTAACTCTAATAGTTCATATTTCACACACTAGAGGCAGCTTTTTTTCTTCTTTTTTTTAAAAACAATACTTTGCACATAACATTTATGTTGAGGAGATTAATAAGGTAGATTGCTTGTACGACGCAGGGGATTGGAGACATTTCGGGGATATACCCTGGCCGTCCGTGATGACAGCCTGAGTCTTGTTTTGCAGGTGTGTCTGTTATTATTCCTGTTAAAATTCGATACTACGCCCTCATCGCCTATAAAGCTATTTGAGTGGTACTAACATATTCTCAGAGCGTCTGTACTTTGCCAAGTCTGGTAATTTACAGTGTAATTTCATTTCATATATAAAAGAAAAAACAGATTTGCACAAGATAGAATCACTGATGACCTCTGCTATTATTACAAATGACCGGGACCACTGGTAAAACTAGTTCTCTGTAAATGACGCTTACGAGTAAAAATCAACCTCAGTTTCCAGGCAACCCCATTCACACTATTACATCCACACCATATGTAATGTAACTTATAGTTCTCTCAATATATCCCAGCTCTTGTAATTATGCCTCTTCTGGAGTGTCCTCCAGAATGATTGGTACCCTTAAAAAAATGAGTATAATAAGATGCAAAAAATTGATTAATTGTTTAAACCCCTGATACTTAATTATTCACAAAAATCAAACCTGTTAATCAAGTAACATAATTAAAAGAAACAAAAACTCCTTGACATAAAAACACATTTTTCCTCTAAAACATGTGTGATTCAAAGGTAGCTGAAAAAATTTCCGGTCTTATTTCTTATTTTTAGGTTCAACTGCTAAAGTAGGAACTCTGAAGTGGTGAGCAATGACTTTCCAGTTTTCGCTCTTCACATTGAGAAAGATAGGAGAACATAGCAAAGTTGTAGGCTTTCGTTGGAATCAGATCATAGGACAGATGAGACTGTCCTGACTAGAGCTTTTTGGCAACAAACATCTACTATATATAAGAGGTAGCAAAAAAGAAAGCAATTGAGAAAAGCACTTCATACCCACTTTGAAGTGTGGTAGTGGATCTCTGATGCTGTGGGGATATTTTTCTTTCAGAGGCCTTGGACATCTTGTTAAAAAACGTTGTTCCAAGGACTCCATCAAATACTATCAGATATTGGATGAAATCCTAAAAGCGTCTGCCAGGGAACAAAATACTGAATGCACGGTGCCAATAAAGATATATTTTTGTAATATCCTTTTGAGTATGTTACTTGAGTTAAAGGTTACGTTTTAGTAAAATGGATAAATCATGCTTCTACCTGCTGGTACGACATATTAGATTGTAATAAACCAACGATTGCACCGTGGTGTTTTAATGGCATCTGATGAAAGCTACAGGACGTGATCCATATCTGAGAAATCTGTACAGTAAAACATTTTAGGCAAACATCTTTTGACATTGGTCAGAAAAACTGAAGGTTTTGGTTTGGCTTCGGTTTAGTGAATAAAATGCTAACACCTTCATCCCAGCTGTAATGGCAATTCTAGCAATGGCCTCATACATTTGGAGAAGTGGTAACAGTATGTCTCAGTAAAAGCAATTTATAATCAGCCCCAGAGGGATAGGAAAACGTTTCCACCTGATAGGAAAGGACGGCGCAAGAGTGAATTTTGCGCAGCTCATTTGTTATTTTCATTTATTCCCAGTTCTTTCACGTTTATCGAGTACAGTTGGGCCGTGACTTCTTTGGTGCAGCCGGACACATTTCCTTTTTTCCTCCTTTCTACTCCAACTCTCGAAATACGTTGTTAAAGCCTAAAATCCGGTTAGTATTCATGCAACGGCTGCTCTCTGACATCTGCATTCGTAATGTAAAGAGATATAATTAGCTAATGGAGTGTGTCTGACTCAGGTCACTTAGTCTGAGGCAGAGTTTTTGTCATAAGATTCAACCAGTCCCTCAATTCAATTTAGTCTGAATATGATTTAACTCGCTGGATGTTGGCTGTCATTGCCTTTAAAGAGCGCCTGGAATTAGTGAACGCCACAGAACACGGCGGACGTATGCTTTATTCTGAATGTGCTAATATTTATGCTAATTTTTGAGCCAAATAAAATAATGATGGACATATATTATGCTAATATAACCACAACTTTGTATTGCATCTTATTGAGATTGGGGTTTATTGTGTTGTTCCTCCCGAAAATGCTGAACTCAGCTTCATTTAAACAGTCACCCGTGCTTGTAAACAAAGTCACATGACATGACATCACGGTGGAACATAATGAGCCCAAATATGTGCAGAATGTCTATTTGAGAAAGCTAATCTGAAGCTTCCTTGTTAAATAATTTGGAGTTGCGGCCATTTGTCTGCTGTCATGTTTCTTCATGGTGGACAAGGTTATGCTCACCTGCAAGGGTTCAGGTACAGGTCTCACACGGCCAGGTTACACGTGGTTTTTGACTCTGGAGCATGCAGGCTGAATCAGCCAGAGTCCTTTTAAGGGTTAGTGGTCAAAGTCCAGACGGCAGCATTTACTGACAGATTCAAGGAATGGATAAAAATGTGTATTTCTGCAGTGTGTTTGTCCGTTCTCTGGTAAGTCTCTTGGATCTGTAATGTATTTATTGGGCTTGTCATGCATCAGTGGGTCCAATCTTTTTTAGTGGAATAACTTAGATACGTTTGTTTTTCAAATATTCAATCTACAATCCCTTTTCAGGAGGATGATGTGAGTTAATTATAAATGTATGTGAGATAATGAGAGTAAAAATTCCTTCAATTTCAGCCCTCTTTGATTTTATATCAACGCTGCTACAAAGAAACTTTCAAAGAAAGCAATTTTTGTTAGAAATTCAACAGAAGATTGACTGGTGTATCTGTTTGCTTTGGCAAAACAAGTCTGGAAGGAACTAGTCACTTCCCAGAATGCCCCCGTGGCTCACTCTTTCCCTGCATTCTGCCAGGCTGTCAGCCTTCCTCACATCAGCAGCCCAAACGGAGAGGTCGCGACTGGACGAGCTACTGTCTTCACGTCTCACCGGGACCCTGCCTGCCGCTCATAACTGTCAGGGAAACAAAGATTAAGAGGCAAATGTGTTATTCTGTAATTGTCTGTATAGAGAAAACTGGCTAGTATCCATTTTGACCCCTTAGAAACAGAGAACGTCCGACAAAATCTATCTGACTTCCTTTAGGTGGAAAGCTTACTGACATAGCTCAAAACTTTTCCTCAATTACGTGGGATTTTCTGAGTAGCACCACAGTGATGCGTCTTTGGGCCACAAACACCAGTGAGGATTCAGAGGTTACGTCATTTCCATGTTTTTATGAGGTTTACATCATGTTTTTCACCCACATACTGTAGCTGAGCTTTAGCTTGATTGGTTTCTCTGTCCATTCAAAGCGCATCGTGAACTCTGTTGTAAGTGTAAGATGCCATTTACAGTCATCATCTCTCCCAAAAGGCATTAAACCTAATTCAATATGGGCCTTTACTTACAAATGTATAGTCAGGTACATACTGGGCACATGATGGGGGCCATGGCCATGTCGCCCGCCTCATCATGTACCACAAGATGATGTCACCACTACATACTGTATTGTATTTTAACTGTTGCAACGAAAGTAACGTCACCAAATCTAATTATCTCCAGGATATGCCAAAACCTACCTCTGGTTAAAAGTTCATGTAAATCCATCTTGTAGTTTTACCAATATCCAGTCAAGCTCAAGTCTACATGAGCAAATTCAACATAGGCTCGTGTTCCTCAATTTCTCTGATACTTATATGAAAGACTTAGCAATATATGAAAGAAAACGTTAATCCAATAAATCTGGGTTAACGTTGATTTCCTCCACCTTTGAGGTTATATATATTTTTTTTTTTACCCATTTCTGTTTGTTGTGTCAGGAAGAGCAAAAACTACTTGAAGGTTGGGTGCATGCATCAGATATGGATGCAGGGACAGTTCCAGGATTTCTTTCCATTCTTTCTTCAACATTGTGTGAGAGTATGCTTTAAACATTTTCTCTATTGTACAAAAAACACTGGGCTGTCTGAAACTCTGTGGTGGGGTGGAGCAAGGTTGTCTAAGGTTGTTCGGTGGTTTTGTGCTCCGCTGACCATCATTCTAGGTTTTCTTTGCTCGCCCTTTCAATCAACAGGCCAAATAATAAAATATTTAAGCTATGTGGCCGGGCTAGCTGTCTCTCGCTGTCTTGTTCTGGGATTTTATTTGGTTAGACTCAAAGGGTATTCTCTGATTTGAGAACAAGCCAAGTCCTCGGGGATTGGGAGTCTCACAGCAGCCATACATGTTTAAATCACAAAAAGGAGAGAAGCCATTATCTCACATCTCATCACTGTGAAGTCTTACTATCTTATCTTCTTTTTCCTTATTGTATTCTAACACCAAATGGGAGGCTAGATTCTCTGGAAAACAAATGCCTTTTTGCCACATGGCAGGAGATAATAAAGAGGCCTAAGCATTCATTCTTGCAGCTCATTTTCCAGGCCGACATATAAATGTATCTTACAGATGTTCACTCACAGGTGCATGCTACTTTGATGAGGTCTATATAATACTTGAAAATAATCCACCACTTCTAAGGTGTTTTATGTTCCGTTCTCTTAGATATCTTGCGTCGCTAAGGCCGATTTTTCTCTATTCCTCGGACACGTGATCCAACAGATAAGGCAGCTGAAGGATGAAAGATCGATTGGACCGATGCGCCGCTGCTGCAGGGGCTGAATTAGAATTTGTCGCAATCCGTCACTCGTTTTGTCTTCAAGGCAGATCATTCGGCAGAGACACACACAGAGACGCACATACTCACATTGAGAGGAAAATAAAAGAGAAATTAGAGAAACGATCAAGCTCAGAGGAAAGCTGAACCTCCTTCTTTTATTTCCCCGGCAGTGTTTGCTACCAGCGCAGAATATGAAAGTGCTCCACATTGAGGATGTTTCTTCAGAGGCGCTGAGGGATCATCTTGTATTTCTATCGTGGTGAATCAGATATCTGAGGTGGTTCAAGCAGAGGTATTAATCGGGAATTACCAGCTTGATTGGCGGAATCATGATTGACTCTCCTGAAGGAGATCAATCCAATCAGCTTCGACTCACAAGGTCTCACCTTCACAAGTCAGGCTGTGGCGATGGGGTTGTCGGCGCAGCCCGACTTGTGGATTTAAAGAGTGAGCAGCAGCAGCTTCTAGATGGAATTGAGGCTTGGCGAAGAGATCTGAATTTGCTCTGAACATTTTTATTTCACAGGATTTTTTGGAAGCTCCCATATTGAACTTACAAGCTGAGCAGTTAAACGACGGCGACAGTGAGCGATGACCTTTTTAGGAGGCCAATCACAGAATCCTCCCTCCGCCTTCCACTTGACCTCACATTTGTTTGAGTAGCTAGGAAATAGCTCTTCATTTTAAATTATACGTAGCTAATATTTACCAGCTGAAATTCCTCCCTGAGATTAAAATCTCTTTTTCATCAGCAACATTAACATTGCACTCGTGTACAGCAGTACTACGTAAGTGACTGAGGTCTGCAGATCACCACCATCATCATCTAGTCCAATCATTACACCCGTTTAATCGAGGTGATTAATCATGAGGTTAAAACAACATTGGTCTCACACATAATAAATACACCTGCACAAATTAAATAACGCCACTTGATTCCCATCTAATGGGTCCTAATGGACCAATGAAGGGAACGGGTGCATATGATGGATTTCTATCTTGAGGGAGGTCTTTATTATTATTTTGTAGCATTGTGCTAATGTCACGAAAAGTAATTAAAGCCCATTCAAAATGCAAAATACCCATTACCACTTTACAATAAGACTCCCCTTATTAAGGATTTATAAATGGCTTCTACGTAGTTTAGTAAATTAATTGTAAACTCTTTACAAATTGTTGATAAGCTTCAGTAACTCATGAGATTTAAAGGGTGTCAGAGACCCAATGCTTGCCAAATAGTGAGCTTGCTTATCTGTACTGATAACTTGATATTGCCAAATAGTGACCCACATTGAAAAATTGAGTTCTGTCTATAAAAGCTAACTAATTTTTTTTAACGTGTTTAAAACCTAATTTAGACACCTAATCATGAAGCATTTATAAATCCTTTTCAAATGTACTCTTATTGTAAAGTGGTACCAAATACCATAATCCAGAACTAAAATGTATATTGGAGTTTAATGAATTGGGATAGATCTGGTAATAGTATCAGTGTCAGTGCTGGTACTGGGTTTGTGTACTTGTATACTCTGATATTACTCTGATACAACAGCACTCTACACCACTTTACAGCAGGGTGACATTCATTTCTGACAATTGAACAGTTTGGTGCGGAGGTCCGATGTCATCAGTGTGAAAAATATCTTAACTGATGTAAACGATCATGAAAAAAGAAAAGATTCAGTATGTTGTGTTACACTGTCGAGAGGAGGTGTGTCAGAAAAAACAGCTCATCTAATAAGAATAATTAGATAAAATATCTGGAGAATATTAAAGTTCTCCAAATATGTACTTTTGTTTTTAATTAATATAAAAAATACTGATTTACCGTCAAGCTTTTAGACATTATTTTGTTGAATTTCACTTTTACCACACCCAATCTTGAAACTCTCTTATAATTAGACATATAATTAGACTTATAATTATCCTTGTCTGATTTGATACAGCCATGATTTTCAGTGACTGTGTACAAGATATGATTTTTATTAAGTTCTATTATATCTGTGCATCTATTGGACACTTATTTTAATCTGCAACAACGGCGTTAGCAAAGGTATGCTAACGGAACTTTATAAATCCACTAAATTTGATTTTTTGCATTCTTCTTAGGATTGGTTTCACATGCTCGGTGTTAACGAGACACAAACAGCAGGTTTAAACCCCTCCCTGTGTCCGTTTGTACGTAACAGAGTAGATTCGATCTAAATCTTGACAGATTGTTGAAACTGTTGACAGATTTCAGTGAAATTGAACTCATGCTGTGTATTGTCATAAAGGTGTTTCTTCAATTTCCTTGTTTATTCATTTATAGATTTTGTTTAAGTATGTTTGAATTGAATGATTCTCGTCTTCCCTATAATCATTTTAATGTAAGGAACAAACGAGCATTACCAAACAATCCTTGGTTATTGCGACGGCATTTCTCACTACTTTCAAAAATGAGTTCCGTCTGATCCAACCCGTGAATACTACTTCTGCAATCACAAATTGTCCCTCACACAAAAACACAGTCACAGAGGACGTTCTTAAGCTTTGATTAGTTTCTACTTTTAATACTTTGAGTGCATTTCCCTCATTATCCTCACATAAGCTTACTAATTTCCTCCTGCATCGACCCTCCCTGCTTTGTGCAGTCTATGACACAATATTTCAGCGCTGTTGTTCAGCAGGATCAGTATTTTTGCAAATGGGTGTAACCAAAATGATTCATCATCACCTTGTCTTCCAGTCAGCAATTAACCTAAGTCGACCCAGCGGCAGCAAGGCTGATAATCAGGACTGAAATCTAATCTCAATAACCACGCTGGTGATGAGCGAGGCAGGTGAAGCGATTATTGATGAGGTGCGGGGTTGTGATAGCAAAAATCTTTCAAACCATCCAGCTAGAGTGGATCCTGCTCGGAGGACATCATGCATCGATCTCACTGGGCCAGCACAGTTTTCAGAACCGTCATCTTTAGATCAAAGCATTCGTACACATTCACGCATCATCCCTCATTTATAGTAATCTGTCTTTTTATGCTGTTATAATGAACAAATATAGACAGATTCAAGACAGCATGGAAGGGCAATCGGGTAAGGAGGAACTTTCCATGCATATTGAATTGAGATTATGGTAGCTAATTGGTGAATGTGTTTAACATGGCCGCGTCATGCAGCTACATGCAAACCCATCATAATCTACTGGGAGCTTCTACGAGCTGATTAAATGTTAAAAAAGGTTAACCAATCCTGGCTCACTTTGTACCCAATACATCATCCAGTGACAGACTCCATCCGCAAAGACCAGTAGCAGCAGTTAGTCACTACTTTAGTACCAAACGAAATATTCTTCTGGAAAGACTGGAATTCAGGCAGGGCATCACTTTTACCATCTACTGGGTCCGAGTGGGTCCCACTGAGTGTTTTTTTTAGTTTGACAGTGCATTCATTCAGGTGCACCCCATCAAGGTTCAAACACACAGGGTGCAGATCCATCCACTGCAGTATGTGTGTTTTTGTAGGTGGTGTTGGTGCATCATTGTGTTAATGTGCAATATGCACCTTTCATCGCATAAAGCATGCTTAGAAATTTCTTGTACATGTTAAAAATATTTTTACAAAGATTATTCTCAATTTTAATCATTTTTTTAGTTCAAGCAACAATGTAAATTGGCAATGGCAGTAATAGTTGTAATATTTTCTCCTTATTTGATGTTCAGTTTCACCAAAATTATGGAATAAAGCTGTGAGACCTGTAACATTCTAGGGGCTTCTTCCAAGTGACTGGTTCAATATACCATAAGTAACACTTCCTAATTTCTTAACTTGAAAAAACTTACTTTTGCACATAGTTTAACATATGATTGACACACACTGCAGTTCACTCAGCATTACTCGAGTTCAGTTACATCATCAGTGATACAATTAATGGAAAAAATATCAAATCATACAAATAATACGATCTTGTTTCTAACTCACCATAAAGACGGGAGGTACATGTTTTATATTGAGAGAAGTCGTATTTTTCTTATAGCTCAATTATACTCTATCCACATACACATCATCGCCCACATACTTCTGCATATACTTGATGTCATCAATACAACCACAAGAGGTCAGCAAAGGGTCAAAGGTTAAAGGTTTTGACAACACAACAAAGGTTGTGATAATGTACATAGTGAGTTTATTTTACATTTTCTACTTTCTTTTTTCTCATTATGTCTGTAGTCATTCGTCATGTCCTGCTTGAACTATGCTTTACCTCCCCCCGTGATTTCCAGTGGTACTTCTCTGGTTTGTCCGTATCAAAAACTGCCTGAAAACATGCACAAATTAGTGCTAAATTAATGCAGAATTCAGAAGGAAGTTAATGTTATGCTATGATGTTTCAGAGGCTTTTCCTTTCATTTCATTTCTTAACACTTACACATTTCCTGCATAACAAGAATTCTCTGTCACTTGAGCCTGTGGTCATGATTTAACTGTAGCCAATCAACTTATTTTAGTATTTAAGTATTTTCTAGTTTTCAAGTTTTCATTAGTCTTAGAACTTCCACCTGCCTCATGCCTTCATATTTCAACAGATGGAAACAACTGAAGGGGGGATTTTTTTTTTTTGTGAAAGCATCATTTCAGCACATGTGCTCTTAATAAAGCAGCTACCCACCTTGGCATCTATGACTCCCGTCTACAAGAATTATTGTGTAGGTTTATGGGGGTTTCCCCAGCTCCCTGGGCCTCCCTGCTCATAAGCCCTCCTCCAAGCACAGGATCAGTCTGCATCTCTTCAATGTAAATCTGTCTTCATCTCACTGCCATTAAACAAGCGTGACTCTGGCTCCAGCTTTGCATGGCAACACTGCTGTCTGACTTTGCCTTGGCGTAGGGAGTCACGAGGCCGACGCCCGCCTCTTTCAGGGAGAGCGAGAGAGACTGTGTTTTTCTACATAGGAAGAACATTTTTCTCCCATTTGTTTCTAACCAAAAACTGACTTTGGGTGGATTCTCGGCTTCTAAATCAGAGTCAGAATCAGAATTTGGTTTATTGCCAAGTAAGTCACACTTGGAAGGAATTTGAACTGGTAGCTTGGTGCAAAGCAGGAAGTCACAAAAATCCACACATGGTATAAACATTTAAAAAAAAAATAGACATGTGACAATATATAATAAAAGTGACAGTGCAGTAGTTGGGACTGTGCAGAGAATTATGGTGCAATTTAAGTCTTTGTCAGAGGAAGAACCTCCAGTCCAGTCCAGCTACTGTGGAAGGGGGGAGGGGGAGAGGGGACTCCTACACCCTGTTTAAGAGTCCAGCAGCCGATGGGAAGAAGCTGTTCTTGTTGCTTCAGGTTTTGTTCCTGTTGGACCTCAGCCGCCTGCCAGAGGGCAGAGTCTCAAACCGATAATGTCCGGGGTGAGCAGGGTCGGCTAGAATCTTCCGTGCCCCCTTCAGGGTCTCGGGACATACAAGTCCTAAAGTTGCTGTGTTCCCTCAAAAAAAATGAAAATCATCTATGCAGGGATGTGTCCAGAAGGGGGGCCTCGCCACTTCACTATGCTTACGTAAGATTTGCTATCTTGCCTAGCGAGAAAGAGAAAACTTAATTTGAAGCTACTTTCTGACTTGATATCGTTTCATTTTTATATTTGGTATTGAAGGTAGAATCCTTTTTTAGGACTACAGTACTGAAGTTTTGAAGAAGAAGAATTGTTTGACCCCACCTCTGGTGACATGTTTGATTGGACAGTCGATTACCTCCACCAAGAATGTAATGTACATCAAAATAATCCTCTCAGATTTCAATTCAATATTTATAGAGAGGTGTAGAGAGGTGGCAGATCTGGTCCTCTCAGGACAGGATACAGTAACAGTTTTGCATTAAACCTTGGTATGCTAGAATTCATTATAGTTTCCATGTGAGTTGAATCCAAATAAACTGGACTTCTGTTTTGGCTTGAAGATGTTTAATTTATCATCTGAAGACTTCAAAATTTTCATATTTTGGCGTCATTCCTCAAAAATGTCTTATCCTCCATTCTTTGACGTTTTTCTGCATTCCTGTCACAATGCTGTTTTTTGATTCCCTTTGCTAATGAGTTTTGTTTCCATCATCTTCTCGTTAATAACATCATACATATATTTTGCAGGGAGACATTCCTTGCAATGGGGAAGACTTCAGCTGAGGTTTTGAGCTGGATCTGATCCATTTCTAGATCCAGAACATCTTTTTTTGTTAGCATGGTGGATGTACGTTCTCTCTGATGCTCTTCTAGTCTTTTAAATGTTCTCATTGTAACTAGGAATAAAATGAAAGCTAATGTCATGTTTGTAATTGAACTTAATATATTTCATGTTGCTCCTTCTTATGTCAGTTCCACACCAGGGTCATAGGTCAAAAAAGTCTGGACACTTCCTGGTATCTGGTACTGAATCTCAAGCTCCCTCTCCTGGGCATTGGAATAATAGAGTGTGAGTACAAGGTTATAGCAAAACACCGTTTTCCTTTTGTTCCTCATTAGTGTTGGACAAATAACAGCAGTCCTCTCTACATTTCTGTCTCCTTTGGCTGCAACTTTCTGCAAGATAAATTAAAATCTACCCTTGAACTAACAATTTGAAAATTACAACCAACTGAAATCCTTGGCTGAGTTTTGGCGTCAGTGTCTTTGTGCATATATTGCATAGCAGGATGGGAAAAAGCCCCTAATCCGATTATTGTACAAAAGCACGCTGGTGGAAACAGAGCTCGTTAATTAGCAGGATTTCTGCAGAACTCAATGGTCTATTAAATACTCCCATCAGCGTGTGTCTTGTATCTCTATGTGGAATCCATTAAAATAGCTGAACGCAAATGGAAAAGATGGTTCATTAGAAAAACAAAAAGTGTCTGTAGTTTAATCGTCTTTGCTGATGTGACCGTTACTTTTCTGTTATTATTAAATCAATAATAACAATACCTCTATTTGTACAGCACCTTTCATACATGAAATGAAGCCCAAAGTGCTTTACATACAGTACATACATAAAAGCATTTGTGAAAGTTAAAACATGTTAGCAAATAAATATCATAAAATAAGATGATAAAAATAGGAAAATGGAAGATATAGAATACAATAAAAACTATAAAAAAATAAAAGTAGCGCATTCAAAAAAAAAAAAAACGCAGGAGAGTGTGAGTGCAAGAGCTAGCTACTTATGTTTCAAAGTTTCTTTTAAAAACATCCACAGATCTAGCCTCTCTGATATTTAGTGGAAGTCTGTTCCACAACTTTGGAGCACAGCTCACAAAAGCTGCATCTCCGATTTTCTTCGTGCTTTATATGAACCTTTAATAAGGCTGTAGCAGAGGATCTCAGTGTTCTAGAGGGAACATTCGCTATTTAACGGGGCCCTACTCCGTTCAGAGAAAGAATTTGATCCATTACTTACAGGTTCTGCAAGCCTTAACATTTATCTGTTTATGAAAAATCTATTTATGTGTAATTTCATCATTCAGAATGTTAAACTTAAATAAACAAAACACTTCAACTCACACTCCAAAGTCATCGTTGGGTTGCGTTGTTTTTATGTTATCGTTCTCTCGTCAGTGTGACGTGTTTTGCGCGTTTTTATTTCTTTTCGATATTTTAGTTTATGAATGCAGCACTTGTGTTTTATAAACTTGCAAGAGTTTTCTAAGATGCGGCAAGTTGACCTCTTAGGGCCGCTCTAGTCAAGACAGACACATAGAAAATGTATGGAAGTAAGATGAAGCATGGAATAATATAGAAACAAGACTTGGTCACTTGGTCGAGCTCAGAATGTTAAGGTCATATGAATTATAGGGCTTAATTTATCAAACAGAATTCTTACCAATTTAATCTGTAGTGTGTCGAAACTACATATAACATTATTTATAAACCCTTATGTTGACATGGCAGTGATAATATCTCACATAAAGTCTAGGATTGATACATTCAAGTAAGGCTGGGGCGATATAGATTTTCCTTTATCACATTGAATCAGAAATGTGAAGCAAAACCGCTCAATGCAAGAATATTATTTTATAGGGTCATGACAATCAGACAGACAGAATCACAGTCTCATTTGGAAACAGTTGAGTGGTGTTATTATGTGGTTACACTGACAACTAATGGCCTGGCATGCGTACTACAGTGATTTCAATCTTGCTTTTTTTTTTAATCTGCTGATAGTCGTGGAGGGCCTGGAGCCAATCCCAGATGACGTCGGGCAAGAGGTGTGGTTCACACTGGACAAGTCGCCAGTTCATCACAGGACCGACACATAGAGACCAACAATCATTAAAGCTCATTCACACCTACAGCCAATTTGGAGTCACCAATTATTCTTTACTACATGACCGTGGGTGGAGGTGGAGTTACCGGAGAGAACCCACTCAAAAACAAAGACTTTGTAAATGTAAACAAGAGATGTGATTTTGATTCCCATCAAAATCACCAAGAATACAAAATTCTACTACCATTCAAATTCAAATATTATTTCAAATGAATATAAAAATAAGATAAATATCCAAATTGTTTAAGTCTTTCTAAATAAAATTATAATTTAATTTTGCTAAATCATTATTAAGCAGTTATTCTATCAGCAATGGAATGGATGGAATGGAAAGATGGAATTTTAATCGGGATGTTTTTTATGCACAGATCTTTATTTATGATGTTGCTTGTGATGTTTAATTTGTCACATTGCAAAGTGTGTCGTGATGCCATCGGCGAGTTCAAGCAGAGAGGCATCAGCATGCTTCCTGCTTTCCCCATGTGTTCAATTTCCTAAAGATTAAGAATCAGCAGGATGTCATTCCGAGGCATCGAGGCTGAGACCTGTCTCATTTACTTTTCCCGGTGCAACCACACATTATACACTCACCTACGGGTTAGAAATCACATTCTATTTTTTCTGCCCGTATCACTCCCAACTGTTGGGAGGGATATGTTACTGTTGTTATTGCGGGGTACTTTTCAGTCTCTGCACAGTCATTTTTTTAATTTGGACAGCGTGAATGACAGTCCGGGGTTGATTTTGTGCATCTGCTGAAGGCTCTTTTCATGTCTGTGCACCTCCGGTCATATGAACCCCAGATGAAACACATGATCACTGTGGGAAAAGAGACTCTGGCAACATTAAGAGGAGAAAACAACCCGATACTGAAACTTTTGTGTTTAGAACTGTGTTTTGCCCTTCAGTTGACTTTACGCAACATCTCTATATAAGACTGGCATCTCTGTATCAAGAAAACTTTTAGTGTCAAGTTGCATAAGTGAAAACAAGAGTCCAATCTTCATCACTGGTGACAGCAGCTTTGATTCACAATTGTAAAGATAACCCAAGCTTTATGACTTAATTGGCTTCCAGTGTAAACAAAACACTTATATTATGCAGTAAATGAATCCTTTTCCATTGAAGGGGAGTTCTCATATTTATTCTCCTCGGTTTGCTGTCATCATAAAAGCTTCACCCCAAAAATGAACATTCAGTCATTATCTATCCAGCTGCATACTGATGGAATGTCAGTGGAAGTTTCTTAGTCAAACAAATATTTGTTCACAGCGAAACAAATTTGCAGTATTTTCTGACTGTTTCTGTTGATGAAGATTTTGTTTTTAATTGTGGAAGAAAAAAGGCAAAGACAAAATGACTCACAGTCATCCCACAATCATAAGATTCGGGGGTCCGTCCCAACAAGCCGAGTGCCCTTGACCCTGAAACCCCAACTTCTAGTGCAATTCACAGGGGCTGCCAACTTTTCCTAGGGTGTTTTTAAATTCTTGGGGAAATCTGTATCTAGATTGGGGCTGAGGGTGGCTCGGTTGGTGGGGTGGTCTTCCTCTTATCTGAAGGTCTGTGGTTCAATCCCTGGCACCACTGATCTTCATATCGAAGTATCCTTGAACAAGATAGCGAACACCAAGCGGCTCCCATTGGCAGTTCCATTGGCAGTTCCTTTGGCAGTTCCATTGGCAGTTCCATTGGCAGTTCCATTGGCGTGTGAATGGTTACCGCTCCTGAGGAGCATATGAATGTTTGTGTGAATGGGTGAATGCTTGTGTTGAACAGCACCTTGGGTCAGACAGAGAAACAGACTAGAAAAGGCGCTAGATAAATACAGTCCATTTACCACATTCTGGCCACCTCCTTTTCTACATGCTCAGTAGGAGCCTTCTCTGTCGCTTTGTCAGAAAAAATTTCTCGAAACTTTACAAACAGAGAAAATAAAAATTGTTAGAATATGTTACGTTTCCCTTAAATTTACCAATTGACAACATGATTGGTCACTGACTTCAAACAGGACTTTTTGGATACCATTATTATACAACATCTTCATACTGACATCACTCATTTTTGTCACATATATGTGCTCAATGAGAACTTGTGATCTCTGCATACCTAGGAGTTGCATATAATACTGGATTTTAACACTGTATACATAAAACTGATTAAGATGAGCAGTTTAGATAATTCAAATTCCAACAATAATTACCACAGACAATTTCTAAGAACTCAGGCCTCACGTCTATATCACATTGATTGACAGCTGACATTGAAAGTAAATCACAAGGTGGGAAATTTGAACTCAGATTAGACATGTGTCAGTGTCAGAAAGGGCTTGGTGCTCGAGTATATTGAAACGGTTCTCCTCCTATCCTCCTCTGATAATGGCAGCCGAAATGACACTGAAATGAGTCTTTGTTCTTCCTGTCACATTAAAGCAACAGGAGGACGTTTCAGCTCGTGGTGTCATACGGTAGCGTGCTGCTACGGAGTTTGAAACCACCGACTCATCTGAGTGGGTGAGAGATCATTAGACTAGAGTACCCAGATTTGCATAAGGCTGTGGAATAGTGAGATGAAGTCAAAATGGCTGGGATCGGTTAATGGAAATGCATATGTGTCTCAATGTAAATAAGATGGTGTTACAAGCCACGCTTTATTACAAAGATAGACTCAAGGAATTTAAAAACCACTTGTTCACAAATGTATATCCTTGTATACATGATAAATATTTGTACTCTACTTGCTGATTTTGCTCCACAGTTATAAGCCATGTCTGCAAGGTGGCGTATTCACCTTATTGCCAGCAACGGGAGGCAAGACTGACGGGCAATATTAAACATGTCCGCTACTTTGACATGGAAGCATTGGGTGAAGAAACGTACGGGTGACTGGTGGGAGAGGGTTATTTTGATGGGGTCCAGTGACATTGAATGGAGAGTAAATTTCCACATGGGTGGGGCATCATTGTAGGGCTATGTAGCATATTTCAATTGCTTATACGACCCGAGGCAACAACAGAATAAGTAGCGGGCCTGTTACAAATAAGTGTTGTTAATGCTTTGTTATAAACTAGATTTGGGCACACAAAAGCAAAATCTAAAAGTTTGTTTATTTTCTTTCCCCGTGGACAAAGCAATGTGCCACTTCCACCATTGCATGTATTGCTGTTATGTCTTTTGGCGCCTGCACAATTATCCTGGGCTTACAGGATTCAAGGTCAGACATAACACGAAACAGTATTCCAATTTATTTAGGGGTTGGGTTTCTCAAAATCTGGATAAGGTCTTATCCTGATCGCTTAAATGGTGAATGATGACGTCGTCGGGTTGCGTTTATTCTGCTATGAGAGGAGAACATTTTTTTTATTATCCTTTAGCGCCTTCGACTGTTAATCTCTCAAGGAGCTTTGCAATAAGCATAGCAATGCTGTGAGCACATTTTCGTTTTAAAGCCAAATGATAATCGAGAGCCTGAGATCTTAGAGGAGATGACGTGGAGTAAAATCATTGCAGTCGAAACTGCGAAAACTACAAACCTAATAAGTTCATTGCAGATCCACCACTTTTCAAAATGGACTGTAATTTGACTGACTGGCCAGAGCCGCTTGACTTTGAAATAAACAGCAGGAGAGACTGTCATGGCAGGTAGGTCAGAACACCGGTTCTCTGAGGATGGAGGAGAAAACTGATTATTAGAAATCTGGATCCTCAATTAGATATACCGAAGATATTGAGCCGTCTAGATGTCTACCATGAAGGTTGGATGATGATCTGGCGATGAGTGGAGGTAGCAGTCGGGGTTATGAACTGCAGGGTTAAATGGCGGATTAAGATTCAGGAAATTCAGGGCGAAAGGAAGCCATGGTACCAACTGAACACCTGGTTAATCCACAGTTAACAACAATTCCAGCAGATCAATCTCCTCTTCCCGCTGAACATCTGCTGGGTGGGAAGGAAGCGTGCGTATGATTAAAGTCGCCGTCCTCTGAATGTGACCCAGCCTGACCGTGGCAGCACTCCAGATCTGCTGAAGACGACGCTTCAGTGATGCAGTCGGTCTTTCGGCCGACATGGGAGTTTTCTGTTCGAGGCGTCGCTCCTTTCTCTATAAACCTTTTCCCCATCAAGTGCCGGCGTCTAATTCACCTGGCAGCTGACTCAGCATTATATAAGACATCCCAGTGTTTTTACAGTAAAACGGAAGCAGCAACCCAGCGTGCCGGGGGCTCTGATGAATCAAGCAGCCGAAAAGATCAGCAGAACTTCTAAGAAACTTAACAATTTATTTTGCGGAGAAGCTCAGACTTTAGGATGCCTTTAATTGTTGCACCGGCAATCGGAGTGAATGAGAATAATATAAAATATTTGTCTTGAAAATCTAAAAATCTATATCAAGCTTCAAGTATAAAATCCTGCCATGCTTTTGTCCTCAAAGAACAACACAGAGCAGTAAACAAATATGGGACACCGTCCTGATTTCTGCAATTTCGGTTTTCTTCGTGTCGGATCTTCCAACAGAAACTTGCCTGCTTTCAAACTAAATCCAAAAACCATACCAAACATGCATGAATAACTGGTTTCTGCTGGACTAGACACACCCAGACCTGATTACTACCACTTCTATTCAATCACATCATCACTTAGATAGACCATTAATAGAAGCGTGAAGATGCCTCGTAGGTCTCAACAGTAGCACAATATGCCAAAACCAAAGGAAATTCCCGAGGAGGTGACGCAGAAGATTATTGTATTTTGATTATGCAACTGATTACACTTACAAAAAAAATAAAAATACGCCTCACGAATAATGGTATATAATCTATTTGAATGCATGTCATTTATTCAAATAGATAGCATTACATTTTACACACTTCTCTCTTTGGTATTCACACTTTAATGTAGTAATTTGAGATATTTGTCAAAGTCAGCATACATGAGCCACACACACTTCTATTTTAAGTATAGTAAGGGTGAATGATCATTTTATCTTTGTTTGATAAAAACAAATCAAGAATCACATATGATGCATAAATGTAGAGACAAAAGATTCTGTGTCAACTTTATTTAAGGTTAATCAGGCTGACAGTAACTGTAACTGGTTGATCAGCGGTTGAGTGATTATCATTTTCCAGATTTCTACATTTTTCAAAGCACTTTATGTCATGTAAATACAGCTGTGACTGTCACATCCCTCAGAGATTCGACGTCCTCACTTCTACACACAGGCCTCTTTTTCTTAAATGAACTTTATCGAAAACGTCAAAACTTTTTGCACATATACACCAAAATAAACATATTGTCTTTGCAAGCATCTGGGACTTTAAAGATTCCTTCATATGTGGTATTCTTTGTTATATAATAGGTCTTTTCCCCTTTAGCTCAACATTTTTAGTCACTATTTCTTATTTAAAAATGTGTAACACTTGATTTATTATTATAGTTTATAGTATGACCCAGTGACAGCATGTATATTCTAGAGTAAGGGGCCAAGGATGGAGCCCTGGGGGACACCACTGGTCAAATAGGCCACAGAGGAGGAGGAATTTAACATAGCTAATGATAAAGTTGTTGAAATAATTTATGTAAAAAAAAAATTCTAACTGTTTATACTGTTAAAGTAATAATTTTAAGAAGTATAAAATACAAAGACTATAATTGCTTAACTGTTTAACGATTTAGTCCAAATTTGGTGCATATGATTTGACATTATGAGATCTATCGTATATATCTAATATTTGACTGTAATAGTTCATATTTTACTCACTAGGGGTATCTTTTTTTAATGAAAAACACAATTTTTTATATTACTTTAGATTTAATTTAGAAGTTCAATCCGTGGTGTTGCTTTTAGATTGCTTGGGGATTTGGGGCCTTTACGGGAAATACCCTTGATTTTGGGGATGACAGCATAGGGCGTAGTTCTAGTTTGCTAACGGCTGCTATCAAAGCTCCGCTCAGACATACCCGTGATGCTGCAGTGAACATACTATAGATTTTATAACTAAAGAGGGGGCGGGGCTCCATGGTCCAAGGAGCAGCTCAGCTCAGAAGATTTTTCTCACTTTCCTCTTCCATCTGACTCTGGAGAGAAGAAATCTAATTACTCTGGACAATTCCCTCGTGTACATGCTAATCTGTATTGGTTTTGACTATTCTTAATCGATCCAGCCGGTTGTTTGACAGTTCACCAGAGTGAAATTTTGTAATAAAGGAAGATGCATTCAACACGTATGTTGTTGCATTTTCAAAGAGGCCAAGATTGAAAAGAGATTTTCACAAGATTTGGGGAGTCATAGAAAACCTTATTTACATAGCACCTTTAAAGGCCTTTTAAGTGCTTTATAATTGATTATAGAAGCAACAGAAGATTAAAAAAAAGTATGTTGATGATGCAGAGACTAATGCAATCCATTCAGAGCATAAAAACATCAACAATAAAAGATTGGTAGTGAAGAAAAAAAGACTTAATTCCTGCACTTTTTTATCTTGAGATTATTTTTTTCTACACTGGTCCTTGTAACAACGGCAAAGCAAATTGTAAAATCAAAAAATCATTGGTGGAACTTTGTCAAAACAAAATTGACACCTCCTTTCTTATCCTATTTATTATACCGACTACAAGCCATAACCTTAATTTTCATCAAAACAAGCTGTCCTCGCAGATGGATGACTGACATTGCTCTCTATGGCTGCGTTTAAACTGCAGGAAAAATGTGGCTCAGGACTGATTTTTTTCGCTCATCATTTGAGCAGCACAAACCACATGGAGTCTGATCTTTTTTCGATTCCACAAACGAGATTTAAGAAAATAAATCTTGATTGAGCATCAAGACTGGCAGTCTGAATGTATGCGGTTTGTGTTTTCAAACTGTTTCTATTGAACAGTCCATTTCAGCCTGTGGTGTAATATCCTTGATAGCAGTATTTCACTAAGTGGGTCTAGGGAACCCCCATGGTCCCTTAAAGGTGTAACAGGGGGTTCACAGCAAAACATGAATATTTATTTTGATTTCAATCGAAGTTGATATAATGATAAAATAGGGCTATTTTGAACATGGTCCCATACACGTTCTCCAATAAAACATCTAAAAGCTAAAAAGCCTTAAAAACCACTGGACCAAATGCTATCAAATGGAAGTGGAATTCTGTGGTACCATTAGTGGCATTTTAGGAGTCTTAGACTTCAAAAATTTAAGAACCAGTGCTTCATTCAGTCATGAGGTGGAGGTGATGAACTTCGCCGAATCTTAGCATTTCTAACAGTCCGAACTTTCAAAGTATCGTCTTATTAGCCAGGATATAATCACCTGTTTGCCCGTTAACCAGTTTACCTATAATATAGGTTGCCTCCAATCTTGCTTGAAATGTGTGATATTATATCATAAACATGTTAATGGACATGTATATTTACATTTTCTGATGACCTCCACATTATATTAAATACATTATCTTTGTATTGTTTTCAATTGAGTGAGGATTTTGATATTTACTCAATTGAAAAGCCTTATTTCTTTCAGTTTTAATTTATTGATGTGATAAAAATATGTGCCCTTGCTGATTCCCTCAAACTGAAAGTAATTATTCCAGATGCTGCTTATGCTACAAGCAATCATAACTGCAAATCAGGCATAACAACAGAAGGCTCAGGCAAAATTATGCAAGAAAATTACTGTTGGGATCCATGAAACAGATTGCTGGTAATGTTCCAGGAAGCAATGAGGTGCCTCACAACTGCTCCACCTGAAAGAGTCTGTGGAGAAAACGTCTTAGCAGGAGTCACAATTAAGAAACTGTTGGTCATTTTGATTCTGGAGTAACAGGCAAACCTGCAGCAAAACCTTTAGAGTTTTCTTTCATTGAGACTTACAGTGCCATAAAGCAGCATGCCAACAAATCCGTTTAGCACAGCTTTTGGAGAATTAAAACACATTCATTGAAAAATTGCCTTAATTTAAAAATGATTTATAAGAGCCCAAATTGCACAAGAACCATCAAGGCCGCTTTTCCTTTCATCTAAATAATTTGCAGCCCGGAGGGAAAGATCTCTATCTAGAAAATTTCTATCTTCTCCTGATTGTTTGATCTTTATCTCAGGAACGATTTAATACATAAAGCACCTTAGTCACTGTTTCCTCCGGACTGATTATTGCCTGGCTCTGAAAGAACATCCCCTTTTGTTTTTTTTTTACACCAAAACACAATGACTAGTGTTATTTTGAGGGATTTGGGCCAGCAGTGGGACGTTTCCAGCTGCTCCAGTGTTTTTGTAGAACGAGTGGGTGTTGTGGAAAGCCTCCACCCATTCAGGAAGACACGGCAGGACTGTGAGGTGCAGGCTCACAGCCATCTGGCAAAAAAGAAATGTCTATATGCCAAGCTCCGAGAAAGATAAGGGTGTCACCCCATTTATTTTCATTTCCTGCTTGGGGTTTCCAGCCGAGTGCCAAGATGTGCACCGCATCATTTAAACGAGCTCTGAACTGAGGATCTTTGCTGCAGACTTCTGCAATAAATTGCAGATGAGCAGCCTGTACTTTAACTTCAGGGAAGTTTTCGCCCCCCCCTGAAACACTGCAGAGCAATGCTGCACAGCAGGCGCTGCCTGAATGCTCTGCAAATGACCTTAAGAGGTTATATTTTGACACATTTGAGAGATTTTGTTCTGTGTACGGAGACGGAGAAGGTTTGTGCCTCATTAAAGGAGCTACCTGACGACAGCTTTCCTCGGCATTCCTTGGGAATTGACTGTGTGTTTTTGTGAATAATGAGGTGAAACACTGGAAGACAATTTATGTGGCGAGCAAACTACAGCAAATTTAATGGAGCTTTTTGTTTCTAACAGAGGCTCTGTGACCTCAATAAGAAATACAAGCATTAAAGTAAGAAGGTTCATGAGTGACTTTGGATTGTTCTGCATCTGCTATGTCCCCATGTTTTGGATCTGGAACATTGACTTTCATTTTCTTTCTTTCCCAAATTTGCTGCATATTAAATGACTCGAGGGCATCTATCTTGTCATATTTCACCCCGGTAGTTCAAATTTTACTAACTAGGGGGAGCTCTTTTCCGACAAATGAAGTTTTCGTATATAACATCCTAACCGATTTTCCGCCTTGTGTTTATCATATTTTACCCATATTTATCTAATACTTCATATTTTACCCACTTTGGGGAGCTTTTTCTTACTAAACATACTGCAGATATAACTTCACATTTAACAATCAGGGGGATTACTTGTACGACAAAGATGATTTGGGACTTTTCGGATATACCCTTGCTCGGCGGGACCACAGCGTAGGCCCAGTTTTTACTTAGTGATTTTAGTCTTGTGTGTGGCTTCCATAGGACACATAAATAAAATCCTAACAGAAAATAAGCATACATAAGTTTGCTGCTGATTTCCTCTCCATTCGCTCCCCCCACTAACCCCTTTTCCTTGTCTAAAAGCCACATCTTTGGCTCCTAGGCTGTGTGTTTACGGATCATCTATGTATATCTTATGCTAACCCAGTGGGTGAGGTCATGCGCGAGACTCCACAGCCTTCCTGTCCACTGTTGCAGCTGGAAGTCTGACTTTTGCTCTTAGTGTGCAGCAGCCAAAGTGCTCAGGGGAAGAAAAAAAAAGGGCAGAGGAATGGCCGCGCCCTGAGAGGCGAGCTGCTGCGTTTGGATGGATGGTCCTCTAACTCCCTAATTGGATGGTGTTGCATAAGCACCACTCCCCCAGTGGACTTGGATAAAAACACAGTGAGAGTGCTTACAAGGATGCACAGCCTCAGAGTGTACGGTGTGGTGAACAGTGAGATTCTCGGGCTCAGAGAGAGGCTTGAGAAGTAAAACTACATAAATAGTGTGGTTTTCCACAGCAGCTCTTCAATACACAACAAAATAACAAACATAACAGTGTTGTTTCTAAGCCTGATGGCATCAAAATTCTAATTGGTAGCAGTGACTCCCTCATTGAGCCAAATGTTTTTCCTCGCCAGCAGTTCAAATTCGTGTTTCCAGATATTCAGAAGATTTAGAAGTCATTATTACAACGACTTCTTCAGAACTGCTCTCTTTTTCTTAATGTTGTCTTTCAATTCAGTTCATTAGTTGCTGAATCTGGCAGCCTCGAAGCGACAGTCGGTGCCGTCTCATCCAATAAGAAGCAATGAGGAAGGTCATCACAGGGCTAATTTGAAGACAAGCTGGTGTGTTTTGTCTTCTTTAAAGTGAGCCTGGTGCTGAGCATGAACCAGTCTGAGAAGACTATAATTAAAACTTGCTATGTTGTTTTTATTTGAAGTTTTTAAAATTCCAATGAAGTCAGTGTGTTGAAAATTCTACGCAGCCTTTGGATGACAATGTGTTGACAAAAGGTCACGTTTAAGTATCTGTGAAAGAAAGGAAGTCATATGTTCATGAAAAGTATGGAAGTATTGTTATGCATGAGTCATAAAATGTTTATGATGAATACATGATTCCACATTTTTGCAAAGCAATTGTAAATATGAGCTAGTTGCCTTCATCATTGCCAAACTATGCTCTGGTTGCAACAATCCAACGATTGATGATCTTGATTAGGATTGTTTTGTCTTCGCATAGCCTGGGAAGTACATTTTTTTAAAGTGTAATTCAATTTAAAAAATGACAGTAAAGTGCTTTACTGTCCTTGTGCCGTTGCCAGAATACATTTCCCCTCAGGGGAATAAAGGATCATCTTATTTTGTCCTGTGGTTCTGTGTCACCACAGCAGTCCACATATGAATAGATCACGTAAATACTGAATATTCTACCGCACTATGATTTATAGGTTTCTCATCTTAAAAGCATCAATGATGGTGGGAGAGAGGCATCAAAAACACAGACAACCTGCCCCGGTGTCCCTCATCTGTTTTCAAACCCTGTCTATAAGTATCCTCCTTTTTTTCCCCCTAGAAATACAGTTCAAACAACTATGAACAGGAAATGACTGTGTTGTATTTTCTGCAAATTTACAAGTCTGCTATGTATTACTTGTTATTATTTGCCCTTCTGTCGGCAGGCTTTGAAAAGTGGAAATCCTTGAAAGGTATTTGGCAAGGCTGCTAGTGCAGGTGTGGAGAGGGAACAAGAGGCTTTTGATTAGGGTTTATTACTCTGTGACCAAATACTTTCTTTTTCTTTTTGCGATGGGCTCAGAGGGATGATCAGAGCACCTCAAAAGGCTCAACTACTCCCTCGGCTTGTTACTGGAGGATATTTTGGTTTGCTGCACCAAGAACTCCTCTCTGTTTGCTGTGTGAGTAGTGTGATGAAAAAGGAAGGCAGGCTGTGTGCACCATGATTAAATAACAGTGAGGGAGAGTAGCCTAAAGGATTATGAAGTACAGATAGAGGAAAGAGATATAAAAGGTAGCTGATCACTTTGATATATGGAATTATTATTGCAGCTTGTGTTTGCAATCTCTGGCTCCGATCCAACATCTGAGGAGCATGCTGTGCAGGAAAATAACAGATTTCCTGGACCACTTCACTTCGCCATGACTGCAAAAACCCAGGCAAAAAAAGGAGGGGACAAAGGAAACAGTAAATATCATGAAAAAGAGACAGACACTTGGATATTTTTTTTAGACGGTTTCTTTCTTTTATCACCAAGTGAGGGTTTTAAGGCTGAAAGGAAACATTCAGTAAATGACAACGAAGGTGAGGTGGCTGCATAAGTACACGAGCAGCATCCTCTTAGAATCAAAGAGAAAGCAAGGCCTTGGAAATGAAGGATATTCTGGCACTGCATTGAAAGGGAGATTATCCCAAATTGTTCCTTTCAGCTCGCTTAAGCTGTCCTCTTCTGTGTATACCTATAGCATGAAAGACATTAGAGAAGCAGTCTGGGTTTATCAAGAAGCAGCATTAGAGAACGATTGGACTGCATGGCTCTAGTCTTGCCCACTGCCTGCAGTATTCAGTAATAGAAAGCCCAAAGCTCTGCCAAGCTCATTTATTAGAGTTCTACTTCTTGTGGAATTCTAGTGAATGAACTAGGTCATCAGTTTTCATGCCTGGTAAACTCTTTTCATATTGTGGCTACCAAAAGGGGTGGAAACCAGTGATGGAGCATGGAGTACAGTGCTATGGCGGCGGCTGCCAGAGGGCCCCTCTAATCATGAAGAAGAAGAAATAAGCTGTTAACTGGATGAGCATGACTGATGTGTGGGGGACATCCTAATAGTTTCATCAGTCCTTATGTGTAAGAGAGACAAACTGAACTAATCAATCTTGACGTCTTTTCAAACAATGAATAAATCGGCAACAGAATCATTTTTCCATATGTTTGCCAATGTAAGTTAATCTCTCTGTTGGAAAAATCCATTCAGCACAAGTCAGTAAACTATTACCAACATTATGTATTTTGACCAAATGTCTGTGCGTCCAAGGTGAAAGCACTTCAACATTGGTTCAAAGTTTTTTTCGTTTTCATTTGCCCAAACTGTGAGATAAACCCATCACTCAACTCTGAGTGGTGTTATGCTGTATTTTGAAGGTTTTTTGTTTTTCCCTAAAACACAAACCATCACAATATTTCAACAAGGAGACAGAGAATGATGAAAATGTAAATGTTCATTACACCAGAGGGTACGTGATGATTGGTCCAGCAGGAAGTCCTTGGTGCTCAGACTCTTTAAGGAATGGTGGGTATCTGCCTTGGGAAGTAGCCTGGTATAGCTGCTCTTGGTGTTTGGATACTGGTGATGGTGGTGGTGGCTGATGACTCTGTTGAGGCTAATGAATGATGAGGATGATGGGCCTTTGGGGACAGGAACTAGATGAATGGAGAGAATCAAATTTTAAAAGACGTCAGCAAGATTAGGCTGATGATAAAGGTGTGTCACCTGACTGGATAGATGTGGTCGGCTGTTGAGCAAAACTGATATCAGTTGACATCCCAGGCTGGGAAATGGGTAATTCAGACTGAGCATGAAAACAGAAAGCTGAGAATAATTGAGAGGTTTGTGGCCTGAGTCTGCAAGGGATAGTCTTCCTGAGAGCTTCATCGCTGTATGAGGGAAAGAATAGCCTCAATATCACATGATACAGAATTGTATCCATTATCCAAGCTTTAAAGAAGTTTTAAGAATAATTTGCTACTTTTACAGACTGTTTTAAAGGAGGCCCTGCTGTCTCATTATTGCACCTCACTGCCTTTGTGAACGTTACAAAGATTGGGGCGTCATTGTTGTTCTATCTCTACGGTACCAGAATGATGGATTGAGACAAGGCAGTAAGTGTCGGGAAGTGTGATGTTTTAATGGCTATCGTGTGACCCAAAGACAGAAGATTTGTAAGCAGAAAATAACAAATAGATGCTAATTAAAAGTAGAGGAAAATGTTTTTAATATGGGTAGAGCAGCTTTTATGAAGCGTTTACTCTAGATAGAAGGTAAACGATTGGTTTTTCCATGTTATTTCTTTTTTTGCAATGAATCGTCTATGTAAGACGTAACACTAGATGGTAATGCGGCTGTGTTCTACATGAACAATCTCTTTGTCAATATAGGCTATTATATCACTTCTTTCTGCCAAGAATAAATTCATCCAAAATTTAAAATAGACCAAGGCAACCAACGGCTGAGTATCTGCATTATAGTAATATTTGATAAATATGCATAGCCTAATAGATTAACTGGCAGTCTAAATATAACAAAAACAACTCTACCAGTACCAAACAGCGCCAGACAATGACCCAAACTAGCCAGTTATTGGAGGGAACCTAGCAGGCTCGCTCTACCCTCTTCTTTAGCTCAGCTAAGAACCCTCCTGCTTCAGCTTCATATTTAGCCCACTAACAGAAAACTTGTATCAGGCAGACTGTCAAACTTTTCCTTTTAAACATGCATCTAAATTACTGCTGTTTAATTTAAGTTACTGCGAGATTACTGCGGAGTGTCTTGCTTTACTGTTCTGTATTTGTCGACTAAACAAATCTGGCCTAACAGTTTCCAATATTTTTATCTTTCTATCTTTGCTGCATATCCTCATGAATTTCTCGACACACAAATATACATGAGAGTATTAAAACGAAAAATAAGAGTGCCATTGACAGCTGTTTCTTAGCTGTTCATGCTCTGCCTGTTTCTGCTAAAATAAATATTAATATCATTCATCAAGTTCAAATTTGGTGATTAAGTATGGTCATTATTTTCAAATTTGGTCAGTCGGGAGCAAGCAGTATAATTAATGGAAATACAATGTAAATCACACACACTCATTCTTGGCCATATCTAATGGAGACAAGACACATTACTGCAGCAACTACCCGCACGTTTATCCTAATCAAGCAGCGTAATGCAGGAGGCGTTACGGTCTTTCTGCTTCATGCAAAGAGAATCGAATCAGTATTTGGAGACACTGCCTGAGTAAAAACCACCTCAAAGCAGCTGTAACCCATTCTGTCGGAATAAAGCCTTCAGAGTCAGAGCGTGATGCAGTTTCTTGTGAAAATGATCTTGGTGAAGGGTTTAGTTTAACATGACTGGGCTTTTTGGCAGCAAGAGATCATAATATAAGAGGACAATTAATCACAGCAGAATACTATAAAAGGGTTAGGAGCATGAAGTCTCCCTTCAGAGGTTTTATATTTGATCTAATAAAATGCTCCATGTATACTATGCCAGCATTACTATAGCAAGTCTTTTCTCCATTGGTGTCGTGATCCTAAATACCTTTGGGACACACATGTGGTCTGTAAGACAATAAACTTTTCACACCAATGACTTCTATGAGTTTTCCATTTTTCGTTACTGTGCTTTGTCCAATGGTTGTTAAAGTAGCGCACAGTCACACACTGTTATTGTCAATATATTGACACATTGGCCAATAAGTAACAGATAATAATAATAGGAAGGCAGATATTAATTACCTTCAAATACTCAATGTTATTCTTATTGGCAATTTTGACTGTTTTAATGATCTGGCAAATAAGGCGGCAAACTTTTACGTAAGCCAACAATGACATACATCAATTAATTAACTTAATTGGTAACAATTCATATTGGTTACCTTGAGTTGGCTAGCTTCTATTAGCTGTTGTTAAATTCTGTCAGTTATGCATTTCATCACCAACACTTCACATCCTGTCCTGTCCTACCCGCAAGCCGGCTCACTTCTTTCTATGAAAATATCAAATCGGCATTGTTGCTACCTTCATTGATAGCTTAGAGATTGAGAAACACCTTTTCATCCAGACCAGAGAAAAACAGCAGTGACCTGTTGTGATCAGATACCTGAAAATTAAGCTGCTGTCTGTTTTTTCTGAGTGTTGAGCGGGGAGCTCAGGTTATCAAATTCTATCCCAGCATCTTGATGCATCTCATTAAACATTGCGACTTGAGTGAACCAAAAGAAGTAGCATTGTTGGCTGGAAAATAAAACCAACGCTGGTAGGGATGCTAAAACGCTCCATGAGAACTGACGATGTTCTAGCAAAGTTAGCAAAGCAAAGTTTTGGTGTGCAAAGTTTCAGTCAGGAAGACTATCCTATTGCACACCATCAAACCGGTCATGTATGCTGATTTGCAATTACCCACTTCACAGTTGTCTGATGTCAGCTGTGATCATCAGCCAACCACATCCTCCCAATATCACGACGAAACACTTTCATCATAATACCATCATTTAAATATGATTCTCTCTATTTCTCTGGTTCTGTCATGCTGCTATGCATCTCCACCTCACATATCCATCAACCTGGACATTCATCAGTCGCAGCAGAGTCATCAGCCACGTCCACCATGATAGTGGTTCCTTATATACCTTGCTGCTGCTCAGGGCCGATACCCTTCTATCACAATCCCTGCAAATTATCACATATCTATTGTAATACAAACATTTTTTAAAAGTTTTTTTCACAATGTATCACTGTGAACAATTGCTTATTTAAAAAAAATCGATATGCTTTAATTTCCAAAGGTATGGTTTTCTGTAAAAGTATTCTTCAAGCCTCAGATATGAGACCAGCTTCAATCATATATCTGTTGTAACTCCACCGCATTCGCCTGTTTCAAGCATAGTGAGAATTTTGCACACAAAGCGGGGAGCTGAAACAGGACATATATTAAAAATAAAAATATGCCCGGTTGAGATGTGATCAAACGCTGACAGAAATGTTTCAAATGCAAAGTATGTGACCTGCTTTGCTCTTCCCTGTCTCAAAAGAGTCTAACCATATTGGCAGGGATCCCAGGCCCTAACTAAATGAGAAAATCCCCCCCAAAAAAACTCAAAGATCAGAAATGTCTCTGTTGTAACAACAATTTGTCTGGTTCCACTCCACAATGGGGCTCTTGGTGCATTTACCGCAGCAGATAAATCAAATCAGTCAGGAAACAGAAGCACCTCCGTACAAAGAAGCAGCACCACAAACTGCTGTATATCCCTTAAAATAATCATAAATTTGAATCAAAAGCCAACATTTTTTAATTAAAAAAACTGAACATTATAAACCTTATCATTCTATTTGTATACAGCACCATTTGAGCTAGTATTATGATTTTTCCAGGCATTTCAGAATAGGTCAGGATTTTTCCCCGGTGTTCTTTGCCGTGTGTAGTACAGAAGGGGAACCAAGTGGTACTGATGGCCCAATTCTGCTTTGTTTTTTTTGGTGAGTATGACCGGTTCATTCTTTTTCTGGTTCCACCACAGCATCTTAATTGGGTTCAGGTTCAGACTCGACCACTCCAAAACTGTTCCATGCTATTTCCAGCTATTCATAGGTAAACTTGATCTTTATGCTCGGCATCATCGTAATGTTTCACGAGTGAGCTGTGTTTTTGTTTCACAGGCTGATGACCAGACTTTTTCATTCAGAATTGTGTAGTAGAAGGGTCAATTTCATGTCCCCTCAAATATAGCAAGTCAACATGTCTCAGCAAAGCATTCGCACAACTTTACTCTGTCACCTCCTCCAGAATGCTAGAGCTAGGTCTGCAGTCCCTCGAATGTATTCCTTCGGTTTTTGTGACTTCCTGAAAGAGCCTTTGCTTTGTTCTTGGAGGAATTTTGGAGGAACGCCTTCTAGAAATAGTTTTTAAGCGTTGATCTGTTGAGCCTTCCTAATAGCTTTGAAACTCTTCACAGATTGATGTATTTCAATGATCTTCTTCCTCATGGGCCTTACTTATAGGACTTATGAGCCCACATCAAACCTCAGAAAATGTCTGTTTTTTGAGTGCGATCAAAGTAGGAGATACACACAAAAAAGAAGAAACCAGGAGGAGCACATTTCTGTAAAACTACTCATAGACAGTGACTTGACACAGTCCCTCTCTCCGCCTTGGAAACACAGTCAGTGTGAGTTGGCCTGTGATGCTTCACTGCACTTCTGCAGATCCAGGTAACTAGGCAACAGCCCTGCTTGCCGACAGAGGTGGGTTTGCAGAGGATGCTGCAGGGAGACTCTGACTTTTTGAGATTCTCTTCTTGCGTCACTCTAATACTATAAGAAGCTCGACCGGTGGGATGCGAAGGGGTTTTGCTCCAAGCAGGATCGCCAGCCATTTGTTTTAAATCTTATTTTTTCTTATGAAAAGGAAATATCCTTTCAGATATTTTCCGGCTCAATGAGGTTGCTAGTTTCCTGGCTTTCCCAATCTGCCACCTGGATACTCGAGTAGTGAGTGGGGATTACTGGCATATGGTGCGGGACATGGTTGAAAAAGACGTGTGCTGAGGGAGTTCCTGCCAAGAACTGGATCACATAGCAGGCTTATGATCGGTGACCCACCTTAAACCTACTTTATGTATTCCACATGTTCAGGTTCTTAGATTATTGAGTGTGATTCATTAGCATAAATCCAACAGATATGAAGCATCAATTGATGCTTTTCTGAATAAACAGTTGAAATCCACTTCGGAGTATTTACCATATGATGGTTGCTGAGTAGGCGTTGTGTCCTCTTACCTCGGTTTTCACGTTGGGGGTAAGCTCATGTACCCATCCATCGGTTTTGTTGATGTTTATTTGCTAGGTTTTAATGAAGCATGAGGAAATTATTCATGATACCATGACGTTGGAGTGTTTACTGATTAGCTGAGGGGGGCATCACAAGTATAGGTCCGAATCATGAATTTTAATAATAGGCCTGTCGTCCCCTCACGTAGGTTTGATGCCCATTCTCAGCTGTCCTTACTCTGCAGATCTGCCTCCAGGATCTTCCTTGCACTCTAAGAGTTTTTCATTTTTTCTGAGGCAGGCGGAGCTTTTTTATGCTCTGGCTGTCTCGCAGTGCAGCTTCATCGTGTATCTTGTTGTGCAGTGACAGGTTTACTCTCTATTTTGCTTCACAGTTGCCTCTGTGCTGCGCTGGTTCTCCCGGCTTGTTTGTGTATCAGAAAGTTTGTGCTCAGTGTTGATGGAATTGCCGGCATGTTTAATTCATGCAGGAGTTCATGTATAAAACAGTCTTGTCTCTGTCGGATTGACTCTTCCTCTGGCCACCTGGAGCTGAAGCCATGGCAGGAAATGTGAGGAAGCAGGTCTATTTGATCGGAGAAGCACATCCGAAAACAGCTTGTGAGGACTTCAAGAAGGCCTGTCCGTCAATCCCAGCTGTCATTCATGAAGGTCATGACGTCTCTTTCAAACCTAAAGGTTGCGCCAATACTTTACAATCTTATGGCCTGCAGTTATTTAGAGGATGCTGTCGGACACTTTCTCCTGAGGTTTGAGGACTTCCTCTGATGCGGAACACAGTGTTGATTCCAGGTTTCACTGCAGAGCTGCAGGGATTATAACAGATGCCAGAAATGGATTTGGACAAGTTATTACACATTTATGGCATTTGGAGTGGAGCAGATTGGACAAGTGTTAATGTTGGACGGAATTTTATTTTTATTATAGAGCTTTAACCCATTTTGCATTTGTCTGCGTCTTAAGCCATCCAACCACCCTTCCATCCATCCATCCATCCATCCATCCGTCCATCCCTCCATCCCTCCATCATTTTCAGGGTTACTGGTGGCTGGAGTCTGACCAGCTGATCTGGGCAAGAGACTGGATACACAAGAGGTTTTGGAAACTTACCAATTCTCCTACGTTCCATGTTCTTGGCCCGAGCAGTGACCCACGGAGCAGGGTAGAGAAGCAGAGAGGGAGGGGGAAGCCATTGCGAACAGCTAAGCTAAAGAAGCTATCAGACCTGAGAATGTCTGTAATGATGTAGATGCTTGAACAGATGAAGTTGTGAAATAAAGATTTTGATGATAATAGCAGAGATTAATGAGAGCACACACAGGGACACGGTGAATGACGCAATGATGCAACATGCTCACAGGAGCATGTCGAGCAGTTACGTCACCGTGTTATGTTCAATGACCCTCCGTGTCCTCTGAGTCCTCCACCACTGCTTTAATGCATTTTTAATGATGTGTCGCAATTTTATAGTAAATCATTCCACTTACCTCCTGGCTATGGCATATGGGCCCCGAGGGGTCCGCAGACCCCACTTTGAGAAGCCCTGATTTAAACTAACTCCTAAAGATAGCTTTAAGAAATGAAAGTTGTTCAGTTAAGAAAAGTTTTAGGTTTGGATTATTTTGATTACTATATAGTTACAGAAATATTGTAGTAGGATCTACATAACACCAGCTTATAACTATGACATGGGCTTTTAGATATAGACATATGATAATAGCTGATGTCACTGAACAGCACAAATGATATGTTTACTAACAGCAACATCAGTTACTTTATTTTTGACCTTTACTGAGTCTGACTAAATAAATTAAAATATACTAACAACAACTACGTGTTCATGGAAAAGTTCCCCTTCGTAGAATCAGAATTTCAGCCCAGTGACAAATGGAGACAAATTGAGTCACAGTGCCCTTTTCTGATTGTTTTCTCTCTCTTCAATTTAGAAGCTCCACGGTTGTCAGCTGACGCACCTGCTACTGTGCGGTCACAACGTCATCTCTGCAAAATAATTGTTTCATTTTGCGGTAATGCCAGCATGCTGATTGCATCAGGACACTGACACAGAAATTAGCTTCCGCAGAATTTGCCCAGCCGTTATCCAAACACCTTCGCCCAATCTTTTTATTTGTTCGGCAGCCTCATCCCGTGGTTTCGTGTCAGATGTGGGTTGAGGCAGAGGATTCTAGCCTGACACCTCCATTAAAGGTGACAGCGGTGGTCAGAGGTGACACGCATGCTTTTTCTCAGAGCTGTAAAGGCGCAGCTGGCAGCATACCCTGTCACCCACAATCCCCGGGGGCGGCACAGCGGTGACAGTAAGGGGCAAGAGGAGATGCTGCCCTGATGTGACACCCGCTGGATCTCTGACCCAGGTTCTTGGATGGCCGCTGGCCTCTCCACGAGTCAGCGCCGTCCGTCACCATCTGCCGTCAGCAGAGTGTCTGCTGCTTATTCCGGGTCCTTCAGACAAATCTTTCTGCTGCTGCCATTTGGATGGCAGACTACAAAAGAGCATCCCCACTGAAGAGCACTGGTCCTCAATGGTTTCCTTCAGTGTCCTGTTAGAGCCAAGCCGTAACCTTCTAGTACAAATTCACTTTTTTGTATAAGATTAGTAGGTCAGTATAGTAAAGATTAGAGCAAAAAATCTTGTAGGAAAAAAAATATAATTCAAAGGAGCATAAAAACCACTGGCTTTTTTTTCTCTTCTATATATTTCCGTTTTATACAGTCTAACACGTATCGTTATTTCAGCTATATTTAAATGTGATCTTCTTTTCACCTCCAATATGATTGATGTCAATATGATTGATGTCAGCATAAGCCATTAGTCAGCACATAAGCCATTAGTACATCAGTTTGTTAAAAACTGATGTCAAAACAGTTTAAACAGCAAAAACTGCAAAATAAACAGCAAAAAAAATCTCAAACAATAGGACATTATGTATGTATATGCATATGTATTCATACAGTTAACCAGACCAGGTTCATTCAGTGAAACTAGTGCTTTATGTACAACTATTGTATATAAGTTCATAAAACTTTACCTGTAACTAATTATCTATTGTGAAGTGTGTGTTGGCCTAACAACCAAAACAACAAATTGACTGAGGCCAAAACGCTGCATTTGGATGAGAGGAACATTAGTGCCGGAATAAAATCTTAATCTTAATTCTTCTCTACTGATAATGTCATGTTGCAATAGTAATCTCGCTCAGTACGTTGTTGCTTTTCTTATTTGCGTAGGAATCCTGCATCTTGAATAGCTGGCTCTCTAACAACAGCTCTGCTGAGAACGAGCCACTACTTCAGGTGAGAGGAGACAGGCGACGGGTTAGTGACCATGTAACTCCACTCTTCCCGTCATGTTCATGATCCGTGACTTCAAGGCTCTGTCAGAGCCCGACGTTAAGCGCATCATCCCTCCTACTTCTGCCACCCATCCGGGATTTATTTCCCTTCTCAAAGACTGCGAGCAGCACGTCAGCTCTGCAAAGTCATGCAAGGGCAGCTGTCAGAGAATCGGTACAGTCAGATTGCAAAGCGCTATGTTTATGCCAAATCATCGTATGCCTACTATGGTAATCTGACAAGTAATATGCACAAGGGGGAATATTTTTTTTCCTCTTTTACTAAGTTCCCAAACCTTTCTGGATGGCCCCCCTCGTCCTTCGGTGCTCAGCTAATTCGCCTCCAAGGAGAAGTTTTAAACCAGACACACTCCAGCCTTCTTGAGGGATAATTATAGCAGCAAAGCTCACCCTTTGTGGCAGCCAGTTGCTCCGTGTGTCTAATCTCACTTGGCTCTCACTACTCACCCTAAAGGGTGTTTTGAGGGCTAGGAGTAAAAAGAGGGAGAAAACCAGGGATTACTCCCTGATACCTGAGTGATGGGCAAGTCGCTGTGAAATCCACACACTTACGCTTAATGCTCCGGTTCAGAGAGTTTCAAGCGTTTAGCTTTAACTTGCAGAAACCCAACATTAAAGCAAAGACCTGTCGCTTCAGCTCAATGAATACATGAATATTTCGACATGTTTTTTGCTCCCTGCTGCTTGTTCTTGTAAATATCCATAGTGAAATAGTGCTGTCTTTTAGAATAATGCATAAAACGTATATTACAAAGAACGTATCACTTTCAGATTAGTCAGTTTACCAGCTACAAAACGGACCTCTTGTCAACCAAATAAAGAAGACAGCATCTTGTGCTCGTTTCCGACTTCATGATTGTTGTCCAATTTTAACATGTTTCCGTTAAATTCCTTCCGTGGGGTCTGATTGTGGAGGATTGGGTCTTGAAGTACAGCACAAATCTGTGGCACTGTGATTGCCTGCCCTGACAACGTATATCTTCAAATATAATAGAACAAAAATGTAATGTATGCTGGACGAGGTTTTAATGGTTGAAGGCCTCCACTCAGGCGACGATACTGTTTTTGTCACTCAAAAATGGCGTTTGGAGGAGATAGATTATAAATAAGTACATTTTTTAGCTGTCATGTCTTATGATGGTTGTTGCTTCATATTGTATACATGAACTTTATTTGCAGTACAATCACAACTGTTGCAACATCTGGCGGCTCCGGCTGAGACTAATTGAATAGAACGGAACTGTAAAATATAAAGCGGAGGGACTATCTAAAACTTTTAGCAATTGTTGTATTGTGGTCCTTGCTGAGGGCTTTGATGTGTAATAATCTGCCCATACTTGGGTCCCTGACTACCAAGCAGTGTAATGGGATGGAGGGGGCTGCTTCGGTGTTGGTGATTCATCATTGGAGTCTCGCTGAAAAATTAAAGACAGGGTGGTTTGCCTTTTTGTGTGAGATGCAGAATGAGCATGCACTACTCAAAACATAAGGTTTGCTGGTTTTTAAATCATTTCCATTAAATGTGGATTGTAGAGGGGGTATGTGTTATTTAAAAGTGGTATTATAGTGATAATTGCATTTCATCCCACTCCTCATGTCAGATCCCGGCGCCTGCTTTGACGCCTGTTCCATAAAGCCTGCAAAGAAATGTGAGGATTTAAGGCTATCTATCTGGGATTATAGACATATATTGATTTGTGTCTGTGGCATACGATGATGATGATCTTGATCTTGAAAATGATTTAATCATTTTCAATAACTTGTATAGTCATGGATAGATATATAGATATATATATATATATTTATATATATATATAGAGAGAGAGAGAGAGTCAAAATCTGTTTCATGGATCATTTTTAAATTTTATTCCCCGATAGTTCATTGGTTTGAGGAAGAACTGGATTGATTTTGGTAAAGGTCGGCTGTATATCTCTGAAGCTTTGTGGAGCTTTATCTCCAACAGTTTCCGGGCAATCATTTCACAACCATTGGTCAAATTTAGTCCAAATCTCTTGCATATGAATCAGTAAAAACACAGTGGTCAGACATAACTTCCTAACTGCTAAACGGATTTTCTCAAAATTGGGTGCATATGAACCCAATCGAGTAGACCTACCTTGCATATATCATATGTTTCTCTAACAGTTGATATTTTACTCACTAGGGGGAGCTTTTTTTTAAGAAATATACAGTTTTTGGGATATAATTGTACATTTAATTTGAGGGGTTCAATCAGGGTGATTGTTTCGGATTAGGGCCTTTTCTCATCTGCTGGTTCGATTTACTCCAAATCGTGGATACAGCCTTGCTGTTGAGGACGGCAGCGGAGATAATTCATGCAGGGCTGCATGTATTCAGGTCTACTTTGTACTCGCTCATATTGGGTTCACTAATTTTGATGTTCTAGCAGTTGATACAGTCTTCAGTTAATTGTGTGCACCAGTGAACCTCTGCTTGTGTGCACATGGAACATGATCCGACCTGCTGTCAGCCGTGGTTTCTCCTCAGGTGTCGGTGTCTCCTCTGGGTTTACTGCTGTTTCAATCAGAGTCACTCCGACAGTAATTGCTGTGATGTGAACAAACCTTTTCATGTAGGCCTGACAACAAGAAAAGAAAAGAAGAGATACAGCACCTCCTAATATTTTTCTTTAAAGGAAAGTAAAGGAAGATGTTTAAATTTCCTGCCTCTTAAGTCAATATTAACTACTTAAACTAATTAACTTTCTTCATAAATAAGCTGTCTTGTACAAAATAACCTTTTTAATTGCTCTTCCGTTAACTTTTTTCTTGTAATTGTGGACGCTCTGTGAGGAAGACGTGTAAGTTGCCGATTTTTTCTATTTTCATTCCTGTATGTTTTTGACATTTATAGTTCTCTTTCCCACTTTACATCATCATGGCGGCTCAAGTCATTCAATATCCTTCACAGCCTGAAGATGAGGAATATTTGCAGTTCTCCTGTCGGTTTAAGTGTGAAGACGTGGGCGAACATGATCGGTATGCGGCAAAAAGATGAATCCTACTGCATTAGATTTGACTTTTTACTGAAGATGTTTTGTATTATAGGGAAAAAATTAGATCCTATGTGGAGTTTGCGAGACATTATAAATAATTTTTATTGTTTGGATTTGAAGATATCTTTAAGACAGTTATGGATGTATTTTGTGAAGTAAAGAAAATAAAATGTATTGACCTCAAGGGGAAACTCAAAACCCGGCACATATTAAAGTCTGTTGCATCACACATAATAAGATTTTCTTGGTAGCATGCTTTTAAAAAAAAACAACATATTAACAATAAAAATGGATATGCTAAAAACTAAATTAGTAATGATAGTAATAAAAGGATGTGCATAGTGCTTGACCATGAGTCATCCTTTGCTGGGCTGCATTAAGATTTTGAGAGACGGCAGCTTCAGGCGGTTTGGACTTTGACAGGATGGATTAGAGGATGTGGCGATTCTGCAAAGATTTTTTTTTTCTTTGCTTGTTGTAAGGCGGCCTGCTCATTCAGCTTTGTAAAAGTTTTTTTTTTTTCCGGGGTTTATTTTTATGGCTGTTTGTTTTTGCAAGCTAGCCAATCTGATTCCCAGCTACATCTTTCATTTCCCAACCCCTACTGTATTAACAGAACAAACGATGCTGATTGCTTTGAAATAGTGCGGCTGATATGGTTTGCTTTACTGTTAATCTCTTATTTCCACACGATATAAGATGTTGCATGACAAACACCAGAGGGGAACATGGCTAAACAAACCTTGGCATTCGGATATTACACATTCCTCGCTCCTGTGGGCCGTTGTCTTATCCCCGCTCGCTGTACGTGTTGTGCTGGACATATGGTGACCATCTGCGGAAGCCCAGGGATGTCAGAATGTTGTAGCTGGGAGATATTCTGGGGCCTGCGCATTTAACCCCTTCAGCGCTAGAGAGAGAAAAGATGACTGACTGTTTATACGATCTAACACCGGAGCAGCTGGTGTGGGAACGACAATATAACACGACCACTGACTGGAAAACAAACAGAAACCCTCTATTAAACTATTCAACTGTATTCTCACCTCTAGCAACCATTCAGGAGATTTTGGCAGCTGATGTTGAGAAATTAAGGTGCAGAGGTTTTCACGATGCATAGCTGTCGTCCATTCACCTGAGAATTCTTGTCAGGAGTTCAGCATCCCTCCCCATAAATGATTGGTCCGGGTCCAGCTGTGCTTATTTGAGGAGTTTAATCAGGGGAGTTTATTGTTCAGCGGAAGGAGAGAGAGCGAGAGACAGAGAGAGAGAGAGAGAGAGACAGACAAAAAAAGAGAGATACAACGAGGGGACAAAGAGAGACAGAGACAGAGAGAAACAGAGACAGAGAGAGAGAGGGGGACATAGAGTGACAGAGAGAGAGACAAAGAGAGAGAGACAGGGACACAGAGACAGAGAGAAATAGAGAGAGAGAGAGAGAGAGAGAGAGAGAGAGAGAGAGAGAGAGAGAGAGAGAATTGAATTTTAAAAGTATTGTTTATTTTAAACACTTTTTATTCTCACTGTCAAAAAATCTATTTTTAAATCATGGAAATACAAGAAATAAACACATATAGTACTCAAGCCCCAAAATTACATAATCTCTATGGTCTATGGAAATGAAACCATTGTTAACAGCCAATAAGCCAGAGACTTCCAAAACATCCTGAATTAAAGTGACATTATCACTTATTATCCTGCCAGGCACACAGTATGTCTGGTCACTGTGAATGATGGAAGCCATCACCTCTCCCATTCTAGTGGCCAGGACTTTAGACATTTGTAGTCTGTGCACAGCAGGTATACTGGCCTCCAGTTCTTCAAGTCCTGTAGGACTCCTTTCTTGGGCATTATAGTGATGAGTGCTGCAGCTCAGAGGGAGCTGGCCTCTCGACACTGTCGGTTATGACCTCCAGCAGGTCCTCACCTGGCACAGCCCAGAAGGACTTGCAGAAGTCAGCAGGGAGACCATTGACTCCAAATGCTCTTCCATTTTGTAGACTCATCTGGGCAGCAGATGCAGCCTCCGCCTTTACATTGTCCTCAGCGTCAACCTGTGGTTTGTAAAAACTACTGCACACTTCAAGATTTGTATTCAGTTCACTTTTAAAAAAGATCTCTATAATATCTTGCTGAAAGTTTTCTAATCTCAAAGGTATCTGAGATTGTAGAGCCACTGCCTTATCCCAAAGAGTGAAGATGCTTTTTTTGCCCATTTTTCGTCTTTCGTCCCAAAAAAAAATTGAAAGGGGGGATCCATCTGTGTGATGTCCAGGAAACACGACCGGACCAGAACTCCCTCTGGTGTAGTACCCAGAAGGTTGGCCATAGGCAATTTTTTAGATTGAGGGAGTGTATAAACCCTCGACCTGCTGTTGAGTCTGCTGAACTCTGCGGATCCACTATCTGTTAGATGTCTTTAGGGACATTATGAGTAAACTGTTGGATTTACATTCCTTGTGTGTAATCCCAAAAAATTCCAAAGCTTCTCTAAAAGTCTTGTCATGAAGCAGGCCAGCATTAAAAGCCAATAAGCACTTCACAGACACACATTTTTTTTTTCTTATAAAGAGACATGAGACCAGATCATGATCAGACAAACCAACTGGGCTATTGTGACAAAGGTTAAAAATGCTCCTATGATGGTGAAATAATAAAGGTGGTCCAGCCCGGCCAGAGATAAAACTTTGTCCTTAGAGTGACTCCAGATGTACCGTATGATCCTGATGGAATGTTCTCATCACATCAGACAACTCATGTGTGTCAGTCAACCGTCTGAGTCTGTGAGATGAGGCAGAATGAGGCAGAATGAGGCAGAATGAGGCTCTGGAGGATTTCTGTCCAGATTTGGGTCCTCCGTAAAGTTAGAATCCCCCCATAAAAACAAATACTCATCACCGCTACAACCCCTGATGGTGTCAAACAGGACACTCAGTGCCCCCATTCTGTCCATAGCATTGGTTGGTACATAACCATTAAGAAAAAAAACATTTAAATATTTATATTTAGCTTTAATTTTCAATAAACAGCCCTTAATAATTTCCTTTACAAGACAGGAGGAGGGCAGGAAATCCCTGGAAATGACAATCCCCACTCCTCCACTACAGCTGGACCCATGACTGAGGATGTCTTCCGCCTACACTCCTTCCTCCGGTCAACTTCATTCTCCACATTCTCCTGTATCAACATATCTATTTTTCCTCAGCTCCTCAGTTAAAAAAAAACTGCTCCTTTCAAATCATCCCGGGCTCCTTTTAGATTTGAAGTGCTTACGTTAAATTCACACATGGAGGGAGCGTTTTTGACGCCCGCCTGCACCACGAAAAACAACAACCATATAATTAAATCCTTCTATTTTCATTTTAAAGTTAAATTTAGATTTAGATCATCGGTCTGATCTCCTGGGAGAACAGGAGTGAAGGGGTCGTGTGTGACTACGCCTGACTTAACCACCTCGCTAACCTTAGATGTACTGTCCAGAAAGTCACTACACCTCCGCTCATACGGGAGGCAGACTTCAAGCTGCCGTAACCCACCACCTCTCCAACCACTAAAACGGCCTCTTCACTGAGCATTTTACAGACGGCACAAGTTTGACAGCATGGCGACGTGTCAGCGTCTCAAACTCTGGGCCACCATCCACAACGGGCATTTTTGCCACCAGAGCCGATAGCAAACGGATTGGGACACACTGCAACTGCACACGAACAGCAGTTACAACTTTCAGGAATTATACAACAGAAAAAGATTACAAATATTAACACATATAGAAAAGCAGAAAGATTGAAAAATGACTCACAATGCAGCTCCACGCCTCGCTCACTTCGCCATTCACTTAGAGAGAGAGAGAGATGGCTGGCATCAGCTGGAGTTTAAAATCTTCAACCGGCTGAGTCCCTCACTCAATGACACATTTAATGTGTCTGCACCGAGGAGAGGAGTGGAGAGAGCATCCATTACAACGTTCAATGAAAGTTCAAACAGTCATAACCACATGTTTTACAGATTATACACATATTACACACATACAAAAACAGCCATTCATGGATTCTGAATGCATATTTGCAGATTACTGTCTATATATATATAAAAGAAAGTACAAAAGAAAAGAATACTCTGCAGTGTAAACATCCAAACGCTGCAAGTTGGTCACTTCTCTTCAGGCCAAAAGGAGAGGATAAGTCCTAAAAAAAGAAGATTATGGTGTAGTGACTACACCATAATCTGGTGCATGTTGCTCCTCCGACTACACTGTAGTCGGAGGAGCAACATGCATGACTTCCTGGTTCGCAGCTCCCTTTTTTTTTTTTTTTACTATCTTAGCACATCCATCACTTTTTCTTTTCCCTTGTATTCTGTTGCAGTATATGTCTCCTTCAGAGTCATTGTTGATCATCCCCATTGTTCTTTCACACTCCCTTGATCATCCCTGTCATTGCTCCTGCTCTTTCATCGTGGCATCAGAGCGCCACAGCAACGCTGGGATGTGTGAAATCACTGGAGGCCGGCCGCTGGGCTTCAGCCAGTCACAGCTGTGTGACCTCAGCCACTTCCCAACCTCCCGCGACTGGCTGCCTTGCCCCTCAGCCCAGTGACCCGTGAGCGCTGCATGGCCACATCAGCCATGTCGGCATCCGTAACATCAAGACTCAGTCACATCGCCCCCAAATATAGAGCTGCCAGTCCAAATCTGCATTTAGAAAAAAACAGAAAAAAACTTATATCACAGCGATTGTGTGTGTCCAAGTGGATTTTCATGCTTTTGAAAAAAAATATCACCAGGAGTAAAGGTGCTGCTATATTTCATAGATTAATAAGTGTGTGTTTTTTTTATGCTCCGTTTCATACAATAACAATCTGTGGCAGAGGTGATAAATATATAATAATAATAATAATAATAATCTTTCCTTTATTTATCACATGTTACATGGTCATGGTAAATATGTTTTTTTTTTTATATCTAGACATATGTTCTTTAAATGAAGCCTTGCTTAAAGATATATATGGTTTTGGATAGAAAATCAGTTTGTGAAACTAATTAAGTAAGTTAAAATAAATGCTTTTTTCAGTGCTTAACAATATAACAGTTAGATCCATACACTCCTCCGGGGCCAGTAAACATATACAACATCTAACACAACCTTTAATGAGCCACTGCTCTCTGGGGCTGTCAATGTCTTAACAACAAACAAACAGTCCAAAACATCTAAAAAATAATGTTTGTGTAGATTCTCATTCATCCAGGGAATAGTAATTGTAAGATGATGAAGAAGCAGATCTCTGTTTGGGGTACAACCTCCGTTAGCAGAGACCTTTGTGCTCTTTCAGCACAATTGAATAGCATTTAGGAAGAATTATCCATACGAGACTGTTCTGTGGGGATTGTGTTTGAATCATCTGACTGATGCAGGTTCAGAAGATCTTGCTGAAAAGAGAACAGATCCGGTGACGTATGAAAGCATCGCTGCTCTTTCCACAGGGCAGAGGATCCAAATGTCAACATCGCCCAATGTCAAATCAAAGACGTATTTTATGTAAGTGCAGATGGCAGTATGATAATGATGAGTCCATCTGTTAAAGCATGGTTTACTGTGGAGCAAGCTTTTAGTAATAATAACCACAGCGTGTGAAAAACTGGGCCAAAGCATAATCCTGCAGGGAAACCCAGTGGAAAGAGTCTCGTCCACAGTTTTAAAAAGGTGGAAAAGTGTGATCACTTGCTCCCTTGAAGATGGCCATTAGAATTACTTATATGCTATAAATAGAAATTAAATGAAAATGAATTTTAATAGGCCTCTTCAGGGACAAGGGAAGGTGAAATGTTGAACCCGATACGATATTAAAAGCGTATCTTGAGGTCTTTTTAACCCTGTTTAGCCACATTCATTGTCATCTTGTGCCTCTACCAAATAACATGGCAAGAAATTACACAAAAAATAAAAGTACGGCCATTCTTTCTCCTCATCAAACAAATTATGAAGTCTTCTTTTTTTCAATTAAACTACTTAAATACATTTAAGTTTAATGAATGTAATCATTATATCCATATATCAATCAATCTTTAAACTTTTTTAAGGAAACTGATTAAGGAAGCAGCAGCAATGGTGATTCCTTAATATCCCTGACTTTTTGGGCATAAATATACATAAGATTATCTACCGTCATCTTTGCTGTCACGACTGTTAAAAGTTGTGGAATTTATGAAACTTTTAACTGAGGTGCAATCCCTCGAAAGAGACGGCCCTCAATCAGTCCTGTGGTTCTGGAGGGTCTCACATCTTATTTAAACCCAGAAACGGCACCGATTGTAGAGATGTGATCTGAACTGAAGTTCAGAAGTTTACAGGTAGGTGTGCCCTTCCTCCTTATCCCAGTGAGTTTCCATGACGATCAGGAAGCTGCTGCTAACTGTACCAGGCTATACTTCATGGGGCTAGCTTTGGGTCAAAAAGGTCAAACAGTACTGTGTTGGTTTAAGGAGTTTCCTGATGGACATATTACCCAACATCTGCTGTCAGACAGAAGTGCTGAGTCATGCTGAAGATGATAGTGGCTGTTAGCTGTCAGGTGTTTTTTTTATCCAAGGTGCCAGGAGCTTAGCCAGGAGAGTAAACCACCCTATTGCTACTTTCTTCCCTGGGTGTGGGTTTCTTTTCTTACGTGCTGTGTTCGGGGTTAGCCTTTTTTTTTTAAACATTTAATTCATTCACGAGGATCCAGGTAGATGGACATCTAGCTGCATGATGGGGCACATTCAGCACTAACACAAGATGCTAAACTAATATCCACAACACTTCCTACCTACCTGAAGCCAATGGCGCTCATTACATTGCATCAAGCCCCAACGGCTGTCAGGTTATTTTGGAATGCTTTCCGAAGAAACTGTGTCTAATTTGCCCCCTGTGAGAACCTTAAATTAGGATGCTGCCTCCGTGAAGAACCTGAGCTGTATTCAGCCAGCTGCTCACACACTCCACAAGTCTGTGCAACGCGAAAAAACAAACAAATATCTGCTTAAAGCTATATCGATCACGTAATTCTTCTAAAATGCTGTTCGATTGAGGGTGGAGGTGCCATGAGGAGGTGGAGGCAGCAAGACGAGACAGATAAACCAAACAAAGGGGGTGTTGATCCTCCTAATGAGCCCATAACAAAGTCCATTCAGCAAGATACCAGACCAATAAGCCAGCCGGCAGAAATAACTAACAAAATTAGCTCATTATAGAGATATCAGTAACAAGAAATGACATAGTCTGTCAACACAGAGCGTTAACGTTTGTTATAATCTGCATTATGATTCAGAATCTGACTCAATTTTAAATATCAGTACAATCCAGCTCGTTAGGGAAAGAGAAGTAACATAAAAACTAGTTTTTTAAAGATGAAATAAAGTTGTTTTTGATAAAGTTTCAAGTATGTGGTCCAGGTGAATTGAATAAACTATGAGGCAAAGTGACAAAAAAGGGAAAGGGCAGAAGGGAAATGAGTGCTGTTTAAACCAATGAAAAATAATAAACCCCAAAGAGGAATCTAAACAACCTAGTGTAGCTCCGAATTGAAACTAAAAGAGAGTGAAAACAAATCCTCTCTAAATAACCAGTTAATCCACAGATTTATCAAAATACATAAAACTTCACATAACGTGTCTAAGTGTGTAAAATCTAACCCTGACCCAGTCCCCAGGTACCAAATGACACAATCAATAGATTTTAAAACACAAAACGACGAGTATTACTATGATACATGATTAACACCAAAATCCTCAGAGCCGCACGGCGAGCTGCACATCCAACCAGCAGATATCCGACCGGCATTCTCTTCAATCCTCTCCTCCAGGCTGCTTCAGCAGGATTCACGGACGGTTCCTGCTCCCACAGCGTCGAAGCAGGGAAGCACCGGGTTACGCCTCCAGCAGGGAGGGCCGGTCACAAAGAAGGGACTGCGCTGTCAGACTATCCTACAAAATATAACAAATTTATTACACACGCCAGAGGAGCCGGGCGGGACCGCCTGTAGCCGTGACATTGGGTGTTATTGTTTTGTAATGATGAAGAAAAGTAACTGAACCTTTTTGCCAAGGTTGTAGAGACTTCGAATAAGAGCTGCTCTTCACTTCTGCCTCAGAATCTTATCATCTCTTCCTCGGTCTAAGAGTAAACCTCGGCACAAAATGAATCCAAATCCATCAACAACGTCTAGAGATTTATTGTAGATAAACAATTCGTATGGGGATATAATCGCCAGATTAAGATGTTTTAGGTAATAAACTCATCAAAAATGTATGGAAACTTTCTGTCTTCTCTGGCTGTGGTACAAAAATAAGACATTTTGATTCATAAGCTGTTCTGCAAAGCTTTGTGTGTTTTTACAGCTGACATGCTATCGGTTAGAGGGCGAGATGTGAGTGATTATTTCATCCACACGGGTTATTTCTCCATGTATATTAGAAATGCTGGTGGACTGTTTAATACGCGTCCGTACATCAGCGTTGAACCACTGAAGGTTTTATCCGTACTTTAAATTCATTGTGTGATAGAAAGTTTTATGAAAACAATATTTCTGGTTTCTGCTCCTTTATGATCATTTGACTCATTTCACAGTTAAAATGAAGGTTTTCTACTATAAATTCAATCTGAATTCTATATGATGATCTTGCTTTGGATTGAATGTGTTGAGGCCCGTGTCCGTCTGTCTGGTTGCGTTATCGTTTCCTGACCGCTTGATGCCGTCTCTCTTTGGCACCACTATTTTTCTATTCCTCGTCCCCGATCGTTACACACAGTCTGATATTTGTGTTGTGTCTGATTGCATTACGCCGCCTCCCTCTCTCATCGCCCCTGCTGATTGGGATGAGTCAGTGAACTAAACGGGGGAATCTGGACCCCTCATTTTGAATATGAAATACATAATGCAACAACAGGCTGAGAGGATGATGTTGATTCTATTTCTGCAATGAGTTGACCTCCTTGGTCTAGATGGAGGCTGTAAATAAAGTAAAGCATCTGCTACACCACCGGCAATCCATCTGGCTTGGCAGAACAAAAGTGGCCAAATGATGAAGGATAAGGCTCTTCAAAATGTTGAGGACTAGGCAAACACCTGCAGGGACTACGAGGCCTTGTTTCATGTTGTTTTTCTGTAAAACACTCCGATATAGAACAAATAGATGAATAACTTTATATACCCAGGCAACAGTTGACTTTACTTTGTCGTGTTTCTGATGCGTTGCCCACTGGATATGAAACAGGAGGTTGTTTACATGCTCATCTTAAAGGTCACATTTTACCCTGAAAACAAATATATGTAATATGTAGCTTTGACCGGGGCGGAAAAGTAATACAAACTTTATAGGCCAAAGTTAACAAGTAAAACCTTTGCAATTTATGCTGTATGTTATTTTTTGGGACATATTAATTTATATATTTACCTCCAAGAGAACAGAAAAACTTTTGGACAAATTTACACAAAATTTTACCCAGAGGTAGTTTTGACCATATCCTAGAGATTGTTTTTAATTTCGGTGACGTTACAACCTCACACAACCTCACACAACCTCACACAACCTCACACAACCTCACACAACCTCACACAACATCATGACATTTTCTTAATTCATTGCAAGTTAAGGAGTCGATTTTTTTTGTTCTTGTTTTAATAACTCATAAATTAATGGATGAATCTGCATGAAATTAAACCTAAAGGAGGGTTAAGTAACATTTTGGTAGATTCAGTAGGTAGATCCCAGAGATGCTTTTGCGTTTCTAGTTCATTGTTTTAACAGCAGCTAAAAAGTCTGATTTCAAGTTAACTCCTCTTCATAATCACAGACGCGGATAAGACATTTGCCTCACAGCAAGAAGGTTCCGTGTTTAAGTCCAGTTTGCCTGCCTTCCCTCTCTTCTCCTGGGTTCCTTCCAGGTATTTACTCAACCAGATATAGTCCAAATTTGGTGGATATGAATCCAGTCATATTTATCCCATTTTGCTGTAATAGCTGATATTTCACTCACTAGGGGATCTTTAAAAAAAAGAAAGAAGAAACATTGTTTTTTTCCACCTTTCTTCACATTTAATTCAAGGGGGTTCAATCAGGGGCTTTGCTGGTACCACATAGGGGGTTTGGGGTTTTTCAGGGATATACCCTTGCTGGATATACCTGAATTTACCCAGCTGTTGCTTTGGGCAACAGCTGGGTAAATTCAACTGGGTTAGGGTCAGGGATAGGTTCAAGCCCCTTCGTGACCCTAAGCGGTAATAAATGACTACGAATGGGGAAAAAAGGGGTTTTCTTTTACAGCTGTCAACACCACTTTGAGTTTAAAAAAGGATGTTTTATATCAAACTGTAAACAGTTTTGTGCTCTGATGTTTTATTTGTTTCTCAGATGAAGATCTTAGATAACAGAAAATCATATAACATACAAACTTTTTGGTTTAGCAAGCTATTGAAACCTAAATATCTGGTTAGGACATCATAATTCAGATTTCAAGGAGTTAGTGGGAGCCCCGATGACGTTAACTAATAATAATATAATCAGCTCCAGAACATTCTGTGAAACTTTCATGAAGTTTGAGAAAGTTGTAGCCTGTTCTTCTTGACCCAGTAGAAGTGCACTCACACACACACAACAAAGACGAAACTGCAGTGGTGTCAGAATATGCCAACTAACTGAGAAAAGAAACTCTCCCAACATGTATAGATGATCCGGGAGATGAAAATAATGTTTGAATGTTAGTGAGAGTCAGTCAGGGAACAAGTAAACACATCTGCATGTGTTTCCATTAAATGGCAGAATACTTATATTTATTGTAATTAATTCATGAGTGTCCATCTGGCTATAAAATATTGCAACGGATGAGTTTTTGCTTGAACATGTTTGGTTAAATAGTTTAAATGATCCTGAATGGAAGAGAAAATATTTTCGTCGGTCATCAGCAACAGATTCAACAGAACAGACGCTTCTCATCACATGAAAAAAATAGATTCAACTTTTATTTCATGTCATACACTCTGTAAATACATGGAGTGGAGTTTGAAAAGCACTTATATGAATATTGCATTTATAGGTTTTGACATAATCTCACATGATGAAAGGAGTTCCAGTCCTATCAGTCAGGTCACATTGAACATTCCTATTGCTATTATTATTCTGTGAATGCAATAAACAAGCACTTTGTTTTGGCCTTTGGCCGCTGACACGGTCAGTATGATGAATTGTAAACTGAGCAGCAATAACCAGCAAAGCTTTCAGATGAACCATTTTAGTCACTACTGATCAAGCCATTCCGTTTCATCTACAGAGCTGTGGCTGTGATGGGTAAAAATAATGTTGGCTCACAATGGGAATGAAGTCATACTTGTATTTTTTTTCTTTTTAGAGTCGAGATATTCATAAAGGAAGGATACAAGAGAATCCAAATGGCATTATTTTGTACAATGCTATAAGAAAAACAGTGCCTTGGATACATGTAGCTTTTAATATGTATGTTATTTCCTTTTATCTGATGTGTTGAGTAGGCTGGCTGTTGGGTTAACCATTTTTGCATTGATGTTCGAATGCTCTCAAGTCTGAATAAATAGATGTTCAGAGGAAACATCTGAAATTCATCAGCTAAACTGAGCTGCTTGTAAAGAGAAACCTCTATGTATTATCGATTCGCCTAAACTTGTCCAGTTCATAGTGTTGGATTTTGGGGAATTTGGATGGTAAAGGAGCCACCATCTATAATATAATACTTGGCACTCATTTCGTACCCTATTTCTGGTGAACAGCAGTCTAGTATCAAATCCTGTGCATCTGAATGATCAGAAAATGAAACAACAGATTTATTTTTCACAGCTTTGATCTTTGGTGAGCTCTGAACCTTTTTCCAAGGATGTAGAGACTTCCATTAAGAGCTGCTCTTACCCTGTATGCGGCGGATAATTGCAATGTTTCCCAGAACTCTCTGTGTTGCACTCAACGCTGAAAGCCATTACAATATGCAATTATAAGATGATATGGCATTCCCATCAAGCAAAACTACTTGAAAGGTATCTTGAGGACTTCCACCATACCTGGGCAGATTTAAACTCTACATACACAGATTATTATCATATGAGTCATACGAGGAGTTATTTAATGTTACATCTCTGGCTTATGTCAGAGCCTGACTATTTTATAAAGAGAATTGTTAAAGCTTCCATTGGGAGGTTGAATAAATATGCTTCTCTAACATCAAAGCAAAAAAGTTGCTAGTTCTGGACTTTAGGTTTTCCAGTGGTTGGAAACGAACAAATACCACGCATTATTGACTTTTGAGAGTGACTTTCTGCTTTTACTCGATGACACTCTGACACATCTGTCCGACAGAACATCTGCCTGGTCCCAGTCCAACCATTCTGTGGTTGAGTCCAGAGTGTTCCTTTACAGTCGGGCCTCAGACAACATGCCAATATGGTGCCATCATTGCTGCAATTCAAGGGGACTGCAAGGTCTTAAGTTTTGCAAACAGAATTGATCTTATAGATCAAAGTGTTTGCTTAAATGTTCAAGTGGACTTGCTCCTCCGCTTTCAGCGAAAGCATCACGATTGCAGCGTTTTAGAAAATGTTAAAAAGGAGCCTCGACTGGAAGTGATCAAAGAACTTCCTCCTCGAGTGGAGCAAGGTCCTGGAACTCCCCACCTCATTCATTGAAATTTACATCTTCAGATCTGCAAACTCCATTATTTTCAAGGGAGCTACCAAATCCTCATAAATACATCATAAAGGTCTAGTGTTATTTAATCGAACACATATAACACATATACATATATATATATATACATACATCTACATACTTATATACACATATATGTATGTATATATATATATATGTTTATATATAATATATAACTTAATATTTCTAAAGTGTGTTTTTGTATTTTTCACATTTTATATTTTAATCCCATCCTATATATTTCATCTTACATTTTCTATTTCTTCCTATTTTCTTAACCACTGCTGTCATTTAAACTATAAGTAAATAACTATAAATGTTGTTGGACCTGCCGTAACACTTGAATTTCCCTGAGGGGATTAATAAAGTATGCTATATTCTTCTGTTCTGTTTTATTTTGTTTTGTGTTTATCTCTTGCTGAACTGATTGGGCTCTTTTGTTGAACACCTTGTTTTCTCCATCTGTAGCCTGTCTTCCAAACAATTCAACTTTGAGGGTCATCAGGCCGTGTTGTGGCAAGCCTCACCACTTTCCCATGGACGCCGTATTTACCCAGAATCTTTTGAGATATATAACTTTATTTAATTTCTCAGATATCAGTGGTCAGACATTCTAAAAGTAACAATGGCACAATTTAGCCATTATATTCAGGGGCCAAATTAATTTGCCCCCTGAATATCTGTTGATTTAGGTATTGGGTAATCTTTTTTTGGCCTTGGTCAATAAAATAATCATTTAAAAACTTGCATTTTGGTTTTATTCATATTACATTTACTTTATGTTGAATTTATTCTGAATCTCCAACATAGCTCAGTATTAAATAAATACAAACGGATGAGATAAAAACCTTTTTCACAGGACTGTATGTCCATAGTTGCGTCCACAAGATAACATCTTACATTAATAACTTGTAAAGTCAGTTATATCTCCTAGGAAAGCTATTTATAGGTTTGACAGAGCTACAGAGCACGCCTCATGAATAGAAATAACCTTATTAACTTTTGTTGCCATCCTGACAAGTGATTTTCCATGTGGCATTCAAAGGATACATTGAATTTGTCTTAATTTCCCAAGATTCTCATCAGTTAGTTGCTTTGAAAGCATCATCATCATCATTACCAGGGGCGCACACACAGCAAGCCATGAAGTCAGCACATTAACTTTCACAGCATCTGTCTAAAAAGATGCTAATATTAGCTGCCTTAAGCCACCGTCTGCATATGTTTGTGCATTTATGAATAAAAATTTTGATTTGCAACAAATGCTTTTTTGTTATTTTACCTTTTTTAAGATGTGATGTTCAATGAAGATGTCGGCATATCTTCCGTGTGTAATGTGTGTCTTCATTCTGTGCTTGAATACCTTCATCTCTAGAGCCTTTGGTGTCCTGATTCAATCAGATTGTTGGACATGAACTATTTTTTCTTCATTAATAGTCAATTTCAGAACATTAAACAAAACTGTCAACAACCATAGAACTTGCATCATCAAAGCTTATTTTCAGTTTGAATTCAAAGTTAGAATAATTCTGTATACATTGAAGACTTTAAAAAATAACCCTGCAGTTTCTATCGTTAGCTCCATTTCGTGGTGGCTATATGCTTCTCTAAGGCTTATGAATTTATGGTCCAACTATCCCTACACCTTTGCCTGAAACCAAATGCATGTCCCCTCAAAGCCCCCAATCCCATTCATTGTACAAAACTGTAATGCAATTCCTTTAGATCCTCTCTGCTTGATGCCATTGTCTCCTTGAGTGAACTCCTCAAATCAAAATTGAAGTTATATCTGCAAAGGTTGTAAAACACAATGTATACAAGACAAACCTCCTTGACAAAAAATAAATTGCACATAATCTACGAATCCCCAAAGCTTTGACCAGATGAAAAAAAATAAAAATAATAACTGTCCCTTCAGAGTAAAGCTATGGATGCACACAGGGACTGCAGTGAATCATTGCTCAGTGTCCACACAAAGCCGTTTCCCCGCCCATTCTTTCCTTGCTGTGGGCCTCGCCCAACAGCTGTGTCATGGATCCAATGCTTGACATTTGCAGTTAGCCAGTTGGTTCGGTCGTCTAAGCATTTTGGCCATTGCGCTGCTAATGTGTTCTGAGTCCCGAGTACATTCATTCATTATTGATGAGGGAATAAATGTCTCTCTGGTATACTAGATGCAACAATTACCCGACTGAATCATCACCCTGTGATGAGATGGCTTTTGTCACGTGGCTGGTCATCCGTGTAGATTTTGCTCCGAGGATCAGGAGTTTTCCTGTGTTTGTGTGTGTGGGTGTGTGCTCTCCTTACAGGAAAAGAAAAATATTATCCAGCGTTTCCCCGCTCAGGGATCACTTCACTGTTAAGCAGCAGCCGCATGTTGCCATGGCAACTACCTGTTAATATTCCGGCAGAGTTTTCTCGCTGACAAGGGGAGGACGTCACTTTTTTTTTTGCTGTAGACAAATTGATTGGATATTACTGAAAAAAAATCAAGTGAGCTGATAAATATGGCAGGTGTTGCCGAATCTGTACATGTTGTAGCCCGGGATTTATAGCCACAGATTGACATAAGGCATCTTTATGTGCGTTTGATTGTAGCTCATTGAAGATCAGTGTGTCATACAGTCAGCATCCTGACACATGACTGGATATCTTCTTAAGAGTTTTCTTTGGTGGAGACTGTTCAAATGATGAGGATTAAGGAAGTGAGCTTTCTTTGACTTGACTCTTAGAGCCATAAAGAAGAGATTGGCTGTCTGTCATGCACAGGGAAGGCTTTTTCCCCTTTTTCTTTTTTGTCAGTGAATGTAACACCACACAACTGTCAGTCGTTTTGGAAACAAAAATACCTAAACATCCATTTACGGATTCTCAAATATGGGGATTTCTGTCTCTTTTATGTATATGACAATAAAGAATATTGTCATATAAAATTTTTAAGAATATTTGCCAACTGTTGATCTGAAGAATAAGCACATTTAACTTGCCACTTTGGCTTTTAAGAAGGATATACTGTATTATTGGCCCTTTGACTGTTGGTTCAGTTTTGATGTTATGGCTGGTTTTATCTAAATAAATAATAAAATAAAAAATAAACTTGGCGTATAAGCACTAGTACATGCAGTGGTAGCTTTCTGCGATAGAAGATGATGTCAAATGCTTTTATAAGTTGAGCTTTAGACGAGAAGCTTTGGCCTCAGACTTCAGGCAGCAGCACTATTGCATGGAAGCCTGACGACTCGCCTCGAGTCTAGCAAGAAAACCGAGCAAAAACAAAAATAACGAGCGGATGAAGAAATGTTCCTCACCTGTTGTGTCTGACAATAAGAGTTTGGTGTGGAAGAAATAGCTCCAATTCAAATTGTCAGTGTGTGCCACTAAACGAGCAGTTTTTCACGAGGTGTTCTAACACCCTCAAATTTATTCCCCAAACTTTTGAACTTCAAAATCCATTTATGAAAAATCTAATTGTATCACACACGGAAAATCTTCCGCAGATCAAAAACATGCACAAGCGACAAGATTTGAAACTAATGGGGCATCGGACGCTGCTGGATTTCATTAGCACTCTTCTACCCGGGGGAGGAATAAAACGACGCCTTACATGATCGCTGGAGACGCAGCCGTTTGCACAGAAAGACTGACAAAGCTGCAGTGGTGATCGGTCATACTTGCAATGAGAAAGCAAGAAAACAGAGGAAATGAGTGTGGATGAGGGAATTGTTAGGAATACCAGATTAACACTGTCCTTCAGTGAGAACTGAATGTGAGTGAACTGGACTACCTGTCTGCAGTACCATGTTAGGGTTAGGGCTAAAGTTAGCTTAAAAGGCTAAAAAGTTTGCTGTTGCTTAGCAGCACCATCATCTGCTCAGACTCATTAAATATATAGACATAAATATCCAGGTTATGAGTCATGGCAATGCCATAGTAGGATTCATCAAAAAATAATACTGGGTCCATAACACCTTAAAATCTAGTCACCTGTTGCCCTCTCAGAGCCCGATTCTTGCTGGCAACGATAATAATCTGTATTAGTTTTTCCAGGATGATCCCGCTGAAGCCCATCAATACAACTAACAACTAGGAGATGTGGTCTTCATGGGTCTTAGATCAAACCAGCTTGACCCCTGACCCTGACTCGGGTTCAGTATGTTAAAGGACATAGAGGTGATAGCAGAGATTCCTAACATTAGCATTTTGAAGGTAATTTGATGGTTATATAAAGGTTTGTTTAGGTTAGATTAGGATTCCTTACTACAAATGTCAATATTGACAGAATATCTGGAGCCTTTAGTGAAGAATATCTTCTCAGAAATAGGCTCTGCATTATGTGGTGATGCCTTCGTAGGACTACATTTCCAAGACAATAACAACCGATGACATTAAAGTACTTATGTCTCCGAAAAGTCTCGGATTATTATGGAATTGTCATTATATCCCAGAGGGACATGCAGCCGCTCTGTCCGATTTTTTTATTATAGAAAACACTGTTTTTCAGACATAACTTCCGAAAAACAGTTGGTTCGATTTAGTCAAAAATATGGTTCATATCCGTCTCGTAATATTTCACGCTAATAATTCATATTTTAATCACTAAGGGGTGATCCTTTGTTATGAAAATTGATTTTCCGACATTCGGGCCTCTTTAATTTGATACATTCAGCCTGGGGGATTGCTTGTACAACGCAGGGAATCGGGTGCTTTGCTGTCTGGCATTGTAGGTGTAGTTTTTTTCAATGAAGATGTTCGTTTAAAGGACCCCAAGGTTATCCTGGTATCTCAGTTAGGGTTAACTGAGGGTGTTCATATCTGTGCAACTTTACAACCCTGACGAATAAAACGAAGCTAGTGGAAGTGAGCTGCTAACAAATAGAAGGAAAAATCTCTTTTCCCCGTATGATGTGTAGGAGATCTACCTCCATTTGACTGTGAAGGTAAATTATTGTTGTTTTGCACATTTAATGCCAACACTGCTATTTTATACATTACTTGGTTTCACCTGTGGAACTAGTGCACACCGTCTAAAATTAGTTTGTTCAGGGTCAAAAAACAAAGGTGGCGCTTAGAGGGGTTTTCATATTAATATTAATGTGATACCACTATGTAAAAAGAGAGCAATGAATATGACTCCCTTAAAAACCAACCAGAGACTCCAGCTCTCCTCCCGAGTCGTTAATGGCTCTAAAAACATCAACCACAAACAATAAGAAATATTTGTATTGTCTCTTGTCAGATCATTTTCAGCTTTTCAGCTCTGGACCATGACCCCCACAAAAGCACCAGATACTTTAGACAAAACACAACTAATTGCTTTGTTAGTTACTCTGGACTACAACCCCCATAATGCACCAGCCCCTTGACAGAGCTCTTTAATACTTTGGTACCGTGGTTCTGTCAGATAGAAAAAAATTTTGATTCTCTATATGTCAGGTACATTCCAGCAGAATTACAATAAAGCTTCTTGATTCTTGAACCTCGAATCTTGCTGTCGGGGGCGACGTCCTGGGCCTAGTTAAAGAACTAACCTGGAACCGGCCAAGCTGCAAAAAAATGTGACTGACTAAAAAAAATAGGAGGAAGTGATCTGCTGTTTGTAAGTCCTAATGTATCTATATAATCTCAATGAAGCAAGGCTGTTTCCATATTCATGGCATCTTGATCACCGTAGGGGATGTAACTATTTAAACTACTACTGCTAACTGATGATTTAATAATATACATTAAAATGACTTGAATGGATAAGTGGATATGAAAGCTATAACACAAGAAACACTCACACGGCTGCAGTTCCCATCAGTTCTCTACTGTCTTTTATTCCTCCGGTTTTACAGCACACAATTTCAGCTCATCACATTAGTGATTTTTTCAGGCGCAGCAGGCACAGCTGCTTTCACTGGGAAAAGCTCTTAAAACCCCACTGTTCACCTGCACGACACCAGAACCCAAACAAACAAACAGCAGAAAGTAGCTGGTGAACAGTGAAGCATTTCACACCACACAGACTTTTCCCCCAGGATTTGCTGGAGGGCAGCTTACTTTGATCAGATGTCCACATACACAGCTTCTAAGGAATGCAAATGATGTTGTGAATGTGCTGAACATGTGCTACTCAAGCATTTGCTAACAAAGTGACTTCTAAGAAGTGCAAAAATGTGTACATCTTTCTCACTGTCCACAAATCTGTAAGTGCAGGTTCAAGTGTGGTCATTTGATGCTAGAGTTCCGGAATGCTTGAGATGAACAACCTGCTTGAGGCAGGAGTTCTCACTGAGGTCACCACAGCCTCCTCCACACTGCATTCCACTTTCTCCTGGTCTACTATCAAGAATTCTGTCCCTCATCTCTGTCTCTCCCTGCAGAGGTTCATGGCATTCCACTGAGCTGAGTTGTGAGAACATAAAGTGAGGAAAGTAGGGAATTTAAAAAAATTAAGGTTTTGCACCTCAGGGTCATCTGGCCAATCAGTGCATGAAGTGGACACGTTTCCTGATAGTCTCTAATGGGGAGTTGTAAAGTTTTAATGGCGTTAAAGACATAGACACAGACTAGAAGCAGAAAAGAAGTTATGTTGAAAGATCTGCTTTTGATAGATATGTTGATGATGCACTAATTAAGACAAAGGCATTGACTCCTCGTCAATGTTGAATGTATCAAATGTTGCATGTTGGTTGAATCAGACAGATCCTTCGATAGATAGATTATTTCCACTATCGCTTTGCTCATTAAATACTTACATCATCCTGTATGATGCAGCTTCATGCCTTTAGAGACATTCTTGGCGTAAGGCGAGGGGAGATGTCTTCTCTGTAAGACGCTTATCGAACCTTGACTTTAGATTGCAGAAAAATTGTTATTTAAAGCCCAATTCAGTGAATTGCCTGACAAAATTTGTGTAAATGTCAAAATTCATGAATATTGAATTCACCTCGAAATATAACATGTGATATAGGTGAATTGGGGACACAAAATTGCCCGTAGGAGTAAGTGTGACTGTAAGTGTGTGTGGTTGTGTGTCTCTGTGTCGGCCCTGCGATGAATTGGCGACGTATCCATGGTGAACGCTGCCTCTAGCCCTATGTTAGCTGGGATAGGCTCCAGCCCCCCGTGACCCTGGACAGGATAAGCGGTAGATAATGAATGAATGAATGAACTTGGAGTAAGATGTCAGTGGGAAATCCACAAAGCACTGAAAAGGGGGAATCTTATTTTAATAATGAAGAGACATCTCCACTCTGCAGAATAAAAACATCTATTTTTTTTCTTCAACGTCACAAATTTTTGTTGAAAAATCCCATTAAAGAAAGACGCAAAGACCAGCTGCTCCATCAGTGCTGGTCAGCGGTTAAAGCAGAAGAAATCATTATTCGGAAGCTCCAAATAAAGCTGACCTCCCCAGAAAGGCTGTGGGAAGACGAGAAGCGGGGGAATACTGGAATTCTGGGGCTGGAAACTGTGGGAAGAATGGATGGTTGGAGGCATCTGGAGGCCTCCTTTCCATGGAGGATAGATTCCACCAGAAACTCCTGAGCCTGCTCCTCCGGTCTCCTGCTTGAAGGCACCGTGGTCAGAAAGCGACTATATGTTCCTCCGTGTTTTTAATTACAGATTGGTGCGAAACGGCATATTCCCCCGTGCCATGTCATTAGGATTAAGACTCTGCAGGGTGTTGCCCTCCATTCTCGTCTCGCTGAAAACTCAATATTCCATCTGCCTGGAGCCGTTCTCTGCAGCCAAACAACGGCTGCAGCTAGAGAGCTAAACAGATTAACCCCGTGCAGCCAATATTGCCTATTTGCACAATTAAACTCAGGACACACCTGTGATCATAACAAAAGCCAAAGGACAAGCACGTCCCAGCACTGAAGGTCATGCTTTTAATTTACACAATCATGGCTTGCTGCCAAAATGGCATTCGGAGTTGAACGCCTAAAGAGGGGGAATGTCAAACGACAGAGGTCTCATTAGAGATAGTTCATTTTCAGGACAAGCAACTTCAATTTTATTTTCAAACAGAAATCTTTGACTGAATAAATCAGCTTCCCACCATTAAGTGTACGGTAGCTGTGACGTGTTTCACTGAGAAAGTCTAAACAGCAGAGTCTTTTATTAACCCGTGTCTTCATATCTGTCTTCAATCATGATGTGTGAGTTAGTGTTTGTTTCGGATTTGACAGATAATATAACTGAAAATGCCGATCTGTGTGTTTTTCATTAGCTTTGCATTCCTCGCCGAATTCGCTGATAGCGTGACACCCAGAGGATACCCTAAATGTTTCCTAATTTTGACCTTTTGTCTCCGCTGTGTGTGATGTATGCAGGTGTTCTGAGCCTGCCGGAGAGTTTGAACCTTCACCGGGACCAGCAGCGCTCAGGGAGGGGTAGCGAGTGTCAGGCTTACACCCAGGCTGAGCTCCGCACACTGGAACAGTCGCTGCTCGCAACCCGGGTGGGCAGCATCGCAGAACTGAGTGAGTAAACATATAGCAGCTGTTCCTATTACACCGAGTGAGGATATTAAGGAATCAATAACACAAAAGTTTTACAGCATTGAGTAAGGAATCGGAAATTATTCAACCAAATGATGGGGTTTCAGTGTCTCATTTAGGCTTGCCACGGTTATTACATAACCGCCTGATGGTGAGTGTAAGAGCTAATTGCTCTTACTTTGCAAACATCATCCGTAAAGCAGCTTGATGAGCATCTATAGATGTGATCATCAAGGTACGTTAATAACAAAACCAAACACAACAACACTGCTCAGGGGGAGGTTTTTGAGCCAAATGATCAAGGAGAAGCCAATAAGGTTGCGTTCAAAGCCACTACCATGACAGTAATAAAGTACTATGAACAAACACCTTCATGGTGGGACGGAATACGATTGCTATCCATTTAATTAGCAATTATTGAATGACTCAGACTAAAGTCTCTTTTATTATCTATCTATGCATTAAAATAAATTAGGCCATTTCAAATGCTTGATCCGTCTGTAAACACATGCTTTTTAAGTCTTTAGCACCGGCATGGATTCTTCCTCCAGACGATAGTGAAGAGGCAAAAGAAAGTGGCAAAGGTTAAGGAAGTTGTAATAAAATTCAAAATATGTAATGAATGAAAATCTGTGAAACCAAAAATGTCAAAGCTCCTGGACGCGTCATGTCTTTCTTGAATTATGGCTGCACTGCAGCCATGATTTTTAGTGGTACTGATCCATTTTGTCCATTCTTCTTTCCTCCACACACTTCAAATAATGACTTGAAAAAATCAATGAAATAGATGCTGCTGGAAAGTCTTGTCTGTACTCTTAGATGTTTTTAACACTGAGCATAAATGAACCTGACCGTATGACTGTGAGAATAGCAATAAATTGCTCTTTTTCTTCATTGTGTTTGAATTGTTAATTTGTGGCTACAGTCAGAAGGTCAAAAACATAGTTAATTGAAACTGATGATAAACACTACCTATAAAGTTGATCATGACAGTCTTAGTCCTGAGTTAATGACCTCTCACACAGTCGAAGAAGTATCCAGATCCCTCATTTACACTGAAGTGGACTTCTAGAGTGTAAAGTAATAATCCTTTACAGTAAGAAAAATTAAATACACTGTAATATTATTTTACAAACTATTCCCAAAGAACCTGTTAAAAGAAAGCAGGTTATCTTCTGCCCTTCTGTCTTAAATGATAGTCAGAATGTCAGGGTTTTGACCTTCTCTAACTTGTTCAAGACTAAACTCTTGAGGCTACAGCAATAAGCCGTCAGATAGCCTCATCAGTGTGAAAGAATGCACAGTTCCCAACCCTGTGGGCTGTCATGGTGGTCCACTACTTTTCTTTTGTCCCTTCACCCTTCTCCTCATCCATCTCCCCCTCGTCCCTCCCCCTCTGGCCGGTTACAGCCAGGAGTTGCTCTCTTACATCTGTTCTAGCACCTGACTATGCATCCATCCCAGTGACCTTTCAAAGCAAGGTCACCGCCTCAGAGGCTTCTAACCTCAACTTAAAAAAAAAGGCTCCACCTTTTTCTTTGACAATCTACGCCCTCTATCCCTCTAGCCCTCTATTTGTTTTCTCCACAGTCACATATCAGACCACATATCTGGTCACCTCTGGGCATCTGCATCGGGTGTGGTTGTGTGTTTGCATCTGTGTGTTTGCATCTGTGTGCAATTGTGCTGGATGAGATTACCACAAAGCACATTGTAGACCAGCCAACCAGCATTATGGTGATCATGATCTTATGGCTGCTGGATGTGTCCTGGGGTGGTTTGATAACCGTTTTCACTTTGAAAGCATCGTTAGCATGCCTGAACAGAGTGTAAGGCAGTGAGATCAGAGGCCTAAAAAAGCAGAACAGTCTGCTGTTTGATGACTGTTTAATGCACCGTGTGTCTCACTCTCTCTGCCACGCTGCCTCAGGTGGGCTGCACCATCTCCAAAGTCACCCAATCTACAGCTGCCAGAGGTTGACATGGCTCGTAATGTGGTTAATGTATGCCAACTGCTCGCCGTAATTCAGTGGAACGCAGCGGATTCTGTAACACCATTCTCTCCTTATGTTGTGTTATATGAACAGATTGATCTGCAGCGTACAAATCGCTAATTAACATGTGTCAATCTGCTTCTCAAGTCTAGGATGGTTGAATCAAGGGTGCTGCTTTTGGCATATTCCGCCATCTGTCTTTACTTGAAACTTTAAGGCGCTGAGACTTGGAGACTTTATCTAAAACAGATGCAACAACCTGTAAGAGAAGTTATCTGTAGAACGTGGTAATCTCTAAATCCTCCCAAATAAATAGTTATCCTCCTCTGTGCATAGAGCCCAAACAACTGATTTTAATGTTTCTTCATTACCATAACCACACACCCAATAGACGTAAACCCTTTTTTCGTCATAGATCGTGCAATTATGCCACACCGAAGACTCTTCTCTACGCCACCTCTTTTTATTTTCACTAAACAAACCAACGGTGTGATATTGCCGCTAGATGTGTATGATTTTAGAAATCATATCAGTATCCCTCTGGCAAAATAGGTGTGATAGGCCCTATATTAAGCAGCAGTGTCAGTGGTTAATGTAACCTGCAACTGTTTTTTTTTTTCAAACTGCTGCTTGTAAACAACCAAAGAAGATAGAAAACAAGAATCTTCTTCTAACTGTAGTACATCTCATGATGTAATACTGATGTACGTGATGAACCATTAATGTAGACATTTGTCCCTACTCTAAGAGCATTTGTTTAAAAAGTGCTCTGAGAGAAAATATAGTGAAGAAAAAGCACTTTTTAAGTACTATTAGAGTCTGGTGTCTGGACTCGTACTTCATCGGTCCCCCAGTGATATCTTTACCTGGAGTGGTATTTGAGGTGATGAACAAACATTTTGAAGCTCTTGAACAGAGCTCACAGGTGGATGGCGCGGGCCATGGCGGAGCTGCAGGCAGCAATCCACTCGCAGGACAACAGAGGCCTTGATGTGCTGGGGGGAAGATGGAAAATTTTACTGCAGCTGAAATGAGCCGCAAAATTGAGAGTGTGTTTGATGAAAATTGAGGTGATTGCCAAAGTGGACAGCCAGTTGACTACCAGAACTTGCTCACAGACTTGCAGCTCTATACGTATTATGTAAATTGCTTATTTAAGTAGATTCAATGCAATTGAATCTGCCTAAATAATGTGTTTTATACTAACAGAAAATACGATAATAAAGTAGGTTGGCATGTAGGGTTTCCCCTCCTTACACTGTAAAATGTTCACTATACCTTTAAAAACTCAGGAAACAAATCATAGCAGTCTTAGATGGTATTTTCTAGTTTTAAATTGGAAACCATGCAGATTTTTTTTTCTTGGTCAGGCTTACTCACAGTCTTTAAGCAGCATACTACTTTCAAATCACCACCAAACTAGTACAGCAAAAAAAGTGCATCATAATAATCGCTCACTTTATTCATCTTCATTTTGACACTGTACAGCAAGATAAAGGTTGGTTAAAGTCATTATAGCCAGAAACTCAAGCTAAAACCGTAACAAAAAATGTAAATTTCACAACGTCTCCCACTGAGGTGCTTCCAGAATTACTGTCCTTCACACCGTCTGTCAGGGCAGAATTTAATGGCTGCTAATCCACACTGGACCTCCTATTGCCGCAGCTTCACATTGAAAGTATTAAAGTCAATGTGTCACTGAAAGATGCGGTGAAAGGATCATTTCAGTAAAACTTAGACGGTCTTAACTTCAGTTCTGAATGAAAGACCTGAGCAGTGTTGTAAATTGTTTTGTGGAATCCCTGCAGAATCCAAGGACACCACTTTTCATGTTTCCGAATGATTTGGAATCATGGCCCATATGACAATAAACAGATTCCTCTGTGTTTGTGAAGCCCTACTTTGGTGTTGAAAATTTAACAGATGCCAGTCTTCTCATTAGCAGTCTGATCGATTTATAGCATTTGTACCAATGAAAAATAACGTGGTAATGATTGGTCAATTACAAAATCCTTAAACAACCACCCCTAATATTGTAAAAGAGACCTGGAGGAAGAAGAATTATGTGTTTCCGAATCAGTGCTTCCCCCACATAAAGTATTGAAAACTTATCATCATTTATTATTAGATTGGAATCAGATAATGGTATAATTAAAATATCTGAACCATAAACTAGATATCTTGAAAATAGGGTTTCCAGATTCTGGCTAGTATGAATAAGGTTATTTTTTTCGCTTAGCACTGAGATCGCAATTCCCCCTGTGATTTTTACACTTCAGCTATATTCGACTTTGTAATGGACGTGAAAAATTAAAAAGCATCATGCGCTGTATTGAAGCACTAACGGGTCAACCCCCGACAGCTCTACTGCTCAATGGAGCTCGACTTGGGCCTCCTGTCTCTGTCCAAACCCGACTGAGTACGGGAAACTACAGACTGAGTCCGTCCCAGACTCGGCAGATTTTTAATGTCCACACCTGACCCGTGTCCGACACAGTTAATAGCAGCTGAAGCACTGAGTTTTTACGCCGTCACATTGTTGTTGTTACCATGGTAACCCTAACCCTTGTCTGTTTACCCTGATTTCTAATGTCTGGAGAGTAAGCGACTGTAAAAGGGTCTGTTTTGGGCTCGATGCCCTTATCGCTGGCGGTTTAGTATATCAAACACAACAATTAACAAATATCATCAGCGGTTATAAATGTACTGAAAGACATTTGCTTGATGTCCTCCATGCTTTAAGTTTGGCAATTACATGAGAATTTAGCGCTTCAAATATAATAATTAAGCTATGCTGCGAGCGCTGAGGGGTTCTTTGAACCTGCCATGTAAAAAACATCCTCCAATACTGAAAAATGACACAGGCCATGATAGAGACACAGAAAGTAGATCCATTAGTAGAACAAGTTCACTATGATATCTTGAAAGCATCATGTTAGATTGGCTATCACAAACGAACCCGACGTCTGCTATCTCGAGGTATTTTTCCAACCCCGGCCCGAGGGACTGGTAACTGAGCCCGGCTCAAACTCAGTAAGCATTCTATTGTTTTTCACACTCTAGTGTGCAACTCATCCATGTAGTATGGGAGAGAGATGAGTAGCCTTTGTGAAACAATGGAGAATAAAGTGGAAGAAAGAGAAGAGATATGTTAAGTGCTACTTTATGTTAGCTCTTCGGCTTCTCATCCCCTGAACTGTAATAAGGAAACCTCCTAATGAACGCTTAGTTTAGGCATGGTAAGTTATCGTAATATACCATAACCAGCGTCCGTCCAACTCTGAATCAGAGAATAGGTATATTATTTTTAACCATAAACACACAGACCTGCTATTAAGTGGCTCCAGGTGACAACAAAAATGTCTACGCACATAACAACAAGCTACAACTCCCATAATTCTCCATGTCACGGAATCACAATACTCGTCAGGCCACCTTTTTATAGGTTGTAATATAAAATGCATTTAATGAAGCAAATTTTACAGCAGCTTATATTATGAATTTAAATGCTGAATCGTGTGGTCCTTCAAAAATAAGATTGCATTTAAGTCTGAATTGAGATTGTTTTTTATGATTAATCACTCTACTTGAAAGTAAAATTTGTAAAGGCAGTTTCCCATCTCACTTGTTTCTTAATTAATGGATGAGACAGTAGGATGTTAAAGAGCCACATCTATCACTTTGTCCCTATTTTCATTCTCTTGAGGTGAAAAAATAACTCATTATTTCTGATCTCACCATCTTCTCACGTCCAATCTCAAATTTCATGGCAGAGAAAAATTTTTAGTTATTTGAGCAGTTGGTGGTCTGGCTGTTTTTCTCTTTTTCATAACGCTTTGCCATGACGGTTAACTTTCTCCGTCTGTTTTCGATCATGTGTGGCATATAGGACCTATAGGCGCTGAACTGACATATTGTGACCAGGTGTGACAGAAAAAGGCAGTTCATCTGTCAGCACAGCGGCAGGCCTGCAGGTCAGAGAGCAGCCAATGAGCAAATAAACTCTGTAATGTAATACAGTGCAGACCTCTAACAATGAGGCCCTCCCTTCCTGACGCTGGGTGTGCCCAAAACCACAGAGGATGGAATGGTCCAATTATTTCCTAAAGTTATAATCTCCCAAATTTCCATGAAATGAAACGAAAAACATGAAACACTATCATTATTTGCAAGATAATTGAACACTATTTTTTTTTCTTAATTTAGCAGCTTTTTATCAGTAACAACAGTAGAGAGACCAAAACAACACCAATAACAAAAGTATCATTAATTTCTCAGATGACACAACTGGAATATCCTGTTTTGTCATCACCTGTAGACTTTTAATGGGTTCCAATGGTTTCTGCTGCTGATGTGTAACCACTCTGAACCTTTGTCTAATGCCCTGTTTGCACCGGATTAGTATTTCCTGGGAACCTGTGGTAATTAGTAATAGTTGGGGACGTTTGGGATAATGTTCCCGTGTGAATGCGCCATGCCTGTAATTTGTAAAGTAAACATTCCAGCCCAAAATGCCTATCATAATTTGCCAAACACAGAGATCAGGTGGTAACTTTAGTGTCGTGCGAACCGTCATCTCAGTTATTTGGGGGCGGAATCATATTTATTGTTTCTTCTGCCAACTTTTTCAGCCACTTTCGCCACCGAATCATGGCAGCTGCAGTCCATGTAATGAAATATTGTTTGAACTGTCTGTTTGAAGTGTCGATGATGAATGTGTCCCGCAATTCACATTAGTTCTCAAAGCTGCGTTCTTCATCAACACACGAGCCAAGTGATCCACCGCTAGGTGTCGCCACAGAAGGGAGTTTGGTGTTATGCTGATACTTGGGCACTTCACGCCCACTGTCGGGGCAGGTATGGTAGACACTGGAGGGCTGGGTATCCGGGTAGAGAGTCCAACTTGAGGGAAGGGGCTACCTTGCACTTGGGTAAGTGTCATAATCAGGGTTCTGCATCTGGCCAGATGCACCCCTAGGCTCTGACAGCTGACCTGATTGCAGCAGCGAGTGTTAGGCAGAGCCTTGACGTCGAATCTGGGGGGAATTACACACATGGTGGACAACTGGAAACCTGCTGTTGTTCCTCTGGACACATAGTACTTGTACAGATGTGCATGTGAGGAATGGTGAGCATTCAGTGCCCCAGGTGCAGCATACAAACCCAGTCATGTTTCCCAAGCTGAGGCATTTTTGCAGATTTTCTCCCCAATCTTGGTGCCTTTTTATGAGAGTGGACATTTGGTATAAGTTGGATAAAGACATTGAGACTTTTGAATCTCCAAACAATCATCCGAATTTAAACAATGAACGTCATGTGTTGAAAATCACCTGCACAACACAGAGATCGGATTAAATTTTCTCCAATTGGGACAAAAGTTCTGATTTTCATTGTTAGTGGCTGCTTTCGTATGCCTGATACACACACATGCAGGCGTGCTGTTTTGCTTTTCTTTGTTTTTTAATCTGCTCTCCCCAATATCCCTGTTGACTGTTTTCTGCACTCATATCACTGCTGGATGAAGTTACTGTTATTTCCTACTGCTGTTGCTTCTCACTGAAAGCATTGGTGAAACGAAATGGAGGGTGGCTGTTAGTGCGAACCAGTCACAGGGAACATGGTGTATTTGCCCTGACAGTTCTAAGTACATAACAAGACAATGGTAGATTTCAGCATTCTTTGACAGTAAAATCAGTTTTAAATATAGTTGTGAGTCTCCAAGCAGCCATAGCCAGCTGCATCCCTCAGCTCCTCAGTTAGCCCGCCTTCTATGCTGTGTGCGGTGTGATGTCATATCGTGGGTGCTGTAGACCAGTTAGAACATCGTTTGTTTGTTTAAAGACTCTCAGATACACATATATATCTGTCACGTTTGGTGCTCAAGGAGTGTTTAGACTTGGACATGCTGGGAAATTCATTGTTAAACTGCATATCCATCAGGACAAAAAACTATAGCAATAAACCTTTAAGCCACATGCACCTCATTTTCAATTTGTCTACTTGTCACTTGACAGCTTAATATATTGGGATGATTTTCATTCACCCTGCGTGCTTTAAGTATTCACTTGCTATGTATTTTTCTCTGCTGACAGTAACAAACGAGTCACGGCGTGTTCCACTGTGCATAGGCAGGCATATGGGTTTTTTCTTCAGGGCTGAGTGGGTTCCACAAATTGAGGTATCCGTCTGTGGATTTGAAGCTGCAGGAGTTTTGCACCGGTTAGAATGGGTGCAGAAAGCTGCATAGTGAAGGGGTGTTTTTTTCTTTCATGAATTGCCTATTGCATACCTGTCCAAACTGTGATTGTGGCTGGGGTGCATATGAGCATCTGCTCATATTTCTTCATGACCATATGCTTAAAATGTGTGTCCATAAACAATAATTATTCTTATGATAAATGATCGGAGACTCCTTGGCTCCAGAGTCCCGTGAGGGTGTGGGAACACAACACAGGATCATTACACAAAATGGAATATTATTAAGAAGAGTTCCAAATACAAGGTGACCTAACTGTATAGATGGGCGCTACCTAAACCCTGGAAATGAAAATAACAAAAAGATATATTTACTAAATCTAATTTCCTTAATAAACCAAGCAGGAGGAAACCGTTTTGGTTCGGGCGGGGAGTTAGCCACCTCTCATGGCTGTTGAGATCAGCCATCGAATGAGAGAGACTTCCTGGTTTGGCAGGGGCTTTATCGGCCAGCCCTTGAGCCAAACCCCTCGATCAGCCCATAGGTGGACACCATCATCAGCATTCAGCCAATTTTCCTCTGCTTGTACCTGTCTCACAACAGAGATCCTAAATAACTCAGATGTCTCACTTTCACATTAGTTTCACATGGTAGAATATACTAGCAACATAAATATGTAATATATTCAGACAAATTACGGCTGGCCATAACACTGGTCTTGTATATGTTCAGGCTATAACTATAACCTAGACGCAAAACACCAAGTAATTAAACTAAATAAACCGAGCAGGAGGTGATCTGAAGGGGGCTTGTAGGAGGCAGGAATCAGAGCTAGAGCTTAACTGAGTTAGGGTTTGGGTATTAGACCCACAAAGCTGATCCAGTGCCAGAGTTATTCTGCCGGGGTCGGGCCAGAGGTCAGTTTACGATCTGACGAAGTTGTGGAGAAGAGGCCGGTCTTTATAGGTGTGCAGCTGGCAGATCGATCCCAGCCAACCTGAATCCACTCCTGAGAGGAAACAGACACAGCTACACACCTAGAATACCTCCGACTAGGAGGAGGAGGAAGTGGACGGCAGGTCTGGTCCACCTCTGTCCACCCATTCCCTATGTAGATAAAGGCTAAACAACAAATACACACACAAATATACCTCATGGACGTGTGTAGTTTATGGACCGTCATACCAATGCAATAATGCCCTTTATAATTTATTAAAGTCTGTAATTAATCATGATGTTTAGCCTTTTTTATTTATTTGATCTTCACTGGTTTGTAATATGGTTGAGGAAAAATTTAATTTCAGTTTTTATGTATGGAAATACATAGAGTGTGAAAAATAAAGGAAATCTGAATCTAAAATCTGACAATATACCAAATATTCAAAGAGTATTTGTCGCCATTTGCACAAGTCCAGGTGGTACATTGAAGTTCTTTTTTAAGAAAATGCTCGAGTCAGCGGACTCCAGAATTCCATGATTCCTAATAAAATGTTTATTAATTCACTAATACAAAAGCCTTTGAATATGTCCTTCTTTTTTCTAGACATATGCTTGATTTTGAAGCGCCTGGATTACCTTTTTATTGTTTTTGAAGGGCTCTCTTCGTCTCTTCTAAGTATATGTTCACTGGGCTAGACCAGTCATCTCTTTTCATACGATCTCATTAATGTCACCCATTTGTAAACTGCGGCTGTCCTATCGTGTCTTCTCCCTTATCCCCGACCCTCAATGAGAATATGGGATAATGTATGAGACTTTAGCTTCGTGGGGGAGACACATCCAGGATATTGTAGTACCTCCTCGTTATGGAGTTATATATTATAAAAAGTATACATATTTTCTCTGATGTTGATGAGTGCTCGTTTAAAAACAGCATTCAGTCAGTAATCTTGCATTTACTGAACTATGACATATTTAACCCATGTGACCACTTCACCTGCTGATGATAATGTCACACTCATGTCCTTTGAGTGTCGGTCTTATTCCGGACCAGTATGTGCTCAGCCTGAGTTGGGATCCTGCCGTGAATTTTCCTCTCGGAGCTCTGCAGCCTTATCGTCCCATCACGCCTGTCCACCAGAGATATCGTAGTTTAGGAAATAAAAAAAGGACAATAATTGTTGACTCGGCTTTTAAGGTGGGGCTATCTCATTCAGTCACAGTATCATGGTGCAACCTTTTTATTTCTTAATCTTTCTTTGGGCACCTTAGGAGGACAGCGGAGGCATGCTGACGGAGGCATGCTGACACATACAGCCCTCCTCGCAGTCGTCAAGCTGCACACCATGCACGCTTCTTTATCTCCCACAAGAAACACATACGCTGGAAAATCTTGTAGGCTGCTTCTGCTCGTTGCAGTAATTACCTGAGGGTGTGTGCGTCATTGCATAATTGTTTAATGTCCCTCGATACCTGTCACAGGAACCCACGCGCCCTTTGCTGCAAATGTTGGGATATGGATTAAAGAGTAGCTTGAAGAATTGTTTGAATGCATGGTTTGTCATCGCAAGGTAAAGAAAGGTAGATTTTGAATTTTTTTTTAGATTTAGACTACTTACAAAAATGTTTTATTCCGAAGCATCCCAATAAATGAACACTGTATTTAGATCCATCTTAAAACGAAATAATTAAAAGACCAGGAGAATGTTTAAACTTGATTTTGACTTTCAATCAATCATTTTATCTTCCTACTATGTCCTCAGTTATACGCAGCTCAAAATATTATCTAGGTTAACCTCGCTAAACACAATGGCCATTACAAACTATCGGCAATATTTCAAAAATGTATAATGTATGTAAATGTAATTTTGAAAAATGTATACTGTACCGAAAATATATCAGAAAACTTTTACTTTAAGCCTAAAAATCCTTAGAATTGAATGAGTTCTGTTATGTCAATAGTCTTATAGTAATTTCTATAATTTGCATGTTTTAAGAAAATGGACTCTCAAACCAAATCAGGCCCATTGATGAAAACAGTGGTCCACCATTTCTAATATTTAGGAGAAGATAGATAAGAAGATAAGAAGTTAGCTTGCTAACGTGATACAATGGGGAAAATTACAATAAATATTCTAAGATGAAGCTCAGTGGACGAGCTGTGTTCACGCTGAATACAAATTGATTTTTATTTATTTTTGTGAAGTGACGGTTGGATTGTATTTCCATCCGTCTTCATTCATCTAAACAATATCCTCATTTACACAGCCTATTTGAAATGGGACCGGTACATTGTTATTTTTCCTGTTTTGTACAAACAGAATAAAGGCGTTAAAAAGGTCCTGAGTGGCCCTGTCTCTGAGATGGCAGCAGATGTAGTAACAGAGGTGAATTTTATGAATGTGAAGCTGAAAGACATGGCTGTGAGGTTTTTCATAGCGATGTTATTTGTGTGACTCATAACTCCTGACTTGTTGTCATCCCGCTTTTTTCTCTTGCTTTCTCTCACCACGAATAAGCACTCAAATAATATGACTTGATTATCAGTTGGGGTTTCAAAAGCAACACTAGGTCATGGTTTTGTCCTTTTTGATCATTATACAATTTCAATACACTAATTAAGAGGGACACAAGATGGCGTGTAAAAGTCTGAGCGTTTTTCTTGCCAAAGGAAAGTCGTCACGGGTCTTAAAAAACAAGAACGACCAAACCGAGTTTTTATCTGTTTCTAACTCCAACCTCTTGAACATTTAACAGCAATTATACAATATTGTACACAGGAGTAAATGTATAATGTGAGACGCCTTTGCTCGTTGTATTATTGAGAGCTTGTTTCCACCAGGACACAACAATTGACTGAGGACTCTTGAATTTAACAACCAAACACTTGCTCTTACGGAAGATCAAGTAGGGTTTACTTTTTTTTTTCGGTTCATTTTTATGGTCAGCGGCCTCTTTGATGTCTGCTGCCGATGCAGACGTTAGATTATGCCGCTTCGATGCTGTCGTGCAGCACAAGTGTTGGATCCTAATTAAAGTCTATCGAACGTATCGCATTACCAATGCGATGGCCTACCCCAACATGTGTCAGCATTCAAGTGTGCTCTGTCCTCTGAGAGAAAATAGACCCACAGGCAGATGTTCGCCATTAATAATTATTACCCATCGGCCTGACGTGAGAGCATACTTGAGCTTTCCTTTCTCAGCTCTGTGAATATTAGCCACTTAAGTGACTGAGGGACCAGTTGACTTTTACTTCACACTGAAGTGTTGCTGCAGTGAGACGGACATTATCCCCCAGCTTTAAGGCAATGTTGCTGAGAGATAATGCAGACTCACTAATTGAGTGTTTTTGATGGAACCCAAAAGGCTAATGGAAGTATTGGGGTAATAAAGCGGTGAATTGAAAAAGCTGCTCTCCTCACCTCACTGTTTCCAGTGGAAAACATAATAAAGCAGCTGTTTGGATACAAATAAGGACAAGAAGTTTTTTAGCGGTGGATTGATTTACATAAGCTGGTTATATTTGGACTCGTCCTCTGTCATCAAGAGGTGTGATATTCATTTCTGTAGGTACATTACTATGTTATTACTACTATTATACCATACTAGCCATACTCCATCTTCCTCACAATTCCCATTTCCCACAACTGCACTGGACTATTTTAACTCATAATAGCTTATGTTTTGACGTATGAGATTGGACTCTTTTCCATATATATTCATTTTTATTTAATGGTACGTCTATTTATATGTGTGTACACGTGTATGTGGATATATATATATTTACATACACATTCAGTGCATTCTGTGAATGTGTATATATTTCCACTGTTCATTCATTCTTTGTATTATTGCATTTGTGTATATTTATGTGTGTATGTATGTGTATAATATATACACACATATATTTGTCTTTCTGTGTGTATTTAGATTTTTTCACATTTTCTACTTTATTCTATTGTCTTATCGACTGCTGTCACTCTATAAATGTTGGAGCTGCTGTATAACTTGAATCTCCCTGTGGATATTAATAAAGTTTGTTGAATTCTATTCTATTCTATTACAAGGTTATTTTAAGACTTAAATGAAGCATCATTGGTGTATCATGAACGAGTACATATGCACTGTGACCCGTAAGAGAGGTATGATTTTATTTTAGAGTCCATACCTGGGCACTACTTCATCATAGAGGATGAGGTTTGACGAAAGGCTACATAAAATATTTTGTTCTCAACTTTCATTCCAGATGTCGCTGAAAGTGTTCCTACTGGCCATGACGGGCAATTTTTTTTTCAGATTTAGAAAATTGCGCACTTCATGGCCGAGGAGAAGAGTGGGGGAACAAATTGGCATAAGTGAGGCCTATTTTTAAACGGTTGGAAAAATAATGGTCCCCAGAAATACTTTGTGAAAACTGGTCACTAATCTTTCACCTGTCCGTCAAGTTAAAGTGTCTTATTTTTCACTTTCATTATACATTTCAAAAAATATCCTTCTCCAGGCAGTTAGTGAACAAACAAAAATGGTTCCCCAGAAATATCTTAAACAAGATAAGTAAAACATTTATGGCAGGTAAATGAAAGAAAAAAAAGAGGAAGGAAAAAGGTGGAAGGAGGAAGCTATAACATAATCTAGAGGTCCTGACTCTGATGCTACAGAACCCCCTTCCAGATGTCAGGGTTGCAGAGGTGGGATTGAAAGGGTCAGTTATTATGCAGCTATCAGGACTCTGACAACAATGATCTTTTTTTAAGTCATACTTGACACTGAAAACCTGTAGGGTCAATTACTTAATTTGACCCATAAAGTTTACAGTCTATAGGTTACAGTAAATATGATACACAAATACACACACACACACACACGCACAGATATTTAAAATTACGTCTCTGTTTTAATATAACTTGTGCCTCACGTTAGCTAAATGCTAACACCTTTAGCGACTACCTGACTTTGCTTTCAGTACCACCATCATGAATATGATTATCATGAAACACAGGACGTACATTTACTCTTTGTTTCCCTCAGGATAAGTTGTATTAATTGTATTTTTTTCATGTTCTGACATTATCAGGTTAATTTCAATTTGTCCAATCATAATAAAGGGCAAGCTGAACTCGTCAGATTTAATTAGGTTTATTATCAAAATGATGCTTTCCTGCCGTTAAAATAAATACACAGTGACTTCTGCAGCACATAAGCCCACAGCAGAGAGGATTCATAAATTATCCTTCCTTTTGATATAACCGCTTATCCTGTGGAGCCTATTCCAGCTTGTTGTGAGGCAACTTGTAACACTACGCCACCATGCGGCAAATAATTTGAAATAATTTTTTAAACAAAGTAATGGAAGAATGATCGCCATTATTTGTAGCAGCAGCCCGACAGGACTGTCTGCTAAGGCTTTAAATTTAGGGGGGAAATGAGCAGATCCAGATCCACACGGCTGAGTGAGCCTAGCCACGCAGAGGAAGGGGATGGGCAGGTCAAGGATGGAAGGTCATCAGAGTCCACCACAGGAACCATAGTTGATAATCGGCTCAGTGAGACCTACTGTGAAAAATAAATGTGTCCGTTCTAGATTATGATGTTATGATGTTGGAAGCTATTATATAACTTACATAAATGCTGCTCATCGCATACATTAGGTAAACATCACACTACATGCTGATGCCGTTGTTATGCTTCAAACCTATTTGCATGCAAAATGCCTCCATGCTGCTTAGAATCAAACCGCAGAAAATTGATATGCCTTCGGTGGTTTGTTCAAAGTAATTAATCAAACGGGGCAGAGAGAAAAATCTTTGTTGTGTGATATCTGTGTAAAAAAAAAGAAGGTGTCCAATGTTTGCCATAGTTTGTTTAGTTAGTTGTAAGTTTGTTGTTATCAATTTTTAGACATTTTTTCTCTACATTAAAAATGTAAGGTTGCCATGCAATGCAAACAAGTACAGAACTTTTATAACAAAATTAATATTTGATCTGATTTGATCCTAAACTAATTTTCAGTTGTTCTGTCATTTAAACCAGGAGAACAAAATTTAGCCCTCAGCTTATGTAGGAAAAGTAAAGGAGCCAACTGTTTAAGCAAATTTGATACAGTGGGTAATCAAGACAACTATTATTTATCACACACTGCAGAATTTTGCGATGGAGTTTCTGCCTCTCTCCACAGAAAAGCCATTAATGTCCCTAAAAGAGCCATTAGAAAGAATAAAGTATTCTCCATTTAGATGTCCCCTCCTGTGAGATGCAGGAAGGATGATGACAATAAAATGGGACAGATAGTTTGTCTAATCTCCTGCTCCATTTCCACAAGCTGCAAATATCTGGAAAAAAGTCAATGCAGGAGAATGAGACAAGACAAGTCCCTGGTTCTGAAGCCTCTCGAGACAAAGACAATAACAAGAAAGGTCTTGTATTATTTTGCACAGTTCCATTATTGTTAATAAATCAGCTTTTTCCAGGCAGCCCTGGGACTTTTACAAATGAGCCATTACAGCTTTTTGTGTTGACACATTGGACTTTCCTTTTGGCTATTGTTTGCTGACAGTCATCCGTCCAGGGGGGACACCTGCAGCAGACAGGGAAAGAGTGGGATGCTATAATGACCAGAGAGAGAAGGATCGCAATGTTTTCTGCAGAAAGACTTTCATTCGATACAATATAGAAAATAAAACAGGGGTTTCAAAATAAGTTGCAGCAAATTGCATCATGGGACCTTCATTCCACCTGTTTAGTGAGACAAAACCTCTTCAGATGACAATGGCTGCAAGAACAATCCAGTATGTTTGACCTGCCATGAGTAGATAGGATTAAAATGTATTAACTATATTTAGGGTTAGGGTTAGAGTTAATGCAGATGATGCCTTCAATTACCCCAGTTTATTTGCCTGCTACCAGAAATACAGGCTTTAATGCTTTAAAGGAATATTACATGTATTATTATTATTATTATTACATTACCTAGATATGTTACTTCAGTAAAGATAAAGGTGTTATACATGCACCTTGACGATGTCAGTCGAGCGAGTGTACAGAATAAGTAGTAACTCACTTCATAGGAACATGAGCCATTGATATCAGCCCATTCTTGACTTTCTAAACCAGAAACCACGGGCTGGTGCCATAACCTGATCTCCCTTCAAACAAATAGCGCTTAAGACTTAAGAAATGGGAGAAATCTTTGGATTAATATAACTCATTTTTGGCGTTTGATCAGCTCTAAGTTTCAGGACAAATATAAAAGTGTGTTGCTGCTAAACACTTTGTGCTAATTAGCCAGGTTGTTTACAGCTGATTAATCAAAACTTTTAGTGAAAGAGGTTGTCAGCTGGTGCAGGATAGAAAAAAAGCATTAATTTTTGCTCACTATGAATCATAACTATAAAACAAGTAGACAGACACAGCCTGATCTGGAGAATGAACAAATGATGTCGTAGTAAGTGGAGCTCACTCTGATTAAATGATCTCATCGTTCATCTTGAAGGATGAAAAATTCAATAGTACCTCAGTGGATTTCTGCAGTTCACGAAAACAAATGTAATCCATGCACTGAAACATGGACATGTGATGGAACGTCTCATCTGTCCTCATGAAACCAGAATGTAAACTAGCGTCCTGGTTACGGTAATTATGTCCCCGAAAAGTTGGGGGATGTCATGGAATTTGCAAAAAAAAACAGGTTCTTAGCATTATAATTGCGAACATTAGCATTTAGCTCCAAGCACAGACACAGTCTCCGTGTCCGTCACAGATCCTTTGTGTAAACCAAATAACTATTTATTATCATTTTATCTACATAGTCCTTTGTGCGAGGAAGACCTGGAGTGATTTGGGGTGTTTATTCTTATGTTTCCTATTATACTCACTAGGGAGAGCATTTTTTACACACAACACAGTTTTTTGAACATAACTTCCTAACTGTTGGACCGATATAGTCCAAATTTGATGTATGTTATATTTTACTCTTAAAGCTCTTATTCTCCTCACTAATTGGAACGTTTTGTTGGAAAACTGTTTTTCTGACCCAAATTCCTAAGTGTTGGTCGAATTTGTTCAAATTTGGTGCTTATGACTCAACTGGAGGAGATCTATCTCGTGCCATGTTTTAATCTAATAGTAATCTAATAGTCTAATCTAACATTTTACTCACTCGTAGAACCTTTTCTACCAAAAAATAGTGTGGACATAACTTCACATTTAATTTGAGGAGTTCAATCATGGGGATTGCTTGTACTATACAGTGGATTGGGAACATATTGTGTTGTAGCAACAATCACAAAAGACTAAATCATATCTACGTAAGGAAAACGGTTATAGCTAAACCTTACTGTCAATGGATCTCCGGTTCTCTGCTAAAATCATTCAATTTAATTTAAGAACACAAAAAGTTAGATTTGAAGTTTTCCCCACTAAAGGTAGTCATATTGCAAGATGATTCATCACCTTGTCTCACTGAGGGGTCATGTTCCAGTGGGAAAGTGACATCAGGGCATACCATTTTTTGTTAGTAACTCAGTGAGTATACAATGTACCGTGTAACCATGTAAGATATTTTTGTCAGATATCCAAGGCAGTACAATAGCTGGAACATAGTTCACCCATAAGGGCTGATGCAACCACATTACATGAATGCACCATCTGTATCCAGGCACTCTCTCTCTCAGGTTTCTCTCATTTTCACTTTTGTGAAATGTTGCTGGGATTCTTTCAGAATGTAAAATATTTTCTATTACTTAGAGATGAGAGTGCTGAATGGAAAATAGATGGATAGAAGAATCTCTTTACTCTATTGGACCTGTTTTTTGGGGGAGGTTTTTTTTGGTAAACATGACAGGAAGAAAACACATTTGTATAGATATTTATATTTTTATTTCATTCCTGTTTGGCTCACAGGTCAACTGGCTTGGCGGGTAAAGTCCCACTGCTCCAGATGGTCGCTCAGCCTCAGATTGCCGTGTTGCCAGGTTATTGTGAAAGTGTGACTTTTGATTATAAATCAACCATGCCGAGTGTTGTAAAAGATGCTAGTGTAACCCATCTGCCAATGAATCCCCCGTCTATTCAAACAAATGCGTCCATTGGTGATTAATTTCCACTTTAGCAGCACTGGTAAACGCATCTGCTAGTTCTGTGCTGATGGTGACATGTTCTGTAATTGACTGTGATTTATAGTTGCCATGGAATTGCTAATGTGCCCAAAAGGCTGAGCTCTGAGTCAGCCATAATACAAAGTGATGATTAAATGTCCTCAGTTGGGCCCTCGGGGAGCTATAGGCCATGACATTGAGTCAGAGGACAATGGAAGAATCTACCATCTCAGTCCTCCGTTAGGGAACACAACAGTTGTCTCGCTCCAGTAAGCAGGGGTCACTTCTCGTAAGAAGTTGGGACATGACTCACTTTGTCTGCTGAAATTGCAAGTTTGTTCACCGGCTTTTATTTTAGTTAGGTGCTTAATTATTTAAACTACATCTTGACAAATGTATGTGGAGTCAATTTTGATGTGTGTCTCTCTCTTGAGTCATGCTTAATGCTGTAATGTGGGATAAGTGTAAGTTTTCCAAAACACAAATAATTTAAAGCAGCAATTTTTCCTGACTCACCAGTACAGCTTTACTGAGCCTTTTATCATAATTTTTCCTATTATTGCTTTAGTTCACTACTGACTCTCCTAATCTACTTTCCATTGACACCAGTCAGCTTTTTATCTTCTTTTTTTTAATGGTGATAACCTCAACCATCAAAGCAGCAAAATGCTACATGTTCATCAAAGCTGGCTGGCGAATTTGGCCATTTTAAGGCATGCAGTGTAGTCATCAAGCAAAGAAAAAAAAAAGTCACACTAAGGTCTTCAATACACAGAAACAATGAGATGATTATAATAATAACTAGACACTTGGTTAGATAGTGTGTGCAGTTGCTGTGAAAGTTGTTTTTGTTGAAAGTAAATTTTTCCATATGAGGTAGTGACTTACTAGGGGATGGACAGCAGCAAGAACATCAGATATGCAGGTATTCGGTAGAGGTGAACCGATCGATCAACGCCGGGAGGCCTAGTTTGATGAAATCGACCGATCATCCTTGAGGCTGATTGAGTGCTGGTTACACGCGTGCTTTGTACACGCACACCAAGCATGAGCTACCATGGCTCCAAACGCCAAGCAAGTAAACTGGAAAAAGAAAACAGAAAACACGGAGCTTGCAACATGTAACAGGGATAGGTACAAAATAAACTGTGGAGGGTCAACCCCAAAAACATTTGGCACGATGAAATAATCAAACACTTGAAATTGAATCATCCCGAGGAACATACAATAGGAATCAATAGGAATAGAATAGAATATATATATTGTCATAGTACAAGAACAACGAAATTAAGGTGCAATTCTTCGAAGGTCCAAAGCTAACGTTGCCAGAGCAACTAAAGCTAGCGGGAGCTCTGAGCCAGCCATGAGGCCTCTATATGTTTGTATCTATGTTTTCATTTCTGTTTTTTAAACGAAAGGACAAAAGAAGCCGCGGCGGAAAAAAATCCAAAACGTTCAGCACAACAAACTTAATTAGATTATCACACTGAGAAACAAAGCAATTGTCATGAAGCTAGAAACAGCACAGTGCCAGCCACGAGCCCTGAAGTCGCTGGACAAAGCCAACATATAATGGACAAAACAAAGAACTGTCATACAGTTGGTTTAGGAAACGCAACCGCAGGGAGTGCACATTCATTTTAACAGGTCAGAATACATATACAATGCCCACTAGCCTTACTTCCACTTTAATCCTTCGAAATAAAAGCACATTTGATACACTACTCTTCATGATTTTAAAACTTAATAGAAAAAAAAGAGGATCCTCCAAAATCTGTATCGGCCGGTCAAACTTTCTAAAATTCGGTGATCGACCAAGAAAATTGCAATCAGTGCACCTCTAGTACTTACCTAAGGAGTTGTTGCAAATGAAAACGTGTGCAAAAAGATCAATATTTGACCTCATCAAGTTCAGATAACTGTCTATCAACAGCTTATCAGCAAATGCAGGTTTTTCATATGATGTTCAATGCAGCTTACTTGAATTCAAGGGTTTTTACACTCTATTAATGCTTTTATAAGTAAGTGAATAATAAAGAATAATTGTGAATCCACTCACAATGGTCCATAATGGGTTCATGGAAATGATGTACAGAGGAAAAATAAGAAGCTGCAGCTACTGAGTGAAACTGTAAACCAGACCAGCTCAGGACGATCTCCACATATTCACAACAGATCACCTGAAACATACTTCTTTAAAAACTGAAGCCCCTAGAGTTAGACTCCTACGCTTCTGGAATCAAGCTTAAAGAATATTCAAAGCTATACCTAGCCTTAATAGTAAATAGAGATGTTTCTGTCAGAGAAGAATGTACAGGTCTTTGCTTCGATCATTCTCCTATTTGAGCACAGTTCTGATTACCCGTCGGCCTCATCAGAGTAACTTTAACCCTTGAGACTGTGACTTTGGAGGGTCCCTTATGGAGAGGATGATTACGTTTTTTTTTTTACACAAAGAAAGTGTCTGAAATCAAATGATTATGCAAAAGAAACATGACACACCATTTAAATATTCTGTCTCCCGATCGTGTTCTCTGAGCTTTATGAAAGATGAATTACTGAATGCCCAAATAGTTTGGTCTTTTGATGTATTTGGACTTTCTTTTTCCCAGTAGGGTCCCCTTGCTGAGAGGCTGCAAGAGATGAGATAAGAACACATAAAAAATTCCTGTTGAATCTTCCCTGATTCTTCACCACATTGTTGTGGGTAAAAAAGAAAAAGCTGAGAAAAAAACGACAAAACCAGAAAATAAAAAAAAATTGGTTGAGCTATATTATTCCACACCATGGAACGAGATCCACTACTAATTCTGTGGATTGAACTCTATCCTGAAGAATCTAGATTGGACAGCTCACTGCTCAACCTTTACATGACCTCCAGGAAGACATGTGCTGCAGACTGAAGGAGAAGGTGTTTCATTTACTTAGACTAAATATTAATTAAAATGTTTCCTCGCTGCAGAGCTCATGAAACTCTGCCAATGTTAGCGGAGGACGTAAGATTGATGTGAAACATGGCAACTTGTGTTTGTAGACAATTTGAAGAACACAACAGAGTCTTTATTTTTGGTTCCACCTTCCTTTCCAGTTTGTCATTGTGCTTCTGGGCTTCGGGTACCAGCAGTATTTTTGGCGTTCCTACTGTTTCCTGATTATTTCATTGGATTATATATTTGTTGATATTGTTTTGGACTACCCACCTTTTCAGATCAAGTTCTTACACCAGGATTAATTCCCTGAACTGCATGTTTTGGGCATCAGCTTTGTCTGTGTCTGCTTTAAGATCCCCTTCCTAAACTCAACCCAATGGGCATTGGCATTTAAAATTTGTGATTAGGGACTTAAACATGCAACACTGTCTTTACTAAACACATTTGCTTGGATAGTTTATATTGTATGACTTTGAAAATGTACATTTTGTTCCATATCAACTTACCATCTTAATTTGTTTGGTAACAAAAAAACGAGGCCTGTTACGGGTGTAAGCGGTCTCTGCCTCATGTCTTTTTTTAGTTGAGCAAGAGAGTGTGCATTTCAAATCACTTGGCTGAGGCCATTGTTCCAGTTTCTGTAAAAACAATGTTTCAGTTGACTCAAAAATCAGTCATGTATGAGAAAACCTTTTAAATTGAGAATCAACAAAAAAATTGTCAAAAACACGTAACCAGTTTAAAAAAAAGAAAAAGGTTTTCTCTCATTGGGGAAAAAAAGATAAGTGTTGTGTTTCTACATACGTTGATAGTCTATTGCAATTAGATTCCCCATTGGACACACTTTTACAGAAATAATTTTGTTGTTTTTCTGACATTTACAGAATAAAGTAACACATTTTGAAGTATGTCACAAAAGCAATCTTTACTTAAACAATGGAACCTTCACCAACAGCTTTAAAGCTGTAGTTGAGATGTTGAAAGGATTTAGTAGTGAACTTTCTTTAAGGTCTTGTTCAAGAAAATTTTGAGTTACATGAAGAATGGCAATGTTTTCATGTAATAAAGTGGAGGACATCATTCCAGTTTTTCATATTATACAGTTTTAACTGCTCACCATTTCATTTGACTATCCTACCTCTCCACTTCACATTTGTAAAGATGTCTTATTCATACCTGTAACTACCTCCATTACAATTTTAGAGGCATAACAACATATATGGCCGTAAATACACCTCCTTTACTTTTATTCTGAATGATGTGGACAATTGAACAGGAAATGGACCGACAGAGGGTGAACCCTACTCTTAAATGAGTATATGTAGTAGGTGTGAGTTCACAGCGCTGCTGTCCCTCGGCAGAGCCGTTAGCACGTCTACAGCTAGACTAAAGTTTTGTCTGATTTGAAGAGTTTCCTTTATTGTAAATTATTAGACTTCAAATATATCAATCAGTCATAACATTGATATTCTGACATCTTTCTATTAGAACCAGCATGAACTTTTTCAACAATTTGTGCTGGAGAAGCCCTTCTGTCTGCTGGTCCGTCTGCCTTTCCTACACTGGCACATCATTGAGCCACATGTGTCCATGACCCTCTCATTGGTGCACCAGTTCTCACCAATTAAGCCCCATTGGATTGGATTACCCGAGGACCTCCTGTGATTTTGAAATGAAACCCCCATGTCTTTCAGGCAGTGCATTCACCTGGGATAAGTGAAGGTTTTCAGGTGAAGAAAACCGCATCGGACATGAGCCCACCCTCCGAAATCGGAATTAGCATCAGAATTACTTCCGCGGGAGGAAATTGATTTGCCACAGATCCTCCTTAAAAACATTATTACAGTGGAAAAATATGAATAAGCAATAAGAAAAATAGTATACAAACTAAATAAGTCTTATTCCTCAGCACAGCATGCAGCGAAGAAGAACATTAACTGTGGAAGTGTGGCAACCCAAGTATCTGACAGTCCAGCCTCAGCAGTGGGCGCAGAACACCTGGGATTTGGTGTCCCACCAAATGCCCTCCTGTGGTTTCTCCTAGGGTTGGATGACTCAGCTCGTGTGTTAATGAAGAAGGCAGAAAACTGTGGGAACAAATAAGAAATGCAGGACGCATTAGTAATCGACACAGTATCTAAACAGTATTCAATTGAAACCGTTAGAGCTGCCATAATTGGGATCAGAAAAGAGGCGGATAAAGCAAACAGAGGACATAATTAAAATTAATTCTGCCCCCAAATCTCTGACATGCATTTGCATGGCACTAGAATTATCACCCCCTCCTGTTTGGTAAAAAATGGTAGTTCATTTTCAGGTTTTTTTTTACTTGGCACATTCATACAGGATTAATATTACAGACGTCCGACGCAATTATTACAATTTCCCCCAAGGTACCACAAGTTCCGTCTGAATAGGGATGTAGACTACTTTAAATACGCACCAACCACTGCAGACAAGGAGCAACCATCAACACCTACAGCTCTGACTCAGTAAGGTAGTCATCACAAATTTTCCCCTGATTAAAGTTGCTCAAATCTGGTTTCAACACATCAACTTCATGCTCAACACGTTATCTGACTGCCTCATATACCCCGCCCGTAGTATATTTATATGTTTATGGGTACCTTTATGCTGTTTCTCCATAAATATATATATATATAGTTTTATTTTACTGGGAATAAGGAGGAAAGGTTTGTTAGAGCTTTAATAAGTCCTTCCAAGAATGAAGGACTTGGCCTGGAGAAAGGAGGACAGTAAGGTGTCCCCTGTGATTAATTTAAATGAGATGAAGCATAAACCACCAAGGGGTGTCTCTTAGATAATTACAGTAAAGGAGACAGGAGCCAAATGTTGCCCTGATTACAAAGTAACAAAAAGGATTAATAATAGTAGAGGAAGTTTGATAATTTGAGATCAGACGATTTGCATGGTGGCTGTTGATGGGTTGATATGGGGTGGTTGGAGTTTAACAAACAAGTCCTGAAAATGTGAGAAATGACAATTATGTTCTGGCCAGTATTACTGTGTAAACTATCCCTGATTAGCATGACGACTTTTTTCTCTGCTGAATGAATCCACCCGATCCGCGACAAAGAGAGTCTGCCTCAAAGGAGCCCCCTCTCTTATCACATTTCCTGAAGATTTCTGCAGAGTTGCAGAATGTTCAATGGTTCTAGCATTTAATGATTAATGTATTGATTTCTTTTGGTGAAAAAAAAAATGGTGATAATACATTCAGATGGTTCTTTTTTTTCTATTCAGCAGTTCAAAATCCAATAAACAACAATATTGAATAAAGTAAACCAATAAGTCAGTAAATTCTCACACAAATATGAAACCTCCAAAGAGGAGGTTGTAAGGATGTGGTGATAGAGGACATGCAGTTGGTTGCTGTGACAGAGGAAGATGCATAGGACAGGGTAAGATGGGAACAGATGATCCACTGTGGCGAAAGAAAACATTTGTATAAAGCCGTGTAACAAAGACGTTTTTCTCATATAATCGAGAGAGAATCAAGATTGATTGGAGAGCTCGGAGGATTTTGGCTTTGAGCTCTTCGAGTTACATAGCTGCTGCCCTAAATGACCCGAATCATGTTTGTATAACATGTCATAGAGAGATTAGAAACTGTATTCCACCACACTTGTGCTGTGTTTTCAGTTATGTCCTTATGTATACAGTTTTTTCTAGATATCAATCTACGAAGCGCCCTGAAGCAAGAAACACAACTGGATCTAGTTTACGTCTGGCTGTTTGTGAACACTGTAAGGAAACTCTAGTCTGACAGATGCAGAACCTCGGGTTCGGACTCATGGTGTGGATTTATCCGAGAAATAAGGTTTTGAGACAGAGTGACATTCCTCAAACAGGGGGTATTTTTTCGGGATGGACAATCAAACAAGATCTAAAAGAAGAGAGAGAGAGAGAGAGAGAGAGAGAGAGTGTGTGTGTGTGTGTGTGTGTTAGTGTGTGTGTGTGTGTGTTTCGTGTTGCAGTGCAGCTCGAAGCCTCAGATTCTCACAGATAATGTCTTATTCAGATATTAGTTATGTATCCATTAAGAGAATATGCATGAACTCACACGGTTCAGCAGTGTTGTTTTCATCTTCTCCTGAAAGCCTGAAACATCTAACGTTCCAATAACCTCTGTAAATAACCAGATCAATAGGGCTATTCATTTTTATGCGAAATCGATCCTCCGAGGCTCACGCTGCAGTTTTTTTCGTCACGGGCAACATCGTTACTCTTAACTGCCCCGCTAATGACCTCATTGATAAGCTGCTCTGAAGTTATCGGAGAATTATAACTCTCTAAATGCCCAAGTTGAATATCTGCAAAAGTACAAAAGAATTAAAATTCAGTCACATGCTTCCTCGGGCGTTCAAAGCTATTAAGAGTAATGAATATTTCTTGTGACATTCATTTGTTCCCTGTTCCTGCTGGGTATAGACACAGCTTGTTCACGGCAGAAAAACACTGCGTGTTGCTTAAAATCAAATTTCATCCTATCTCTGAGGCCGTGGGGTTTGAGTCCTCAGAGTCTGGGGATAAATATTACACGATTTTCTCATTCATAAATAAAGCAAAGTAAATATTTAGAGGACAAACACTGTTCAGAAGAACCTAGATCACAATACGGATTTGGAAGACAGGGTGTTCATGACTCATGACACGATCTCAAACACTAGGAGTCGGTCTTCACAGTCAAGGATTTTGACGTCATCGTGTAATATCTGTAGAGTGTGCTATTCCTTAGGCGCAATGATACAACAATCAATGTTAGGTTTTATTCAGCTTTTTTGTGAGCGTGGATGCAGGATTTTTTTTCACATGAATTGCTTAGGTGATAAATATTAATATATATACAACCACAAAACTACGCCTATGGTGTCGTCCCTGACAGATTATACCCCTGAAAAACCCTAAATCCCCTGCGAAATTGTAAAAAAGGAAATTGTAAGAAAAAAATTCATGACCCCTTAATTACATTAAAAAAATAATTAATATGTGTTGAATTGTCACAGTACTATTAGCAGTATATTCAAAGAGTTTAAACACCAGATTGATTTGATACATTCACCTGAAGCGGCTACACAGGGACACAGATATTATAGCGACTGCCTCTCCGGGGGTCACATGAGAAAAGTGCAGGAATATAAGACAAAATAACCCCTAAGTGATGAGAGGCAGGATGTGCATAAGATACAATTCCAGAACAGTAATTTGCCACTCAACAAGAACTATGTGGGGATTTTTGTACGGTGAATCAGAGAGCCTCTGAATGAAGAATTGCATCTCCGTCACTGAAGTGGTGCAGAGAACAAATTTGTTCTCAGAGAATAATACATACTTTTTTTCTGACAACATCATCTTCATTGTATAGAACAGAATGCATGCTATTCATAAATTCCCCTTTGTTTCTGTATGACCACATGCTGGTGAAAGAAACATACCTTTTTCAAGTATAAAATATCTTCTAGGTGATTTGGTGTCACGGGCCATGCACCACCTTCAGCCACTGCACATCAAGAACTCCAGCAATGGGACTCCAGTCCACCAGAAGACCAACACCACAGTGCATTGGGAGCCTGAGGCCCTCTACACCCTGTGTTACTTCATGCACTGCCCACAGATGGAATGGGAGAACCCCAACGTTGAGCCCTCCAAAGTCACCTTACAGACGGAGAGGTGAGTCCAACACTATAATATGTAGATAAGGAGTAGTCTAGCCAAGATCTATGAAGTTTGGCTTATCAGTCAGTGTTTCTGTCCGGTCAGTGTTGTCAAAACTGTTGGCTGGTGAAAATTCTTATTTGCTGCAGAGCATGAGTCATCCCTATTTTGTACCAAGTGTTACAAACAGGAGAGCTAGTACTCTCTTTTTTGCACCCTAGAAGCAAATGAAAAAGCAGTGGTTTTACTTAATTGTGGCCCTTCATATCTGCTCACTGGTTATCCTATATAGTTCAAAATGTATATGGATGTGATGACATTATCACCCTCAATGTAGGAAAACAGTTTACCTATGAATAAATTATTGAACTCCTGCAGCAAAGATGAGAATAACGTGCAAACACGTGTGAAAACTAGTGGGTTTAAGATCGGGAGGAAGGCGGAATAATGACTCAGACAAATAAGTAAGAAAACAGCATATAATTTTACTGGATAAAGTCTCTTATAAGAGATTTCATTTGAAAAATCTGTTCACTAATCTCATTGGTTGAGTTAAACCTCTCTAGATGAGACTAAATTAGTTTAGTTTCTTTAAAAGACATATCGGAGGGTCGCACACTTTTGCCCAAAATGACGCCACCTAACTAGCCTCACAGTTAGAAAAAGTATTTAACTGTTTTAAACAAGCTCAATACCAAAACAAATAATATCTATTTAATCAGAAGTGGGTCAATAAAGAGTAAATAGATACCCACTATGTACCACAACTTAAGAGTACGAGTGTGTATGGCTCCAAACATAATTGACAATGAAGTGGATTTTTATTTTTTTTTTATTTCTAATTCAAGCACATTAACTACCAGAACACACATACATGTGAAACGGGGTGGACTCAAAAATGAGGATGTGAATTTAGAAAAAAAAAATGGACACCACATCGGTTGCTGAAAAGACAAGGATAAACCCAGTTTTTAAGGGCACAAGCCTGATCTTGTATAAGGTCTCTTTGCCCTCACAGTTTGAATATGAATTTTTCAGTTTTAACAAGCTAACTTTCACACCGTTCAGTTTTAAATCCTGCGCTAAGATGATTTATATCTCTTAGGTATATACTGTATACCTGCATTAAATGCAATCTCCCAAAATGTCTGCCATGGAAATGTCTGTCATTCTGTGAACACGAACTTGAAAAGCTATTAGCTGGACATGTTTATCCTTTCATCCATATTGGCTCCATCAGTCGGTGACGCACCAACGCAGAAGTCTAATTGTTGTCAAGGTTAGTCAGACAAACCTGCTTTCCTGCAAAGGTTTTGGGCCCCGAAAGTGATCATGTAAGATGCTGTGTGGACTCTGCAGCGCTGACACTTCACTAGGAGTTAGCAGATTGATAAGAACAGGGGAACATCACTTGGATGGATGCAGGGACAGATATTCCAACTCGGGTGAGATAAAAGTCCATCCTTAGGACCCTGGTGAGCGTCAGGAATGTCATGCGGAATGGCTTGTCAGCAGGCTCTCGGGTCCCCAGAGACAACGATTTGCAATTTAGCATTCGGCTTAAAGGTGGAAGACAAGTAGAATGAGGACAGCGTAAATCAGTGAGAAAAAGGAAGAGGAAATGACATAAAATGAGATGAAACAATCTTTTGGGTTTAGTACGTGAGGTTTCAGATAAGCCTTCAAAGAAATCACTGAAGAGAAGAAATTGCTTAAATGAATTTTGCATTTGTCCTTTCAATGTCTAGTTGATGTTAAATTAAACGAAGAGGTGTAGAATCGTTTTATTAATCCAATTTTGAGCAATGATGAATTTAGAGAGCTGCAGCAGACTATGGTCAGGATATTTTCAGTATTTTGGCCTAAACTGCTTAGAAGGAATTTTACACTGGCAGCTCTGGGCGTCGCTTGTCTCCTCAGGCCTACTGCTGTTGTATTGATGGATACCATTTCCCGCCGTGCTCTCATTCAGGCCTGAGCCTCCCTTCTTTAAAACCAAGAGGAGTGTAAACAGTATGACTTCTTCTGGAAGCAGACATGAGTGACAGCACAATCTTTGAATAAAGGGAGACAGTTTAAATTGTCTATGCCAACTTAGTGAAACTTTTAGCATATTTGAAATTACTGGCACACTGAAAGTTTAAAGACAGGAATCTCCTTGACAGAAAAAAAGACCAAGTCCTAATATCTAAAAGCTGATGCCTCGGTTAAACATATGTTTACAGCAAATGTACAGAAGGACCAGGCCGCAGTCCCATATGGTTGAGATTTGATCCAAATGTAAAGTGCATTATAAATTAAATGTATTATCTGCTGGGTACCTCGTCCTGCTAGAAATAATTCTATTCGTGAAATTACAGTTGCCACAGGGTCAAGCGGGAGAGAAAGCTCTAGGTGGACCATCACTGATGGATTCATAATATGATTTCAATGTGCAAAATACAGGGAATTATCCCCTTTAATGTAGTTATTTTAAGTTTTCTAAACGGCTTCAGAGTTATAAAAGCCTTTCTGAGATCTGGTGTGGAAGGTTTACCCTTAGCTCTAAGGTAATCAAGTTTCTTGAAGTATAAGTACATTTCTTGTCAAAAGCGCCCTGAATTAAAAGGGCATGGTCCTAACGGCTAAGTTTAATAAATGGAATAAGAAACAAAGAAGCTAAACATCCCCATGAATGAGAATCTGTGCTGAACGTCTCATCAAGGAAGTCATGTCAATCCGAGTGCATAAAAGAACACATGAGCTATGTCTCCAAGTTGTTCTGTTATTATCCTGTCATTAGTTTTCTAATTTAGAGAGTAGGGCCGCTTGTATGAGCCAGAAAGAATAATCATTGAGTATGACAATGGGTAAGATTTACGAAGGCACTCTGCCAATGGAAGGAGTCTGATTTAAGTTTATCGAATCCACGAAAACAAGTTTTATGTTTTTTAATGCACATAAAAATATTCACATTGAGTGACCAAATGGAGCAAGAAAACTGGTGATGATGTAATTAATCTACCAGGGGGGTTGTATAACTGACGGATATTTATGTTTGTAGATGAATCAGGGATGTAGCCGTGCTAGCTGTGGGTGTCTATACATACTGCACGCATCTGACAATGAGGGCCTAAAGTTTTATCTCATCTACTTAATTAATTTTTGTGATTATATGTTTATTCAACATTTAATGAAGGAAAAAATCAAAAAGTTGGTAGAGGGGTAACAAAAGACTAGGAGAGTTATGAAAAAATACCTGATTGTACCATTTGACAGGTTAAGAGTAGTACCAGGCGGTAGTATCATGATTTAATATGAGAGGGTCATCTTCAAAAAGCTCTGTCACCCACAAGCAACGATGGTGAGAGTGTTACCACTCTGAACCTGTGTGGACAAAAAGTTAAAAAATAATATTTCACAATGTACGCACGATTGTAAGGAATCAGAGGGTTTCACCATCTAGAGTCCATACTATCATTAGAATCTGGCACGTAAGGGGCAATGATGAAAACCAACAATGAATGCCTGGGACCTTAAACCCTTCCCTTGACTCCGCATTAAAAACCAACATCATGATATGAAACTTATTATTACATGACCTGAGGAACACTTGAAGAAAATGCTGTCCATTAACGAAGTCTCTACAGTTTCATTTAAGACTCTTATGTTCAAAATGCAAGCCTGGATGAGGAAGTCTGGAGGTGACAGAGAATTATGTTAGAGTGGTACGGGATATTTATGAGAGCAGTAGGACAGAGGTGTGGTGTTCAGTAGGAGTGAAGGATGACGTCGAGAAGGAGGTGAGACTGCATCAAGGATCGGCTCTGGGCCACTTGTTATTTTTTATGTTGGTGGACAGTCTGACAGTTGAGGTCAGGCGGGGATCTCTATGAGCTACGATGTTGACAGACTGTAGTGAGAACATGGTGAAGGTGGAAGAAAACTTTGAGAGATGGAGGTATGCGCTGGAGAGAAGAGGAATGAAGATCAGTTGCAGCAAGACAGAATTCATGTGTGTAAATTGAAGGGAAGCAGGTGGAACGGTGAGGATGCAAGGGATAGAGGTGAAGAAGGTGCAAGAGTTTAAGTACATAGAGTCAACTGTTCAGAGCAACGAGGAGTGTAGGAATGAGGTGAAGAAGTGAGTGCGCACAAGAGTAAACTGTGACAGAACAGTAGCAGTGGGAATGAAGGGAAAGGTTTCGAAGGTGGTGGTGAGAGCAGCTCTGCTGGATGGTTTAGAGATGGTGGCTCTGACTAAAAAAAGAAAGCAGAGCTGGAGATGACAGAGATGAAGATGTTAGGATTTTCTCTGGGAGTGACGAGGATGCACAGGATTAGAATCAAGCACATCAGAAGGACAGTTCAGGTTAGACGTCTTGGAGACAAATAGATAGTGGATCCATTGATAGAAGGATGCTGAAGATGGAACTTCCAGGCAGGAGAAAAGGGGAAGACCAAAGAGGATGTTCTTGGATTTGGTGAGCGAGGACAGGCAGTTGGTTGGTGTGACAAGAGGAAGATGCAGAGGACAGATGGAAAGAGATGATCCCCAACCCCTAAAGGGAAGAGCTGAAAGACGTAGGAGCATGTAGAATGCAAGTCACATATCGACAACATCCAGAAACACCGCCAACTTCACTGGTGAGAAGGACTGATGGTCTGAAAGGTCTTCATTTCAAATAGTCACATCCACCGAGTCAACTGAGAAGAGTATCAATTTTGTACCGTTAACGCTCAGCAATAGCACATATATTTTGGGTTAGTTTACATTTTTGATACCCTTTATGTATTAACTTCTGAAAATATAATTCTGTCTGTAAATTCCAAAACCTTTGTTTCCCCCTGCAGGCCTTTCCTGGTACTGCCACCATTGATGGAGTGGATCAGAGTGGCGGTCGCCCACACTGAGCATCGACGAAGCTTCTCCGTGGACAGCGATGACGTGAGGCAGGCTGCAAGACTGCTACTCCCCGGTGTGGATTGTGAACCTAGACAAATAAAGTAAGGATATGTTACTTGTGACAAATTCTTACTGCAATAAGGCTAAAGAGGTGTCACAGCGGAAGGTGAAACCCTAGACCATAGACCAGAAAGCCATTGTTCCTGCATGAGGAACGTGACTCACCGGCTTGTGAAAGTGATCAATCATCACAAAGTTCTGTTCATAAGCTTAGTAACTCAAGTGAAAAATGTGTCAGATAAAAGAAATGTTCCTGCTACGCACATAATCCATCAATAGACTGCCCAACCCCAAAAAGCAGGAATTTTCACCTCTAAATCTATTCCTCATTTGAATTGATTGCTAACTGATTTTTAAATCTCCCAGTACCATATTATGTCATCAAGTCACAGTCGTACTGCTTCAATGACCCGCTCTCTTTTTATAGATTGGCAAAATGAACGACCGTTAGGCCTTTGTAACTTACTCAACAGGGAGCTGTGACTAGAGTAAAGAAGTAAATGTGTTTGTGGGTCTGTGTTTGTAGGTTTTACAGAAAACGTCCATGTTGAGGCTGTCAATCTGTAAACAGCTTACAAGCAAGTTAAATGGCTCGCTCCCAAACCAGTCAGTTAGGACTGAAGAAATCCCGTGGATGACATGTGAAACCTCTTCAAATGATTGCTCTGGCATCATGGGAAAAATACCCCACCACCCCCCTCAGTAGATGTGGACTGAAGGTGAAGCATCTCGCTTTCCTGTAATATCTATACTCCAACTGTTTCAACTAGGCCTATGCTATACCCGACAACAAGGGTATATCCCTGAAAAGCCCCCAATCCCCTGTGTGGTACAAGATATCCCCCTGATTGAACCGCTCAAATTAAATACAAGGTAATGTCTGGAAAAACTCTTTATGGTAAAAAAAAGAAAAAGAAAAAGAAGCTCCTCCTAGTGAGTAAAATGTGAACTATTTGAGTAAAATGTGACATATACAAGATAAATATCCTCTAGACAGTTCATATGCACCAAAGTTTGACTGAATAGGATCAACAGTTGAGAAATTATGGCCATTTTGTAAATATTCCATGAAGTCTCCATCAGTCACAAATCCATGTTCTTGTCACATGGAAGGTTGGATTTGAAGTTGGTGTCAGAGTTTTCACCGTTTCGTCCCAATTCTTATATCACAGAGAAATAAAAGGTGAAAGTTATTAGAAGGTATGAATTGCCGATTAACATCTCAGATACAATTGGACAATTAGGAAATGGATGTGTCAACTTCTCACAACTTTGATCAACAGGTCTAATGAAAAAGGTAAATGGGAAACAATGAGTCATAAGGTATAAAAAAGTAGAGGGATACTTCTTCAGGAAATTCGAAAAAGAAACCGAGGTTAGGAAAGAAATATGAAAGTCGTCAAAGGAAAGGTCATTTCCCATTATATGCAGCGGAGATGTGTTTTTTACAGATCTCAATGTACATTTCTGTGGCAAGCTAACACTTTATTACAGTAATGGATCTGCTGTTTCCTTCCCTCTGCAGAGCTGAGGATTGCTTCTGTGCAGCTAGGAAGTTGGACGCGGCCTCCACAGAGGCCAAGTTCCTGCAGGATCTGGGCTTCAGGATGCTCAACTGTGGACGGACGGACTTGGTCAAGCAAGCCGTTAACCTGTTGGGACCTGATGGCATTAACAGCATGAGCGAACAGGTCCGGTACTCCAGACATACACAATTCTACATGTACTATGTATAAGATTAACATCAGCAGGAATAGTGCAGACATTTCTATCAGTCTCTTTATTGACATGATGATGTTTTTAACTATGGAAACTATGAATATGTATATATCCTAAACACACACACACACACCACACTCTCTTCGTAACGATCAATTTAACTCTTAAAAGCTTTACAGTAGTGTCAAATTCAAGAAAGTAGCCGTGCTAGTAGAAATTCAAGAAAATGGCTCAAAGTAGGGTTGAGATGAAAGAGTTTCACTGGTAATGTTTATTCTCCCATTTAATCAATTACTTGTACGACCATAGATAAATATTTTTGGTTTAAATGCATATCAATATCACATCCATATAAATAATAAATCCTCAAGAGAACTAGGTGAGGCAAACTATTTTTGAAATATTGCATGAAATTTTCAACTGTACAGGTTAAAATACAAATCATGCTTTACTATTTATTATCAAATCTATTTCATTTATACACTGATTATATATATATATATATATAATAGGTTATAAGATAGTTTACCTTCATATACCAAAATGCCTTTGAATTGAAACATTTTAAATGTTTTTTTATGGCAGCGATTATTTGCAAAGCTTGTAATTAACTCTAATGAATTTTTTTAATCTTCTGATAACCCTGGTTTCTTCTTCGAGTCTTCGTCGTGTCCAGAAACATGTTTTGTTTTCCTTCTCTTCTATTTCCTCTGTATCTTAAAACTCTCTAAACATGCACTAGTACCTAAAGGCAAAGAACAGACAGGATGTTCTGTTTGTAGCCATGTTTGTCTTACGTTAAGCGTGAGTTGAAGCTAATAGTCCAGGTTTTTTATGGTGAGAAAGTCGTGTCTGTTTAACTGCACTGCAACAATTTGACAAGTCTTTAAACCAATATAAAAAAGATTGTCCTCATGTAGGACTTTTACAAAGCCCTGTTTTCTCATTTATATGCTATATCTTAGAAAACACGCAGGTTTCGTGTTTTCCACAGATGCTGGCCGCTTGATTTATGCAACATTCAGTCGGATTGCTTGCCTGGAACAGACCTAAATTAGTTTTCAGTATTTATGGGTCTTTATGTGCAACAGCTTGTATTAACTGACATTTCTCCTCCACATTCCTGGTGACGCAAAGGCTTTATCACCAGTTAAATGGCGAAAAAGACCAGACACCGTTACAGGAGCAATAAAGTAAAAGCTGCAGTTCGTCCTGGCAGCTGAGTGGTATTTGAACTCGCGGGGATGAACATCAAGGTCCGTCATCTATGGGCTGATTAAGTAGATCAGTGTCCAGGAAATACCCCAGAATGAATCACCACAAAGGGATATCAGTCTTCGACATAAAGTGTTATGGTGTGTTATGAGAAAGTTGTTGAGCATAATGGCCCGGATCAGACACGTGACTGAAGTCTCCTTAATAACAGACTTTCCATAAGCCCTTCAAAATGTTCTCTTTTAATCCTGGCAGCTTGATAAATGTCAAGACGTTACAGAACATTACTTTGGTTATTTTTCTCCCTTTCTGCCTTTTATCAGAAATACGTAGGCTGCTTTCAAATGTGTCCTCAGATTTTCTTGTTCCAAACCAAACAGAAATGTCTCAGATATGTTGAATATCTGAGACATTAGATACAAATGGTTACAATTATTTAATTTTGTAACCATAACTTAAATATATATTTTTAAGTTATGAGTCACTTCAGGTTCCAACAGGCATTTATTCAAATTGAATCAAAAGGTACAAACCAAAACAATAAAGGTCGATGCATTTATGATGTTTATTTTTCGAGGGAAATTTTCCCACTGGAAAAACCCCACTTCAAAAATAGTCAAAGAAATAATGAATATAAGGTGTTATTAGCTTGTAATAAGGAAATCAAATTAACTAAATCAACAAGTGAAACTTTGCCTGATAAGATTTTATCATAAGATGTGATAATTTTTAGTCAGGCTTTTACCAAAATCTATTAATTATTTCTATATTTATCTTTTGGTTTACATTTTAATCACTTTTCACTAATATTATTTTATTTTCGATGTTTGTTTACATTTCAGTCAGTTTTTATTAAGTAGTTAGGAGTTCTACACCTGACCTGTAGAACTCCTGGGGGGAGTCTAGTTGGGAGGGTGCCTTAAGACCCCGGTGGGTAGTAGTGGTCCAAAGTCAGAGTGAAGAGTTAGACAGGTGTGTCTGAGCGCAGAGGGAGACATATGTTAGCTCCAGAGTTTTTAATAATCATCTTTGTTGAGCGAGACTAACTGTACAAGCTGAGTCTACGATCTGGCAGAGTGTTGGCGCTGAGGTCCAGTCTTTATTGCTGAGAGGATTGCAGAAGGAGCCCAGCTGACTCCCCTCCTGTAATGAAGCAGAGCCTCACACACAGAAGCTCCTGAGTAGGAGTGGGAGGAGGCAGAAGCAGAGGGCATGAGAGCCTCCTGTTCTTCAACCATGGCGAAAATCTCACATTTCACACATTCCCCCTGGATTTATGTTTTTCCCTGTTGTTGGAATGGTAGTTCTGATAAGGACATTGGATATATATAGTTTTTATCCTTGTGTCCAGCAAAGGTTCCTCTGTATTGTTCTGCGGTAGCTGAACTGCTCTTTAGTCAGAGGTGTTTTCCAGGAGATGTTTTCAACAAACATAGTCTATCTTCTATCTATCTTCAGTGGGTCTCACACTGCTCGTTGATTCTCACTTAGGTGCAGCTGGTTCAGCTTTGTTCGAATGACCTGCGCTAACGACACAATCATATCACAAGCCGCTGTCTTAATTGAACCAGACTTAGCAAGTGTGAGTACACTCTTAGTTTGGGTTCACCCCGCTCCCCTCAGCATAATGTGCATTTCAGTCTCAAGAGAGTTCTCTGCAGATGAACCTGACATGGAAATAATAGGGGTTGTGTGTGGAGTGTTGCAGCCCACCTATACTCTCGCTATTGTTGGAATGAAAGGTGCAGCCGTAGCAGGAAGAATAGATCCTTCATGCCAATAATGGAAATAAGCTCGTTAGGCATGGACCTGAATAGGGCAAAATTGCTCCTCAGGTGTTTATAGTAATATAAATTTACTGTTTAAAGGCCATTAAGTTTCTTGAGGTTTCCTATGGAGCTAGCAATAGGCAGTTATTCTCATAGAACTGCTAATAGTCTCTCCAGAGCTTTACTGATATCGATAACTTCCACATTTTTTGTATAGTTTGTTCAAATGAGCAAAAACTGTCTTCACATGTAATACTAGGGTTTTTGTTAAATGGTAAATGGACAGTACTAATATAGCGCTTTTCTATTTTTCTTCATAGGCTCTGACATGGATAAAGTCTAATTAATTATCTTAAAATAACTATGACACATTTTACAGGGTGAACTGACCCTGGACCCCTGACCTAAACTAAAAAAGTAGCTGATATAAATTTATATAATACTTCAGCATGAACTGGAATTACTCAGGCTTAGAGTGTTCATCGGTATAAGCGGGCTGTGGGTTGCGACTCAGGGTGACCTATCTTGTATGAATCATATTTTACTCTAATCACTGGTCCTGTTTGCTAGTGGGATAATGGAAGAAATAATGGATCGAAACAGATGATCCACTGTGGCGACTCTGATCGGGAACAACAAGAAGTTGAAGAAGTTCACATTTTACTCACTAGGGGGCATTTTTAAGAGAAATTCTTATTTTCCTCTCTGCTAAAGATTATTGAGGTTAAGCTAAATAGAAATCCTCCCTTCCTTTCCTCCAACAGGGTATGACCCCTCTCATGTACGCCTGCGTGCGCGGTGATGAGGCCATGGTCCAAATGCTGCTGGATGCCGGTGCTGACATCAACAGCGAGGTCAGTGTTCTTGAAACGACGTCAAAGTTCCACGTTGGTTCCATATTTTTGTTTCTGTCCAAATTGTTTGACATTTGTTGCATCAGTGAGACCATTGAACCCTCTTTGTTTTGCTTTCCCCCACCCCTGTCTGCATCGACTCAACTACTGTCAGCATGCTCTCTTTTTCCCTGGCAGCTCATTACAGGAAGTGCACCAATAAGCAATAAGTGAGGATTATTTGTAAAACTCTAGTTTGTTTCCGCTTGGTTTTAATATAGTACTCCACTGATAATTCATAGGTGTAGTTAGTTACCGCATCACATTTTACTCTGTAGAGACTCAGCAGTTGTTTGCTTAATACCACATCAATAATGCATAACTGTGGTACAAGCGGTTGCACTTAGTGTAACGTGCTCCAGATTGTGCAATAAGCATGGATTGCATTGCACGTGTGTACTTTCTAGCAAATATAGGAACAGCAAAGCTTCATTGTAATGAATCTTGTCTTTGCATGTGCGTAGCTGTTTTACTCTTAGTTGCAACAATATTTGAGAATAGATATGCATCATCGGTTCTCCTCAATCATGGTGACCTCATTTTTGACTGTTGTGATTGCTCCATGAGAATCGTGCCTTTATTTAGTGCAGGTGTGTTGACTCTAAAGCAAAGAGCTACCTGTGTAATTCATCACCTCCAGCCGATAGATACATATTTAATGGTCTCATCAACCCAAATTTCAAGAAGCATATTTCTGATATAATACATATGGAGTCTGGCCAAAGTTTTGAGATGCTTTACAGCATCTGTCACCAACCACACCAGTATTATAGTGGTGAATGGACTTTTATTGTTTCAGGCTGCTCTCCTCTTCCAAAAAATAATTTTGGTTTAGATTTGAGTTTTTAATATGTTATATATGCAATGTTACAAGCACTTAAATAAGGATGTGGCCTTGGCCTGCAGAAGAGTTCATAAGGAGGGAAATGTTTTGACCTTTATCCACCAAGAGTCTCACTCTCAATCACTGCCCTCCTCCTCCAGGCTTCCAACTGGAGTTCCTCCCCTGCTGGCTGATGTAATATTGAAATGATTACATCAACTAATTGATAAGAAACATACTTTCTTATGTATTTCTGATAGAGTCTGGCTAAGAGTCACCAACTACACCCCACAATAGAAATAAATGGACTTTTTTAGGTCAGGTTTTCTGTCCTTTTTCCAAAAACAGTGTCCTGGTTTGAAGTGTGTTTGCAGTTAAGGATTAAAGAGAGGAATTCCTCAAATTTATTTGGAAGGAAAGAAAGGAAGAAAGAATAACCTCTCAGATTCCTAACTGGAATCGGGAAAAAAAACCAGACAACAATACAAATTAAAAGATACTGTAAAAGGGAACGTTCAAAAGTTAGCCCCAATTGAGTTAGTAGTAGAGAAATTAAATTCAAGTATATATAATATTGGTTAATGTTGATGTATAAGTAGTATTTTACCGGTATTGCTCCGGTAGTGTGACCATGCAGACATATTAAGTTTAAGTTTTTAGACACTTCATCCACACTATTTGTCATTGGCGATAAATGGATATTTTTTCTTTCAGTTTTTACAGAAATTACTGGGCAGATATCCACAAGTCTTGGCAGGAGGATGTGGCATGGCTCAGCCAAGGGCCTCTATTTTGGAGACCCAGGAATTTAACATTCCACTTTTTTCTTTAACAGTGTGAGGGCTTTTATCCAAATGTCCCTTAAATGCTCAAAAACTACTGAACTAATTTCCATGAAATGTCCTCGACATGGGTTAGGAAAGTATATACGTGTAGAATTGTTCATCCTTGGCAAAGGAATACTTTCTATTGAAATCCAATTCTAGATTCCTGCTGATTTTTTCACTTCCTTCTTGTCACATCAAGGTTAATTGTACTTCCTCCAGCCTCTGAAAATGGCCAATTTAACAAAACCCTGCACGATGTAAAAATAATGAATTCATACTACAAAGTAAAGTCTTAACGTTGTGGTAGGTTTATAGGTTATTGTTATTACATGTCTAATGTTGTATATGTTCAAGCCAAATTATGTCTTAACAAATATGTGTTGTTATCCCAAACTTTTATATTCTGAGTCGGTAGTTCTTCAAATTCTTCAAATACTATATGTCTTTGGTTCACAAACTGTATATGCTTTATATCAGTGCTTTTTAAAACTTTAAGTCCACTATGTCATTTTATAGCCAATCGTTATATCTTCTATGTCAATGGTTCCCAAGCTTCTATTTCCTCTATTTCACCAGTTCCCAAATGTCTATATTCTCTAAGTCAATGATTCCCAAACATTTATAATAATCTTTGTCAGTGGTGCTTAAAAATGTAAATGCTCTATCGTGGATTTTAAAGTTTGGGAATCGCTGCTCTATAAGTTATAGGTTATAAACTACACCAGGGGTCTTAAACAAAGACAAAGCCAATAACCCCTAATAGTAATTCAAAATTACAATAAGTATTAAAATAAAATCATGAGTCAAAAACATGTGGTTCTGAGAAACGTACTCAGGTAAAATTGGAGTTTGCATTCTCGCTATTCCCTTTGAGGACAAGAGTTAATAACAGGTCTACCTTCACCATGTTTTGTCTCCAGGATTGGATTGAGGCTCTTACTGAGCCACTTATGACCTCTTGAGCAATTAGGGCTTGATTTCTAGTAGTTTTCTGCTAAACCCTTGATGAGGAGGACATATTGTTTGCATCTTAAGAAAGCTTTTATGTTAGTTCTGCTAAGAAATATCCAGAACTGTAAATAAATTACATTCCACCAACAGCGCCTCATTATATAAACCCAAAACTAACTACACGGCTAAAAACACTTATGGCAAATGAGAAAATATGTTGAATGTAATTTGGATGAACGGATGCTTAAAGTAGAGTACCAGCAGAAGTTTATCGCTTATTAAACACTGCAACGTTTAAAACGTTTTGTTCGAATAAAGCGCAGCTTGTTTCTGCTGGAAATGCCTCGCGTTACAAAGCGATGAATCAATCTTTAAAGTGTGGCCCGAAAAAAACACTAACAGTCCCGCTGTTGTTTAAAATCGGAGCTCAAATGAAGTGTGATGTTGCATTAAACATCTGTTGGAAGGAGGCAACATTTAAAAATGATTTCAATAATTTAGCCAGACATTACAGAACAGCACCAGGCTTCACGGCTGCTTAGTTTTCCTGTGACGCTACTTTGCTCATGAGTCAGCACCACCCGCCTGGACAGCAATTGTAGTCTTCGCCAATGTTGTGTTTTCTCTCCGGTTTCATTCCCCTTTGAAATGAAACACTGTTTAAAGATAGAGCGAGGCAGATTATACGCCGCGTGATCAGAGAGCCCTGCCCAGGCAGATATAAAAGAAATAGTGAGGGTCTGAGGTGACAGGAAAGGAGACGAGCTGCTCACGATTTTCAAAGAGAATCTCCCTCTCCCCTCCTTTTGCTTACACTTCTCCTCCTGCTAAATCTTCCCCACCCTGAGCTGTGAATGTTAACGGCTGTATATCTCTCTCCCTGAACTTCACCTATGACTTCCCAGGTGCCAAGCACAGTAAACAAGCACCCCTCAGTTTATCCTGAAACGCGCCAGGGGACGGCAATCACTTTCGCCGTGTTACACGGACACGTCCCTGTCGTGCAGGTAGTGACGTTTATGACCTGTAACCATTACCCTGTGGCCCTTGTCCTGACCTTTGCACCAGAATGAGGATGTAATGATGATGATGATGATGATGATGATTTTTTTTTTTTTTTTGCTTCTCCTTGATCTCATCCGTGCAGTAATCATTATGTCACTGATGTGGCGAGAGTTCTATCGAAAAACTCTACGGATGAAATGTGTATTCATGATATTGCTGTGAAGATGTGTAGATGAGTCTCGCAGCCCCAGTCCACGGAATCCTACACAAGCAGGGAGAAACTTCTGGAGGCAAAATAATCAGATCAGCCTCGAGGATGCCAAATTTCAGTGTTTTTCTCATGCTTTCGTTAATTCTTTATATACAATATTCTCTGCTGCAGTGGTTAATGTATGAACTGATGAACAGCGTTGCCTTCGGGATTTTTCTTTTATATTTTCAATTATTAATTTGGACCACCGCTGGGAGATTTTGTTTTGGGAGATTAGAGGGAATTCTATTCTTCGTTTTCCAGCTCAGGCCAGTCAACACCCAGAATAAGTCCAGCAGACAGGAGCTGATGAGGGAGTGCAGCCAAGAGTGTGTTTATGTCCAGAGCTCAGATCTCTCCTGATGAGGTGGTTAAGGTTTCCAACAGTTGAGGCTTGTCCTCATGCCAGGTCTGAGAGTAACACATCCTCTCTCCCTCATCTGTTTTCCTCCCCCCTCCTCCTTCCGCTGGTTTGTTTTCCCTATCGTCCCTCCCTCCCCCTCTCCACCCCACTCACAACAGTTGGTGCTTGATAACAGTGCGAATGTGGAGGGAGCCCTGCAGGATGGGGCGGAGAACTACACAGAGACCCCTCTTCAGTTGGCCGCTGCAGCAGGTAACTCATTTACGCGCCAACGTGGATTTGTGACCTCACAGGCCGCATAATTGACCTCTTATTCTTGAAAAAGTTTTATTCTGGGCCCACCAGACGGCATTCTCAACTAACTAATTTAGCACTTTCGATAACTGAGAGAACCTATTGTGTTATTACATCGTCATGCAGCCACATATAGAAAAATCTACCTCGGATATATTTAATTCTGTCAAAATGGGATGCATTTAAAAGAAGGCCATGTGTCTTTCTTGTTAAAAGTCAGATGAGAGGAGTGGAAACACTCCTTATCTTACATTTCTGAGAAAGAGGTAATATTTTATTCAGCATCTGCTCGTTGGATGATCTAATGGGTAAGAACCTATCACGACCATTGGAGTGAATTATACACTGAGCAGTGGTGAGTTTGAAAGGGACGTCCAAGAATAGAACGTCTCCTATACGCCGACTTAAGCAGAAAAAGATGGAGTTGCGTTTTTATAAACAACAAACCAATATTAAATAATGTTTCTAAATGCAGCATATAAGTGGCCATGTCTACACCGCTACTTTTTAATTATGAATGTTTCTAATATAATATCATAAATCAAAGTTAATTCAAACATAACGTTGACACACAACAGCAAACCTTTACGTTACGGCAAGAGACTTCGGGAAGGAGGAGGCAGTTGCTGTGGTGCTAAAGAGTAATTAAACCTAACAGCCACTAATAATGAGCGCTGTTAACATCCCACTCGTCAACTAATAAATTATGCATATGAAATTAAAACCACAGACCTAGAGATAAGTTTGATGGCGAGTAGCCCAGAGTGGATTCATGGCGATCTTAAGTCTGTTTTACTGTTTTACTGCCGCATCGACTTCAAGAGGCTGTGAAAAGGGAAATAATCAATGGGAGCATCCGGAAATTCATACATTCCTCTTGATTTTAAATGACTTTGACGGATAAGATCGGCGTAGAAGTTTTTAAATCACCTTCAAACTGGTACCTACGTTAGTTTGGTTTCTTTTGGCTGAGTGCAGCAGGGATTAGTTATGATTCATTTTGTGCTCAGCGGCGCAGACCTCGCTGCAGCAGTCACTCAATTACTTCTCAAAGCAACCATGTGGAGTTCAGTGAATGTGAAAAAACATCACCTTGATTTATGTTTTGTTGTTGCCCATTTTAACAGAACCACTTAAATTGCAGTGCTGGACTTTTGCATATAAATGAACATACTAGCTGCTACTAGTATTCATTATGCAGAAGAAGAAACATCACAGTTGTGTGTATTTTGTTATTGGGATGGTTGTCACTGATGCATTAATGCATGTGTGAAACTGTTTCAGTATATAATAGAGCAAACACCGAAAACTTGATCATTAGCAACCCAAACAGATTTATTCAGGTTCTGGTTGCAGTTTACTTCATGAATAACTATATATCTTTTATTTTGTTCTGAAGGCATTTCCATTAACCGCCATCATCTCCCCGGTGCCCTCTGCACATTTAATTAAAGGAAACAAACACAACGGAGAAAAATATGTTAAGCGAATTCAACATCTAACTTGAAATGTTGCAAATATATTCCCTTGTATATAGAGAATGATAAAATATGGACTCGACAGGCAGCTGTAGTGATGTTCTTCTTCTGGCAGCATTTATTCTCTCTCAGTGGTTAAAAACACTCTGATACGTCCAGCAGTTCTCTGCCACATCATTCCGACCCTTCAGCAATCGCTCCCAGTTACATCCCCAATCTGTTTTAAAGTATTTCTCTCCAATGGATCTCATCATGGCTCAGATTCTTCCAACCTCTCTAGTCATCTATAACCTTAGGCACTATGAATATGGTTGTATATTTTATTGTTGTTTTTTCTTCTTCTTCACATTAAAGTCTTTCTCTATGGTCGGGCTTTTTCTTTTTCTTTTGTTAAATATCCTTGGGTGACTTGATTGGCCCTTGTAGATAAACCATATTATTATCAGTTATATCTTTTGACAGCTGTTTAGATCATTTTTATGTAACATCCAATAGTGTAACTTGATTTGGAATACATGTAAAAGTGAATCACTTAACTTTAACTGATTTAATTTAATTAAACTTAAATCATTGATAAATTATAGATAATGACCGAATTTCAACGGAAATCCATTTTGAATATATGATATTTTACTCTAATAATCCATATTTTACCCAATAGGGGGACCTATTTTTTTCTCCTAAAAACACTGTTTTTCGGACATAACTTCCTCACCATTGGTCCAATTATGTCCAAATTGGCTCATATAAATCAAATCAAAGTGATCTATATTTCATATACAGTATATTGATTCACTGTCAAAGTTCATATTTTAATCACTAGGGGGGGGCTATTTGTGGAAAACACTTATTTCTCATCCATCACTCCAATTGTGTCTAAATGTTGCTCATTTGATTTGACTCAGAGAAATTTGTCTACTTTTTTTTACTTAGGTCAGAAAAAAAATAGTTAACGCCATCATTATGTCATTACGGGATCTTATCTTAGAGCATATTGCTGACTTCATAGAAAATAGTTAGGTTGAGTCAATATGGCCTGATTGGGATTATTAATGAGTAATATTTAATTTGAGGAGCGCTGACAACACAGAGGATTGAAAGCATTGATCCTGCATTCATATGTTTCTTCTTTCACCTTGTTCAGGTAACTTTGAGTTGGTGAGTTTGCTGTTGGAAAGAGGGGCGGACCCCATGATCGGCACCATGTGTCGAAACGGCATCTCCTCGGCCCCACTGGGAGACATGAACTCATACAGCCTGGCAGCGGCACATGGCCACAGGTACTACAGCCAATCACAAGCAAGGACCGGTACACAAGCATCAGCCAGCCAGAGATTTATCCATTCCCACAGTATCGATCCTTTTACACACTGTGCCCATGATCCCTGAGCCTCTCAGAGAACCCTCGGCATGAGAGAATGATATCTTGGGTTCCCTGTCAGACAGCAGGTGACCATAAGCGCTGCAGTCTATTCAGCAGCACTTATGGCTTCGGGTCGACGCCGTATCCCTGCAGCAGAGTAAGATAAAGCTCATTAACATTCAAGGCAGCCCGCCAGGAAGTGGATCGGCGAGCCAACAACACGATGCAGTATCATTAAGACAATCACTTATAGTCGGACAATTACGCCGTAGCACGTTATGCGCCGACACGAGGAGCATTTAGTCAAGTCGGGAGGAGGGGGGTGTAAGAGTTCTCATTTCTTTGTATGCTCTGATTAAGAATTACCTAAACAAAAGAAGAAAAGACCAGAAATGATGTAAACGCTGCTACCTTTCATGCATTTCTCTTTCATTCACCATGAAAAAACAGTCAGCTCGCCGTCACAAAGGGATGTAATAGGAGTATCGTTATGAGGGGAAGAATTGTAGCCAGACAGCAGTGTCTTCAAAAACTAAAACTTACACTACAATTCAAATTTTACATTTTTAAGCCTGTTCTGTAATAGATAAAGGATTTTCTTTTTCTAAATAATCCTGTTTGTAGTCTTAGATGATAGGAGTTATAGGCCACATGTGTATTATTCCTTAAGACGTTAGAGCTCGCTGCCCAGAATAGAAATCTGGAAGCCAGTAAGAGGTTGTATCAATGAAAAGAAAGCACCGTATCTTTGGTCCACTTTATGGTGAGAAAAAGTGTTTGAATCCAGCAACTTCATAATAATAATAATTTTTCCTTTATCACATTACACAGTAAATACATGCAGTAAAACATTGGGAAATTGATCTCTGAATTTAACCCATCCCTGAGGGAGCAGTGGGTGGCCCCTGTGAAGAACCTGGGGAGCCAAGGTCTCAGTGTCTTGCTCAAGGACACATGGCATGTTGCATCAGGGGTTGGGCTTGAACCCTGGTCTCCCAGTTGAGGGTCAACCGCCGTACCCACTGAGCTAAAGCCATCCCGGGCACAGATTATGGTTTCTGTGCATCTACTATGCAAAGATGTTGTTAGTAAGCTAACTACTAAGCGAGGCGAGGCTAAATATTCCATAGAGCTATTTATGATCAGGCTTCGCATCCAGTTCCTGGTAGAACAGCAAACAACTGCTGTATTATGTTGTGCATGATGAAACCCAACTTTTATGAGCCATGTCGGAGTGGGTCTGAATTTCATCTTTGTCAGACATCATTCCTCATGCACTGTGTGAGCAGCAGTCTAACAATCTGACCCGTGTCTGACATCAGAAATCTGGGTTGGTTGTTGCTGGAGTTTTCCCACAGTTCAAACAGAGGAATGAATCTTTTCTACAAATTCTATGGGGTTTTCTTTAATGTTTTTTTTTAAGAAAAACTGCACATAGTTGTGAACAAAAAGTGCTGAGTCAGCAATATACCATCTACACTGGAAAGCCGCATCACCTCAAATATACTCAAAATCGACAAATTATACCCCCCCTGATTTTCAGTACCTTTTTTTGATGATTAAGACTGCATACCCCTGTGTCATACACACACTGAACCCTTTTTTATCAAACCAATTTCTTTTTTTTCCCAAACAGAGTTTTATCTGCTGCTATCTTGTGCATGTGTATAAAGTTTTACACATAAACTGTGAACAATCACATTGTGGCTGGATTATAGAACCTTAAAGTATATTGCCTTCGATTTCCTCGTACAGTATGAGTTAGCATTAAGCAACAATGTCTCATAAATCGCTTTAAATGCCTACATTTAAACCGACCTCCTGTACACTATGTGTCCAAAAGTATGTGGACACCACTTTGGCTCCTTCAGCCTTTGCCTGGTCAGAACATGTTAAACTGAATTGTTCGATATGTTCTAGACAATAAGTTTTGGGTTTGAAACAGCAGACACTTCCCCGTTTCCACGGGAAAGTTTGCACGAAGTCAAGGACCATTCAGAAATTGTTTTAAGAATTTGGCATTGTAAATTATCTTTCAACTCCATTCATGGTTATAAAGTGTTTGATACAGTGGCCTATGCATTACAACTATTTAACAAAGACGAAACAAATTCACGTTTTTTTAATAACAGAAAAGAAACGATTTAAAACAACTTGTTGCTGTAGTGTAACTAGCTGGAGACTCTTAATGGGTTTTCTGACTTTGATGACACTACATTATATGTGTAGTATGACAGTTTGATCTTCTGTTTCGGAGATCAAACAATCTCCAAAACAGGATATGATGTCATGTTGGTCCAAACAGGCCCTTCCTCACTGAAGCAGATGGTGCAGCAGTGCATCCTCGGAGCAATCCACTTTTTTTGAAGGGGGCATCTCTTACGGCTGCATCACTCCAGTGCAGAAAATGCACACTGCAATGATTCATACAGTACTCATGAATCAGCAGATTACAACACATCTTCATTTCCAACATCTTATACTCTTTGCGCATGAGATAATCAGTTCCGGCTTCATGCGCTTTGACAGCGCTGATAGAGGTTCCTAGTATGCAATCATGTTTAATTAAGTGTAAGTGAATATTTGGAGTATCATCTGCGTTAGACAGCTGGATGGGCTAAATATATGCGATCAACACAATATGGTTAAGCCTAATTTAGTACCACTTTCTGGTTTGTGATCATCCATTTCACAACCTGAGTTCCTTCTGAAGAACTTAACCTCAGGGTATTTTGGGCGTTTTTGTAATTTTTTCACCCACCTCCTGGCAGCTTGGTTCCCTTTTTACCTCTTGTCCTGACCTTAAGACAATCTGTCCACTGTATCTCATCGCTCCTCTCCCCGTTAATCTCTGCCCGGGCTTTATCTCCTCCCCTCCAGGAATGTGTTTCGGAAGCTCTTGGCCCAGTCGGAGAAGGAAAAGGGCGATGTGCTATCTCTGGAGGAGATCCTGGCTGAGGGTTCGGATCCCGGGGAGAAGAGGTTGCAGTCGCAGGCCAACGGCGGAGGGACCCTGCGAACAGGAAAGGCCAAACTGAGAGCCCTGAGAGAGGCCATGTACCATAGTGCAGAGCACGGCCATGTGGACATCACCATAGACATCCGCAGCTTAGGTCAGAGTTACTAATGCATGCTTCACTGGCACACATGCCTCGCTCTATGCCTCCTCCAGCTGTCCTGGAGATTTGCTCATGCTGTGCCTGTCCTGTCCCATCCTGTGCTGTCCTGTACACACCCTCCGCAGTCACCACTACTCACCCACTAACCTAGTGCACAAGTGGGACTTACAACCAACGTGATAATCGCTCGCTTCAAAAAGTGATAGTGTGATGAAAAGGCGTCCCCAAATAGAGCTCATCGTTTTAGTGAACCTAATGTGACTCGTGATTGGAATGTATCGACTTCAGCTGACATTGACAAAACAATCCCACCAGACTCATTGAGTTGCTGATTGAGCCTTTTGGTCGTATCACACAATCCGCCACACAGTGGAGTTCAATTTTAGTTTGACATTTTGACAAATATCTACTTCCTTTCTTAAGGTTGGTGGGTAAATCAATACTTATCACACGTCTGTAGGATAAATATGAAGCCGCAGCCGGCTACTGGTTTACTAAATTTAGCATAATGACCAAAAACAGAGGAAAACAACCACATGGGTCTCCAAAACTTCTGTGAAAAAAAGTGTAAAAATGACAAATTGTGGATTTAAAGGAGGATGCCAAGCAATGTAATTTTAATTGCAACCTTATCAGGTGATAGATTTTGTTGCGTTTGGACGGAGTCTGATCAGAGGCCAAGTCATGCATTCAGCATCCATCTGGCCACAAGCGTTCACGCCATACATTTCATCACAGCCGCAGCTTGAGTGTGAGGAGATGGAATGAAGCTGGAGAGAAGGAAATCTGTGCAAGCAACAGTCTTGGTGAAAGCATACAGTTTGAGCAGAAGGAGAGGAAATCTAAGATCAAGCAAGGGCATTTGACTGATGGGAAGCATTATAGAATCATAAAGTGCAAACAGTGACTCAGAATGAACGATAAATGTAGAACAAAATTACTCTTTGTTTAGTATATAAGTCCACCAAAAGCGCACAATTCTTTGAATTAGCCCAGATGGTCTGACCCATGGCCCACCTCTCCATGCAGGTTTTTGCATGAAGAGGGTAAATATCTGAAAATGCCCTATCTCAAAAATGAATCCCTGATGGGCTGGTTTATCCTTCTACCAGGTTTAATGAAAATGCGATTATCCGAGTAATCCTTGTAACCATTTAAGAAACAGATAAAGATGAAACCATCCTTAGTTAACCCTTAAGTAATTTCCTCCCCGGGTCCACATGGATCCCAGTCCAAGTATCAGTCCAACGGACCACATGTGTCATTATAAGGATGCTCCTGCAACAAAAGGAGGCTTATTTGTTGGAGTAATAATAATCTTATTTGTATAGCATTTTTCATGCATGGAAAACAGTTCACAGGGATTTACATCAATACAGGAATCCAGAGCAAACTTGAACAAAAAAATGCAACAGCAGGGATGAAAATATATTCAAAACAAATGAGTGGACATGGGTCAAATAATCTAATATTTAGGATTATAGTAGAAACATACACAATCGGGTCAATTCAATCACTTAATGAATAAATAGATTAAAATATTTTTCAAGGAGGATATAAAAAATTTTTTCCAAAAGCCTTAGGCTCTGTATTGAAACTGAGCACAAAGGTTTGGTGTTTGATGAACACAGCAGGGCGCTCCCCGATCATTATTCATTAACGCAGCCTCACCTCATTCTGGCTTTAGGTATCATTAAAAGGACAGCTTAACAGGACCTTAAGGATTTTTGCAGTTAGTATCCATTAACTGTTTGGTTGTGCGCAGTTTTAGTCATCACTAATTCTTATTAAATAATGTGTGCCACTTGTCTGAACCTGTTTGTAAAATAACCCAGAGTCAGCATGTATATGCTAAACAGTAGGGGTCAAGTACTAAGCCCTGGGGGACAACCACAGGTCAAAGGGGATGAGGAGGAGGCATTAACCATCACTATTGATGGTTAAAAGTGTTCATCAAGTATTCATTCTTCTATTCGACAAGTAGAATTTACTTTCTGCAAATTATAGCATCAGAGGACTCACTAAACACAATTATGTAACTTGATACGATCAAAAAATGTCTAATAAGGGTCAAATAGCTTTTTTAAAAGATTTTTTTATGATTAAAAACATGCTCGACCAAATGATTTGTCGTTTTGTGGAAAATTTAGAGTGTCTAAAATGTTAAAGCGATAAATCCCCACAAGAAATATAACATGCCGAGAAATAATTTCTCCTTAGCTTCTTTTTCCTGATGAGGACTTAAAGAGTTAAATATATTAAAAAGGTCAAAGATATATGAAGATATTTCACCATTAAGAGCTTTGTGGGTAATTCAAAGAACCTTAAAATCAACTCTAAGTGAGAGCTGTTGCAGTTACGGCTTAAACTGGAACCTTGCTCCAAACACTTTGCATCAGTTCTTTATGATTATTTAGAGGAGACCGTTTAAAAGAACATTGGCCTACTAAAAGCGTTAGTTTCTCAGCATCCAACAATTGCTGTACGTTGGCAACATTTCTCAGGTTGAAGCAAGATGCCTGGGCCAAAGACCAATAAGTTAATTACAACAAAAGAGCACTTCCTTCTGTAGTCAGAAAGTCAGAGTTATATTTCTGGAGTGCATGAATGTGGAAAGTGTCTGTATTGTAGAAGTCAACAGCTGTAGACCCTCTTATCTATAATGATAATAATAGGTGACACTTCATTCAAACCCTGTCAGCAGCATTTAATCAATCTCACTAAAAGGACAATCATGTGAAACAGGCAAAAACTCAGAAACACTTACGTAGCTGAAAAGAACTTATGATGACAAGAATTATGTCAATTTCTGGCTTAGTAATCAGAAAAAACATCTTTAAATTACTCTAAAATCATTATGACAACTACCGAATCATATGAAAAGGCTGGAATCAGAAATTTACTTCCCCAAATCAATCATTTAAATGATCAACCGTTCATCAAATTTAGCTCCATTAATTAACAAATAATTTCAACAGAGCTTTTGAGTCACAAATCTCCGCCGTCATAATATCAATTGTGTTAATTTCATCTACATGTCTTTCAGTGTTCATGATACTGTTCCAGAACCTTTAAGCCATTTTTTCAATGGGACATTCTTCCATTTGAATCGAGTGCATGCTACATTCCACTAATACGACTCTCAACATGCAGCCGCCCACCACCTTAGCACCATTCAGTGATGGAAACATGGTCGGTTCTGTTGCCCCTGAAACCGATTCAGCTGCGTGTATTCACTGTTTGTGTGTTATTCCCAGGCGTTCCCTGGACGCTGCACACTTGGCTCGAGTCCCTGCGTACCTGTTTCATCCAGCACCGCCGGCCGCTGATCCAGGGCCTCCTCAAAGACTTCAGCTGCATCCAGGAGGACGAGTACACAGAGGAGCTCATCACACACGGCCTGCCGCTCATGTTCCAGATCCTCCGCGCCAGCAAGGTCGCCTGGGCTTCATTTCATGTTCTTGTAAACAAAACCCTTGTTAGAGAGACATCAGTCAAGTTAACTCTGTTTTTTGGGAGTACAAACGGTCCTGCCCTTGTTTGCTAGGGTAATATTCCAGACCATATTATCAGGCATTTGAATAAAGCTTGGTCCCAGAAAGCTCATGGAAACCAGAGAACAAAGAACTATAATCTGCATAAAGTTTCTTTCCTCACATGTGTTGGTGTCTCTTTGCAGAATGAGGTGATAAGTCAGCAGCTGTCGGTCATTTTCACCCACTGCTATGGACCCTTCCCCATCCCTAAGCTGACAGAGATCAAGAAGAAACAGACCTCGCGCTTAGGTAAGAGAGTGAGTTAAGAATAGTGATTGCTCCTCAGTGTTTCCTTCCGCTGCATCAAATAAGGCTGGGAGCCAAGGGAGTGATAGTCAAACCCAAAAGTTTCTTAATTTGTTCAGGAAATGAGTTCCTCCTCCCTCAGATCTTAACTCTGTGAGATTTCGATAGGTAACAGGCTCTCTTTCAGCTAAAATTAGGGCGTTTTGAACCGGCAGTAGTCAGACGGCTTTCGTGAGACGTCACTCAGAATGGCGGCAGGGCAAATCTTCGCTGATCAAAATGTTCCAGATAATTGCCTCACATTCACCCTCATTTGGTAATATTTGGTGACTATTTAAGCATTTATTTAACATTTGAGAAATATTAAAAAGTCATTTTTGTAATAAGTTAACTAGAGGATCATAAAATCAATCTGTTATGGTGGTGTATTAAAAATGATAAGGAAGGAAGAAGAACCAGAAAGGGATGGAGGCAGGTTTAAAAAGTCATTAAATTCCATTTCCTCAATAATAAGCCTTTTACGCTAGTTAGAAGACGGTATTAAGAAATACTACATATCATTTAGAGGTGTTTTCATATGAGATTGCAGCCTATCAGGAGACAGTACACATTCATGAATTTAAAGTGGAGTTGTCGTGACTCAGTTTTGTGCTGCAGGAGGCTTTTTAACTTTTTATCTGGGGTTGATTGGGGGAGTCAGATCGGCCAGATCTGCATCAGACACTGCAGCGACTGCGGCTACATTAGTCAGGACTCACAGTTTGTCATAATGGATAATACAAAGACTTAAATGAGCGTGAAGGAGCCTTATTGTCACATTCCATTATACAATGCAGGAAAATTTGCCCTCTGCTTTTTACCGGTCCCTGAGGAGCAGTGTGCTGCTCTGATCGCAACCCTGGGATCAAGTTGGGCTTCAGTATCTTGCTCAGAGCCGGGGATCAAACCCCTAATCCTCCTATAAGTGGATGATCGCCCTGCTTCCTGAGCCACGGAAACACATTCTCTTCTTATTTGACTTATGCTAATCAGTCGCAGTTTTTTCGTTAAAATCAGGATAAATGTTTCAACATACTGCTTGCAGGTAGTGGTACAATTTGGTACCCACTTTCAAAATGCTCCCCTTATTTAGGATTCATAAAGGATAAGCTGTTATAGTACATTATTTATAAATGGTATCAGAGATCTGATGCCTGCCAAATAGTGAGCACACCTATCTGTACTGCTAACTTTGTATTGCCAAATAGTGATCCACATTGATATGCTGTGTTATAAGCAGTTTATAAACATTAACTAATGACTAATAAAATGTTAACAACCTAATTTATAACCTATTAAAAGCATTTATAAATCCTTTATAAAGGTATTCCTATGAATTGGTACCAACATTTGTTATATGAAGAGAGAGTACTGAGAGAGTTTATTCCTTCGCCGATGCCATTGTCACGAAATTTAAATGGCTGTATCATTGAACCCAGTGTGTTCAGTATGCTGATCCCGCCATTATCACCTGGTTTTACTCTGCCACATGACAAATTAGCATAACTCATAACTCCAACGTCCAGATCTGGATACCATTGTGTGTATGGGGGTGAAACCTCAAGAGTTGTTCATCACTGGGTATGATTTTTTCTTCTTTTTTTTTGGATTGGCCCTAAATCCTTTTATTCACATAGTTCACATCTGCACCTAGGTCTGCTTCAAAATGTATTGAATTCCTCTTTTCATTAAAATCTATAGATAGCTTTTCAAGATGACAAACAGGCTGCAAATCTCCTGCATCCCCCAGTGGCAGAGGGAATAATTCATAAATCAAGGCCATATTCCTTTATCATACTTCCAAATGTTCAGTTTGAGGGTGAAATATTCATCAAAATCCATTCAATGTTTGTTGTGCTTGCAAGGCAATACTCATTGTTGTTGGTTTTATCTATTTTTGCAAATTAACTCACATTAGCAGCCCATATTTTATTTCCGTTTGCAGTAGAATGAAGATCTGTTACAAAAAATATCATTGTGTGCTTAAATTAAACATTAAAAAGCTACATTAAGCTTAATTCATCTTGAAGGTTTTGCTTCTCTGAGTGATTAGAAGTGAAAGGAAAGTACTGCAGTTCTTAAATTGATCATTTTTAAACATAAATCCATAGATGATGTTAGAGGACAAATACAATCTCTTATAAATTTGAGTTTGGGAATAATTTATGTTTTGTAAATTGATATTCTTACATCTGAAATGATTTAATTACAATCAGTCTTTTCTTGTATTAAAAACTACGTTAAAGTATGTTGGCTCTGATTGGAGTAGAACCTCTCTCTGTGCTGCAGCACCACCTAGTGTTCATCAGAAGAAAATCACAAATATCTCTCGGAACTCCTGTTTTGTTTGTGAAGATAATTAATACTTTAAACGTTTAACTGCTTTGATTCATTAGTGTGCTGAGATGTATGAAAACGCCTGTATTTTAGAATTAAAAAAAACCCTTGCTGACATTTGATTTGAGTGATGAATATCCCTCTGAGTAATTAAATACTACATTTTCTGTTGGTGTTTGGTGTTACTGTGCATCCATGCTTTACTTGAGTAATGAGGCATAATTCTTCCATCTTTATAAGACGATATTTCTTTCTTCCTTTTGTTTTCTTTTTCAGACCCCCACTTCCTTAACAACAAGGACATGTCTGATGTTACTTTCCTGGTGGAGGGGAAACCATTTTATGCACACAAGGTTTTGCTGTTTACAGCTTCGCCCAGGTAAATAGTTTAGCCAGTATATATATATATATATATATATTACAAATCTGGTATTATATGATCATGATCACACTAGACCACTGATCTGAATTGGTTCAATCAATTCTGAGTTATATTAACTCGTAGTTGAAATTGTACACAAGGATGATCAGAAATCGTGGTACCACTTTACTCTCCCCTTATTATGTATTCAAAAAACGGCTTGCGGTAAGTTTACTGATTAGGTTGCAAACACTTTACGAATCATTAATAAGCTGCTAGAACTCATTAGATATTTAGGCTAGCAGTGACCTGATACTTGCCAAATAGTGAGCATATATCCTTTATATGTAATGCTAACTTGATATTGCCATATAGTGACCCACATTGATGTTATAAGCTGTTTAGAAATGTTAACTAATGACTTATAGAGTGTTTACAACCTTATTTGCAACCTGATTTAGTGGTACTGAAACCATCGTCAGTGGAGTTCAGAAACTGTGATCTACCATGTCAACTAGGGAGACGCTTTGGTCGCCATGCTTCAATCTATCTGAGCAGGAAGTTTTAACATGCTCACGAGATAATATTTATTTAAAAAAGAGAAATGCGGCTTCATCAGCGAAGGAGAGAAAACCGGTGTGGAGGGGAATCTCTGCCTGAGTGAATGTATCTACTAGTTTTACCGTTTATTCTTTAAATATTGTGTGCGTAAAGGTGGCAGAATGATATCGACCAGATTTTTATATTTTCATATATTGGCACTAAGTGCATGTGAAAGGAGCTGAAAATGAAATAGACATTCATAATTAATTCTGGGTAGACACAGAAGTAACTGGATTAATTATATGTTTCCTCTGAGAACGCCTCGGGATCTAGATGATTAATTGAATGAATGCAGGTTCAATATGTGACTCTAAGTCGTCCCCCGACGTCATCTATTAACGTGACAGATGATTGACGGATGCATTACATAAGCAGCTCTGCTTCAGGCTCAGGAGGAGGAGGAGTCAGGGACAAACTCAGGCTTTGTAAAAGTAAACCTGCCAGCAAGCAGGTTAAGTTTAACTTAAGCCGCTTTCTAAAAATTGAAACCCAGAGTTTCCCTCTTAAGTAATTCTGAGTTTCCATTAAAACCTCCTCTTGAAATACCCCTCAGGTCACAGAAATAACATTACGACATAATACCAGCTATGGTGTTATTTTTGTCTCTCATTCCTGATCGTGTACCAGGACCTTTTGTGCATGGAGACAATTATTTATACATTCTATTTTGAAGAGAGAATATCTGAAAAATATTATTTCCTTGTCTGCCTCTGTCAACATAAAAGCACAATATTAACATCCCTTACTCGGGTTTAGTCATCCCTTTCTCACAGATCTCTTCTACGAATGCTGGTTCACATCTGAGCACTCGCTCTCTGTCTCTGACCCGTTTTCTCAACAATGACAAAATATGACATTGTTGTCACAACCAATGTCATATTTTGTCTCCTGCATCTGTCGTGTTGAAGCTACGGTGGACCTCACATGTTCACTGACGTATGAGGTCACAGACAGAAATGAATAAGCATCAAATGAATGACTCAGTCTGTTTCATCCAGGTTCAAGTTGCTCCTCCAGAACCGGCCGGCAGCAGAGAACACCTGCATTGAGATCAGCCATGTCAAGTACAACATTTTCCATGTAAGATTCTCTTTACTTTTTTCAGAAAGCTACTTGTGCTGTGGGCACTTTCCAAAAACATTCACTCATATTATTTGCCAAATGAATGATCTTTAAATTATAAACGTACATATCTACGATATGTTTGCCATATATATATATGTTTTTATGATCTATACGTTAGTAAAGCCGATTGATGTGCTTTTTAGACTCTCGATGGAGATTGTGAAAAGGATTAGGTAAGGATATCTGCTCAGAGTGGAAGCAAAATATATCCTTGAGGACACTAGTTTCTGGCTGCAGTGGTTTTTCCTGCAAAAAGGGCCTAATTAAAGCCCCTAAAATCAAGTTATCGACGGCAGAATTTCTCGGGAGGGACAAGTTTAGTTTTGGAGCGGATCCTGATAAAGAGATTGAAAGATATTGTTTTTGCAGTTTTTTCAATTACATATAAACAGTAAAAGGGATTCCAATTACACTTGGTGGAAGGCTGGGCCATATGCCAAGGAGGAAATTATCAAATTAAGGAGTTGATTCAGATAAAGGGTCATAAATCCTTGGATATTCAGAGCCAGGGCTTTTTTTCTGCATTTTTATCTATTATGCATAAACTATTTCTACAGATTATTATTTGACTTTGTGGAAGACAAAGGTCTTTGCCAGAAAGAGTCACTGAGGGCAACCGAATTGATGTCACATAGATCCTGTGGGGGTTTGGATTGGGTTTTCATTGATTAAAGAGATTGTTGAGCCCCGGCGTGGGTGAGTGCCCCTCTAGTTCAACATTTAATATCCTGAAATGTACTTTAAATGTAGATTAGGAAAGCCTAACCCTGGTCGACATACAGTATCCTGTAAGGAGTAAAAAGAACAAAGAGGGATTTGTCCTTCTGAACAAAGAGATGTGATGATGTCTGACGTGAAAAAGTAATATTTACTGCTCTGCGTTTCAGCTGGTCATGCAGTATCTATACTGCGGAGGCACCGAGTCTCTGCAAATACGCAACACTGAAGTCATGGAGGTAAGAGATACTTAACCAAAGCCGGCTGAGCGACAGCACAAGCATTAGCTTTTCTAATCCCAAGGCCTGTGCCTCATTCTGTGTGGCTCTGCTGTTCCCTGCAGCTCCTCTCTGCTGCCAAATTCTTCCAACTAGAGGCCCTTCAGAGGCACTGTGAGATCATCTGCTCCAAGAACATCGCCACAGAAACCTGTGTGGACCTCTACAAACACGCCAGGGTGAGGAGCTGATTACAGACCGGTGGAGGACATTTCATCAACTGACATTAACAATTAAAGATAATAATTATGGTTCAGCGGTGCGGAAAAGTTTTGGACCCCAATTCCATTTATTTTATCCCAATAGGTATCCAAAGATAAAAAGGTGGCACAAAGCGAATCTCAAATTCACCAATTTATCATGACTTTATTTCAAATTGCTACCAACATTTCCACTAGTGCATCTTTGGGAGCAGTAGAGAAAGAAGTTGGATATCAGGCAATTTATAAAGAGCAAGTTCTAAGTAATAAGCCTTCAGAGGTCAGAATATGAAGGTGTAAGGATAAAATGTCGATTTATTTTAATTTGTGTGTGTATTTCATGCTAAATTCTATGAGATACAGTCAAAATTCCAGTAACTGAATCCCCAGTGTGAAGACGTATTTGCCCCGCAGAATTGAATAATTAGTGGCTCCATGTTCAGTAACATCTGCACCGAAAGCTTCCGATAGCTGGAGGTCAATCTCTGCTAACACTGGCATGGAATTCTGGCCCATTCTTCTTTGCAGAGCTGCTTAGCGGAGCCTCATTGGAAGGTATGTGAGCATGAACGGCTCTTTTTGGATTCTGCCACAAGGTTTCAACTGGGTTAAGCTCCGAGCTTTGACTAGGCCACTCCAAAGCTTTATTTGTATTCCTGTTGAGCCGTTCAAAATGGACTTAGTCTTCTGCTCACGAGCATTGTCTTGCTGCAGGACCAAATACATGGAGTTATAGCTATGTTCACACCAGCCTCACTCACCAACTGCAAAAATCTCCATTTCCAATCAAAACATGTCTGATGAAAAGTCATAAATGGCACTAACGTCAAGTGGAGGCAAAAAAATAAGGAGAAATCACACCAAACCGGTGAAATCATGGATATTGCAGCGACAGGCCAAAGAAGCTTTCCTAAATCTGTCAAGAGCTATGGTTAAAAGACTAGAATTTTTTAAAAAAAGTGCCTGTTATAACCGTTCTGACTTTGTCTTGCCACTACCTCTCTTCATGCAGTTCCTGGGTGCCTCAGAGCTTACGGCTTTCATCGAGGGCTACTTCCTGAAGAACATGGTGCTCCTCATTGAACTCGAGAGCTTCAAGCAGCTGCTGTACGAACCTCCTGCCCCTGAGAGCCCGGTGTCCAGCCCCGGGATCTACTCCGACATCCTCCAAGACCTGGAGAAAACACTGGCTGTACGCGTCCGCTCCATTCACCTCTCCACCTCTAAGGGCTCTGTGGTGTGATGTCGTCCCCCCTGAAGCCCATCGATCCAGCATCCATGTAACGCCACTTTTAAAGCCCTGCCATACAGCCCAGTCCAACCGTCCTGTCCCCACTGCTGAGGAGGGGCTTTCTGATATTTTATGTCAGGGATTCCCTTTAATTCCTCTCGTCGCGGCCCGTCGGAGACTGAGAGACATCACAGCTGACAGAATCAGAGAGAGAACTCCTTCACTCACTCCCAATCCTTCAATATCAGAACTATTGACAGACAGAACAGACTTGACCAGCTCAGACCTAATCGTGATTATGAAACATATTGTTTTTCTCATATGATACTGATACATGCATGAAATACACTCGGTACGCCTTTTTTGGCTTCTAAAAGGTAGGGTAGAATCTAACTCAGTAAAAGCAGCTTTTCTCACGCCGGTTTTTCTCACGGAAGCTGGATGCCGTCGCAGCATAAAGTTTGACACATGCCAAAATATAATCCTATTACACAACCAATAAAAGTGACTAGTAGCAATGCCAGCGGACAGGAGGACCTGTCGGAACTGATTCCATTCTGTCCTTTCTATCTCGGATACATTTCACTGTGTTCCATCTACTGAGTGCAGAGGCCAAACTGATCACAGGATCTTCCACCGTGGTCGACGCCGCAGCGCTGATTTAACTGAAGACGGCCCACTCAGTCCAAAATATGCTGATGTACGCTTGAAGCACAGATGTCCAACTGGGAAATTAACTCCAACACCAACACTGTCAACTTGTTTTTTTGTTTTTTCTTTGCATCGTACTAACTCCACTGAGTTACTGCTGCACAGCTCCCTCCACAGACTCTACAGGAAGTAAGGCAAAATACTCTTGGGCTCTTTAACCTTTGATCAAACTGCAAAACAGGTGAAGTGGGATTTGGAGACGGATATGGATTGGCAGGGGCTTTCTCTTTAAAGATATTTGAAGTGTAAATACATCAGTTAAGTCGTTTCCTTTTTTGTAAACTGATGTACAGTACTGTCCCACGCTCGCCCGGCCGATGACACCAGTCCAGTTTGTCCCCGCTCTGTGTCCGTTGATGCAAAGTTGCATGTTTTATCTGTTTGTTTGTATCCTCCATTTTGCTTTAGGTGTGCTCTCCGTGTAGACGGGTGGTGTGTTGATAATTCCAGCTCAAGTCCAATGAGAGGATGTCTCCTTCATTTATTTTGCCATCGACACGAGATGCTTCTTGAAGTTGTTTGATGTTTCAGGCTTCACTTCTGCTGTATTTCTCAAAGTCATCGAGTCTGTGAATGAAAAGTTGAATCCCTATACGTGTTTATTAGAGACACAACAGAGTCCAATCCAAATGTTTTTATTAATAGAACATTCTATCGAACATGCTTCAAAATTAATAGAAGCAAAATGCCACACGAAAAATAAAAATATATTATTTGAGTGATCTGAGTGGAACAATAAGGAGATTTTACTGTTTGACAACTTATTTTGCAATAATTTACTCGAAGCTGACGGGAGATTTGCTTATTTTTCCAAAAGTAGTTCTTGGAACAAAAGCTTTACACTGATTTTAGCCTCTTTTTTTTTTTACAAAAATATTTTTTTGCTGATTTTGGATGGAAATCTGGCCACAGCCGACATATTTTCATGGCCGGCCCAAAACACTAAAATCTGTGAGAAAATATCTGTTTGGCGTGATAGAAAAGCCTGAACTACATCTCCCAATGTGCATCATAGCAATAAACATCCAACCATAGGGTTTAAAGGCTTGAATCCTAAACCACTCACCTTGAAACAGTTTGTGAGTCTGGGGTTGATTCAGAAACTTTGCTGTCTGTCTGTGGGGGCTGAGGATTCTGGCCACGCACAAAATATGATTTGTCAGAGGCTAGTTTTAAATGAACTAGCATATATATTAACATATATGATAAGGTCTGTCACAATTATTACATCATAATTTGCTGGCAATATTCCGAGTTAATCACAATTGTTTTTCTTAATCTTGAAAATCGCCTGAAGTCATCTGTCTAAAACATATTGAGGGAGCAGAAACGTCATAATTATGTCATTATTTCTAAGTCGTTCTCCACTGATTTAGGATGGCTGACGGGTATTAATGATGTCATCTAATTGCCTTTTGTGGCTTTGAGTGGGGAATTATATTAGACTTCAATGCCTCCTAAATGCTAATGGCTAATTTGGGTTATAAATTTTAATATCTAATACATTTTAACGGTTGAATAAGCTCATAGTCAAATTCTGAAACCCCAAATCTCTTAGTCTAATGGTATTAGATAATGGATAACAGTGGGACAAAATAGACTTAAGACAATTAAATCCTTAATCACAATTATTTCTGTGACGATTAATCGTCAGCTGAAATGTCATGATGGTTACAGCCCTACATATTCTCATTATATTCCAGCAAGACTCACATGTTTAAAGCAATACTACGAATATCATGTGGCGATAGATGAAGTCAGAGGGTGGGATAGTGAAGAACAGCTGCTCCTCAGATTTTGAAACTCCATGGACCTTCATGGATCATCAGGGTCACAGTATGAAGCAACCTGCTTTATACTATATAGTAGGATATTTAAAACTACAGAAGATATTTAAAACTACAAAAGTATAATAATAACATTTTATTTTTAAAATAACTTCAAAAAAGGGAAAAGAGGAGGAAAATTTCATGAACAGTTGTGAGGAATATTTTGCCGGGTTCTGAGGTTTACTATCTCCTCCTGGGAGGTTTGGTGGAGAGCTACATTACATAACTTGATGGATTTTCATGTAACTGCGTTTCAAAGTTGATCTGGATGAAGAGGTGAATTCAGGAACATTTGTTTTCCACTTTAGAGCATAAACATTTAAGGCTTTTTGTCAAATATGCATAAACCTTCAGACACAATACTATCAAAGTGGGCGAGAGAGTAGGGTGGTTTTATCCCCTAGAAAGAACTGTTGGGTTTTGAACTAAATGAAGAGATGAATACATTATTTTCTTTTTAACTGCCGCCCATTTTGCCACAAGCATGTTATGTTTTAGCCTCAGATATTAATATTGGATCCACCGTTTCATCGGTTGCTCCACCTTCCTAGGTGATCTTTCATCGTGTCGATCTTTTATATCTGATGAAGTCCCATGAACAAATGCTGTGTCGCTTATTAACACTAAACTTGCTGAAATTTGACCTTTTGTTCCACAAAACTACATTTTTATTATGCAAATGAAGAATACTGATCAGCAGCTTCAGTTTATCCGCCATTACTGACAGCAACCGCTCAAAAAACCTGACGTCTAAATCAAATGCAATTGAGTCCAGCGTGAACCCTCTCGATCATCCACAATAGATCTTTGGAGAAAATTATAGGATTGGACCTGCAGTTTATTTACTGAATGTAATGATGCAAGAGGAGTGGAGGATTTCCATGATGTGCAATGTTGTCCAGCAAAACACCAAAAAAAAAAGATGCTTCTCGTTGTGTTCGATGGCTCACGATGAAACTGTCTCTGAAGTGTCCTCATACTTTGTGATCTTGTTTCTGCATCAACCCAGCTGTACTTTCAGATAAGAGCCAGATCGTACAACATAAAATATTGTAACACACACACTCCAAATTATTAAAATATCTGTTTTGAGCCAAAAGCAAAAATCTGAAGACGACGATATAAGCGTACGGATTGGTTTTAAGTTCTGTAAATAGTTACAGAAAATTGAATATAAATATGATCCTCTAACTTTATTTTCGTACCTGCATACATAGCACTATATATTTTATTTTACTTTTCACAGCTATTTTGTTTTACGACAGTGAAAAAGCATATATGAAAAGATGCTTGAAAGAAATTAAGCAATATTAGACTGTACTGCTTTGAGTAGTACATTGAATTAAAAGGAGCTACGGTACAAATGTGAACTGAGAGAGACACATAGCAGACAAATAAATGACTGAAAAAGCCTGCGTACATATTTTTTCTTTACATTTTTGAAACATCCCATGGTGTATTTTAAAGAATATCTCTAACCTACAGGCTGTCGCTCTGTTCATTTATTTAGACTGTCTGGTTGGGAAAAAAATCATCTCAATGACCTATTTTTATATACATTGAGTTGTTATTCATGCCCAAATCTGAATTGAAATGTGCTGTTTAAGGCTGACATGTCACTAAATGATGCAAACTGATTTGTCTCCAAAGAGATAAATGGTTCACAATGATGTCAAGCACTTTTTGTGCCGGTTACTGTAGCCTCATACAGTCTCAACAGCATTAGTATTTTAAGAGTGAGCTGATGTCTTATTGTGATCAAACGGCAGCAGAATAATACGGCTTTAGAGTTAGAGAACAAGCCAAAAGACTTTAAGCTTCTATCTGTTTTTCTTACTAGTCTTAATGTTATGCCATTAGCAAAAGACTAACTTCAGCTGGCCCCTTTACTGCTGCTTTCAATTCAGGAACTGGGACAAAGCCGTAGAGTAGGCTAAACGTCAGTTTGCATGGCTCTTCTTGTTTAATGTTGTTGAGAATGTGCTTTTGTACACCAGCTTTGTATAACAAGACTCTCCCCCTTAATTTGTCCGACCATTAATTTGCCTGCGTGTCTGTTCCTGGTAAATATTTAAAACAAATAAAATAAAGATTCTCCTAACGCAGTGGAAAAATGCATGGGATATTCTCCAGACGACTTCAGATACAGGATGGATGATATTTAGAAAATATTTTTTTGTTTGATGAGAACATGTATATTATAACATATATATATATATATATATGTATATGTATATATATATATATATGTATATATATGAAATAGAAATTATACAGTGAGAAGCAGGGACGCTGTGGAGTTTGATAAGAAAAAGGGAATGTTACACTCTTGCTACAGTTTCTGTGGATTTTGTGGACAGCTAATAAATGACCAGAGATTAAAACGAAGAAAGTGTTTGTTTAATTGATCTGACATGTTTCTTTCCATGTTAATGACATTGCTATGAAATTGGGAATATATGATAAGTGCCCTCTCAGTGGAGAACTCATGATAGTGTGCCCTCTCGTTGGAGAGAACATGATAAAGTACCCACCAGGGTGCCTTTTAATCAAAGAAAACATGATAAATTACCCTCTAATCTTTGCTTTCAGAGACAGAACATGATAAAACCTCTCTTGGAGGACTTTTCAATAGAGAATTCATTATCTAGTGCCTTCAGGGGTATTCTCTCAAGAAAGAAAACATGTTTAAAGTGCCCCTCTTAAGTGAGCTTTTAATGCAGAAAACCTCACAACCTGTCCTCTTCTGTGCCTTGTTAGTGGAAAAAAGATCAAGTGACCTCTGGGGTACCTTTCCATTGGAGAAAATATCATAACCAGCCCTCTAAGTTGCCTTATCGGTGAAGAAAAATAAAATTTCATCTAGGGTGAATTGTTTTAGAGAAATATGAGAAAGTAACTCATGCATGTCCTGACAGTAGATAAAGCACAATAAATGTTCTCTATAGTACCCTTTTAATGGAGAAAACGTGATTATGTACCCACTAGGGTTCTCTTTCAGGGGTCATTGCATGACAAAGTCTCCTCTATGGTGCTCCATTAGTGGAGAAAACATGACATTTCGCGTGACTCCAAATGTTTATATAGTCAACAGCTCAACGTATTATTTTTTTTTACAGATGTGCAATAATTGTAATATCTGAGACACATAAATCTTAACAAGTGTTTGAACCGTTCCACCGTCATTGCATCAAAACCGTCTCCGATTCTAGAACTCATACACCTGGTGCCCTTATTGTCCCAAAATATGAGGTATGGCCAAAACCCAACACCAAGATGTTTTATTGATTCCTTTACTTTAATGGAGAAAATGACTCAAGGTACTTAAAGTCTTGAAAGCACTCCAGGGATGTGTCTGCAGTCAGACTGATGAAGAAAAACAAGGTCATAAAAAGTCTGTGGGAGAGTTTGGCTGAGACATCTTTTTCATTTCTCTACAGGAATACAATGTAGCAAAGAAACAATTGGCCATTTGAAGCTATTTTTCTACTTTCTCATTCCTGATAGGGCCTTTAATTCAATCGTTAATATTATTAATATTATTAATTTATATTTTCCTGTTCAACATAAATGCAGGACTTCACTTTTGCAACTTTTATAATTAGAAGCAACATTAAAAAAATAAATAAAAATCTACTCCAGATATAGTTGTTTCGTTCATTTATTCACACGTGTTTGGACTGAAAAAACAGTGAAAAGTGAATGAAAACACATAGACACACTTGTTCCATCTTATGAAATGTGAATATTTCATATCAATTATGATGAAAAATAAAATATCTTTGGATTTAAAACATTTATTGGATAATGTGAAATACATTACAAGTATTTTCCTTCCTTTGCATTTCATTTATCAAACAATTAATGAAGTAAATAGACAACAGCTTCTTAAATAACAAAAATAATATTTTGCAACCCTAATATAAAATATCAGTGTACAACCCTCCATGAAGTCTATCACAAATGACAAGATTAACTGGTTCCATAGAAAATGGGTTGATTTCACACTGATTAAATCCCGAATTCTGCAATTTCCCCGTCGTGGGACTAGTAAAGGCATCTATATACATCTACATCTACATCTAGGGGTTATACCGATGCCTACAGTAACTTCTGAAAACTATTTTACACATTGCCCATAATCTTTTTATTTTATATTGGTCTGTCTTATATAGACAATATTCTTGGATGAGAAATGTTGCATTACATCTGATTAGACAAATTATTATTTTCGTAACCATCCATGAATATAGATTCTACATAGGTAGTCTAAAAGTCCCAAGTCAGTAAATCATCAGTGGTCGTATGATCTGAATGCCTAATATAACTTATATTTATTAAATGGTTAAGAATTTGATACTGATGATACAGAATCTGTTTTCAAATTAAATGTTGGACGAATTTTTTCAGTTAACCTCTAGGGGGCAGTACTGGCCATAACAAGGACATGTAAGACGGAAAAACTCTAGGGCAAGAAAAAGAACATTATGATCTTACAGTTGTTAACATTGATACAAAGCATCTGGTTTTGTTGATTAAAGGAGACAGAATCCATGTTTAAGTATGTTGTGGGGTATAAGGAAACACATGAATGCTACGGATGGAAACCAGTGAACCGACCACGCATGCGCACTTAAAACATTATTTCGATCCGCCTTTCCTCTCCGCCAGCTTGCACCGCAGGGTCGGGCGGACGTAGACTCACAACAACCCTGAGTGAATTTGCTTGACTAATTTGATTATATTCTGACATATAATGGAGAGTCCACATCGCACCGAGAATGGTAAGCCAGTTGGAAGTCAAGCATGTATTACTCATCTCAACTTATCGGGTTTTCTTTCAAATTGAGTGCGCCCGATTATGAACATGGCGTACGCCGCTTCGAGATGGCGGTGGCTTTTGTGCTACGTTACAGTGTAAGCGGGCTGATGGAAGGAGCTTCCGATAAGCAAAGCTGAGCTAGCAGGCTAGCGATAATAAATATGGCATAGCGAGCTAGTTGAGCTGCTATTTGCTTACATTTTAACAAAGCACAAACAATGCAGTGTATCACATACTGGCAGTTTGCATAAAGTCTACAACGGTTAGTGTCAGTAGAAAATGGGCTTGGTAACAGCTGACATTGGCTTCTTGCTGGTTTAAACTAAAACTAGCTATGGCTAAAAACAAAAACCGAAGACAATTAAAGTAAATTATGAAGATCAGAAAATGGTCAACAGAGGAAGTTACTGCAACCGTTTTCTTGAATAAAATAGCAAAAGTCAAGTACACTCGGATATAAACCATTGCATTAGATTTACAAATTTAAAAGGGTAATGGAGAGTCACGACATTCACAGCAGTGTTAAACCGGTTTGGCGGGGGCTCACGTGCGGTGTATCAAAATTACGACGCAGATGCTAGACCATGAAGGCGGCCTGGATCAGACGATCTCGTCAACTGACCCACCTGGCACCCCCAAAAGCTTCACTGTCACTAAGTTGTCATAGTATATTAATCTATATATTTTTTCTGCTTAATTTGTTAAATAATTACTAAACTTACTTTACTTTTGTTTGGAAATCTAAAGGAAAATGACAAAAATGGTACTATTACCTTAAGTTATAAATGGTTCAATAGCATTGACTAAACTTTTTCATAACTTAATTTAACATAAACATTGAATTTTTTCATTTCTAAATGTGTCATTTTGCAATACAACAATTAACATGTATGTTTATGGTCACTTGATTCTTTAAGTATTACAGAAACCGAGGATTATTTTCATGAAAATTGTAAATTGCCTTAAATATGGTCAAATAAAAATATTCAAAATTATATGAATGAAATAATGATGTCACAAACTCAAGTTGACTTGTCTTGGACTGTTGGCTATCATAGATTACGAAATTTGGAATGGGCGTGCTTCTGGTTGGTTATTTGACTGATGACGAGAAGCTACTGTCAGTACTTTGAAGCGGATCTTAAATAATTTCATTTGATTCAGTGCCAAAGTCCATTTTGATTTAATAATCATCAGTTAATATTCCCATTAATACTCCAATAAATTGGTATTTATTTGGATTCAACGCTCACTTTTCTAGCCCTGAATTTTAAACAATTTTAAAAATATCTTAATTTATATTGGCTATAAAAAGAAGTCCTAAGGGATTTTTTTTTTTTCAAACGAAAAATGCTTGCTGACACTTATCTTTTTACTTACACTTTAGCCATGATTGATATATTATCTGTCTAACTTAACTTGGAACATGTTTCACAATGAACTTTTTGATTTGATTTTGATTTGTTAAAATATTTTTCCAGATTATCCTCTCATGCTGCCATCTCTTCGCCTCTTCATACCTCCTCTCCGCCTGGTGTCTGCAGCCATGTGGCAGGTTATCCAGAGGGGAAATGTGCAGGACTATGGGATAGTAGAGGAGTTTGTCAGCACAGTTTCCGAGATCGTACCTGACCTTTTGAGTACGGATCAGAAAGCTCAACTCCTCCTGGGACTAAGAGCACGGGTAAGACTGTCCCATGTTTTTGTGTGGAGTTCATTGAAGACAGTTGCTGTTTCTATAAGAAAGCACAAAGCATGAAATAACAACAGGAGTTTTGACCACTCTCATGCGGCTGTTAAAAACAAGTGTAAAGACATTTGCTCTTGAAGACCCCTGTGACTCAGTTGATAATATTACCTAAAATTCAGAATATCTAAACAGACTGCAAGTGTGCCGCCGATGATGAGGTTTAAAATTTCTTGGAGAGAAAATGTCAGCATTGCCTGCAAGACACTGTTTCCTCATCCGAAAAAGTTCTTATAATATTTTAATTTCCCGGTGCTTAGTCTTTTAGCTGAGTTTACACTGAGATGAAATAATTTGTCGCAGGTGGTTCTGGAACTTTGTCGGGCTGAAAAGGAAAGGGATAAAGAAACGATTGATATGCACCTGCAGCAGATCAAGGCCCTCATATCCACATGGGCCAAACAGGTAAGCTTCCTGATAATGAATAGTGCAACAGTGTGGTCATGTTTTCCTTCAAACCATCACCTTGCCTTCGCTCCATTTTCTGTTAATATTTATCTTCCAGCCCTGTTTTGACGATGTCGAGTTTCCAGAATCAAACTTTGTTGATCAAGTGGAACTGTTGCTGAAAGATGCTGACGAGAGGGAGAGGTTTTTCCAGGTTTGTGATCTGTGGCTCCGTGTATATGCGTTAAGTTAAACTCTTGTTTATTAGATAGCTTTCTTTGATATGATTGCAGTGTGATATGCAGTGGTGTTCAAGATGTTGGCCATTAAACCGTTCACTTATTATTTGTTCCAGGATGTTTTTTCCACAGATTTTGGTCCTGAATATGACCAGGCTCTACAGGTGCTAATGCTGGATTTCCTCTCACGACTGGAGAGGTTGGTCCCAGTACCAAACATTCAGCAGGTATTAGAACCAATTGAACATCCGTTTTGTCATCAGTTTTTTCGTCTTTTATATAACGCTGCTTCAGCAGGATTTTTGTATTCCTGTAAAACGTAACAAAAGTAATTATAGAGATATGTTGAGCATGTGTCTCCACGATCCATTTTCTTTTTACTTTTGATGAACACCATGTATCTATCTGTGTTCTGTAGACTGCATCCTTGCTCAATGCTGTCCCGTCGTCCATGGAGGAGTGTATGCACTGTGTTCCTGATCCTCAGCACCTGAAGACCGTCCTCCTTTACCACACCACACTTGGACATTTTGAATCACCTGGTGAGTCACATCTGGGTTACATGGTCAATATTATAACCTACATTCCGTTAGACTAGACATGTCGTTTATAATTCATTCCACTCATATGGTTGAAAGTACTCCTCCTGTTGTTTGTGAGAACAAGACTGCTTTTTCATATATTACACAGTGAAGAATTCAATATTTATCCATCTCTCTCTACCATATGCTATGGTAACTGAATTAAGTTATTTTCAGGTTGAATGGGCAGCAATAGTCAAGCCAAGCAAAGTCGGGGTGGATTGCATCATGGTTTTCTTGACCTCATCAGAATAATGTGCTTTAAAAACCTTTACACACCCTGGATGTGATGAATAAATAACATGAAAATGCAAAATACTTGAATGAATCAAAACTATTTACCACAGCTGCAGTGCTCATTTCAATAGTTTGTCCGGACCAGCAAATATGTAATTCTGCCAAATAAAAAAGAACTGCATGAATATTGGCCACAGACCAAAAGAATCTGACTTGCACAAAAAATTGTAGCCGTTTGCTAAAGTCACAGAAGGCTCAGACGCACCAACTGGAATAATGAAGGTTGGAGAGATTCATCACAGCTGCCTGTCCAATCTGGTCCAGTGTATCGATATCTATTAATGTGAGGGTTGTCTGGTGATTAAGTAAATCAATCTAATTAATGTCATGCTTTGTAATTAATAAATCAGTGGACCAGAGTAATTTGTCCCTTTAGTAACACTTTGTCACCTGCATGCATCATCCAGTATTTAACCTACTGTGGATGTAATCTGTTCCGTGATCAAGGGTCATCAGAGTGCAATTTATCAGCGTTTATTTTTTTGTCATTTGTTGTTCTATACTTAATTAATCCAAATTCTCGTGTTATTTTTACAACCCCACTGAAGTCAGAAAAGGCTAAACGTCTAAATGACCCAACAACGTCTTGGAGCAGATTCAGTCTTCGGAAAAGCACACAAAAGACACAAATTCTAAAAACAATGTGGCAAACGTGACTTTGCTTGATAAACGTTTGTTACTTTCTATACAGACCGACTGCTGGTGACAATTACTGACGTGAAATTGATCTGTGAGGTCTGCAAAGACTGTTTTAATCAATTTCTCGTCAGTCTGTCTTGCCTTTGTCATATACTTTACAGGTTTGACAAACAGACGTCACAAAGCCATCAAGGTCTCCTATTTAGTCCAGGCAGATGACTGAAGCTGCTCCGAGCCGCACGCAGTTTCAAACACATGACTAGTCCTTCTCCTTTTTCCTCATCACACCCTCTTAACTGTCAAGGGGTTTCTTGAAATGCTCATTGCTTCCCAGTAGCTCCCTGTAAACATGGTTGCAGGGAACGATGAGGCCTTGACGCCAAACTCAAATTATGTAATAAAGAGTTAAAACTAGAGTTCACTGACGGAAGTAGGGGTTCCGATGATTTGCTTGTTTTGCACCACATGCCTGGCCAATGCCTGCATTTGTGGTGTGAAAGCTCACACTAAAGAGGCATGTTCTTTTGCGTGTAAAAGTTGCTCTCTGTGTGAAAGCACTCATGACAAAAACTACTGTTGAGCAACAGTTTGAAAGAAAATATTGACATGAAAATTAATGAACCATACACCCCAGTGTGAAACCAAATTTTTATTACTCAAAATTCCCAGAAACCATTTCTAATGTTGGGCACTTTAATTTCAGTGCAACAAATGTGTATGGACGGCGGGGGGTGAGTGTAATTATGGGTTCTCGGACCGAACTTGAAGTCATGCATAAAACATCAAACATACGGGTTAATGGTCTGATGTGAATGAATGTGTTTTTGGTTACCACGGCTGACCATGAAGCTAACAAAGTTCTTTTTCTCCCAACAGATGAATCTCAGACCATTCCATTTTCCTTTGGAAACTGCATCCTCTCCTCGCTGTCTCTGCCTCAGCTGGAGAAGGTTGTGATCGATGCAGGCCATATTCACCTCGAGCCTCCTACAAACCAGATTGATGGTTGTGTGACTGTCCAGGTGGAGGGGGAAACCATGACACTGCTGGACTACATACAGATCGAACAGCCGTCGGGTTTGGTCGAGCCTGATGACAATGAAGGAAATGAAATGAATGAGGAAGAAACTGCTGGAGAGGACGCTAATGACTCTCTGAAGCCAGCATCTTTCCAACCACTGAAACAAAGCAAAAGGCTCGAGTTGAAGAGAAAAGGTTTGATCGAGAGGAATGACTTCACACCTAAGAGGCAAAGGAAAAAATACCCCAATAATAAAATGTGTCCTGTGTGCAATAAGATCTTCCTGCGAGCTGCAGCCATGAGACGACACCTGGAAACTCATTCCACCAATCGCGATCTCAAGTACCAGTGCGCCAGCTGTGACAAACGGTTCAGGGACCATTATGACATGAAGCGACACAACATGCGCGTTCATGAAAGGGATGAGATGAGTAACGGCGCTAAAGACGAGGACTCAGGAGATCCGAGCACGTCCGAGACATTAGAGAACAAAAACTGCTCTCTGTGTGGGAAGTATTTTGCCCGTCGTGTTGACATGGAGCGACACATGAAATCCCACTCGGACGACCGCCCGTACAATTGTTCCTTCTGCGAGAAGAAATTTAAGAACCTGTATGTTTTAAAGAGACACCAGAAGGAGATTTGCAAGAGCAGAGAGCTGAAGAGGCCCAGAAGGAGAGAGGTCCAGTGCTCAAGTCCGCTCCCACCATTGGAGGGTTCTACAGAAGGCAAAGTCTGTCCAATCTGCAGCCGGATCTTGCCTTACTCTGCCGACATGGCAAAGCATTTGCGATCTCACACAGAGGAGCGTCCTTTTATTTGCGTCACGTGCGATAAGGGCTTTAAGTACAAGGACACGTTGAAGAAGCATCAGATTATTCACGGTCACGAGGGGATCAGAGAGGAACCGAGCAAGACGGTGGAACAGATATTGGCTGAAGCTGATACCCAAAATTGTAGTGATGCGGGTCTAAATGAAAATAATCCTGATGCCACTGTAGATATCTCTGAGGAGTTGCCATCTGCTTCTGTCAATAAAGTCAACAAAAAAGGCATGAAGGTGTGCCCTGTGTGCGCGAGGTCGTTTGACAGCGTCAAAACACTGAATAGGCACCTCCAATGTCACACAGAGGACCGGCCTTATCATTGCATCCACTGCAAGAAGCGTTTCAAACACATGCACGGGCTGAAAAGACACCAGATTTATGCAATCTGTCACAAGAAAATTTCCAGATTCTCTTGGAAAAAAGAGCCGAGAGCGGGACCCAGCTACGGTGCTCTGACCGGCTCTGACTCCCAACAGGGACCTTTGAAAATACCCGTGTGGTGTTCGAACTGCGGCAAGCACTTTGAATACCCGTCGGCTTTGAAGGAGCACCAGGAAAGCATTTGCAAAATGGAAGAGAGTGAAACCATGAAATGTGACGACTGCGGGAAGGAATTCAAGAGTATGACCATGCTCAAAGTGCACCAGAGGATTCACGACCCACTCTACTGCAAAGAGTGCGGTAAGATACTCGCCAACGAGGCTGCGTTCGAGAGGCACAAACTCATGCACCGGCCGATGCAGTGCACGATGTGCGATAAGACTTTTACGCTGCTGAGGCGCTTGAGGGAACACTACGAGAAGCAGCACGACTTCACCGGGCCGTATCCGTGCTCACAATGTGACAAAACCTTCATGCAGCTGTCGTACCTCGCCATCCACCAGAGGATCCACAAAGGAGAGTTCCCTTACGTTTGTAACATCTGCCCCGAGAAATTCAGGTCTTCCAACTGTCTGACGGTTCACCTGAGGAAACACACCGGGGAGAAGCCCTTCCTGTGCTGGCAGTGTGGCAAGTGTTACCGCTCTGCCTCGGAGCTCACGGTGCACATGGGAACCCACTCCGAGGAGAGACCCTGGGCCTGCGCACAATGCGACATGGCTTACCGCACCAAGCTGCAGCTGACTAACCACGTCGAGCAAATCCACATCGGCGTCCGGTATCCCTGCAACAGCTGTGGGAAGCAGTTCATGAAGGAGACTTCCCTCAAGAGGCACGAGCTCATACACACCGGCGAGAGGCCCCACCAGTGCACGGTGTGCGGGAAGACCTTTCTGACCGCAAATGAGCTCAGGCTCCACAACCGGTATCACACCGGGGAGCGCCCTTATAAGTGCGAAGAGTGTGGAAAAGCCTTCATCCAGTCTGGATATTTGAAATCGCACATGCGCATCCACACGGGAGAGAAGCCATTCAAATGTGACATTTGCGATAAAGGTTTCAGGCTGTCTTATCACATGAAGAAACACAGACGGACTCACGCTGGGAAGCCAAAGAGCTACATATGCGAGGACTGCGGGTTGGGGTTCCTCCACAAAAAGTCCTTCTGGGAACACACACTCACTCACAATGTGAAAATCGAACAGTCGTTCACAGATGAGGTCAGAATAGACTTCTAGTAGAATTGTTTGGATGCAGGGTAGTGAGCTGCTCTCTGGGCTGGTCAACTACTTGATTTCTTAATTTCTAAAATTATGAGGTTTGAATTTGACCAATGTTTAAGTTGTTGTTTCGATCACATTCTGTGAGTGAAACTGTCGGTGAAGAACTGCAAGACTCCTGTATGAATTTAAAGCCGGTGATCATTTCTGCTTTTGTGGCTTCTTGAAATAAAACCTCATGAATTTTCTTCTTGCTCCCTTCATTTTTATTTTATTCTGTTTTTCCAGTTAAATGATGTATAACAATAAAATATTCTGCCCTAGGAAAAGGTATACTGAAGGATGATTTGTAAATCCTGCTAGATGAGATTATGTTGAATGAAAATAGCATGTATTGTGTAGAAGTACAAGAAACAACAACCAAATTGTAAGTGTTGTTAATATCTCAGCTGATTCAACTGGGGTACACATCATTTGATCATCAGAATTGATACCAGTCGTAATCCTCCTTATGGACTGGTTACAACCTTTTGATGATGTCATCCTGTGTGACGGGAGGCCTCTCTTCAGTCAGAGCTACCGAGCTGTAGTGGTCAAACTCCACAGTTTGGGTGTAGGTCACGGCTCATGGTTGAAACAGATGTTTTTTCACGAGGAAAGAGGACGGTACTCCACCATACCAGACCACCAGAGTGGCGTCCCATCAGCACAGCACAGGGCAGTGTGAGGTTGTCGGACAGCATCGTGCCTCAGATTGTGTCTTGTAGTTTTTGTATGTACCGGCCCTAAGCAGGTACCATAGGTTTTTGCTGCTGTGATATGTGGCAGTTTAAAACATGTTGGTAGGCCACTCCGCATAGTTTGCCAGGGCGTGAAATCTGCAGGTTTCTTCTGGGTACAGAATCGTATGAGTGTGGAATGGTGAGCGTTCACCACTCCTGCGGCGTGTCTGGTCTGTCCTCCAGTATGAGTACTCTGTGCGTTCTTTAAAGAAGGAGTGGTCGTATAGGATAAGTTGGATAAAAGCTTTTCACTATTTCTCTAAATATTGTGTTTTTTAGACTCAGAAAAATCAGTAGAGTTAAACTAAAATGTGCACGTTCAGAATAATCTCAAATCCAGACCTGCTTATAGATCCATAGTTTAAAATGATGAAAATGAGTTGTTTAGATTGGACCAAAAATGAGAGGAGCTTTGTAAATCATCCAGTAAATAGATCATTTCATTGTAGACAGTAGTAGTAGCCTCTTCAACCACAAGATGGAGTTATAGTACTGATGATAGACTGACTGGAGGAGGGAGAGCTGTCACTTTTGCCTTCCACTGCCACAGTTTGTTTTGGAGGTTCCTGACTCTGCAATCCTTCTAAAACATAAATAATTGTGTTTGTCCTTCATTCGCATCCGTATGCTGATTCTCACAAACACAAAGATTTCTGTTTACAATGTAAATCTCTGGGAATCTTGTTTGTTTATGGACCTTTGTACTTTATGCAACATAAATTTCCCAACAGTTGTTTATGCCGCAAATCAATATTTATCTTCGACTCTTCCTTGCAGTCTGTGTCACCTGACTGTTTACTCAGGCTGAGTGACAGTTGAAACCGCAGCGGCAGAAGCTAGAGCAGCATCAGTGCCCAGTTCCAGAGAGACTGCTCCTTTCTCTCAGAAAAATCAAAGGCTAGCTGAGGTAGAGCCTCTCCAGAGTGTTTGGAGCAGATCACTTTTTAACCAAAAGCATATAGATTTTTATGGGGCTGTAATTGCTTCAGTGTGTCCTGGATTATTTCCCCTGTAATTGAGGCCTGGCATAGGCCTCTTTCCTATACATAGCCTCCACAGTGCCAGGTAGTGGGCAGAGAGCAGCACAGCCTCCACTCGCCAGCCAGTCGGGTAGAGAGAGGGGAAGCCAGGGAGCGGTGGTCCCAAAGCCCACTCATCGTGGTGGGATTAGTAAACAACACACGCAATACACATCCCTGCATTCTTTGAGGTATCTCAGGCCCTGGTCCAGCACTAATTGCAGTATGAGGCAGTACATTATGAGTAACGCTGAATGGGACAGACAGCTTGTTGCAATAACACTAAGATGTTAGAAAAGTCTAGAATCTTTGTCGTGTTTTGAAGGAGGTATTCAGCTGTTTACTAAAACCACATATTAAAGGAGTATACTCTATCCAACCATCTACTGATTATGACAACTGATACTTGCTGGAGCCTATACTAGCTGGCATTAGGCAGGGACCACCCTCCACATGTGGCAGGTCATCACCGTGTTGACATATTCAACTTTCATACTCAAACCTGCAGCAATCAAATAGTCACCAACTGACTTGTGTTGCGTGTTTTTGGACTGTGGGGTGGGGACAGGGTCACCCAGAGGGAACCAACACATGCCCTGATGCCGATGATGCAACATTCATCACCACATTGGTGTGAGTACAAGATTAACATGGGGATATAAAAAGGTGCAATTTGAAATTACGGCCCCAAATTTAATGGGAATTTAGTGGGAATAATGTGAAATTATGTTGAAGATATCTTCTGAAGTTAGCATCTTGCTATGGGTCCACCTGTTTTTAAAACTACGTTCTACCTTTAAAGACTACAGGCTCTGTTCGCCGTTAGTCTCATAACAAAGCTCATGCCTGATTCTTTCTGGCCACCTTATGTCATTATCAGAGCTGGTATATATGACCCCCTGTAACTAAACTGGACTCCGCTGGAAGCTAGGTCAGGTTCCAGTGTCCTGCTGTGATCACTGGGAGCCCCATTGAGTGGAACCCCTGTGCACCTGACTCCCCCCAGCGATCCAAAACCCTAGTTTAGACAACCCTGTTATCCACATGGGCCATTAGCTTCACCGCTTACAAAGTTTTGGTAGCTAAAACTACAGCCTGAGGCTGTGGATGGTTAGTTGGCTGATAGGCTGTCCCCTCATATTTTGGATTCATGTTTCACAGGGTAACACTTTAAAAATCCAAAGATGATTATTTTCATTGCAGTGCGTTATGTTGCACCTGCAACCTCAATCTGAGGGGTTGCAAGAGGGTTAAAGGGGAAGACGACACACTGAGGCCTGGAATGTTCTATACAAAGTGAATACACCTGAATCCTCACTGACTGTCGGTAAATAATATAACAAAGAAGTATTCTGTATAAAAAGGTGTGAATAAATATGTGTATATTCTATCAATGTCACGTTAAAGCATAAAGGCATGTGCTGGCTGCACGACTCTCCATAGGGCCACTAGAAACATTGGGCTTCAGTAGATTGGATGGAGCATGGGAGATTTGTGAGATGAAATGAATAATAAGAAACATTGTCCTAAAGGATAAATCAAAAAAAGAGTGAAAAAGTATAAGATTGAACCGTTTGTCTGGATCCAAACCAAATTTCAATGAGTTTCCAATCCTTCTCCTACAAAATTTGGAAATCAATCTAGCAGTTTTTGTACAATCCTGCCAGCGAACAATCCAAACCAACAAACAGCATAGTCCCATCATAAGATTCTTTGACCACCAAAACTAGCCCCTAGCGTTTTGAATCTCATTAATCACCAAAAACTATATGTGACTAATGGCGGCTGTCTTCAGTATCCAGCCCTGTAACGGCTGAAGCTGTCATATTTAACCGCTAACTGAATCAGCATGGCTTCAGCCACCATTTGATCTTAGCTGCAAGTGCGTATGGCATCAGTATTTTTTTTAATTAATTATAAGTATTTGTTATATATAGCAATAAATATTCCAAGATGAGTCCCATAAATTCAAATATACCGGATCATCAGATTTGTACTCTTCCGCTGTAATCGCCTCCATCCTGCAATGGTAACGAATCCCTCTGGAGCCGGAGAGGATCCGGGTTCCTACCAGATGTGATGGATTGTTCCTCAGGTCAAACCCTGGCTCTTTAAAAAGGTCATCCAAATTGGTTCAGATATTTTTGAGCATTCCTGCTAACATCAGCAAAAATCATAACGTCCACAGAGGAGGTACTAAACTAGTAACAGACTGAGCCACAGTGGGAATGTGGCACTGTTGCTTTCATCAGCAGTAAATGTGGAATCTTGCTTCCATGTCTACTTTCCTAAGAGGCTGATGTGACACCATCCAGCACGTTCCGCAATCCCAAACAGTTAAATTGTCCTAGAGATACTTTTGAAAATTAGGTTTTGATCATCAACAGGCACCACAGATTTTCCTGGCCTCTTTTGCCAAAATACTGTGACCCCTGTGAGTTGCTACGGAAACAATGAGTATCATAACAAGCAGCCAACTTCTTCCTTTTACTCCATGACGCACCTTTATTTCTTCCATATGATCAGTGTGTGGCACAGCAGAGTGCTTTGATAACAATATCTGCCCCAAATGAGCGGACGACAGTGCCACACACAAACCCGTGCACACCCTAACCACACCCTGTTTAAACATCTAGCTTGGGGAAAAGTAATACACTCTGGGGAAAACAATTTACCAAATTACCCCTACAATCACTTGCAATAGATATCCTAATTCCTTCTTTTTTTTTTGCATTGCTTTTTCTTTTTTTGATTGAGTCCATTGATGAAGACAGAAATGTAACATAGAACAACCCAGTGAGCTGGAAAAACTCCCAGAAGCATTGCTCTCCTCATCAAGTGTGTGTATGTATGTGCACTTGCATGTCGGTATGTCCTCATGTGAACCTGTGTGGGTGCCCACACATATCCCTCAGCCTCACACATTCCCTCCCATCTCTGGTAACCAGCCCTGCAATCCCCCCCCTCACAGCCCTCCATCCTCCCTCGCTGCTTACTGTGTCGTTCACGCAAAAGCTCTATCTGGTTTCTCATCGACTCCGCTTCTTCCTCTCCTCTCCCTTTCATCCGCTCGCATTCATTTGCATTCTGCACCGCTGTCTGTATCTGTGTATTCTTCTGACTCAGACGTTCTTAAGGCAGGGGAAACCAGATGGGATGCTGTCTACACTGCAAAAAGTGTCTATCTTTTTTCTTTTTTCTTTCTTGTGTTGCTCTCTGTGCTTCCAAAGTGGGTGAAATGCCAAATATGTGGCTCAAAGTTTCTTCTGTAAGTATAAGTATATTTAAAAAAAGCAGATCACTCATCTAGTATCAATAAAATGACATCAAGTTAAAGGGAAAATTATTTAAATACTCAGAATATGTTGTAATTTGGTGAAATCATCTGGGTGATATCATTTTTCATCAGTTCCTCACAGGAAAAACTTTAATTTTAAAAACTCACTCCTGATCAAAATAACTTGCAACGATGGATACTTTTTGCAGTGAAGACTTTCTCTTCTCTACACCAGAAGGGAGTGAAAACAGCCTTTAAAAAAAGAGCCTTTCCCTGGTCAATGAGTTCAGCATGGCGGTAGTCTCCTTAGACGAGGTTGCAGTGGGGTTTCGAAGGGGAGGTGGCGGTGAGGGGGTTCAAACGTCTTGCTACCGAGGAGAAAGGAGTCGGAGTGAGGGAGGGGAAGACAGAAACCTGGCACCAAGACAGTTCAGAGCATTGGGCATTAGAGAAGGCGAACAAGGGAAGGTCAGCCCCCCCACCCTCCTTCTTCTTCTTCTTCTTCCCATTACTGCTTCAGCAGATGGACAGCAGAAGCCCATCATCGATACTGCCAAACCACAGCTACTGTGATAACAGGAAAGACTGTGATGAAGCATGTACATGCTAGATTGTGTGGTTATTTTTTACGTCACAAGGCAGCGATAGATGAGATAATTTTACATTTAAGATCAGCCACCGACACAGAGGCTTATGGGCATCATTGACCAACCATGTCCCTGATCTGACGATAACAAGGTCATCCTGGTCTGAAAGCAGCTTTGTCTCTAATCGGAGTAGCATACGTCATCATATTCCACCGTGTATCAGCAGCTTCGGATGGTGACGCAATCTGGGGAGGGGAAGCGGAGAGCGACGCTGCTCGGTGTACATCTCGTCTCCAAGCAGCTGTCCTGTGAGGAAGATAAGTCATGTCACAGATTGAGGTCATGGACCTGCACTTGAAAGTTTGATAGGGAGCTGAGGTTTAGATATCATGTTTGATGGACCACCTGGAAGCATAATTGTTGTATTCATATACTTAAGTAAAGCAATTATCTTCATTATTGATAAATCTACCAGCCACGAGTATAACGTTTCAAGAAATAGAAAAAAAGGGCCAAACACATCCATTGTCCTTGACATACGCCAAATTTAACAGGAGAAATGTCATCATTTTGTCATTTTCAACATGAACATTTGAGATGAGCTACCCTTAAACCTATATGACGTTGAATACAGAAAGTGGTTTGTGATAATTTGTCTAGTGCCTAGACTCGTGAAGGAGATAGTGACCAAAGGGCAACTGCAGCAAGAGTCAGTATATCACCCATTAGAGTCACGCCACCCCACTGATGGAGGTGGCGGCGAATGATGAATCCGTTAAGAATGAGGAAGTTGACTAAATGATGAAGTTAGAGAACCTGCAGTTGATGAGAGGGTCGGGAGTGTAAATAACAGAAGCACGAAGACAGACCTGTATTTAAAAACAAAGCAACAAGTATGCTGTTGTATAAATGTGACCCACAGACGAGAACAGATGATTGACAGCCCCAGACAATGATGGCGTTAGAACTGTGCGTGCCTAAGAGTTCTAAGTGACAGGATGGAATGAACCTAATCTTTCTGTAGAGCTTAACATATTTTACAAGCCAAAAAATAACTTGAAACTGATTCTTCTAGTAAAGCGCCTCCATAGAAGTAGGACAGGTTTTGCTGCTAACGTGTCTGTAACAACTTCAACTTTAGAGTAAGTTTCATTCATTCATTTCAGGTACTTTAACTCTATAGTTTTGTCCAAAACTCAAAGGTCTTTTTGTGCGATTTAGTTAGTTTAGCATATTTTGTGCAAGAGTTTTACATTTAGTCACATTCAGTCTCTTTATATAACACTTTGTATATAGATTATATAGTTGCTGCTCCTCAAGGATGAGGCAAATACAGACAATACGTTTCACAAGGATGTGCTGTTTATGGGATTAAGAAGGTTCGGGGTTGATAACCCCCTTAACCCCCTTAACCCTGGGTGGAGTTTGCATGTTCTCCATGTGTCTGCGTGGGTCCTCCTGCTTCCCCCCTACAGTCCAAACACATGTATTCAGACAACTGGTGACTCACCATCACCCACAGGAATGAATGTGAGCGTGAGTGGTTGTGTGATAAACCGGTTACTTGTCAAGGGCGTAACCCGCCTCTCGCCCAATGTCAGCTGGGATAGGCTCCAACCCCGCTGTCACCCTGAACAGGATAATCGGTTACAGATGATGGATGAATGATGAAGCCTACCGTTCCCACCTGGATTAACATTGCAGGTAATACAAAGCATGATCTGCCTTCCAGAGGAATTTTATCTGACTGATACAGAGGCGGACTGTCATTACCAGCAAATCCTTTTCTGCTGGCATGGAAAACATTTTTATGATAAACTTTGACGGGAGCCATATTGCAATGGCTGGACGACTGGGTCAGAGCATCATTTTAAACTGCAGGACTTGTTTGGTGTTCCTGGTCTGCAGAACTTACCCAAATAGGACAGCTGGTGAACCTTCCACAGAGTCATGGGTGCCCAAAGGCTCACTGATATGTGTGGGGAGTGAAGGCCAGCCCCTGTTGTCTGATCCCACAGAGGAGCTGCTATAGCACAAATTGCTAAAAACAAAAATTAACAATGTTTCTGAAAGACGGATGTAAGAACACAAAGTGGTTTTCAGAAATGGTCTGGCAGAAAAAAAAAGATACAATATAATAATATAATATACAAGGCAGTTGGTTACAATGTTATGGCAAATTGGTGTATACTTTCATATCCATTTCAGAAAGTTTACTCCCATCTCTTAGGAAAATCATTTCATTGCCTTTCTCTCCCGAGTCGCTCCACTTCCAGTGCTGCTCCCATAAATGAGAGATGGAGATGAGGGGATGGTTCTTCCTCGAGGCCTCAGGAATGTGAAGGAATTCCTTCGTAATTAAATACGTTTGGACAAAGTTGATCGCATTGATTACACAATGTGTAAAAGGTGGAGTTAAACGTAACCTAATTCAAGGAACAATCAGGCAAACTTGAGAGTGAGCACCAGCCTTTTAATTCAGAAGAACCTTCTATCAGAACTGAAGAAAAGTGAGTATGGACTTTGACTTAGAATAATGAACAATTTGATGAGTTGATGGATTTTTATTTTGACTATCAATCTCGGCGGCAGGAGAAATCCTGCGTATATTTAGTAAATTTGTATTTAGTTGCATTTTTGCTCTGTTTAAACTTTATGGATCTATAAAAACATAGCAAAGACAAATATTTGACTTTGATATTGACAATTGCTTGTCTATTCTTTTAGAGCCATAGTCAGTGGTTAATTATTATTATTTATATTATTATTATCATAATTATTATTATATACCAGAAAAGTCGAGGATACTAGGGAATTGTCATTGCCGCCGCCGTTTCCGCCGCAGATCCTTTTATGTTAACGTGATAACTCAAAACCTGTATCATGGATCATTTTCAAATTTTAAAGCCCCATAGACCTTAGTGCGAGGAAGAAGCTGATTTATTGAGGGAAAGGTCAGTTCTGTATGTCTGCCACAAGAGGGAGCTATATCTCCATATATTTTGGACTAAAATTTCTCAACTGTTGGTCCGATTTAGTCCAAATTTGGTGCATATGAGTTGATTCAAGGAGATCTATCTTTTGCATTTTACTGTAAAAGCTTATTATATATGCATTATAAGATATTTTAATCTTATAATGCATATTTTTTTCAGTCATTTTATAAAAAACCCTGTTTTTGAACATAACATCCAGGCTTTGGTCTGATTGACTTATTAGTCACATTTAATTTGAGGATTTCAATCAGGGGAATTGTTAGGCCTACTTATTATAATTATTAGTATTTTGGTTATTATTTATTAAGATTGTTGATGCTGTTGTGAATGATGTTCAGATTCGTAGAAAAGAATATTCATGGTCGAATCCATGCCGAAGCCCAGAAGCTCGGCTGGAATCTGAATTTGCAAATGTTTTTGTTTTTCAGCATTTTTGATCACTTGTTAGTCATTTGGGTAAATTTAACTGTATGGAATTTATCTGTTTCTTTCGTAATGCCGTTCATTTGGGCTATGCAATGCCTGCTTTTGGATACGGAGGCACTAAAGTTCTCCGTGGTAAATACACGACCCAGCGCTGAAAAGATTTTACTGCTTTGGTGCCGTTATCTCAGAGATGTTTTAAGTTGCTGCTATGGCTAACAGCATAATTCCTATGGCAGCTCCTCCAAATCAAAAGTGCTTACCAAGATCATTATTATTATATGAAATTAAAATGACAACACAAGGTCATTTAACGTCATGGGATCAGTTTAAACACTGTCGGGAGTTTCTGTTTATTGTTAGATGAAGAGCTGCAGGTGACTCCTCATCCACGTACCAAGTGTTCTGCAGCTATATCCAAAATCCAGTCAAGCCAACATCCAATTGAAATCACACTTCAACTTTTATTGACTGACCTCTTTATTAGATTTAACTCCATTGTTTAATCACTTCCAAATCATCATGGTCTGAAATCTTTCGTCTTCATTGATTAAAAAAAATATTCTGGATAATGGTTCTTTAAAACTACAGTGGAACTGTACTGTTTAGATCAGGCCAACGTTGCACATGCAACTTGCAACCACTTGATTAGACTCATTCTTCAGAGCCACCCACCCTCATCAAGTTAAAGGGCCCCACTGTGTCACAGTGAGAGAAAAAAAATGCTGTGGCCAACATTGCACATTATCCTCAAAAACTTGTAGAAGCAAGTTCAGAGGGATCTGTGTGATTAGAGAAAAGGTTGAAAAAATATGCCCTCCAGGTCCTACAAGTCAAAGCAAGTAGATAAAAGTATTTCTTGTTGACTAGCAGAACTGTATGGGTTCTCTCCAAACACATCCTTCTACCAAGATTTGTGTAATCAGTCATTCGTTTTTTTTGTAGTCTAGTGACCAAACAACCAACCAACCAACCAACCAGACAATCAACCAGCCAACCAACCAACCAACCAACCAATTAATCAGGCAACCAACCGACCAATCAACCAGCCAATCAATCAACTAACCAAATATATAATCAACCAACCAATCAACCAACCAACTTACCAAACAATAAATTAACCAATCAACCAACCAATCAAACAAACCAATCAACAAACCAATCAACCAATCCACCAACCATTCAACCAAACAATCAACCAACCCACCAACCAATCAACCCACCCATAAACCCTTCAACCAACCAATCAACCAACCAGTCAACCAATGGACCCAGATGGATATAGATATAACCCATGAATGGAGAAGAACTGTTCCAATACCCACCAACACAGGTGACATATGAAGAGATTCAACATGCTGGTCAGGAGGTCCAGCTCTGTCCTGGACTGTCCTCTGTCCTCTGTGGGGGACGTGGATGAGAGGAGGATGTTAACCAAGGTGAGATCAATCCTGGACAACACCTCTTAGTCTCACCCCTTACATGAGACATGAGGCAGTGGGGATACTGATCACCTCCTCATGCAGCAGACTGTTACTCCCACAGTCTAAGTTAATGCACCGCCGCAGGTCCTTTGTCCTGACCGCAGTCCCACTGTTCAACAAATCATTCTGAAAACTGTGTAGGTGAAACTCTGGAACCCTACAAACGTTCATCCACCTCATCCACACAAATTACAGACCATGTGTGACTGAATATTTAATGCCTGGACAATTGTAACTTGTATTTATTTGTTCTTGGAGATTGGATTTTTTCCTCCTCCTCGTCACCATCACATCACTGTCTTCTGAAATGTGAAAATGATGCAACATCAACCTTCGTCATAGTAGGGAAGTATTACACAGCAGAAAAATAAACTTGAAAAGGAAGTTTGCTTCCTGTGTTGTTCATCTTTCCGAACGGTGACCTCCAGGTTCTGGTGCAGGAATGTGATTCGCTGCTGGCTGTGTCACACGGGGACATTTAATAGCATTCATGTTTTGACCCACTTTACTACAACAACCCTAACTGTTGCGTGTCTTCATCTTTGGTCCATTTGGATTCGGCTTTGCTTGTAATGCACTTGCTCACGCCGGCCGGAGCATGCAGGGATACACGCTGGTGTCCTGTTTTATGATTGGGTCGCAGCACTGATCTCATGTTTAGCGATTAGATGAGCGTTGCTCTGCTGTGAACAACTGTCTTTAAGCCCTGGCCTTGTGTGAAGATGCGGTCTGTGATCGCTGGAGGTTGTTTTTTCTCTCTGACTGTCACACAGTGGGGCCCTTTAACTTGATGAGGGTGGGTGGCTCTGAACAATGAGTCTAATCAAGTGGTTGCCAGTTTAGTAGTGAAGCATCTGGTCCTGTAGGTTGAAAGTTATGCGGAAAATGTCTTCTTACTGTATTTGCATTGCTCCATCAGTCACTCAGTTCATGCAAGTGTCACTGGCAGACATCCTTGAAAGCGCTAACTTAGTTTCAGCACTGATTATAAATTCCAGAAAAAGGAACAAATCCTGCACAGAAGCTTGAACTTTAGAGGGAACAGGGTTGTAGACTAGACTCTCTGGCCAGTTTTCTTGCTCTGAATAAAAAAAAATAAAAGCACTCACTTTTTACCTTGGTTTTCACATTATCTACATTCTAATAGGATCATAACTCAGTAACCCTCCAGTGATGAAGTAGAAAACGTACTAAAGATCAATTTTAGTGTAACTCAAATCAAACTCGGGAGTGGGGGGAACTGATTTACGCGGTGCTAGATTACGCACAGCGACCAGCAGTCTTGTCTTAAACATCCTGCTGGTCTCAAACTTCTCCTCCAGCAGCTTTCAGCGCATAAAACAGTGTGTGAGCTGCTGCTGGTGGGACAGCAGCGCCGCTTTTTCCTATCTTGATCTGAACTGCTAACCAAGTCTTAGAGAGATCAAAATTCAATCCCGTTCTGAGAAAAAAAAACAGAAATGACGTTATTTGAGTATGTGCCCAAAATCCTTAATGAATAACTTAGGACGAGTATGAGGCAAATGCTGCCCCAGCTGTTTCCTGTTGAAAATGTCTGTGTAATGTAGATAAATGTGAGGGATTTTCTCTCTAAATCCGTCTCCTGTTCGCTAAATCTCACTTCTCCTAAACGAGCCTGCGCAATGGAACGAAGTCGGAATATTGAGATGTGACATTGCCCGCATCTCGTCCTCTTTCTCCCCGTTTTTTAATGACTTCAAACAAGTTCATTTTCGCCGGGCTGTGTGTTGCGGAGACCCGTGGGGATGTCTAGCGCTCTTTCCTTCCAGTGGCATTTATGTGATGTCTTCAAGGTAACTTACCTGATTTCCTTATTTTTGATATCACTTTCACTTGCTTGTTCTTTTGCTGTCAGCATCCTTGCCTTGTTTGATCGGTAGAAATAAAAGGGAATTAGCATTTGTATGCATGATTAATGTGATTTTTTTTTTTTATTCTATTGGGGCGCAACTGACCTGCATGTCTTTAGGCTTATTTTTTTTTTAAAGAATAGGTTGTGCATCATCTGCTTTAATTTACTTACTTTACTTTTTGTCTTTTCTTTAGGAGCATTAAGCGTGCGTTCTTTTTCTCAGCTCGGATGAATGGATTTTAATCCTCAGAGTTTGTGCGTCCTGCGCTCTTTTTTCACCACAAACTCTTATAGTAGCTCTGTAACTTTCAGAGTCATTACAGCTGAGTTGGCATTATTAAGTGCTAAATATCTAACCTGTGGCTGCCGGGTTAAGAGTGAGGGGCAGCCGAAATAGAGCGATGGGACCACGCATTTGGGGCTGCGATGGAGATGGATTGTGTCCTGTGTTTATTCTTTTTATGTATATTTGGCCCACTCAGCTTCCTCGGCTGGGTTTGGCGGGAGAGCCGTTTTCCATCTCACAGTTTGGATCGGAAAGATCCCTGGCGCTCTTTGCATCTCTTATTCTGCTTTTTAAATTTTGAATTCACTTCAGATGTGTGCGTAATAACGCGCTGACGGCCGGTTTTTTAGGGCACAATTAAAGGGAAGTGCTGACGCCTCAGTCATCGGGTATATTTGTTTTAAAGTCCATGTATTGATAAGGTTTATTATTGACACATGATGATGATGACGTACATCCACGGAGCTGATAAGGTTTTTGCGTTTCATTTGGATGCGCTCGTGCCTGGATGTGCAGATGCGCTCTGGGGAAGAAGCAGAGATGCTGTGACTCCGGCACTAAAGTGCATGTTGGATCTAATACATTATCCCACACATCTAAAAGTGGGTTACTCTTATTTCTTTTTATTTCCCTTTTTAGCCTGGAAGTCACTAACACAAGTAATCACCGAAAGGTGCCATTTATCCAGCCACTAAGGGCTCATTGTCAATCAGTGCAACATGGGACATTAAAAGTGTGGCTTTTCCTCACTTAGATTGGTGCTAAATGTGTCTGATGATGTTCTGACTGTTAAAGCTCTCTCTCTCCTGTGCTGCAGAGTGCGATGTCCTGTATCTCCTGTAGCCACACCCTCTCACTACTGCTGTGCATCCTCACTCTGACTCCGACGGCAACAGGGGCGGGACCAGAGACCCTGTGCGGGGCGGAGCTTGTCGACACGCTGCAGTTTGTGTGTGGAGACAGAGGCTTTTATTTCAGTAAGTGCACCTTTTTATTTATTCATAAAGGTTGGCTGTATCTGTCCCAGAGCTCTCCACCTCCAGCGAGCTCATAAATAAAACAGCAGCCAGTTTGACATCTCGCCTTGACTTTTCCTGCATTAATGTTCCCTTCCTCCCTTCATTCATTCCTGTCCACTCTTACATCTCCACATTCATTCCTGCACATTTGTTTAAGACTCTCATTGATGGATGGGAGCCCGGAGTTTGAACAAGCAAATGAAATATGGAATAATGATAAGTAACTATATTGTTGGTGGCAAATTGCAGTTTTGTCCACTGCCAAAAGGCTTTAAGTGGGATTTGGCTGGCTATCTCGAAGAGAGAGGAGGGGTAGAAACTAAATGTTGCAGTGAAGTTTTTTCTTTTTTCCACCAGAAAAGGGAAAGCGACCCAAAGAAAACCATTCACCAAGAATCCAGGATTTAAATCTCCAATTTTTCCATTAAGAGTACAACCCAGCTCAGAACAACACAGGATATATGGAGCTACCGAGGTTAGGTACAATGTTCCACCAGACATGTATCCTGATCTTTCTGTCAGAGACGGACAGTGTGAATGTACATTAGTGTTATAACTGGCCCAAAGCTGTGGTTTATGACCTAATTATTCACATTTCTTTGGCTGACATCCGTCAATTAAGCCAATTTCCACCACACGTCCTGGAGGAACTTGTATCTACTCAAAAGTCAGCTTTCTTATTTTTATAATAATTGATTGTCCCTCTCATAACAAGCTGTCATTAATGGTTTGATTCAATACCAAAGTTTTTCCACATGTGGTAGACTTTGTCAGCTGCCAGTTTTATAGAGAAGCATATATAACATTTCTGTGGGAAATCAGCAGCATATACAGCACATATGCAGTTGTTCTCTATTCCAGTAATGAATTGCTTTCACCTTAACTTGAACCTGGAGCCGTTTGCAGATACACCAGTTTGAGAACTGGTGACGTATTGAAGATTAGGGGCAAGTATGAAGGAGCCAGCCTCAGTGCGTCAGGGTGCAGTAGTGACCTGTGTCTAATGAAATCTATTACAAGCCAATAATAGGTTAGTAAATTAATATATTAACATCCATATCGTCAGCAAGAGTGATGTTTCTGGGTAGATGCTAATATTCACAGATGACCAGAAATGATCTAGTTTTCATGAAGCTATTTAGACAGATATCATGCCAATATATGATATATAACATAAGGTACAGCTGAGGCTGCTGGGTAGTTTTCCTTGGTTTTTGGTCAAACTTCGAGCAGATGATGGCAGAAAATGTGAGACATTCCTGATCTGAGGAGCAGGGATGCCGGTAATCCATTCAATTGTTATTATTTAAATAGTGTAGTCTGGACCAACATTTTTCACTGACCAGCAAACATTTCTTGAGCAACTATGAGGATTACACGACGATCGTGGTTATGAGGTGGTATAAAAGTCAAACTGCTCCCATGCAGACTGGTTTTCTTCAAACATGCTATTATCAGGGCATTGATGTGGTTAAAATGCTGTATGATCAGTTCATATCTAAGAAAAAAGCCCAAAAATAAGAGCGAAATGCCAACCGATTTGGACTACGATGGATTTTCCTCGTAACTTCACTTGAAAGACAACATAAATTATTAATATTTACAAGTAAAACTATGAAATGAATTATATAGAACATCACTAAATATATCCATTCCTCTATTTCTGCAAAGAAACGATTATTTCTTTAACTCCCAGCCATCTGATTATCTTCTTTCAGTATCTCATCCACACGCATTCTTGCTGAGTCAGGGTTAATCCATTAATGACTTCAGGCCTACAGTCGTAACACTTCCTATCCACCGGATCTTTGACCATTTTACAGCCTGTTCTGCAGTTTATTTTTTTTGAAACTGCACATAGTATTCTTGGCCATTTTGTCTGATTTACTTCACTATCCAATTTTTACAAGAACTGCCTGTTCACTATCAGCTTTCTTGGTCTTTCTAACACCAAATATGTGCTGGTGTTTCAAGCCATAAATAGCGCCTGCAAAGAGTTTGTGGGAATCTGTGCTGCCTTCCTGCTATACACAGCACCGCACATCTTTGCTACCCCAGAATGGCTTTTGTTTGAGCTCAGGATTTTTTCCCCGCTTCGAGCAAACCGGTGAGCTGTGATGCTGGGCAGAACATTTTTTTGCAGTTGATGATTCCTGTAGTTATGGCATCTGCTACTGGTGCTGGAACACGGTCATACTACCAACAGTGGCATTGTTTTACGAGAGAGCAAATGCCCGCTCACATATGCTGGCTCTGATAAGCCGATAATATTTACAGACAAGGATAGTCATACATGCTTCCTGTTTATATTAAATGTACATCGAATAGATAACATTTTTTCGTGCACAAAATAAGATCATATTCGAATAGCTTCCTCAATAGAGGCCATTTTAGCATTAACCCTATTGAACCCTCAGCATTACTGAAACACATTAAATAATGTTCAAAGTTCTCACTGTGAAATCCCATATTAGCATAGTGAGAAAAATATGTCGTAAAAAACATGTAGGTTTGAGGGTTAAGGGTTAAGGGTCATGCCAGCGTGTTTTTAGGATCATAAGGGTTAAGGGTCATGCCAGCGTGTTTTTAGGATCATAAGGGTTAAGGGTCATGCCAGTGTGTTTTTAGGATCATAAGGGTTAAGGGTCATGCCAGTGTGTTTTTAGGATCATAAGGGTTAAGGGTCATGCCAGTGTGTTTTTAGGATCATAAGGGTTAAGGCCCATTCATGCTTAATCCTGCAGACGTAGATGGAATCGGAAGGAGCTTTCAATCCGTGCTCTTTGTTCCTTCATACGTATTTCTTCACATTTTTTGAGAGCTTATGGATACTCTCAGAGAAGACAAAATAGAATAGTACCAGTACTTCAGCTTACAACAATCAATATATACTGTGTGTTATTGTCAAAATATTTGACTCTTCACTGATGACCTTTGGATGTATCAATGTCGACGAAAATGATTCATGAAAGTATGTGAACATTGAAAGATACAGCATTCGAAACGGACATATTTATCTTTGTAAATAGATAGAGATTAAAAGATACTTGAGTGGTAAAAAAAATGACCTCGGACATCAGAAAGTTGATCAGCGTAGAGCTTCTGCTACCTTTGGAGGTTTTTGGGCTTCCTTCCAACTAGAAGGAGATCCTGAGGTAAACTACAAAACTGCTGGAGAGATTGCATATCTTAACCGGGTTTTCTTGTGCCTCATAATCCCCAATATGAGCCAGAAAGTGTCGCCGTTGATACAAAAGTTTGCTGCTCAGCAAGCTGCAATCATAATGGAACTTCAGAACCCCAGAACCTCAGATAGCAGAAAGTCGATGGATTCATGTCAACTGTTTCATACCAGTGGGGAACTCGATCCGAAAGACAACCCTGAGCAACTTGATGGAATGAAACGGGCTGAAGATGGGACGGCTACCAGAGGCTGTATCCTGTCACCACAGGGCAATAAATAGCACAACATGGCGATATCCTGAATAATTTTTTGTATTAACACAAGGATCTTTTTTTGTATTTCTGGCGTCATTTAGCACATCTACACAAAGTCTTTGGCTTGTCTCTAATGTCCGGAGTCGTACTATAAAGGAAAGAAGGTCCAAACATGGAGGAGATGGTGGGTGTGATGGTGAAGGACTTTCACTTTCACCAAGAAACAGTGTTTGTGTTCCACCTGAACCAGAAGTCAGTGTTGTCTCCTTTTAAATACGTCCGCAAGTTCATTTAGTTATCTTATAAGCCAAAGCATTTTTCTTTTCCTGAACCCAACTAAGTCACTTTTATACTCAAACAGTGACTGTAGGCCAGTAATAGTAATATTAAAAATGTATTTATTTGTATAGCACCTTTCATACAAGAAAATCTGCTCAATGTTCTTTACATACAGTTTAAATGAAGGTTTAAAAAAGAAATAAAAAAAGTTTATAGCCCCTAATGTAATAAAATCAGATAATAGAAATAGGAAAGTAAAAGCGAAAGAATGCTATAAATAAAAAAACATAAAAAGATAAGTCGGGAGGATGTGAGTGCTCTTTCTTGCACGTCATGTTAGATGACATACGAAAGCAGTGTGTTATTTGTGCACCACCCGGTGAGGTCATAGTGGTCAAGTCACAATCTACTACTTAATCCAACGTTTAACCCTAGCCCTAAAATCTAACCCGGGTAATTAATGACGCGTTTAAATAACCTAACCTTAATCACACCCTCAGATTTTGTTGTCGTCATGCCCATATGTTGGAAATAAAATAAGTAAGAGTTGGCCCATTGTTCATTTAAAAATATAATTCGGTAAAATCCGAGTTTTTTGGGGGCATTTTTTTTGCACAACCATGCAATATTAATGTTCTCTCAGGCAATGTTGTCACAATGCACCTTGCTGCTGCTCCCAACCATTCCCCTGCCAAATTCCCCCTCCCCTGCGTGCTGCTTTTCCAGGACCAGTCAGCATCATTTTCTGCTTCGGGTTCTGAGAATGGTGTTTGCAAAAGAGTTGTTGGAGAGCCACCAAGCTGCTGCAAAGCTGGGAGTCTTGCTAGTCCAGATGCTGGTGGCAACACCCACATGCTATGAAGTGGTCATGACAGCCGGCTTGATTGCCAGTTAAGACTTCTGGTGCCCTGTTGCAGTGCTACGTAAATTATATAAATGACAACGTTTTCCTTATTTAGGCTGAGAGACGTTTGATTATAATGGATTGCAAGATGAAAAGTAGCTCAGTCACATTAGTGTAAGATCAAATCTCTTAACAACAACAAGAAGTTGTTATTTATCCTCTTCATTCTCCTTCTGATTGTAATTGTATTTGCTCACTGGTGAATTCCATCCCAGTGACTCATATCTCTGTGTGAAGGTTTGTAAAATGGGATGAAGAATTGTCTACATTTGCAGCCTGCAGTTGGTGAAACGTTAGATATTTTGACATGGTATGAGGGTGTCCAGAGTTCGGATGATGTGAGCATGTGACAGCTGATCGCCGCACTCTACCGCAGTTCCGGAACTTTTTCTCAGAACTATCTGTTCTCATCTCATAAGGTGTTGAACAGAGGCTGATGCAACTCATGAATTCTCAAGAAGGGAACGCTTATAAAGCAGGAACAGCCTTTTCTTTAGTACAGAGAATATATTTGTCAGTACCTTAAGCTGCGCTGTCACCGAACCGCACATCTCCCATCTATCAATACCACATTCCCCTACGTTGAAAGAGAGGTATATTTCACAAACGCTCCTTCCTTTTCATAAAAAGACGATGAGGTTTGAGTAGCCGGGTGCTGAGCTTTGGAAAATCTGTTGCTCCTTGTCTATCTCTCGCTTACATTCTCACTGTCACTCCTTTTCCCACTACTTTCTTTGGGTTATCACATGTACCAGGCGCTGTGTAAATTATCTGGAGAATCCATTTGGATTCTGTTTTGTATGGGACCCGGGAGCGTAACAGCTTGGCCAAAGGAGGCGTGCCTCCTACCCTGAACTCTTCCCCTCTAGTCTGGCTTTGTTGACCTTGGCAGCCAACTGATTGATAATGTGTCCAGAGACGGTGTTGCAATGACAGTGGGCTTTCTGTACTCAGAGTGCCAATACACCTTACAAATGTCACCACGAAAGAAGCACACTTGCATTTTAAGACTCCAAATTTCCTACCCTGACAGAAATGCTTAATACTGGTTAGTGGAAATTCTTTTTTTTTTTTTTTTTAGGTAATGAAACAAACTGCAGTCTATGAAACAAGAAATCCACAAACGTAGTCAGTTTTTCCAATTATTAGCCTGACCCAGAAATCCTCAGTTGTCTTTGTAATGCTTTGTAATGCTTTAGCAGGCAGGCTTGTGGTGTGATTTCACTTTGATGTTCATTCCATAAATCAGGTCTGTTATGGGAGTTTTTTTTGGCTGGAGTGTGTGTGCTAAGTGACTCCCTGTCCGAAGTCACTTCATATTTTATCAGTTCATGCTGAAATATTCACACTTATTCTAGAGTGAGTGCGAGATATATAATCTTATTGCTGATTTCTGCAGAATGAACGATCCACAAACTGTCTTGAATTATGACAACATGGAATATTCCATCATTCTGGCCCCCGAGCTAATTGTTGGTGAACAAAGTTTGAATAAAAATAGGAGACAAATATGAGGTGTTTTTGTTTTTAGGGTGTTTTGACTTGTTCTCATGACGTGTGGGTTGAAGGTGGAGAGAGGACAGGAAATTGCTTTTAGAGGCCATTGATGAGACTTCCTCTTCAGTGTTTGTCCCTGTCATTTTTTTTCAAAGCAAACAGGGCCGGAGAATGAGGCAGAGTGTGCAAAAAGCACGACACAGGCACGCACAAAGACACGCACACATTCAAACACACTTAGCGAGGTCTTGCCCCTCAGCAGCAGGGGATTATGTGGATTACAGGATGATCAGGACCACCCCACCCCTCCCTAGTTTCACAGTGAAGCTGGTCAAACAGTGGAAGGCACTGAGATCTGAAGAAAGACCTGCTGTGTTCTCTCATCACGGAGAAAAGGTGTCATTTTCCCATTAAGACCTGAAGTCCAAATCTCTGACCCCTCTTTGAATTACTGCTCGGCCGAACAAAGAGGCATCTCATGGAAAGGACAGGCAGGCGTCCTCCAGATTTAGATCTGCACATTAGGAGAAGTTGAGACGCAAGGGATTTGAGGACACTCTGGGACTATCCAATCACACTATGTAGGACCTCTCCGAAGGAAAACAAGAATAGATCAAGTTGCATCAGAGCAGAGATCACCAAGATTCATCGTTGATATCCTGGACCTCTGGCATCCTTTCTTCTTTACCTTAGGCACTCTCATAATCTCTCTTTCCTCTTGCATTCCATTCACAAAGAATCCTTAAACTGCTGATCATCTGTACTCATTAGTCACTAACATTTCAACAGAGATAGATATTGTGGGTCAGGAGAACTTGTCTGACCCCCTTCACTAATAATCTATAAGAGATTCCTTTTGCCAACCTGCGCTTTTTTAATTAACCTCAAACTTTTATTTTAACCTTCATCGGGTTAAACTCTGGACGTACATGTGATGATGAGAGGGGGGCTTTGGTTCTATTACATCTACCTATTTTAATCAGAACTCTTTCATACTATGAATATGTCTGTAAGACGTTACGTTGGGCAAGGAATTTGTCAAAATTGTCATCATTGGTATAATGCAATTGTAAATAACTCAGTTAAAACAGTTTAAAACTACCAAATAACAATGTATTTCATGCGTAAACATGTTTATAAATCACATAAATGAGCAGTAATCGTTTATATTGGGGGTTTCATATATTGAAGCTCATTCAGAACAATACTTTCCCACACATACACCGCATTTAAGATTATTTCAATAAACAAGCAGCATTATACAACAAATATTATATCTAAAATAAACTATTTGACTCCTGTAGTGCCGTTAGCAACAGAGTAAACAAGTAAAGAAATTAAGCTACTAGGGACGGTTTTACGGGTACGCAGTTTTAATAACTCAGTTAAAACAGTATACAACTAACAGAATAACAATGTATTTCATAGGTAAACATGTTTATAAATCACCCAGTTGAGCAGTAATCGTTTAAATTTGGGGTTTCATACCTGTAAAGTTGAAATTAGTATGAGGTGCTGAAAGACACACCGACCCCAGCTTTTCTCATTTCAACTATATTGATGAGAAAAAGCTGGGGGTCCCTGATTCAGCTCTACAATGCCCCCCTGGTGGAGCCCTCCCATAATTACATCTAACCCGCATAAATGCATCTAATCCAACTAATTTATTAATGACTTCAAAAGTTTAAGAACTCTATATATTTTTTTGACACTGTCGTATTCAGCGTCAATACCAACCCAAAAATAATCCACTCTCCTCTAAATAATAACGCTTTGATCCAACACCTACGTCTAGTGGCTGTATATTTGGATAAGACCCTAATGGTGCACAGTACAGGACACTTTTCAATACTTATATCCTCTTCATGATACCAGTGATGAAGAGAGAGTTTCCAGCTCTTACAGTCCCTGCCCAGCTGTAAACTGCCTGACACTTTGCAGGAAGAACGGTGCACAGGTTCCAAGAATCCACTGGGTTTTATTGACCGTGACCAAGCTGAAAAAATTCATATGCTTTCTCTACCACTCTGGAATTGAGGAATCCAGCCATCTCTCTCTCACTCCGGTACCGATCCATAGAGAAATGAACACAATGTGTGCCGTGATCGTCACACACCGACCCGAGAGGTCAAATGGCATTAGATGAAACAATTCATGCAAACTAAATGTGATGGGTGAGAGTAGTTTTCTGTGAGGAGGCCTGGCGGCTGATTGATACGGACTGTGAATCTTTTAATATAATACTCTTCATAGCGCCGAGTACTTGGAAGGTGCTTCTGGTAAGTTTCTGGAGAACAGAACCTGCATGTAGTCAGCTTCGAGTTGTGGAAGATGCTATTTATTTCCTTCGTCGAGGACGTCCATTTCTTGTTTGTTGGTTGTATTGGTTATAGAATTGGCTTTGGTGTTGGAAAAGACAAAGGATCGATAGCTGTGAACCTTGGTGGAAGGATAGTCCAGACAATAACTCATTACATTTTGGTGAAGACCCAGATATAAAGTCGAGTTCTAATAATTTTCCTCAATTTTTTTTGAAAATTTTTGTATTTACACAAAAACTCCTGAACAACTTTCCAAGAAACTTTGTGGAGGGGTGGGGCGTATATAGGATTGTAGGCAGAGGTCTGTGCTCTACTAAGAGCCATTCTAGTTCCAAAGACAACTGAGAGTCACAGAAATGTAGAAAATATTCCAGAGTATACAAAACGTCAATTGAGGCTTCTCAGCGGTGTAAAAGCAGCTTTCTCATTCTATTCAATGAGACGTCTGTAAGAGCCACAGAAGGAAAAACTCAAGAGACTATAAACTGTCATCACTCGGCAAGGTGCTGCATTTTTTAGGAAACTACATACAAGTGCACAGTAAATGGGTAACGTGAATCTGGTAATTCTACTATGCAAATAATTGAGACAGAAGGTCGCGCAGCTGTCATCATAACCTTTGGAAAAGATGTAAAATCATTCCTGCAGCATATTTCATCGTGTCACCAGCGTCTAAAGCAACACACGGCTAAAACTTAAGAATAATATCATGAAGACTCTAACAGTTATACAACAAAAGGATTGCTTTATTCAACATGTGTAACTAGAAATCAGGTAGAGAGCGCAAACCTCAGCAGAATCACAACAGAACCCAAAGTAGACATGTTTGTGTTTTAATAAAAACTCTTTGTCCAATATCTTGCAATTGTTAAGAGAACATTATTATGACGTAAAATTGTGAAGACATGACCTAACGTCACCAAATTATAACCATCTGTAGGATGTGTCAAAACCTACATTTTGGTAAAATTCCATGTAAATCTGCCCATTAATTCATGAGCTACTGGTAAAGAAAACACTCCTTAAGTGCCCCCATCTCACAATGATTAAGAAAACATTACAATGACATCACATTGTGAGGTCATGATGAACATCGCCAAAATCAACAATCTCTGGGATATGCCAAAACGTACTTTTGGGTAGAATCTCATGGAAATCCATATATTTATTTAGGAGTAAGTGCAAAAGAAAAACACTCCAAAAGTGTCCTATCTCGCAATGGTTAAGAAAACATTATTATGACATCATGTTGTGAGGTCATGAAGTAATGTCACCATCTTTATGATATACCAAAACCTACTTTTAGGCAAAATTTCATGCAAATCCATCATTATATGTACTATGTCATGTCTAGTCGTGTGCTTCAGTCCTGTCCATCAACTATCACTCCCTCAAAATGAAGATGCATGAAAAGCATCTTGGCAGAAATGAACACCAGTATGTGCAGCTCCATATTCCCCTTCCCTCTGACACGCCACATGTAGTCTGGCTATAACCTATCCGCTCTGAGAAGCATAAATATGTAGGTAGACTCAAAAGATAGCAGGGCTAAAGCAGCAGTGGTCCATGGGACCTGCAGGACAGATGCAAAAGCTTTAGCATTGAGCTCTCGGCTCCTGAGTTCTCTACTGACATGAAGTGAAATGAGACACAGGAAAGCTTCTGTAATGATGGTTTGACTCCAAAGAAGAAGAATCACTTTTTGTTGAATCTGACGCAAGGATGAGGGGGGATAATCTCCATAATCACCTGTCCCTCACGGGTAGTCCATGACACAGCAGTAAAACATGTATTTTTTCAAAAGAAAAGCAATGAAAAGAATTAAAGGTTTATTTCCCTCACATGCAACTACATAAAAGAAATACATAAGTCATCTGCCAGAGCTTACCAAATAATTTTAAGCCATCCCTCCTACTGTACCACCCACAGGAAAACAGTGAGAAAGCTAATACCTAAAACGATGTTAGCAAAATCTTTTAATACTTGTTGTTGTTAATTATAATAAAGATGAACGTCTGTGATTGTTGTTGTCAAATTGAAGCATAACTCTGATGTGTGAAATCAAGCGTTTCTGAAACATACTGACAGGACTGTAAGGAAGGGAGAGGTAGATAAACATGCAGGGCTTTGAAAAGCTTTGAAAAGTTTGCTGCACATTTTAATCCCACTATTTAGTATGTGATGCAAAAACTATAATAATACCCACAGATGCATTGCCCTAAATGCACAAAAAAATGTGCATTTACTACTTTTTGAGGGTCAGGGTTTGGTTTACAGCTCTCGCCTATATCTCCCTGGCTGAAACGCTGACACACACTTTGTAATCTGACCTTCATCAGCATTCATGATCCCTGCACCCTCCATGCAGTCGGAATCAAACAGCATTGGGCCGTAAGGCAGGAAAGGTTATTTACCCTTATTTGTTTAACAACGGTCCCTGAAAACAGCTCTTTGTTTATGTAGGATTACAGCAGTTATCCACGGGAGCAAAGCTTTTAGACCCGATTATTATATGCATGTTTTTCTCCAACCTGCCCGAGCTGATTATCCTACATGTTACAACCAGTGCCAGCTGATTTTTCTCTCCCTTCCAGCTGTTTGTGCATCAGGGTTTCAAGCTGTTTTCAGAATAATAGCGGATGTTAATTTGCCAGGATTTATGGGCAGGGATCGAAAAACAGTCCAGGCATAAGGGCAAGGCCCCTCTTTTGGCTTCCAGGAGCCCTTATATGATTAGCAGCCAGAGTTCAATGTCATATTTCTCTTTTTCAAATGTTTTAACACCAGGTGTTACTACCAGGGGCCTCTTTCCAGATAGTATTGCTTAGGTAGCCGAAAATTGCAAAAACAACTCAATTAACGTAAGAATCAATCGATACACATGAAATTTCAGATTATCTCAATGAACACTCATTCATTTCCATTTTGGCCGTTTGAGATCCGCATAGATCCAGTTCATCTGTTCCCTAAATAATGCAGGTACACGGTGTTATTTTTAGCAACATTCTACCAAAGATGCAACGTGAAAGCTTCCGTCTTTTCCTGCTTCCCATTGATACTTCCATTATCTCCCAGTCTGCTTTATGACCAAGCAGAAAGATGCCTCTCTTTCTGAATGAAATACCTGCTCTCACTCCAAAACAACATTGTCAGGACAAGGCAGACGGAGAGCAGAAGTTAATGCACTTTGTCAGCACTGGCAGGCTTCTGAGCCAAGAGCTATTAACTCTGAGAGGGAAAAGCATTTCCTCCTTGTAAATGCCATATTAAATTATTATTATTTTATTTGGTAACAGGGAAAAGCCCATCAGGGCTATATTGCACAAGGTGAGCAGGGAATTGTAAATGGAGAGTTTGTTTGAAGGACACTAAACTCGGCTGGGTTTTTGAAGGGTAAAAATGAAATCATATTGCTGTCATGGTAACACCATGTGGTAACACTATGTGGTCAAGGAGCGTCACACGTCACACGTTTAGGTAATGTTTTACCCATTTCCTCACTGATATCATTTAAGCTGTAACAGAATTTCCATCCTACCTCCACTGATCTTGAACTTTGGACGGCGTATTTCCATAAAAGGTGCATCAGGCCATGTCTTTAACATCTACCAATGAGACCCCAAGGTGCTCAGGCTGCTGCCAAATGAAAATGTGAATGAACAGTGGGGCGGCCAACGGGGGTGCGGCTTCAAAACCTGCCTGGCTGTTCCTGCAGGTTGATCAGGCCCAGAGGGTTTGTGGTCTGGCCTCACTTGTTGGGCCTTTGTGTAAAACATGGGCCAAAAATGGCTGACCATGATATTCTCAAAGCTTAGGTGAGTGGTGACTCCTTTAACAGGGAAGCAGCTGCCAAAAAAGAGGGTCCACAGTGTACACTGTGATACACTGTAAATCTTTGCACTGAAGAAATCCATGTCATTAAGACTGTTCACATAGCAGGAGAGTCAGATCTGGCTGTTATTTCTGCTTTTATTAGAAGCATAAGGTCTCACCCTTAAGTGTAATTAGGTTGATTAATTCTGCAGTGCTGCGAATACTGTGTATACCAATAAAGAAGGCAAAGACAGAATTATATAAGATGAACTCATTGTTAGCTACTGTTGCTCAGATCCAATTCTCAAAATCCATTTGAAAATAAGGGGATTCTTCTTGCCTTCTTATACTGCATGGAGTCCACAAAAGAATTAAAGAGTTCTTTTACCAGCAGGTTGTTGACACTGAAGTGAAAACTGTTAATCACAAATCTAAATCAACATTTGCTTTCCCCATGTTATATTTCATCCCTCCAGGAATGGAGGACAGCGATTTCTGATTAAACTTCCATGAAACCATGATGTTTGTTAATATTTGCAGATAAGTTGCAGTGGTCTGGAAAAAACAGCCAGACCGGTTAGAGCGTACCAGGATAGGCTGAATTTAAGTTAAGATTTACCATCAGAACTTCTTGGAGTGACGTGTAATTCCTAGTAATATTGGGTAAAATTGAAGAATGGTAACGGCTACTGTTTGTGTTTAATGATTGATTTCATGAATAAATAATTAAGAAGATTGATATATTCCCATTCATATTCATACATTGATATATGCCCATTCTCATATTTAACGACTACATCGTCGTTGTTTCCTCATCATTTTATACAGTACGGAGACACGCAGTGCATTCTGGGATGCTTGAATATGTGTAGTAAATGTGGCATACACTGAAATTCTGGCTTACATCGGGCTTTTTTCTACATCCATAAAATCCACATTATTTAATTTGGATATCAAACCTGGTATAAAAAGTACATTTGGAATGTAATGAATGAAGTCAGTCCGTTTATAAATGTTTATATATGATATCATTAGGATGACCCAAACCTTCCCAATTAATGAAAAGCTTTCCTGAACTCAGAGTCCCAGCCTGTTTAAACTAAACGTATGCATTTTTTTAACTTTTTAACTCATTTATTAATATTATAGAAATATTAATAAATGATAAATGATAGAAAACTATTGGACCCTTTTTATCCTACTTTTTGAATATGACTTTCTCAAGTGCCATGGCTAATGCCTACCCCTCGATGGCCCGTTTGACAAGTGGTGTCCCTCAGGACTATGTCTGCCGTCCCTTAAACTTTAACATTGTGCTCATTGTAACATTGTGCTGACATTTGCTCAACTAAACAGTTAAGCAGGATATCAAAGGGTTAAAGCCTGATAAAATGTTAAATAACGATAGTTGACATACTGTCTCTTGGTGTTTCCAGCAGACAGGTACTGGTCCAGCTTTATAACGTCAGCAGCAGTGATCGCTGGGTAACCTTTTAAAATAAGAAAAATTTTAGCCTGGCTGACTTTGGTTGTTGTTGCTTCCCTAGCCGTATGTAGTAATGCTGCAGGCAGCCATTCATGGAAAACAAGTGATGGGACATCCACATTTGTTAGCGCTACGCTGCTCAAATGAGTCAAATAAAATGAACTTTGTGTACATGAACAGGATTTACACACAGCTGCAGCACAATTATTGTTCTTATTTGCTGAGGGACAGATTTGGTGTATAAAAATAATACATTTTGGCACTGAGTTTTGACTGTTTCCCCTTCCATCGACCCTCAATGGATCACTGCACTCAAACACATCTCCCCTGCTTGAATATAAAAAAAATCTCCAGATTCGGGTTGAAACACAAAAAAACCTGAGCATGTGATACCTGGAACCACACTGGAGCCAGTTGGGACTCAGACCCATAACTAACTGTGAAATCCCAGAAAGTGACCTGAACCCAAACTGGAACTCTATTATATGAAAGCTGGAACCGAGACCGGTGCAGATCTGAGAAATGTTGGACCTGAACCTGGCCAGGAGACACAGAACCAATTGGCCTGGCTGATTGCTTCGTTTCTGCTATTTATTTTATTTTTGAGTTGTCAAAACAAAACTTCATGTCTTACCTTGTGCAACATTAGCGGTCTTCTTCTTTGTGAAGTAGGTCGGTGAAATACATCCAGGCGTTCTCCTGGCACTCCTCCGTTGTCGACTGGATCAGCAGCAATCATTAGTCCTGCTAAGAGATCAATGTGAAAGATGACAAACATGATTCATTTGATATTATTTGCTATTGTCAGCATTGTTCTCTGTGCTGTTCAAGACTAATTTAAGCGCCAAATCAAACTTTAAAGAGCCGGAGGGATCTGGGTTCCAGTCTTGGGGTGATGTGTTTTTTGTAAAAAAACGCTAATTTAGTTGATTAGAATGCTTTTGTGACAGTTTGATTCTGTACATATTTCCAAACTGTATGTTTCTACTTAAAAAAATTCCTGAGAGAAGACTGTGCTCGGGATGATTGTTCATGAACGCAACACTATTATAGATTATAAATTGTTCTGCAATGTAAAGTTGAATCCAGTGAGGCATGGCAGGGGAGCTAACATAAGCCTCTAGTGTTGAAGCGCTGCGCAAAGTGGGAAAATATGACACAGTTGATTTTCCAGCCATGAACAGCGGTCTTTTTTTAGGGAACCTGTAACCCATTCTAAATAATGTAGTACGATATGCCGCAGGCCTTGGAAGTAAGACTGTATTTCTATTGTGAGGAGCATGACAAAAAAAAAGGAAAAAAGGAAAACCATCCCACGGAGTATCACTCATGCCTTACAGAACACACAGACATTCCATCAATCTATAGAATCTTGAATGCAAAAAAACCACAAAAAACAGACTTTTTTTTATACTCGGAGATATTTATACCCAATGTTTCTGTTTTTCCTCCAACAGGTAAACCGACAGGCTATGGCCCCAATGCACGGAGGTCACGTGGCATTGTGGACGAGTGCTGCTTCCAAAGCTGTGAGCTGCGGCGTCTGGAGATGTACTGTGCACCTGCCAAGACTGGCAAGGCTGCTCGCTCTGTGCGTGCACAGCGCCACACAGACATGCCAAGAGCACCTAAGGTTAGTACCAAAGTGGACAAGGGCACAGAGCGTAGGACAGCACAGCAGCCAGACAAGACAAAAAACAAGAAGGTGAGCACAGCACCAAACAGATACACTCTTAAAAAAAAGTGATGGACCCCTCTGGCAGAGCATTCACATGTTGTATGGATGAGAGGATTGATACCATTCTTAGTAGGATAATGGAGTGAGCTTAGATTAGCATGAAGCTGGAAACACAGGAAATAGTTGAACCACTTGAGATGTGGCCACACGTATGAAAACCTGTAAGACTCAAGTTGCAAAGAGGCACAGTGGTTAACACTGTTACTCACAGAAAACAAGATTCTAGGGTACAAATCCAGGCTTGGGGCCTCCATGTTGTCACATGTTTGCCACATATTTGTGTGGGTACCCTCCAGGTGCTGCAGCCACACTTACTATCCCAAAACATGCAATATTGCAGTGTTACTTCCCAGGCGACAGCATATCATATAAATATGGGCGACAGATTCCCTAAAAAACCAAGCCTAAGCTGTCGTCCCCCGTTACCAAGTGTATCAACTGAAAAGCCCCCAAATCCCTTCATTGTATAAGCAATTCCCCGGATTGAACTCCTTAAATTACATGTGAAGTCATGTAATCTGTGTTTTTTGTAATAAAAAAAAACTTGTCCTAGTGTGTACAACATGACATGTGCAAAATAGGTATCCCTGAGTCGATTTATATGCACCAAATTTGGACTATATCGGACAGGAGGTTAGGAAGTTATGTCCAAACAACAATGTTTTCATTAAAAAGCTCCACATAGTCAGGAATATATGGACTATTAAAGTAAAATACAACATATAGAAGATAAATCTCCTCTAAGACCAATTGAGACCATTGAGAAATTATGGCGCTAAAAATTTGGGAGATTAAGCTCCCCCTAGATTTTGAGTTATTAAGTTAACACGAAGGATTTGCGGCGGCGGCGGCGGCGGCGGCGGCAGTGTTCATGACGATTCCATAATATCCACGACGATAAATATGTGCCTTAAATGTTAGAAACCCATCACTTAAAGTGTAGTGGGATTGAATCCAAGCCCACTGTAATGATAACTGTTTACGGGAATGAGTGGGTGGATAGTTTTTTTAACGACAAATTAAAATGTGTTAAATGGTAGTAGGTCAGTTTTGTTGCTTTAAGAAAAACTGGAAGTTTGCTAATGAAACCGGACTGAGCCCAGACCAGTCTTCATGCTAAACTAAGCCGGATTTATTTAGTGTTCAGACGTGAGCTTGGTATCAAACTTCTCATTTCCTTAAGCTTATTTTCCAAATGATTGTACTGTTACATTAAAGGGTCAGTTGGGTCAAGTTTTCTTGTAACACATGTAGTAAGAGAGAAGAATCCATCCAACTTAAGTTGCTGTATTTTCCTCCCACAGAGGTCTTCACCCGGACATGGTCATTCATCCTTCAAGGTATGCATGCCGGTAGATATTTCTTACTCTTATTGTATTTTGTTTTGTTTTAATACCATATAAAATCCATTATAAAAAAGTCAAACAACCTCCGTTTTAAATTAGATTCTTCGAAATCTTAATATCTCTGCCCAAAAAATAAAGCCTGAGATCCAAATCTAGACTCTATGTCATCCTTGAGTTGCAAACCTGTGGGAGCGTGTGATCCTTTTAGAATTTGACCGTGTGCTCTTTACCCTTCTCTCAAAAAAGAAAACCATTAGCAGGAGACGGAACTAAGTGGTTTTTGTGGTAGACACAGTGGCACTCTGGTTCCCCAGGCGGACTCTTCGCTCTGCTACTGTACATTATGTGCTGAAATCCTGATGTCTCACTATAACAGACTGACACTTTCAAGGCTGGGGGGTGGAGCAGTGTCTCCACATGTGCAGTAGCTTCCGCATGTTCAATAACTGGTGGATTGAGGAACTCTCTGCTAACTATGATATCAGAGTATTTAAAGTCTGGTTTGACCAAGGAAGGACAATTCTGTCGTTTTTTAGAAACCATGTAAGCTTCAAGTCGGTGGGTAGTCGTTTGACTGACTTGAGTTTCATCTTCTCATGAAGACTGCGAACATTTATACAAGATGTCATCTAAAATAAGTCATCCGTCCCATTTAAGAGAAACTATTATGCTGTGAATTTGAAGTGGTATTTCGCACATGAGGCGAATTGGCTTCAACCTTTTTTGCTATATTGCATCCTACCCCTCCTGCACTATTCATTTTTTATTTGTATGTATTGTATATTTCCATCTGGATGGTCACCATTGGTGATTGGTGGAAAGAAACAAAAAATTCAAAAGTTAGTCGTATTGACCACTTATGTCCCAATCTGGAGTCTGCTAACTAACAGTTTGGTGAAACTTAGTTGGGTGTGTAGCAAGGAAGATCCCTATGAATGCTGTAGCTGCTTTATTACTGCATGCATGTTATATCAACTCCTGCTGATTGACAGCTCCATTCACTGTTGTGTAAATTCCAAATGATGGAAAGTAAAGGATTGGCTAATATTAGCTTAATGAGCGGGCCCTCAAAAACCACAGAAAGAGAGTAGCCTCAGCTCCTTATGTGCTACACTTTAGTTCAAGTTTTGAGCAATGTCATGTGCTCAAATCAAAAATGTTAATGTCAGCTAGTTCTTTGATAAAACATTGAAGATACATGCTTTGGTACATAAAAGATTAGGGGAAGATTAAATGACTCCAACAATGAATTTCAGCTTGAAAAATATCCAAGCTGGTGGGCGGAAACTAAATCATGACCCGGACAAAAAGTAGGTTCAAATGAATTCACTATTGAATTCTGGGTTATTTGGGTTCACAGATGCAATGGCAAACATGGTCTTAATTCTGAAGTACTCTGATACATACCGGAAATTGACTTTCTCTTTAATAGTATCAGCTGAGGAACATGGGATTTTACCTCCACAGATCCGGCAGTTTCATTAACACAGCTTTCTTTTACGATTGTATCTTTGACCAAATTATTATTCATCCTACAACAAACAATAAGGATGTATTTTCTCATATCTAAGATTAATTGGAATTTCAGTTTGATGTTCAGAGAGCAAATGTTTATTTTTTTGTGATCCAGTTGATGATATACAGATTCCAAACCCAAATCTGTCCCACAGCTCACTCACCTTAACCTGTACCTGCTGTATTGATACATGTTGCCTAAAATGTGTTCTCTTTTTTGCAGGAGGTGCATCAGAAAAACTCAAGTCGAGGCAGCACGGGGGGCAGAAATTATAGAATGTAGGGGAGGAGCGAATGGACAAATGCCCAGCGACTTGGGAAAAGAGAAGGGAGTGGCCTTACCTGGTACCCTTGTGGAATGGTTCACTGTTAAACAAAACAAAGAGGAGGCTAACATCGGTCCGAAAATCTCTTCAGAATGATTCAAACCTGAGAGCTGAGAGTTGTCTGAGGGTTTGATTAGGGAGCTTGTGATTATTCTATACACTGCACCATTCCATATCGCGAGGAATTCTTTGTTAATGCAATGTAACAGACTAGTTTAGCTGCTGAGACATGAACAAGAGCTTATTATGCCTCCATGTGTGAGCCACAGCATCCGCCCCGGCTCCAGGAAAGGTGGGAACGGATCTGGGCTTCAGCCAATCAGAGAGTGGCAGGATGTGTTTGCAAATGAGTGCTACATCCTGTCTCCTGAACTTTGTGGAGGTAAATACTTTCACTCTGAGAGAGTGGATGCATTCACTCCTGGTAAGACAGGATATCTTGTCACAGGTCACATATAAGAGTTACTAGCTCAGTTAAAATCTGATTATTTTACCTTCATAGTTTTTGGTTTTATGCACCAGAACAAGGTTAGCTTTAAAGCACACCCAGCAGTTGGTTCGCCATCGGACTTATTTAAACTTGAGCCCAAGTCCAATCCTAACTTCTCATTGATTGAATTCCGCTTTTTTTCTGATGAAGTGGAGTTTTCGGAAGGCTTGAGCCCAATCCAAATCTCTTCTAAGCCCCGGGAAGCGTTGAGAACCAGAGGTCTGAGTCTACAATCCAAACACATTCATAACAACAGATCAAGCACCATTAGAGGGGATTTTTTAGGTACAGTGTGTTCTCCAAAAAAAATATCGTGCTTCTGCCTATTTTAAAAAACAGATAATCCAATGAATCCGAGGCTAAATAGAATTAAAAGTTTTGAGTCAGTCATTGTTTGGTGCTTGTGTGGCGGAAGTGGGTTATTCAGGAGATTCAAAGGGCATTTGGCATAAGGCGTTCAAATAAGTTAAATAACCACATTCAGGCAAAGGTTTTGTCGTCTGCTTCATTTTCACATATCGCCACTCTGGCCAAATCTGACGTTTGTCAACAACCCGGACAACGGTGATCAACATGTGAGTCCGTCCGGAGGACTGCGTTCAAGGTCGTGATAGTTTAGTCACAGCAAGTCAACACGCACTCGAGGAGACCCTCCAGTACAAGAGTAAAATCTGATTCCTGTTTTCCTCTTGAACAACTAACAATTGTGTTCGCAAGTCTTGTGAGTATTAAGGTTTCATGCAAAAGATGGAGAGACTCTGACAATAGCTGCATAGATGTGAAGTTTAATGATTTATTGATCTTGGCTTAATATATTTTGTTAGTTTAGAGAGGCTGACAATTATTTGAAACTTCAGTTGTCACTTGGACTGCATTACCTGCCATCTATGTGAGAGTATTACGAAACTCCAGAGCGTACACCGCAAGGTCCAGATAAATACACAACATACAAAGCACCCACAGTACCAAGAGTTCTGAGAAGTCCTGACGGCCCTGGCTCTTGTTTCAAGCCTCCATGTGGATCATTTTATCTCTAAAACTGCCCAAGACGTCTCATCTCCGGTTCTGCCTCCTCTGCCTGTGTATAATCAAACAATACTCCCATTTATGTTAACCTATGCATTACTATCATTCATTGTACATGATGGTTTCATATAACAAAACTGTATTAAGAATCCTATCCACTGTATAATGGTGCTATTTTGTAGTTTGTTGTTACTTGCAAGACATGGCTAAGACGGACAGATGGCAGGGCTTACATTGGAGGTCTTTTGCACAGCCTTGTGGCCACCATTTTAATAGTGTTTTTATTTGTAAGCTGTTCCAATAAGATAGTAGTGTAAGCGAGTAAATGTATCTGTGTGGAATATGTGAATGCATGGAGAAACAAAAAATAATGATAGTAATAATACCATGTTGTGGTCCCAAAAAAAGCAAAATGCAATTTTTCTACTGTTTTTGAATTATTTTCTCATGAGAGATCCCTTATGCCAAACAACTTGACAAAAGTACTGTGAACTGTGATTCTTCCAATTGTATTGAGATTGTTAAAATTCATGGTGTGCTTTTGTCCGTCCCGAGATGTGTGTGAACAATGCACTTCACTGGAAGCCAAGGTATTGATTGTTAAAAAGACTTAATGCGAGACTATGTAACCCTTGCCCCTCTAGCTGCTAGTGGTAATTAATGCTTAATACCAAACAAAATGCCTTTCTCGCTCTTCCAAACCATTCCCAAACTTTGGGATTAGAGAAAACCCTTTCCCAAGGTCCTCCTGAGTGAGATGCTTTTAAAATGGAAGCAGAGAATAAACCACAAGGTTACTGAGTTTGAGGCTATGCTCGTATTACAGTCCTCAATGTTCAATTCCAAGTTTTGCTCTGATCAGATTTCTTTATCTTGAAATAAAGGTTGCCTGAATCAACCTCTAATGTGACTGTATCTGCATTTTTGCATTTTTGCAATAGTTATCTGTGTCACCAAGAACAAAGAACATCATATCTGAGACAACAAATGGCGAGCCCTTCATCACATTGTTACCAGCTGATGATGGGCATTGATTTTGCCATCTCTCCTCGCTGGTTTTACCCTGCAGGCTGATGTCAGCAGCTCAGATGACATGCATGAATGCAGAAGTCAAATGAATTCTGATCAGACCGTTCTCATAAATGGTCACAAATCAGCATCCTAAACCGGATGCATATGTGATGCCTCATTTTAAAAAGATCATGTTCACATAGCCCTGACAGAAAACTGTTTGTGCCACATTAAGGCAAAAGTTGGAATTGAGTCATTTCAGCCTGTTAATGTGAATGTAGTCATAATGTTTGGATTAAAGGAGTAGCTCTGCATTTTGGAAAATACATCTATTCACTTCTAGTGCATCTTTCCTATCCTTCTGTTAAATATAAAGCTATGCCAATAAGCTTAGCTTAGCCTTACTTAGCATCTCAAAGTGAAAAAAAATCAAAAAAATCCATGAGATTTAATCTGTCTCATGGTAATTTAGCCAGTGCTCCAATCTGGTGACATTCACAGGTAAAATCACGGGCAAGCACATATTTTGTGTGTTTTTCCACGTCAGCAGTAATTGGTGACTGACTTGCGCGTGAACTGAGGCATACCTTTTTCGCTGGTCTCTGTTAATAGTAAAAAATTATAGGTATTCCTGTCTGAACAATCAACAAAAAACTGTTAAGTGAAACCAAAAACAAGTTATAATTGAAGAAAAATCTGAAATGCGACATGCAGCTAGCATGTATCTCCACAGGTGCCGCCAAAGACAACATGATGAAGTTCTTGACATAAAAGCACATTTTTTTATTTTCACAGATCAAACATATGTGTGCGTTAGCGTGTGATCTCCGGAGGTTCTGGTGAAGCTTAAGGCTAATTCCTTGATATTCTTCATGCCAGGTTACACAAACTGTTTTCTGGCTATAGCTTTATATTTACCAACAGTTTGTGTGGGTTAGGAGCATGATATCAGTATTCTAGTCCAACTCTTAGAAATGCAGACTCTACTACTATTCCTAAATCGGCTGCTGCTTTAAGTTCTTCCTGCATTAGAATAAATTGTCCTGCATAAGTTACTGCTCATTGTGGCTGTAGCAATACAACCAATTGAATTGAGTTGAGAGAGGTTACATTTTTTTTTGTCATTTTAATGTTTTACTTCTAAGAGGGAATAATCATTCAATAGGGGGGTTTTCCCTTCAAAAGTTGCACAGTCTCGCTTTAAGAATACGTAAGTTTAATTGATTTTTTTTGGCAGCTCCCTGGATGAAAAACATCTTTTCTAGATTCGTTCAGCTTTAACAGCTTTAAAGTTTGCTTTGTACTTTGGTGTCTTATCCTTACAAATTTGTTTGTTATCAGTCAACCTTGCGACTTAAATGAAACAGAAGCTTGTTGGGGGGCTACTCCAGTCTTCCAAATCCTTTGGATAAAATGGTATAAACCAAAGACTTTTTAATGCATTATTATGTCATGAAGCAATTCCATTAAATATCAATTGATCACATCTTGTCTGAGCTGCACTGCAGCTACCATACACCCTTGGCACACTGTCTCTGGTACCTGAAATACAGCTTGTGTAATAGCCGGCAAAGTGAGCTGAACTAAAGTCTCTCAGTGTATCTGTTATATTTAAAGCATCAACAGAGCAACACCACAGCAGCCGGATTCAAATCGTTAAAAGATGTCTGTGTGTCACTTTTGTGAAATAATACATAAACCTGTAATGTGGGGGTTGGTTAGACAGTCACATTATGTGAGATGTTTAATAAGATGATTTCCTGAAGCTCACTGTCCGAGAAACTGTTTGATTACAGCGCTGTTATTTATGGTGCTTGATTGCCTTCTGTAAAAAAAAAAATAAAAAAAAAAAATAAAAAAAAAAAATTACAAATTGTTCACCATTCCTGCTGAATAAACCACTTGTCAACATCACATAAATGGCTGGAGAGGTTTTATTTGCAGCATGCACACACGCTCATAAAACATCTGAGGAAACATTGTCCTCTATTACACAAGATCACACGGTTAAACGCCATACAGCTTCTACAAGGAACCCCATGGCTTCAAACACATAAACAGCAGATAATTACAAAGGAAAGATATAAATCTTTTAAGCTATAGATGAAGCTGTAACTCAGGCGGAGCTTTACAGAATGTACAGGACCAAACCAAGTGTACTGAATGACAGAGTGATACTTCCTAAGAGGTGGCAAGGTCTGCCAAAAGCAAACAGCGGGGCGTGGTGCTCCCTCAGGCCAGAGCTGCATGTTCAGCTCTTCGGAGGATGTTCTCCATGACGGAGCTCTCACTCACTCAGTGTCAGCACTTTTTGCACAGATGTATATAGGACAACAATAAAAGCGGCTCTCCAGCTGGCGCTTAGCAGACAACAGAGATCATATCCAGTCACCCTGGACGTTATCCCAGTCCTTCTGGATGTTATTTCATCCATCTCTTTGACTAATACAGAGTCAATTATCTCACCCTAATTGTCCAATTTCAGGCGGCAAGTCTGCAAGATTTAGAGTTTTCAAAGAAATATGCAAGGGAAATAGTGCCCGGGTTGGTCGCCAAGACACAACAAGAGATCTGGTTATCAAATTGAATACGGCTAATTTTAACTATTAAGTTACTACTATATTATATACATACCAAATGTTTAACATCTAATTTTGGATTACAAGGAGAGCAACACAAAGATGTCTGAATGACCTCAAGAACCAGAGCGGTCCTGGAAAGAACACAACCTCGTCTCATTGATCTGCTTGACTCAGGATCCAGTGCATGTAAGGACACAGGTTTTGGAGTGAAACACAATCTCTCCACACTCCTCAACTCCTCATCTTAAGCACACAATTGTCTTTCGAATTACTTTGTGGTCTATTTTACTCCACTCACCAATTTCACTACTTATTCTGCTGGTAGTTTTACAGGAAAAGGTTGCAAGGCTTCATCAGTCTTTTTTTTTTTCCAATAGGACACACAAGATTTCACTTTGCAGGGTCTGACTTTTATTCCTCCTGTTGTGAACTCAGGATTGATCGTCACTAATCCCAAATATTCGAAGATCTCGAGGCGAGCAACCTGTGGTTGATCATAATGACAGTCAAGAAACAAGACTGACTTGAAAATGAGAACAATAGCAGTTCAATTGTTTGTGTGTAAAAACAAAAAAAAAAAAAAAAAAGAAAGAAAGAAGCATCAAAACCATTGCAAGAGATTCTTCCTCTTTCTCAATTTCAGTCGACAGTGGAAATTCACTGAGGCTTGATTATAGCGGGAGAGAGTGTTGGCTCAGCTGTGTGCTTTAAGAACCCATGATGTCAGAGCCTTATTTTCCTTGGAGAGAATCTCATCAGCTGCATTGTTCCAGGAAACCACGGTCTGTTCTCTGGGCAATAAAAAGATCCTGCCCAAAATGCGGTCCCACCACCTTTGCACCCGCATCTCTGCTGAATGCAGCATGCCGTCCTCTGGCAAAACTCGCCTCTCCACAACACAAACACACAGACATCAAACACCACGCGTGGAGCAGCAGTGCATCCTTTTCCCCTGGAACTGGAGCGCTTTCCCCTCTGCTTCGACAGCAATTCTTTTATCTTTCCTTATTTATATTTTTATTAGAGGACCAATGGAGGCAAATGCTGTAAAACGATGCTGCTACCAATGTCAAAGAGCCTAGACGTCTGTGTTTGCCTTACGCACAAAGGTTTTCGGAGGTGTGACTGAGGCACAGCAACTGACAGGTTATGCAAGAAGTCGAAGAAAAAAAAAAGAAATACTCTGCAGGTTCCTTGAGTTTAAAATTTGCTGCAATTGTGTCTGCTTACAAACAGCTCCAGCAGTAAATCAGCATCAGCAGAGTCAGTAGTTGAATAAACTTTGCTGGCTTTGATTAAAGGTTTGACGAGCTGTGTTATGGAAACATCAAAATTTAACCTTCATGGATACCCACGGAATCACATCTGGTCTTCATACCATTATTTGGCCTTTGTGCTAATGCTTTTTGTTAGACAATTATGGTAATGATTTCTTCGAAATTCAGGCGAGGGAGAAAAATAACAGTTACAAGATAAAGAGTTTCACCATGGTTGAGTTTATTGAATCTTCTCAGCAAGGAAGCTCAGAGAGCCCAGAAGCTTTAAATCAGTTCAACTCGCATTGATTTGTAGTGTGTCTACGGTTAATTGACTACATTAATACAGCCTGTATCGGGAGGAATATGGGAAATGGGAGGCAGAGATTATAAGAAAGAGGGAAAGAGCGAGAAAGGTTACAACAACAGAGCATGTAGCTCACAAGTTCAGTTGTGCTTCTGCTGGAACGGCCGTGCCCCTGTGGACAAGTTCAGTGCTTCAGTAGAAATCCTTGCCCTCCAACAATAATACTTACAAAATAAAGGCTGCCTGCTCCAAGTAAAATCACTTCGGCTGAGTTCAATGGCTATTATTCATGTCCTGGTTCTCCGTCCACGGGGCTGCAGCTCCTGCGATGAAGGTAAAGCAAATAAGTGACCAATGTCAACATGGTGGCTCTTCATCTACTGGATACTGGCTATTCGGAGTGGCTTGATCAAAGAGAATTGGCATAATCTCATGTGATGAAGAGTACAGCAACCCCAACTCCAACAAAAACAGAATGCACGGATCACCACAACTGAATGATGCACAAGGACAAGATATTCAATTTTCAGACAGAAACTTTATTCTTTTCATAATACTGTATATGTTCTCATTCTGAATTGGATTTTCCAATTCAACACTTTGAAAAAAAAAGACCGACAGTGTTAACCAACACTCGGTAAGCGTTTGGGAAGAGCTGATGAAGTTTTGAGAGGGGAGTTGTGTCCAGTTCTTGCTTGATATACGACTTCGGTTGCTCAACAGTCCAAGGTCTCTGTTCTCATATTTGGCACTTCACAATGTGCCACACATGTACAATGGAAGACAGACTTGGACCACAGGCAGCCCAGTCTAATATCTGGGCTCTGTCATTCTGAGGCCATGCTAGGACATCCTTTAGAGAGACGTCATCTGGATGGCAGCTTATGCTGATCCGAAACATGGATTTTTCAGCATTCAGGGTTCCTTTATTTCTGTGCAAGTGATTCATGCCATGAGCACTGACAGACCCTCATACCATCACAGAAGCTTACTTTTCAGTTTTTGCACATTAAAATCTGGATGGTCTTTATCCTCTTAACCCTGAAGGACACATTTATCATTTCCACAAAGTATTCAAAATGTGGAATCATAGAGTCAAGGATAGTTTTGTACTTTGTTTCATTACATTGCAGGTGTTTTTGGACCCAGAGGAGTTTAGATATTGGTGATAGAAGCATCGTACTGTGTTTTGTAGAGACTTTACTGACATTTGATAGAGGGAAGTGCTTCATAGAATCATATTGAGTTTTAGGGCATAAAGGTGAGAGTTTTTTTTTTGTTTTAACCTTTGTATACAAACGTTTCTCCCGATTCTCAGAATTTTTGAGGTTATTGACGACTGTAAAGGGTAACATTTTTAGGATCTGCACCTTACCCCCGGTGTTCTGTTTTTTCCACGTGCCTTTTTGCTAACCTTTTTGTCCATAACACCACGCCCTGCTCGCCCTCCTCCATGATTAATATCACACCATTCCTCATGGATTCTCTGGAATTGGACCTTCTTCTCCTTACACACTCCTCGTTGTCTTGCAGTCACTACATTGAAGAAATTCATTATCTTTTATTTAATTAAAACCCATTCAATTCTCTCTGCGCTTCCTGTCTGTGTCCCCCTTTTCGGGTCCAGCCAGCCTGTTTCTTAAAAATAATCTTTAAATTCCTTGCAATTATGTGATGAGAAATTTAACTATTAAACTGTGGGATTACTATCCAAACAGATTTTCAAAGTGGAGAGACTCTCCCCATCTTTGCTTGTGAATCTAGGAACCTCTTGAGAAAGCCCCTTAAAGTCAGTCATGATTTTCCACAACATTCCCAATTTCTAATAAACAACTTTTGAGTCATGCTGCTGGCATATAATTTCAGAATAAACATGTATTTACAGAAAATTAATGATATTTTTCACTGTTTGTACTTTGTACCGTTTCGAATGGAACTGTATGTCATTAAGGATTAGGAGTTTTTCCAAATATACCTTTTTCTTTTACATTTTTTAATTCTGAAGAAGGAGCTCAAGCAGTAGAACCCTGAAAGAACTTCTGTCAGGTCCAACCTTCTATTTTGATGTTTATGTTGAGGCACGCAGAGAATTGTTATTTAAAATATGTAATCCGGTTAAAATATGAAATCCTGAGTTGGAAATGAAAATATTCATCGGAAGAGAAGTTTGAGAGGCAATTTATTCAAATCAACAATAATCAGCCTTATCCCAAAAAGGGGAAAGAATGTCATGACAGTCCTACTACGTTGACATATTTCACGCTCAACCACAGATGTAGATCCTACGTCAGACTTACGTTGTATTTTTTAAGGACATGGCAAATAAAAATGAGGCATGGTTTGACGAAGGTTGGGTAATATTCCAGGAAGTCTCAAACAAGATATAAGCTAATTTATTAGCTTCAAGATGTTTGTACGCCTAATTTTTTACATAGTCGGATTCTGTGGCAGGCTGTTGGCTTTGATCCTGGGCTTTAAAAGTGCTTTTCTCCCACAATCAAGCTACCCTCCAATAACTTCTTGTTCAACTACGTAATCGGCCGCTATTCAAAGAGAAAGCAACATCCATCTAGTGGAATAAAGTGTTGAAATGAAGTTCAACATTTATGAGGGACTCCAACTACATACACACAAACTAGAACATTCAAGAATGTAGCACTATTACACAGAATGACATGATGCTGCGTCACTAATAGATGTCAGATACCATCGCGTAACTGTCATCACTAACTAATAAACTATCAACAACCAGTCACATTTACTCATTAGACTATAAAGAAAGAAGTAATACCACAACATGAAATAGGATTCAACAGCTTTTTCTCCAGCAAAGCTGCTGGCATAAACATTCCTGAATTAATCTGAATTCCATTCACCCACAACAACAGCAGCAGCCCCCAAAAGCAAGCAATAATCAACATATAGTTGACATATGTGTCAACATATGTCATATGTTGACACATATGTCAACTATATTTATGATATACTTTATGTTATACATAAAGTGCATTATAAATTAAATGTATTATTATTATTATATATTAAGATACTTAAATGAGACTCACCAAAGCGGTTCCTCATCTGAAGACAAAGTCTCTCCTTCTTTTCTTTCTTTAAAAAAATAATTCCATAACATGGTTGTAGTGGACAACTGTGTGTTTCCGTTCATTTTTCCATTGACGTGGAGGTCCTATTTCTACAATAAGTTCTAATTTGTTGAAAATGAGCGCTCAGCAAAAGCAGAGGATAAGAATTAAGCGCCTTCCTCATGCTTAATAGTGACGCAGGATGAACCTACTTACGAACACGCCCAGGCTCCCTACTGGTTTATTACAATCAAGTTAGCTTTGGCCTTTGTGAAGGCCTAGGTAAAGGATTTTGACCCAACCATTATAAATCAATATGTGATTGGTTAACTCACATCACTTTTAAAACAAACACGGAACGCCTTCTCTCCTGCTGTTGAAATCCTAGCCAATCATTGAGCCAGCGCTAACCTTTTCTCTGCCTAGCAACAACAATCCCGAAAAATCTAAAGGGACAGCATCCCTTTCTCCTCTGAAGCCAACCTGATTGAAAATAAGGCCAAATTAGAGTTAGAAGAGAATAATTATTAAATTAAAGTAATTAGATATGACCTTTGAAATGCTGATACACTTGGCTTGCACTGAAGGCCTACAAGGCGCTACGGGTTCCCCTCTGGTCAGATTAGATGTTGTCCCCTATTGCTGGTCTTCATGCTAAACCAAATGTCTCGTCTTTTGCTTGAGACATAACTCATCTAACTCTCTGCAAAAGGGGGATATAGGTGGTATAAAGGTATTCCTTTTCAATTATCCGTCATCCTTTGCTGTAATATCACTCATCACATGTCATTAGCTTCACCGGTTGCGAGAGTTGGGATGATTTCATTCAAGTCGCTGACCTTTGTGGGTAGGATTATTCTCATCCAGGTACTGCCATTGATGCCATTCAAAGATATTACTCATTGTGACGATTCAATGTGTATTTTTTATTCAGCGTGGTCCGTCTTTGTCTAAGTACCTGCTGGGCTCATTTCAGCATGGATTTTGTGTTGTGGATTTTGAGGGTAAAGATCCCCAATGGATTCTCGCCCTATGACCTTTTGAGCCTTCTTGATCTGTTATGTGGTGGAAATTAAAGTCCTTCACGCTCCACCTTCTTATCCATTTGAATTCATCTGATGTCTAAACAAACTAATAGAGCCATTCACCTGCTTTCTTTTCTAAGGCAGACATATTAATGGAATTACAGCAGGCTTGCTGTGACCCTTTAACTTCTCTTAACTCTCAACCTCGAAGACGGACTCACTGCAGGTAACAGGACTTTTCTTAAGATTGCCCCATTTTAGGTTGTGAGCAAAATCCTCCTCCTCACTGAATATATAAGGCGACCCACAGCCAAGACACAACCGCTGTTCGAAGAGAGATCAGTCAAAGAGAGTAAAACCAAATATTGTAGACGCCATGACCTCAGTCTGTTCTGTTCTGTGTACTATGGTGCTGTTCGCTGAGTTGAACAGTCACTTGGTCACTGTAGCAATGCCTGCAAATAAAATAGAGGACAGTGGAACAGATCCAGATGGACTGGGTTTGATACTGGGGGTTGAGCCCATGACTGAACCATTGGTTTCCCCTTTGTACAGACGAAGCCATGTGCTGGACAACAGCATGAAGGATGAAGAAGGAAGCCCAAAAATGGTCTTCGTGTCAGTAAGTATCAAAGCCTTTTAAAGCTGAATTACCTTAACTCTTTAGTTCACCTATTCGCAACTGACTAACCACAAAGGTAATTCCATTTTTAGGTATTTCCAGAGGACAATTAGAAGCGATGCACACAAACAAGCTGAAATATAATTGTTTTTGGTTTATTGTGATTTATTCTGATTGCATAATTCATTTTAGCATATTTTCCAACACGGCGTACAGATGGCCGACTCCAGTAATGTAAAGTCACAAACTTCGGCAAAAACATGAACGACCAGATGTGTTCAATATTATTTACAATATTATACACTTTTGCAGCGGGATCTTCTTAATGTGTTGCGTTGTGGCGTTGTGGCATCCCCCAAGTGCTGCAAATGTTTTTTCAAATTGATGATGTTTTTTCTCCCTCGAGAAATTATTTTTCCATCTTGTCCGCACAATTTATCATCCTGTGCTTACAATATAAATTCAGCACTGCAAAAGCAGTCCTGCTCTTTGAAAACCATTAATCTAGCTGCTGCCCGCTGTCTTTCAGTATGTGCAGTCAATTATTCCTGCTGATGATGATCATATACCTATGAGCAAAAGCTGTTAGGAAATGATTCTGTGACCTATTTTTACTGTTCATGGCATAAGCTCATGTTTCTGTTAGCTTCTAAAAGTACTTTAAAGGCTCCTATTTTGAAGGATAACACCAGAAGTAATATTAGTCGGCATTGTGTATGTGTTCTGATTCGATGAAATTAACGGAGACTCTGTCCTCCGCACTGTATGTATCTTAAAACTAGTTGTATGTTATCTCGAAGTGAAAGTAAAACTTTGGAAGCCCTGGTCAGCCCAGTATATGATATTTACTATACTATATATTTATGTTTACTATGTATTAATCTTATTATATTATTATAATTTTTTGATGAAGGGACATCAGGGGCTCCATAGTTTTGTATATTTGCATGTCTTTTCTTAAGCTGCAGTGCGTTCGCCCCTGTCGCCCACCGTAGATCTTACTATATCCAGTCCATCTATGGGTGAACCATCGCCAATATGGCTATGAGCTTTTGGCAGTCACCAAAAATTAAGATGAGACAAGATAAGACTTCATTGGTCCCAAAGAGAATTCTTGTGCAGGAAGTTGCTCCAAAATTACAAACATATAACAACTATGTTCAATCAGTGAGTAAAGACAACAGAGTATTAAATATAAGTGAAAAAATAAAAATAAACTGTATAAGAAGTAGTTTTAAACAAGTGCCTAGGAATAACAGCACGATAATGAGGGTTTGATTGCCTATGATAGAAATACTGTACAATATAACAAAACTTAAAGATTTTTAGGGATGAATTCGCCTCTGGCTTAAATGACAGTTGAGCTTTTGGAGCCAGTGTCAAAGTCAAAGCATTTAAATGTTTTATATAAATAAATAAATAAATAAAAAGTTAGTTTTGTAACTGGTGCATTGTATTTCAGAAGAAAACACTCAGAGAGCATAAAACGTCTGCCAGAATGGTTTCCAGTAAAACTCGAACAATTTGAGAAAATTGTTTCCAGGCTATTTGAAAAAAATAAAATAAAATCCTGTAACAAGGAGATCACCCATTGTTGTATCGTTGCACCCAGGGCTTCGTATACACTACTATAAGGTAACGGCATCGTCTTAGTCACATCTGCCTCGTGACAGATTAAGTAATATCACCTCATTTCTTGACACTGCAAAAAACCCTTACAGGCATTTGGAATCATGTGACAGATCTGGATAAAAAAATATTGTCTTGATAAAACATCGTTTCACAAATTCATGAAATCCATTTAAATTAATCAGAAAAATCTCAGCTGCATGTTTTTAAATGGCTTTTATATTAGAGTAAACATATTTTCTTTTTTATCAATATTATTTATATCAACATGTTTTAGTTATTGCTTTTATTCATTTATAGTAACTTGTTCTTCCTACTGTCCCATGCCTTGAATAAGTTTCCTCTGACATTTTAACTCTATCTGGTTGTCTGTTAAAGTTGAATGTACGGGCTGTGGAAGCTAAAACATAAATGCCCTTTATGGATAGATAAAGTTGTCTGAACTGAGCTGAATTGATATCGGTGGCAGCACAATACCTTTACCCCTCTCTGTTACCATATGTGACCCAGTACATACTGCATAATTGGGATTTGACCCTATCTCACACCGTTGCGTGATTTGAAAAAGTAGAATTAAGTGTTCCTTCGTTGAAGATTTACTCCTTATCAAAATTCTTTCAAAATCCAATGACACATTTTCAAGATATCTTGCAGACCAAAACCCAAGAACAGTCAAATGATCAAACAAACTTGACACTGTGAGCATCATCTTGTTACACCTTTCCTGTTTTCTTCTATTTTTGTGTCTCTCTCACACTAAGCTTTGTGAGATCTTCAAATAAAAAGTAGTCAAAATGTCAAAAAGTATTTTCCCACCTGAACTAAATAGCTGGTTGTTCCTCCTTTAGCGACAACAACTGCAAACGAACGGTTCTGATAACTTGAGATCATTGTGTGTCTTTTCACCACAGCATCAGCTTCAGGTCTAGACTTTAACTTGGCTAATCCAACTTTTACTTTATTCTCTCTGAGCCATTTGTTGGTGGACTTACTTCTCTGCCTGGCATCTATGACCCTCTTTACACCTGGTTTTGAAATGCGTTTCGGCCGATCGGATAACATGTGGACGGCGAGACACATCGCTAAATCATTCATTCAATCAATCAATCTTTATTTATATAGCGCCAATTCACAACAACAGTTGTCTCACGGTGCTTTCCAGAAAGAGCAGGTCTAGACCAAACTTTTTGCATTATTATCGAGAGAGAGAGAGAGAGAAAGAGAAAGACACGGGTGAGGAAGATATCAGCTATAATCCCCTTTCTTCAACCTCTCCATGGTCGAGCCGCGGCGGCAGGATCCCAGGTTGATAAAAACAAAAGTAAATTGTTTTGCTGCGTCGTTGTCTTCAACTCAGACTCCCAACCTGACTTTCTCCTACAGAATTCATGATTCGCTCAATGACAACAAGCAATCCTTACCCTGGGGCAGCAGCTTTGTGCTAGCTTGTGTTTGGTTGGTTGCAGAATAACGGGACGCCTGTCTTCCAAACACTTTCAACTCATCAGTCCTCAGAACATTCTCTGAAAGTTGTGAAAGTCATCAAGGTGTGTTGTGGCATTTTTCAAATGAGCATTAATGTTCTCTCTCTTAACTGTGACTTTCACCACGCCACTCTTCCATGGATGCCATTTTTCCTAGCGTCATGACCCTTAATTGAGGTTAGAGGGTTCCAGTTCCTTGGATGTTTTCTTTGGATCGTTTTTGACTTCCTGCCTTAGCCATGCTCTTGGTGGAATTTTGGAAGATTGGCCACGTCGGGCAAGGGTCGTTCCAGGTCTCCTCCATGTGAAGATAATGTGTCTCACTGTGGATCTGTGGAGACCCAGAGTCTTAGAAATAGCTTTGGAACCCTTCGCAGACTGATGTATGAATCATCGTCTTCCTAATCTCATTTGGAATTTCTATTGATTTTGGAATAGTGTGCTAGTGGTGAGACCTACAGGCGAACTTCCTGCTCCTGAAAATTGTCTAAGTGATGATGAGACTGAACAGGGCTGGTAAGTAATGCAGTTTGTGTTTTAAATTAAGGGGATAAATACATTTCACCAAGGCCAACATTTTGAACATTTAAGGTTCAATACATTATTTATATAGTATAAAAAGTAGCAATGAGAACTTTTGTTTTGTGTTTATCCAAACTTACATCTCAGTTTTTGAGTTTTGACACAGTTTAGTATGAGATACACAGAAAAAAAAGTTAAATAAACCAGGAGTGTTCAGTTCTTTTTCACAGCGCTGTATTATGGTGAACCAACCCCTAAAAACAAATTAATCCGAAGCTCCCAGCCATTTGGATTATTTTTTTCCCAGATGAGTGAATCTGGCTGGTCTCTGTTTGCAGTCATTGAACTCTGCCAGTGACAGCCATGCTTCATAACTATTCACTGTATGAGATTTCTCTCAATTAACAGCCACAGCTAACCAAAGTTCAACAACGGGCACATTATCTCCATTCTGGGTCTTAAAATTTGACCCCTTTCAAATTGGTCACCACCCTTGTGTCTACTGTTAAAACAATATTTTACACACAACTGTTAAATCTTTTACGGCAGCACTGGAAAACCGGGAAATACTATTAGCTGGAAAGGTCAAATGATCACAAGTCTATAAAGATTTATTGGAGTCACAGTGGGAAGAATGATGATATATCTGTGCTCCCTCATACGTTTAGCTGTGTTTTGGAAAGAGTTTATCTGGCGGTTGCGTCTCCTGTGTGTCATGAACATGGTGGTTATCTGTGCGGTAATGGGGAACAGGCAGCCATGATGCAGAGTACAAAGCCATCTGGGTGAACGAGGCCAGTGGAAGGACACGGGCTGCTGTGAAGTAGTAAAATCTGGGAAACACTTTTCTTCCATTTGGGGTTCCTGTGGCTTGGATCAGCTGGTGAAAACAGATCCAACACCTGTGCTGCAAATGAAAAAGATAATCTTTGAGAAAAGCAAATTTACGATCGAGAGTTCAGATCCTCTAGTTTGGAAACGTAGGTGGTCTCATGGCGTCAAATGTAATCACTGATCAATACTGTATTTCAGGACATGAGGCCAAAAGGTTTTCGTGTGCTAAACCCAGCCTTCATCCGGAGCTTTTCTCCGCTCTCAGACCAAAGCCACACTCCTGTTGAGCATAGTTTGAAGATTGATCGCAGAAACACTGACCTCGACAGTAAGTATCTGCAAACCGACGACCTTGCATAAAAAGTTTGAGTAAATGCTTCCAGTTTTGATTTATCCTCTCAAGTATATCTCGATTTATCTCCTCATTAAAGTTGATTCTGCTATAATAAAATATAAATTCTTCAGTTGCTGAAACTGTGTGTTGCTTGTCCTTTTTTCTCTCTTTCCCTCTCCCTAGTTCTGCGGTGTATGATAGGAAGAGTGTACCGACCCTGCTGGGACTCGCAACCCTGATTCCAGAAAAGCTGTGTAAAAACCTTAAAAAGCTGAATGCAAAGCAAAGTCTATGGAAGCTGGGAACCATAATATTTAATGACTGGAGTTGTGAAATTAATGATTGTGTTATTGTGCATATATATATATACATATATATTTATTAGGAACCTTTATTTAGGAAGAGGCAAACTTCCTAAATGAATTGTTTATGATATCATGCATGATGTTACTGAACACAATGTAATATTTAAATGTAAATAAATGGACTAAATGTTCAACTGCAGGTATGTTTCCGACTTTGATTCACTTCAGTTGACAATGTGCCAAGAAGTTTTCCTGGTGCAACACCTTAGTGGCTCAAAACATTGCATTTGCTTCTACAATGCTGTTATCTCTGGACAATAGGAACATTATTTCATGGTACAATTATCACATTGAAAAATCTCATCATCAAGTGAATCTGAGTTCAATCAGAGAAGACTGGAACTGAAGTAAAGATGAATCATTTATTCCAAAAAAAGTTTTATGATAATTAATCCGTTAGAAAGTCTTTGGCACTTAGATTGATTGAGATGGAAGGGCCTCCGCCCTGAGCAGCAACAATATCCCCCCTGGTGGTGGTGGCTGATGACTCTTGAGGCTGTTGAACGATGATACTCCTGGATCTGCGAGGAATAGGAGGTGATGGGGTAGTGGAAAGCGTGCTAACCAGCGGCATTACAGAACTACTGTAGATGAATGGTGAAAGAGTCGTATTTAAAGACAGTAGCTGAACGTGAGGGGAATCCAGCCCCTGATAAGGGGAAGAAAATGGATGGACGGATAACCTCATCTTTCAGCTGTTTGCTTTGGGGTTGCCACTGCAGCTCATCAGTTTCCATCCAAAGGCAGGCGCCCTCCTGGCTATCAGTTCTGCTCATTGATTTGGTATAGGTTTCACACCAGATGCTCTTCCTGACACAACCCTGCCCATATTTCTGGGTTTTACTCAAAAGCCACACTGAGGCTGTGAAACTACAACCGTTGTATGAGGCTGCAGCTGCTCAGGGTATTAGCTATGAATCAAAATGATCATTATGTGAAACTTGTGTTGATTCTGTTTGATGATGACAAAATCCCTCCACAAGAACCTTACAAATACATTAAAACATGTTCGGTAATCCATATAAATATCGCTGAGCATTTATAAAGTTTGCTATTAACTTGCTAGCTGTTTCTGGATTCTCCTAGCATTTATGGGCTAACTGTCTGCTAGCTATACTTTCCCTTTTATCTGCCAAAAAGGGGAAGTGCAATCCCCAAATATATACAGATTATGTTTCTAATTAATTATAGTCAGTCAACAGATTCAGAGTAAAAAACACACAACACAAAAGTTGTCAGGGGAACATTGCATCCTGAAACCAGCACAAAAACGTATTATACTCTGAAGAAGCTGGTCAGCTTTCCCTGCCCAGCTATCAGCTTCTTACTCGAGCCCTTTTTGACTGAGACACCGGTGGGCTTCTTCTTCTTCGGAGGCTCATTCTCGGATCCTCCATAATTGTCAGGATCCACCTGCTTCCTTTTTTGGCTCTTGTTCTGTGTCTGAGCAGCACTTTTCCTTCTATTGCCCGGGCCTGTCGCGCCATTATTTGCATTTTTACTTCTTTGCTTGAGAGCGGCCCCTTGTTGCTCGTCGCTCTGCTCCTTGTTTGGACACTTTGCTGCAAAGATTGAAACAAAGCAAAAGAAAGTGTGACAAGCTGAAAAAGGAAAGTTCTGCTGACGTTAGTTGAAGCGGGCTGTGTGTTTATTCAGTGAAGCTTAAATTTAACATTTGTCATGTAACCTGGATTCCCACGAAACAAAAGAGTAGAAGAAATGGGCAAAGAGTCTGTGTATGTGCGTTTGCTTGTTTGTTTGTTTGTTTTTTTACTACAGATGTGGGTGTGAGCAGGCTTTATAGTATTGGGATTCATTTAATAGCTGATGGTAAGCACCAGTCCCAGGGCTGTGACTAGGAAGGGTTCAAGGCTGGAGCTGAGAAGTCGTGCCTTGGCCTCAGCCCAGATGTGTGCCGTCATCTGTCCCAACAGAAAGGAAACGCTGCATCGCTTATGTTTTGAGTTTTTTCTTTGCATGAACAAAACTATGAAAAAAAAAGTACCTGAAACATTTGATGATATTAGGGTTGAAATGGTACCTGTGCTCGTCTCCCCCTCAGCCGTGCTGCACTCCACATCCACCGATGGAAGGCTTTTGGGCTTGGGTGCTGGGTGCACACAAGTAGGGACCTGGCTGGTGCTAGGGAAGTCCAGCACACGGTTGACTGGCAGCTCCTCATCTTTGTACGTGCACGCAAACTGGGATTGGATGACTCTTTCTTTGGCCTGGAAAAACAGAAAACGAGTCCAGTTGATATGATATGGGTGTCAATTACTCAAGGAAGGTGGCTTATTTTTCTTGCTCTAAAACTGCCTTTCTGGCTTTGACTTAACTGGCGTTTGGAACAAAACTTAATCATTTTATATGCTTAAATTTCAAGGAGTCCTTTCCCAACTCCTGCACATTTTCAACCTTGCAGTGAGGGAGAGGAGGCATCAACTGTCTGCAGCTATGCTACAGTTCTACTCCTAAACAACAAAAGTTTGAACTTAGATACTGACATGAACAAGGAATGACCATTATGCAACAAACATTTTGTTTTTTTAAAAGGTGTTTACCATCAGCACCATCTTAGTTTATTGTGTTGGCACGTCCTCGTTATTTAAGGTGAAATTATGTCCAAAAACAATAAAAAATCTCACCCTAGTGAGAAAAATCTGAACTACTAGAGTAAATAGATAAATCTCCTCGGGTTGATCTATATGCACCACATTTGAACTAAATTGGACCAACAGTTAAGAGGTTATGTTGGAAAAATATTTAAAAAAAGCTTGCCCTAGTAACTAAAATATGAACTATTATAGTAAAGTATGACAAATCTCCCCAAGTTCATTCATAAATACCAAATTTGGACTTACCTAACCCCTAATCCTAACCACTGCATGAGAAATTAACACTAGTAATCTTTTGGAAATAAAGCTGTTGAATATATACAACTAACCATTGCAAAAAAAAAATTTAATTCTTCCTCACAATAAGGTCTGTGTGTATATAAAATTTGAAAATGATCTATAAAATAGTTTTCCGAGTGTTTTGCGTGAACACAGAGAATCTGGAGCGGCGGTGATGAAGCTTCCATAATATCCCCGACTTTTTGGGGATATTATTATTAACCCAAGCTAATAAAGGTATCGGTATCGTAACTGTTTGACCAAAAAAACACTGTACTTAAAAATAAGCCTCCTAACATATCAAATGGAAGAAAGCATATTTTCCATGATGGATGCAAAACTAAGAAAAAAAGTCCAAATCTAATCCAAAATTCAATGGTCATTTTTTTTGCCCCGTGTCGCGAGCTTCCACCAAGATACATAAACATTTTGTATATGATTGAAAAATATGCTGGAAAAAGCTTCTTCTTAATCTTTTAAATATTTTTTAAGATGAATGTCAAACATTGGGCTCAGTGTTTTGACATTTTTGATTAGTCGGTATGATGGCAGGCCAGAGTAATCAAAAAGTGCAAGTAATCATTTGTTGAAAGTGCACTTTGTTAATTCCTGGCTTCCACAGTTTTACTGTGGCTATTTGAGGCACAGAACCCAAATGAGTACAAGCAAAGCACTAACAGCCATTTACTCTTCGGCTGTAATAAGCTATTCTTCGTGTTTGGACATTGTAACATTTACACTGAATGGAGGCCATCTGACGATTCATTGCATTACATTATTGATAAAAGTTGCATCAAACATTACCTAATTTCACACCACACTAAGAAACGTTTTTCGCCAATCACCATTACACGTCTAAGGCAGCCGAGCAGCACCTCATTAAAAAGCTTGTTTTTGGACAAGCTAGTTAGTTACAGCCAGTGAATGATACTGAAAACTGCAACCCTGGCCCCGGGGGCACACATATTCACAGCTTTTCATCCACTGTTTGATCTACGCCTGTTTGGGATTAACACAATCCAAGGATTTCGCCCTTTAGGCCAGTGGGCCACAGTTGGGAGGAGAAATGTGAGGGGAAAATACAGCAAGCAAAGCTGGGTGGGTCCATGAAGCACAAAGGGATCAAAGCCTTTATGTGTCTCCAAAGGAATTCCTAAAACAACAAGAATGGAAGCACACGTCAACAACGGAGTTCAAAACGTATGCTGCCCTAATAAAGCATATCTGAAACGACAAGAGAACATGGGAGAGTGAACACAGTCAAACTATGACTGACGGAGAGGATCTAATCCAATTACAAGAGGTGGGAGCTCAACGTGGCACCGTGTTGTCAGACTGCCCTCATTCCTCCGGAGAGGGCTGTCCTGAAATAACCCGTGCCCACTGCTGGAAACACCTGACCAAGACATTCCTCACATCCAAAGGCAGGTGCAAGCAATCTCTGCAGCTTTACGTTTTGACATCTGTTCTCACACACAGGTGATAGATGTGACGATGAGTCACAGGCGGCACCTGACGGTTATCTCCGTCAAGGATCAATACATTTGGGATTTAAGTGCAGATACTGCAGGATTATAATGCAAGGCCGTGCAAGAGTTTGAGTCCAGACTTTTATGTTTGACTCATCTGCGGCACTGAGAGAGAGATTTGGAAACACCCCAAGAGCAGACACTATATCTGTCCATCTCTGCGTGCGCCAGCTGACGTCAGTGCATGATGAAACCGCCGGAGAAGAAGTCTGGGATAAAGTCATTCCGCAGACAACAGGAAACAATAACCTTTCAAGTTTCTCTTGCTAGTCGAATTACGCGACTGATATGGCATCTTCAAAGTGAAATTGATGCAGAAAGCTTCCGCTCACCGAGTTCAGGAAGTGGTAAGCTGTCCAGGGACCATTACGGCATACTCAACAGGAAGGCAGCCAGATTGTGGGGAGCTAAAATGACATCTGCTAGCGCAATCAAATAAAGGAGCCATTTCTCAGAATGTGTTTAGCATGCATGTTCAAAAGGAGTTCACACAGTGGTTTCTCCCGTGTTAAAAAGATCAGACCTTCACTTCTCAAGCTGATGGTGTCGGAGTCGTACGTCGGGGTGACTCAGCAATTGTCCAGAGTATGCTAGTGATGAAAGAGATTGCAAAACCCCACTGTAAACCTCCCAAATTATATATCAAAATGTATCAACACTTTTAAAAGGTGAACCCTTTATCAGTGTGGTAATATAATTATTATAAATTCGATTATAACAACTGATGCATTACCGTGTAAAGACTATAACATTACCGGAATAGGCCAATCATTATTCAATATTAAAAATCGTTCAGGATATTTGATAACGATATTTTAGCAAATAGTACTCTGCTGATTTCCACCACATTGTTGGATAAACAGCTTCTAAGAAAATATTTCTAATATTAAACTGACAAATATCATTTGATTATTGCACAAATTTGTATTCCCTACCAAAACATGGCGCGTCCATTCCCCACAATGCAACTCAGCCAGCTTACAGATCCTAAACACATTTATATATCCTGTATTACACGTCAGCAGCCTGTATAAATGCTAGTGAGCCGAAACAGAAAGTCACTGTTGTTCCATCGCTGAGCTAGCAGAGGTGGTAACCGAGTTGAATCTGTATGAAGGGAGCGAGCCAGCAGCGTGGTGTAGGATGTTATTGGTTTTTTTCGCAAATCACAACGTAACAAGCCCAAGATTTTAAAAGCAGCTAATTCGCAAAAGAGGAATATCAGCCTCTTCAAATAGTCACAATTGTTGAATGTGAGCGTGAATGGTTGTCTGTCTGTCTGTGTTGGCCAAGGATTCACCTGGACAGACTCCAGCCTCACCGCGACCCAGAACAGGTTGAGCGGATGCAGAAAATGGATGTACGGATCAGCAACAGACATTGATGGGTTAAATCTGTCCCCTGATCGCTTAACATACTTAGATTTAAGAAAAAAAATAAATTAAATAAACTTCTCAGCGCTCTCTAGTGGAGAAAATATGCAAATGCAACGCTTTGTATAATTATTTTGTTTCCTCAGCTACTTATCGGTGGCCTCAGTGTGTATCTTCATGGGAAGAAAGTTTTGTATCGGGTTGTTTTTTAGATTATTTGTTTTGAACTCATTTGCCTCAAAATTCTAAATTCAAATTAATCAGGCTATGTGGTGCAGTAGTAGAATAAATTAACATAAAATGGTAATAATCACATGTACCTTAAAATGCCATTTGAATGGAATACTTGAGTAAATGTAAAGTTATCTCCAACCCTGAATGGCAACCGCAGTGGTAAATCAGGAATTAGGTGAATTTGAAGACTCTTTGTGCGGCATGGATTATATTGCAAAAACGCCACCAGCAAAAGCGGTATCCCAGAAACACTTGAGCAACTAAAGCTGCATCAAGGTTTGACAGATTGTCTCCCACTGACCTCAGAAAACATCAAGGCAAAAATCACAGAGCAGCTGAGCTCACAGCCAGGAAGAAAGGAGGGGATGTCAATATCGGATGTTCAGTGTGCCGTATTATGCACTGTAAGCAAACGGACCCCGGCCCTGACTATAGCATAACTTATCAGGAATGGTTAATAGTTTAAATCCCCTACGAGTAAGTCCTTTTAGACTGTGGACTCAAACAGCACCCTCAGATCAACAAAAAGAGCTGAAACACAGCTGTGCAAACGGGAACAGTGGAAGTCAGTTACGATGTGCGCTTCGGCTAAAAAAACAAATAATATAATACGGGGGGAGAAATTACAGGATGTAAAGACATTATTTTCAATGTTTGTACATCTGATTCAATTTGAAGTAACTGATGGTTTGGATTTGGGGCTCTTTGGATGAAGGGGGCCCACGTTACCTTGGGCTTGAGCAGGTCTAGCCGGCTCTGGACTCGGTTCCTTAGAGGTTCTGGAGAACATCCAGTGGACACTTCAGGGGATCTAAAGGGGTGAGAGGAAAAGGAAAGAGGATTGTAAATTAGAAACATCTAGGGGGCTACATTTGAGGCACTGACCAAGAAATACGCTCACCCCTTCTTCTGCCTCACCCAACATGCAAGAGACGTTCGATCGGAGTCAGACGGCGCTGATGCTCAGCCATTAAATGTCATACACCTCAGACATAATGTCCCACCCATGACCACAGCCGGTGGCTGTTGCTTTTATACTATTATTTTTATTTCAGATGTTTGACCAAGGTAATTGTTCCAGTGTGGTGTGGAAGGATTTGCCTCCATATGGTTTCAGTAGAGACTCATGTTGATGTTGCTGCTGTTTTAGGGGCTTTCCCAAACCTGTGGTAGTGGAAATGCTCAAATCTAATTCAAAGCTCTCCTAGATTACCTTTATAAACAACATTTCAATCGTATTTCAATTTAATCACGTTTGCTTGACAACTGATGGATGTAGTACAGCAATTAGTTCAATTTAAGAACTGTTTTGCATTCAACCCCCCCCCCCAACGGCCATCGCTACGGTGTGGAGCCCATACCCCCTATGGGCTCAACACCTGAACCTCTGTGAAGGTTGTTTGGGGTGAATTGGGCCAACTGTCTGCCTATTCTGGGAAAGATGTCACAACTTCTTTTGTGCCTATTCATTAGGGCCTTTGATTTGCACTTAGTCTGACCCCCTGCCCCGCGTCCAATCCGCCGAAACCACTTGGCCATAGGAGACCCTACCAGCTAAACCTACTAACGCCCCCTACAACACAGCTCTCACGTATCACAGAGGCACAAAAACCAACCATCACATGTTAAGGTGGTGATTCTTTTGAAAACCTTCTTGTGGTGGGTTGATCCAAATTTGCCACAATAAATCTGTGAGTCTCCATCTGTAGTGAGTGGGGAGGTTTGAGAACACACGGAAAAGATCCGAGACCATTTCTCCATACTGATACTGTTTCAACTACCTGACAGGCCTAAAATGGTCGCAAATGCGACTAACTTTTAAATTTTGCCAGTCGAGACCATCCAGACACAAATATACAATAAATTCAGTGTTTCCCGCTAATTTTCTTATTATTCCATTCCCAAAAAGCAACAAGTAACACTGATAATGCTAAAATGTGAACAACAAATCAAGCCAAACCAGAGTTTACTGTTGCCATAGGCAGGAGAGCTTGCTAAGCTCTCAGCAACATAACTTTCAGATTAAGGCAACGCATTTTTAAAGTCATCAAGATGTTTTCGAATGTAATCTTCCAAGATTGAGCTTCTTGCGAGAAACTTGTATAAAAGTTTTTTGAACGACTAATTTTTCATGGCATTTTCAAATCCTATAGACAAGATTACCCTTGTTGATGATGTCATCCACATAGACCGACTCAGAGCCTGCATAAGCAGGAAGCAACTAATTGTACATAGTTCAATTAAAAGCCACATATTGAGCAAATAAATCAGTGTGAACACAATGGGAAACAGGGTTAACAAAGGCAGGTGGCACAGAAGGGATAGAAAAAGTTACGGCAAACATTTAACACTGTACTCTGACATTGATATATTTTGGCTCCTGAAAAGTTAATTTGGCACCTAAATATTTGGGGTTTAGGGGACAATGGCTCCTAGATATTTTATTATTTGTCTGGAGCCCCACTTGAGATTCTGAGGTTGATGTTTGTGGACTCTCCCCTTCAACACATCCCACATATGTTCTATGGGGTTGAGGTCAGGTGACTGGAATCGCCATGTCAAAACCTTTTATCCCATAAACTCTGAAAACATTCATGGGTTGATTTTGAAGTGTATTGCAGATTATTGTCCTGCTGGAAGGTCACTTTAAGTTTACGGGCCGAGGCTTTCAGGTTGTCATTCTGCTGGAATCTGATGCAGTCAATGCCACCGTGTCAAAGGTCTCTGGAAGAAAAACGTCTGCATAGCCTCTGAGATCCAACCCCAGACATCACGGTAGGTATGATGAGCTTTTCTCTATGGCTTCCTTTTCTGCTACGCCGAACCCATGTATGCTTGTTGCCAAAAAGCTCTATTTTGGTTTCAAGTGACCTATGACTTTGTACAATTGATAGCACCTTGCTGCCTTCCCAAACATCTTGCGTTGGTGTAGGCGTCATCTGATGGTTGCGAGGGGGACTGTCTAACCACAATATTCAACTGACCTTTGCGATTCTCTGCCTGTAATCCATGGAGAATCTTCTGCCAGTCAAACCATCCTCCTCACAGTGTTTGGGGTCAGTTTGCACACATTCCTCTTCCAAACGGATTTTTAACATCTCCAGTCTCTTTATTTTCTTAATTATTGATCAAATTGTTGAAACTGAAATTTTTTACTTTTGAGAGATATCGTGTAGCCATTGCCAGATTCGTGCAGTTCCAACATTTCTTCGTACATCATTGCTGTGTTCTCTGCTCTTTCCCATTGTGAAGAACAGAAAAAATAATTGTGTCTCCTCATATTTATACCCCAGTAAAAAAGGAAGTCATTAAAAAGTCAAAGAAGTCTCATATCCTTTAAAATCGTATTTTTTTTAGCATTTCTAATTGATAACGCATTGATCAACTAGAGGATTCCCTCTCTTTGGCCTTGAGGGAGGTGTTACTAAGTGGCCGTTGTAACAGTTTGAAGCGTGTGACCACCTGTGCCAACCTGAACAACGTGAGGATGCAAGTTCCCTCGCTTCCACTCAGGACAGGCTGGTCCTCAGACAGCAGGTCTGCCTTGTTTTGAAACAGTGGAGTTAAAGCTTCTTCATCCAGGAGAGTCATCAGCACCTTCACAGTGTCACGACCTCCTAATGCAGTGGCGTGATTGATTGCATACGCCTTTGGCTGGAGAGGAAGAGCAACACAACCACAAATCAGTGTAGTTCACTCCCATAGACTGACAGGTTAATAAGATGAATTGAGTATTCTGTGAATGTATGGATTGCAAAAGACAAAATTATATAATATCTGGCTGTCATTACCCTGGCAGGGCTTATCCCAGTCCCGCTCCCATGATCAGTCTGTTTCTGGATCTGGTGTAGCTGGCAGATCCTCTCTTTCAGCTCCTTTGCTGTATCCTCGGCAGCAGCGCACACTTCATCCCCGCTGCTACGTCCCTTCACCAGCACTACCCTGATGGCAGCCACCAGCCTGCCTCCACACACACTGAGAATTAAACACATCGACAGTCACAACCACGCCGGGGAGATCTCCTCCTGCATCCAGCCGAAACAGAGAAAAAACAGAATTTGCTTTGGAAAGTAATAAACCCCCCCCCCCCTTCAGAACACAGACACATGCAGGTTTTCATCTGGATGGAATTAAGAGGGCTAAAGAGTTCAGTCAATATTTGCCAACACGAATAAATTAAATCCTTAAAAAATCCACATCTGAATGTCTCTAAAAAGGTATTCTGCAGCTTCCCTTGCAATTGATTGGGCACTGACTTTAAGGACTCAGAGTAATTATATCGGTGTTAAAACCCAGCTGAGCTTTATTTCACTGCGTTCCAGCTTTTTCCAATGTTAACAGTTATGAAGGAGAGAACGCGCTCCAAATCCCTGTCAAAGTCACCCTGGGCACTGTCACTGCTCTCACCGATTGACTGTCAGCTGAGAAACTCCAGGACAGTTTGGTCCATGCTCGCACATCATCTGCGCGGCGTGTCCAAAAATCATAGCAACATATCACTTGTAGATCTCTAACAGTCAAGTGCACTCAAGCACGATTGCAGCAAGGTGGAAAGGCAGCGGTCCAGCTCAGATGTGGGCGAGAAGGGCTCAGTAACAGAATCATTTGGGAAAACAGATGTTCAATGAGCATAGGGCCTTGAACTATCCATAGATGGTGTTTGTATGAGGAAATACAGTACTCCACCGAGAGGGGAAAGCACTGCCTGTTGAAAGACACGTGTTGGCCGAGTTCATCAGCGTCTCATCAGATGCAGAGCGCTCTCATCGGCCTGCATGAACTGAGAACCCCCAGAAGAGCAGCGAGAGCCGAATCTACTACTACTACACAAACATCACAATGTGTCGTTATGGCTCGGCTGAGTGAGGCCGAGGTTACAGCAGGGGCGGCCACAGAGAGCGCCTTCAACGTTCACCTCGAAGCTCCGCCCCCAAATGATTGACCAGCTGAATCATTTCTGATAAAACCACTTTTGTTGTGGTGCCAAATGCCCTGACATGCAAAATAATCTGCAAGGGCACGGAGAATGATCTGTGGAGCTCAGGGTTTTGATGATAATTCATCAAAGGGGGAACGAGTTATTAGGAGCAGTGGGCTTTGATGTCCAAAAATGAACATGCTTTAGCAATCCAAATGTTATCATGGGGAGCTTAGATGGGAGTCATTACAGGTATTTGAAGGTAATAATAATGAGTTGCAATTGGACAGGTGGATTCTAGGGATCACAGGTTTCCGCCAGGTCAGAGCGCCCGGCTGCAAGTATTCCTACAAGTCATAGTACCGGTGCCACGCACGCACTCACACACAAGCACACACCGATCGGAGCTCAGTTCAGATTTCAAAATTTAACACAATTCATGAGAATTGGCCACATTAGAGAGGAATCGGAGTATAACCTGAACTTGAAATTGCAGAGAGAAATGAAGCAATTCAAAGAAAATCCCATAAATCCCAAATTTCAATGTGTTTGACCTCAGTCAGTGCCAGATACTGAAGCATGCTCAACTTTTCTTGGAACCTCCGATTTTCCATAATCTGCTCCGGATCATCTTTCTTGGATCTGAATATGTTTACAAGAGGATGGAACTGGAGCGCAATATAGAGAATACAGTTATTTTGTTATGATGCATTATTTTTAAATGTAAAGATATTGAGATATAGAAGATTAGCTCCCGCAAACAAAGTGACTAAGCATCGGAAATTGAAACTTTAAGAGTTTATTGAGGATTTGATGTTTTCACCCATGATCATTGGTTATTTTTTCTATTCAAATCAGCATGATTATGCCAAAAAGAGTCTGTCCATTTCAATGAACTATGATCGACTGAACGGTGCATGAATCGGGGTAGAACCCATTGAATTTTGGTGCAACTGTTAATTTTCAGATTAACTATTTTCCCTAATTACAAAAAACATATGCAATTCCATTCAATATGGTGCATATCTCGATAGACATGCTCCTCCATTACCATAGCACCAACTTTAGTTTACTTAAGACTCGACCTCACATACAGTCCAGCTGCAAAAAGAGTGCATAAATCTCCCCAACAAAGTCAGTATTTATTACTCTCTTAACTCTAATCTTCGAGGACAGTTTCCTAAAACCTTGAATGGCAGGCTGCTTAAAAAAATATTACAAAATCAGTGGATAAAAACTTACTAATATCTTGCCACAACATTATCTGACAAATAATCATTGGTGAAATGGTGAATCATTGTGTTTTTGTACCAATTACAAATGAATACATACATGTGTGTTCATCATAGATCTTTGTTATTGTCAACTCACCACCAGAATCAGCGCATTCCTAAAATGTTTATCCATTTCTTTTAGCATATGGTGGTTTAGTCATATTAAATCCCCTCTTTTAAAATGTGGTCATGTATTTATTTGAGTCATCATTAAAGGGTGAAAAATCACAATACTCTGAACTTCTAAGACAACTCTTAGTATAAAGCATCAGTTTACCAGAACCAATCAGTTCTGATGAATTCCGGGAATCCTTCATGTACTGGCAATCCAAAGCGCTCTAATCTGGTCTGGATTTCAGATGATTTCATAACAAAGGCTTTAAAAAAGGCACTGTAGGATGAGGGCCACAAACAAATAGGTCTTGAGACTGTCCAAAATCTTTTCATCAGACATTCTCATAACATCCTTCCTCCACCAGTCATGAGTGCAGTCATAAGGGATCCATTCAAAAGCCCTTTATATCAGTTAGTCACATCAATGCGTTGTGGGACATCTTCTTACAGAAGGGGAATTAATAATGTTACAGTTACCTTGGTGTCAACATTTAAGCCAGACTCGGTCACGAATGCATCTATCGTCACAATCAATAATTCAGGGTTTCTGCAGGTTTACTGGTAAAATGTAGGACGTTTGTAGACAGTTATAAATTAAATGTAAGACCCACTTTAATGCTAAATAACATAAAAAAAAATAACAGATAGAACAGAAAAAAACAAATCAGGGCTGAAACTCATTTGGAAGTATTTAAGTGAGATTTCTCTAAATAGCAGTGCATTAATGTCAACATATTTAAGACCTTGTTTGCAGTATCTAAACATGTGTTTCACGTTTTAAGGCCAGAATCCAAATAAAACCCAATAGGAAGAATGTAATTATGATCTTTCACTCTAAATTAAACCCCTTTATCCTTTATGCATGTTCAGTAAATATGAAAAGCCAATACAGAAATAGCTGAGCATACATTTTTGAAGCTGTCAGTCTTGTAGTCTTTAGAATGATAAACTCTGGAAAGTGCTAGATATGAAGGCAATATGCACGTTATTCCTTTAAAGGCTTAAAATCTATCAGACATCTAAGTGCATACGTCTTCCTCTGGGTTTAACATCATACACTTTTTGTTGCCTTTAGGCTGATGCATCCCTTTTTGTGATGTGATAGAACCGGCCGGTTGGGAGGCAGTTTCAAGTTTGTGTACCTTGGGTCCGGAATCTCCCCAAGAATTTCCTCAAGGCTGTCTAGAAAGTGGACAAAGTCGGACAGGCCTTTGACATGTTTCCTCAACGGGTCGGACTCAGCTGGAGCGTAACCCTTCCCTCCGAGCTGGATGGCCCTAACAAACGATGACACTGCCTGGAAGAAGGAGATATCCCTTTGATTTGAATGTCATAGTCTTGTGATAATGTGAAAAATAATATGCAATTAAATCATTACTAAAGCCTGGGATCGTACCAAGTGTTGGAATTTCTTACCAAGAAAAGGTTAGTATCGTTGTTTTGGGCGGCGTGCTTTATGTCGGTAAACGCCTGCCGTCCCAGAGCACGACCCGGGACGTCGAGGGTGAGCGCCGTGGCCATGTCGTTCTTCGAGTTCACAAGTAAACTCAGATAGGAGCAGAAAACCCTTTTAACTGCTCTTTTCATCTGCAGAAAGGGAATGGACGAAACAAAATTAGCCTATTTAAGAATAAGAAGTACATTTGCTAAAGGAACAGTTCAGAGAAATCTGAACCTTCGGTCACCATCATCCTCTGGCAATGGAAAGTTTCTCAGTCGACAGTTTTTTTTCTGGATATTAACAATAGATCAGTCATGCAGCATTCTCCTTGATAACTGAGGTAAACATAAGACGTGTAAAGAAAAAAAAAGCTTAATAAAATGAATCCATACTGCTTGGCTAGAGCAATCCAATCTCTAGAGGCCAAAGGTCACAAATATATTTGAAAGATGTCCCTTCCACCATTCTATAAGCTCAAAGCCCAAGCATGTTTGCATGCATGCCAGGCTTCTCAGTGTTAACCTGCTACATAGACATTGTTCCACACACAACAGAGACACATGCCAAGACAAAGGCTACATTTGTATTTTATGTGCGAGTAGTGAGGGATGCGGCGATCGGAACATGATCCACTCGATCCAGCTTTACGGAGCTCGTACACAAATTAATGCTTGTGCACCTTTGTCAAATCTTGATCCAGCTGGACCTAGTGGTGAAACATGATGGGTTGTCCATGCTTAGATATTTTAATATTGATATTATTTTTTGTGATATTGCCAAAAAGAGGACCATCTTCAAATTTTGAAGAGAGTGGAAAAAAAAAAAAGGCCCAGAATCTTAATCCATACTGGGATCCACATCAAAGTTTAATTCAATACCAAAAGATTTTGGCCCGGATGTCCCAACATTTGGCGGTAACATGGATCTCCTCCAGTGTTTGCTGGTGGAGGAACTAATGCATACTGGTAAAAAGCTGCAGCTGGTAAGCTTAGCTTAGCACTGTGACTGGAAACAGGTACAGTAGCTTGACTGGCTGAGTAAAACCATTAAAACCTGCAGCTGACAGCCTGGAGTATAGTCCAAAAATTACATCACTCTTTGCTCGTAGTGCAGCGGCGAGTCTCCACTGAAAACTCGTAAATTCAGCAGTGACAGCAAAGAGGGGAGGAAGGAGACTGTTACAGGAGCACCACAGTGTGCAGCGTTTCAAACATTTTTACTGGTAATTGAATTCACACTGCGCTCTTAAGCTGATATGATATAGAGTTCCCGTCTATAAGAGCGGGAGGGGTTCCAGATAGAAATTAGGTAAACTAAAGACTGGGAAGGAAAATGCATGGATAATTGCCAACGTGGTATAAGTATTTCATTTTTCACAAGGAAACTTTTATAAGAGGGTGGAGGGCGGTGTGAAAAGAGAGGTTCCTAATGGTGATTTATGACACACGTTTCACTCTTTATTAGTGTGTGTGAACGCCGGGCTGGGCCTACCTGTGAGCTGCAGGTTCTGCTTCGACCAGACGGCGTTGACGGGACTGAGGAGTTTGGCAAATCTGGGGCATCCAAGTCGCCTGATAAGAACTCAAACAGCTGGGTCTTGAAAAGAATAAAACAAATCATTAGAGAGATAAAACGATTGGTATCTAACTCGCCGGCTTGTCCGAGAATCCAAAATCAACATTAGTCCGATTTTCACGTGCTCACCCGGTTCACGGGCTCCTCTGGATCCAAGTCCAATTTTCTCAGCTGCTTGTGCATGGAGAGGATATCGACCAGGTCCACAGTGTTAGAGCGCTTCAGGAAGGATTCATATGCCTCCAAGATGAGATCATAGTTCTCCAAGCGTGCAGAACTGGGGGGTGGCAGGTGAAGTTTGTCTAACAGTAAGTGTTTCCAGGCCATCAAGACATCACTCAGAGCCACTTTGAACTCTCTGCCGTGCTGTCACAGAAAGAGAGAAAACAGCAGCAATAATTACTGACGGCCTGGAACCGATCAGCTCAGAAGGAGAAATACCTTCTCCCACTGTTTAAAAATGGGACGTGAGCGCTTTCAGCCTGAAATCTGCCCTGATGTTATGAGTTAAAGATTTGGTAACTTAAACAAGGGCACACATCAGTTACATTCCCCCGTTATAGACATTTAAGATTGACTTCACTGCCATGTCATCAGCATTGATAGGTATTGCCTCGGTGCAGCTTTCTATGTGTGTACTTCTATTTCATTGTTGTGGTGCTAGTTGCACTCTGTTTGCATTCAAATCTTGAAAAATGAAGTTTAATAAAATGACTAGATAGAAACTCACACATAAGTCAACGCGGGTAGAAAAAATATATATAGAAAGAATAAAAATACATGGAATATATCAAATATATACTACGAGAAAAGCCAAAAATATCTACACCAGTACTTACAGACGCACATTATGAAAGGTGTAAAATGTTTGTACTGCTACATTTAAATTACTGCTACATTTGTTTCAGAGTGCTAGTTGACAAATTTCTCCTCATAAAGTTTTAATGCATCCATGTTTTAACAGCTGTAGGGTATGAGTTGCTCATGAAGCGGGATGTGCTTGCGTGATAGAGTTTGAAGTCGCTTCTCAGAGGGAGGGAGTTTGAGGATGGATCAAGCAGGATGACAGGAGTCAGCTACGACCTTCTGCACCTTGCGTCTGATAAGTGGCGTATATGGAGGAAGTAGCGGGATATAGGCTATTAGTAGCTGCTGTGCGAGAAACTCTTTACTGTTCCCGCTCGAGGTTGGTTGTATTGCCACACAAGACTGAGACCGAGAAAACGCCACAGTAGCTCTATAGCAAGGTGCTTGAGGAAGTTTAACTGATGCATAAGGTGAAGTCTCTGGTGGGCCGTGTTAAGCATAAAGCCGTGTTGGTCTCCCACGTCAGTGCAGACAATATGGAAGCGCTAACTGATTTTATTTTCTTGGTGTGATAGAAATTCTCTCGATTTAATAATAATAATAATAATAATAATAATCACCATTGATTTTAGACGAAGAAGAGACGAAGTCAGAGATTCCATCGTCCACAGTGAAATGGTAGAAATTGTCACACCTTGCAAATAACTCTCTACCATCTTTGATAGAGAGCTCAATTTTGATGTGATCACCAAACCCATTGTAAGGATTCCCCTTCTTTGGAAAATCAATTATTTTCCTGTTCAGCCCTACATCCTATATCGTTTATCGAGTTTTTTCTTTTATCTGCAGGTTTCACAGCCTGACAATAAGGGACAGAAACAGCCTTATCAATAATACAAACATCTGCTCCAAAATCATAGGAGTTAAACAAAGAGACCTGAACTCCTTTTGTAACCAACAAATCATTTGGAAAGTTGTTGCCATGGAGGCATCGGTAGTCTCTACCCATCTGCAGCTCCAACTGGTATGCAGGATTCTTTATCCCCTCTGCATTAAGACTTTTTAATAAACAAACAGTACATTTATGTTTTTTTAACCCATTTTTAAGTATTTGTGTATTAACCTATATGGTGTTTTTGTGTGACTGTGATTGGTCTATGAGCTACTCACATATAGAGAAATCAACGGTTGGCATAAGCAATGTCGTTTGAATTGAATTGAATAAAGTTTGAATTGAAGAAATTTTAATCTCAAAACTCTCCGGACCGGCAACCTTCTGAACTTCCGATTGGGAGAGGGACGGTCTTCTCACTGAGCTACAGCCCCCAAGGCTAATAAACTGGTTTCAAACATTGCTAAATTGATAGAAAGGGTCATACATACGATCATACATGAAAATGTATTACCCTTCCTTTCATAAACCTCGGACCCAAAATCAGCCCAGTGCGCCGATTCATCTCCATTCTTTATCATACCAAAAACTATTGTGTCACCTCAAGAGGTGGCACAACAGTCAACTGAATGGTTTTGTGAAAACCCAACTAATCTTATATCTTAATATCAAATTAAGGAACTTCATTCCAACTACTATCACTAATATTGACGGACAAACATTGTATTGAATGGCTATTCAACAGTGGATGGAATTAACACTGCCACCTGGCTTTTTTCCTGGTCGTTTCTTGCAGTGAAACGTGAACTCAACTTGTCTGTTTCATTTTTGTCACATTCACGATGTCTATGCACTACTGTCAGATACATCAAGCATTTTTCTTATCTGGTCATCGAGGTTGGATTCAGTCTTTATTGATGCAATGATGAAAAATATAATGTACTGATCTTATACAGAAATATAATCTATTAAGACAATCAGCCTGTTTTGAAAACGTAAGTAGTAGAATTTTAAGATATTTGAATTAGGAAGAAATCAAATTAAATGTAAGGAGTAAAAGTAAAATGTTGTAAGAATAATAAAACTTGAATCCAAACACCTGAAAACTCTAATTATAAATAGTAAAGATGTAAATGGCGAGAGATGTTTAAGGTCATGGACCTAAGGAACATGATAATAATAATAATAATACATTTAATTTATAATGCACTTTACATTTGGATCATATCTCAAAGTGCTACAATGTAAAAGCAGATAAAAGCTTCGCTTCAATAAAAAATATAATAACAATTATATAAAAATATGACCAAAAAGCAGCAGTGTTAATTAAAGTTATAGGTTCTGCTAAAAAGGATAGTTTTATGTCCTTTTTTAAATGTGTCAGTCGTCTGTGGAGCCCTCAGATGGTCAGGGAGGGCATTCCACCGACGAGGGGCAGCAGAACAGAAGGCCCGATCACCCATGGTGCTGAGCTTAGTCCGGGGAAGGAGGAGGCGGTATGAGTGGGTAGAACGGAGGGATCGTGTTGAGGTCAGTGGGGTGAGTAGTTATTTTAGGTAGGGGGGGTGCGTTGCCATGGATGCACTGGTGAGTGAGGAGGGAGATCTTATAATCAATCGTTTTCGAGATGGGAAGCCAATGAAGGGAATGAAGAACAGGGGTGATGTGTTCGTGTTTACGAACTCTCATCAGGATCCTTCCAGCACTGTTTTGAACATACTGTAGTCTTTGAAGATTTTTATCAGGGATCCCCATGAGAAGTGCGTTACAGTAATCCATTCGGGAGGAGACAAACGAATGTACCAGCTTTTCAGCATCACTTAAGGTGAGTGAAGAACGGAGTTTGGAAATATATCTTCTGCTTGTCTTCAACCACTGGTTTCCTGTCTGAAGTAAATCTAAAATCTAGTGGCATACAGATTGATTAATGGTAAAAGCTGAAAAAACTTAATGAATAAAGCACGCAAAGGTGATAGGGGTGTCTATGTGATGCAGCTTAATGAAGACAGACATGGCATCCTACAAGAACCAATAATACTCCAATAGGGAAACTGAAAAATACCCTTCTCAACACTAGATACCTTTTTACAGACCAATCGAACAAGATCATACCATCACAAGTCAGAGGAAAAACGCCTATGCTAATTCAGATGGACCACAATAAATTTTTTGTTCTGATGTTCTGCAGATTTTAAATATGGGGGGACTTTGTATAGCCTGAGAAAGAAGTGAAACATATAAAGAAAAAAGACAGCATTGAGTCAGTTGGCGCCCTGCTTCAGAATAAAAGGGAATATCTTTCAACTTTTCTTATTTTCTGCTTTATATTTCAGTTTGAAAGAACAAAAACTAAGGTGGCTTTAGCCCCAGCCAGAAAACGATGACCTTAACATAGAGTAGAAAATGTAAAGGAGAAAATCAATGAGTATTTGTATTTGTGCTTATGAACCAACAAACAATTACCTGCTTATTAACTTCTGCCATGGACAGCTGCAGCACCATCAGCATGTCATCAGCTCCATGAATGGTGGTCCTTTCAGAATGTAGAACTTGGTGGCACTCCCTCCTGAAAATCTTAACCATCACTTTGAGGCGGTCCCTTAAAGCCTCCATTTTTTCCTGAAATAGCAGACAAATCACTCAGACTTCTCCTTTCTATTGTGTCAAATAAGCATAAAACTTTTTGATCGTACGGATGCAAGAAAAATTATGTTTTGTTGAGTCTCACAGAATAACAGATTTGGCCAAACTGGATAAGATTATATTAAAATCAAAGCTTAAGAGAGGCAAGAACAGGCTTGCCAAACACAGAAATAATGAGATGGAACATAAAGATTAAGGTTTATGCATATGATGTGTGTCGAAATAAATCAATATTCAAATAAAAGGCAGCAGAAGGTTTGTAGTGCAATAGTACAAGTTAAATAAAATCTGCACACTATAAGAGTGGTTATTGGTTGGGTTTCCTCAGAAGCGATGAGAAAGTGTTGGTGCATTTAAAAAAAAAAAAAGAGTCTAAACTGCAAAATGTCAACTATAACTATACGATTTAGATCTATTCGCACATGAAACTAAATAATATTAATTTGTGAATAACCCCTTTTCCATTTCTCCAAATTGGAACTATTCAGGCTCGTTGGTGTCAGTGACACAATTGTACCGACATATCTTATTTAATTGTCTTAATGCCAGCTCCCAAAGCCTGCACACTAAAAACGTATACTATCTTAAGTTTACGGATATACTGATATACAGAAACATTGTTTCAGTGTCTCAAACCTGTAATATTGTTGCGGTGTTGGAAAGCGAGAAAAAAGCACCTTCACGGCAAAACCCAACTGTTTTTGAATTTTAAATTGTGGTTTACGTCAACTGCTCCTTGACCAATCATCTGGTAACAGACAATAATGGGGGACGAATCCAATGGATTGGAGCGTAATGCTCATATTTATTTTTTCAAATTGAAATATATTTTAAAGACGTGCTTTTATTTGTTTCTCGGTTAATGTAAAGAATACGTTGTGCATATAGTGGGCAGTGGTTAAGATCATTTGATTTAAGATGCGCACAAATCCCCCTTTAAATTTAATCTTAATGGTACATTCCAAGTTAAACCCGGAACAAGCTGGAAATCATATCCAACGCGCGCTACATTTGATTCAATGAAATTGCTGATAATATGGTGGCAGTCTGATTCAGTCATTGTGTATTCTTAATCGGAATATACTCATCTCGGAGAGGTAATTCTTAAGTTGTCAGACGTTGCTTTTAGGTGTCTGAATGGATAACGGAAAGTTTTGTTTGGCTAATTCTTAGCTAACATAGCACAGCAAGATAGGATTCATGTAACTGTAGTTCAAACAAGGTAACGCACACAATATAGCTAGCCAGCCTTCTACTAAAATAGACATCACAAGCGGATCCTCTAATTTTCCTGTCGTCTCTTTATGAGGTTATTAAATCCTTCTCAAGTCGAAAAAGTTAAGTATTGCTAAAGTTCTGAGTCTGTGCTGTTCTTGGCTATTTACTGGAATACCGTGGTCTAACTTCTAATTTAAGCTTGAGTTGAAGATATCGCAAATGAATCACTGGTTTGTGAGTATGGCGAATTGAAGGTTTTCCGATTTAGGTTTGTACAAGCGATGATATTGTGATATTATTGATGTTATATTGTCATATATGCCAGATGAAACTAGAGCTATTGTATGGATTGAAAAACATACTCTTCATCTGTCATTTACCATTTACCCTAATTCTGTATTGTGATTGTGATCAACTATACTGGCAGAAAAAAGAGAAAGCTCTCTTCTACAGGTGTATGTATATTTATATACATATACACACACACACATACATATAATTGCTGCAAATTTGGTACTGAAAAATCAAGGAAATCCTCGTACAGCACTGAGATGCACAACACAATTATAGTTTTGTTTTGCTGGTGTCACACAGAACATTTAACATGAGCAGATGATTCACTTTGTAATGGAATAAAATATACATAAATATTTTTATTTTAATCTGATTAAGAAGATGTTCTTTTCACAGTAATTAATTAATATTTTTAAGATGATCATAACTTGCATAACACTACATGTTCTCTCTCATTTTTTAAATTATAATGTATTACAGTGGAAACCTTCCATCTGAAGCCGGTAATACAAGGACAGACAGAATGCAGGAGGACTCCAGCCGCAGTCCCAGTTACACAGTGGCATGTGAGGACTATGTTCATGTGGTTGAATTCAGTCCTTTCAGCTCCGGTACTCCTGCTTCACTTCTGGCCTATGGTGGAAACCAGTATGTGGTCGTGGGCACCTTCCTATTCCAGGTTAGAATGCAATGTCACAGAAGCTGGTTTACTTCGCCATATCCCTATTTTCCCGAACACGTGCTTTTTCCCACAGGAGGAGGATGTGGAGATTGAGGGAGTTGAATTTAATGTACTTCGAGCTTTCCATCATGAATTACGTGTTGATGCCCTAGCCTGGAGCCCTGAGTCCCGGCTAGACAGGATTCCCACTATCAGGTAACTGTACTTGTTTTTAGCACATTTTTGTCTTGTGATATATTGTCCCTGTTGAGTTGCATGTTTCAGCACAAGGTGTACGTCGTTCTTCACTTGACGAGAGTTTGAGCATCTTATTGTTGTCAAAGTGTCTCTTAATCAGCTTAAGTTCCCCTCTTGTTAGGTGAAGTTCTCAGGAGACTGAAACTTCACTGGATCTACCTCAGCTCAATCAAAATAAATAATAATAATAAAAAATAATCTAGTGTAATTTTGCATAGTTTTTTATGAATTCAATCATGAGCTCTTTGGTTTTCATTTCTACAGAATGCTCTCTTTTTTTTCTTCTTTTTCTGAAAGATAGTCCATAAAAATTCCTTGTCGTTGTTTGTAATCTATACAATGATGTCATGAGATTTTAGCAAACGATTAATTGTCATGCAAATAACTGCGGTCAAAATTGTTTTTTTTATCCTACTGTTATACAACAAGTCTTGTCACGGTGTTATAATAAAATTCACCAAATACTCCTCATGAAGAAGCATACCCCGGCATTGTTAATGTCATGTTTATTGTTTGACTTGCATCTGAAAGCTTCCATAACGATCCAGTCAATTAAAATTCACTGAATTATGATACGAGCAGGATCCATGCAGATTTTTGGTATTTGCAGTTTTCACCGTTGCTTTGATAACTTGCCTCTTTCAAAGATATTGTCTTCTATCGATATTTGGCCTGAAAACCAAATTGTGTCAACAAAGCGCTGTCCTCAGTGAAAATTTTAGAGAAAAAGACAAGTTGGAAGGATAATTTCAATTCTCTAGGCATCGCAAAATAAAGGCAGGCATCATGAAAAAGTCATGACATCACATGATGGACACTATCCATTTATTTTCTCTCTCTTATCTGGGTCATGTCTTGGTGGCAGCAGGATAACGATTCATCCCTCTCCCTAGCTACACTTCAGCTCATCCTTGGGGATCCAGATACTTTCCCAGGACAAAGTAGATTTATAGTCCCTCTAGCGAGTTCTAGGGTCTACTTGGGGGTCTCCTCCCAGTTGGACGGCCAGTAAAACCTCCAAAGGGAAGCATTCTGGAGACATCATAAACAGATACTTGAACCACCTTAACGTACGAAATTCCTTTCGGCTGCTTGTATCCTTGACGTAATTCTTTTGGTCTGTACCAAGAGCTCATGACCATAGGTGAGGTTTTCAATGGCAAAGGACTTGTAGATCGACCGCTTTGCGTTACGACTCAGCACCCTCTTTACCGCTGATGCTGCACTTAACTGCTTGTTCATCTCACGGTCCGTTATCCTATCTATCAGTCGATCGATCGATTGATCAATCAAGAACAAGAAACCAATGTATTTTAACTCTTCTGTTGAGGCTTCAACTCCAGTGCATGCTGGGGATCACAGACAGGTGAAGCCAACAGCACCACATCATCTGCAAACAGCAAAGATACAATTCTAAGCTCCCCAAACCAGACAATCCTCACCTCAACTACGCCTATAGATCCTGTACATGAATATCATGTACAGGATATACATGTACAGGATGTACCGGCCCACCCTGTGCCGTTTTCGAAGACAAGGGACAAACTTGGCGGAGTCCAACAATCACTGAAAACGTATGACTTTCTGCAGAGGATATGGAAATATTGATGAAATACAACATTTCTGTTTCATTTCGCAGACTTGTCAAATCACAGATTTATTGAAGCAGTTCTAATGACTTTGCAAATAATTTGTTATTTCAAATAATTGCCTTCATACAATTTTGTTATAATCATCACAAGCATCAGCAAACTGCCCAACAGAGCCTCAACGTTTAGGATTGCAGTGACGTGTGCACATGAACAGGAGGGGACTGAGCACACAGTCCCTGGGGGCCTCCAGTGTTGACCATGCAAGTAGAGGTGTGAGGACTGCCAATACAAACCGTCTGGAGTCTGTCTGTCAGGCAGATCATAATCCAGTTGCAGTATGTGGGATTGGCTTTTATTGGACAGGTGGTTCTTAATGCTGAGCTGAAATTAACAAAAATCAGTCTATTATAGTTAGATGCTTATTTGAATAGGCTTTTACCAATGCAACCTACACATGTGCACATACATCCGCTAGGGTTCCTGTGCTCAGCCTCCATCTATTGTGTCATGGCTGTCACTTTACGTACTGACCTTTAATGCTTCTTAATAGAAGATAAGGTGGGATATATATTGCTGTGGCCCCTCTTTTTATGTGAGAGGGCACAGTCCATTCTAATGGGATCAGAGGGCCAAATGTCACACCCTCAACAGATACCCGACATCAATGTCTTTAAACACATCACAATGATTTTCACAAACGCTCGTCCAGTGACCAGAACAAGAGGCAGTTGTAGAGAAAAACCCAGCAACCGCGCTGTGTGAAAACACTCATAACCACCTTCACTGTCACACTGCAGCTGCCAGGATGTGAGCCAAGTTATTTCAGGTGGTCTTGGACGGGAGGGAAGTAGCCTAACTGTAGATTGTTAGAAAGCAAGAGTTTCCTCCTAATTGGGGCAGTGGATGGGAAGGTTTCGGCGGTCCCTCCGGAGGTGTTTAAGCTTTCTGTAATTGAAAAGGAAAGGCAGCAATAATTCCTGGCCTTCTGTGGTTTACTCCACAGGGCCCTCGAGCCAGCCCTGTGACGTGCGCACATGTTATTGCGCTGATGACTACCCACTCAGGTTCCATCCCCCCCTTCGATTTGCACGTAGCCGTGTCTTCCAGGAAAAGTACAAAGTTCTCACAGGATTGCCTCAAGCAGAGGCCCAGAGAGAGCGAGAGCAATGAGGGGAGGAGAGGGTGCGTGAGCCGCCCACTACCACCGTCCACCACAGCAGTTTGTAAAGGGAGAAGACCTTCAAATAACCACCACCACCCTACACAGAATGGTTTACCTCTTCCACTGATTTTCAGTCAGAAAATGGCACACATGGAACAAATGAGCAAATACAGTGAACATCACACTGGAGGTAAACAGGCATTATTATCTGAAGAGATGAGGAAATGAGTTTTTGGAATAAACAACCCTCTCCAGCTGGCGTCAAACCAGGCAAGCTGCTACTTATGGTTGGTGCTTTTGAAAAACAAGGCCCACTGGATGCCCCCAGTTAGCCTATGATTAGAGGGTGACCCCAGACAAACTCACAAGAATCAACATCTATCAACATTCATCAGTAAATTATATACTTTGCTAATAATACTTGTTGAAATGTTTAAAAAAAAAGTTTGCCATGGTATGACTGATCACAAAAACAGTCTTCCCTGTCTAACAAATAGCAGCTTTATTTAATTGTATTGCGGTCGCTGGTAGCAACTGACCAATCACAGTCATTCTCAGACCCGATTTGTTCTACATACAATGGAAAAACTAAGCTAACAAGAAGTAAAGAAGAGCTGTTTTGGAAAAGAAGTTGTTCCATCTGCTCTGGAAGTATTTGTAACAACAGCAGGGGCTTCTCTTTACAAATGGAAATAGAAACAAACCATTATGGTGAAATTATTCAGTTTTTTTTCCAGATTAACTTCTCTTTTTTTTTTTTTTGCAAATTGCCAGTGATGGTCTTCATTGTGTGGGCTGTACCGGTTTCCCAGCCATTCAAATAACGAAACATAATCACCAAATCATTAAAGAGATAAGTCGCCTAACAGCCAAAGAAGACTGCAGGTCGTCTCCTGATCCCCGTTTGCTACTCAAGCTCTACCTCAAACCACAATTTCATGTATTTTGTTTATATTTCGCTTACAAGATATCGCAATAGTGCCGTGCTTGATGGCATCTCTCAATGTTTTTTCCAAGATAACTGGCTGAAAGCAGGCGACACGTGTTCTAGGGGCAGCAATTGCGAGGTAGTTGAACTATTCTTATGGAGCAAATTTGTGCAACAACAAAAGAGAAATATAACGAATATCGTTAAGCCCATACTGCGTGAATTTAGTGCTAATGAAGAGGTTACAGAAGTTTCGTTCTCTTTCACACGAAATCTGTCCTGAAACTTTGCGTTTTCAGGATAGGATAAACTCTTAAACTCACTTCGTTCTACAGGAACCAAAAAAAGGCTTTAACATTAAAGTTTTTTTTTTTTTTAAAAAGAGCCAGACTGTGTTCCATCCATTACTTGAAAGTGCAGCACTAATTTGTAGGGTTAGAAGGCCAATCCTAATATAATCTAATCTACTGTAGCAGTAATGCCCTGCAGCACGTTAAGGGTATTTGTAGTGACATTATGCCAATTCCATCCTCGCCTGCAACTGCAAATGTGTGAACCACTGTCTGTTTATTCTGGTGATGTGTGTGTGTTTTTCTTGTCATAAGTGAGTTACTGTAATTGTGTGAATAATTGCAGGCACTGGTGTATACTAAGACTGATTAGAGGGAAAGTCCTCTGCCTGGCACTGCAAGATTTTTTTGAACAGAGTCCTGCGTAAATGGCGTGAGGATTTTTGTTTTTTTTCTCCTGTTTGTCTTAGCTTGCAATTAGAATCTCCCTGGCAGCTTTTCTACTGATCACCATCCAGGTTTCTACCACACACGCTCTCATCCAGAGGTGTCAGTGGCTGCAGGCCACCAGGACTGCAGAAACGGATTCTAACATTGGGTCCATACCGTCTGATTCTGTCCCGATGTTCTCGCTTTGTTTATTTTTGAGTCCTCACTTTCTTTTATTTTTCCTCTCTCTTTGCAGATTTTGCACTGCTGCAGCGGACAGAAAGCTGCGCCTGCTGACCTCTGATCTTCAGGACAGACATGAAGTCAAGGTAGTGCAACATCTGGAGTACATTGGCCAGAACTGCACTTGTTTGATGGCAATAAACTTTCTGTACTTAGCACTGGTATCTACAATAACTCTCAGGTTGCAGTGCTACATCCATTCCAGCAAACCTATGTTTGTTAAAAAACTTGTTTAAATTTTTATGGATGATTGTTTTTATTTACATGCTTTCCTATACTGTTGCCTAGGTGATGGTGGGCCACACCAGCTACATTAACCATTTGGTGTTCGAGCCATCAGAGGGAAAACAAATTGCTTCCGTCAGTGATGACCACACTTGCAGGTCCAAACTCTTGTAATTTATGTGTGTATATATTTGTGTGTGTATGTGTGTGTGTTCACCCAGCTTGGGTTTTTCACTCCTCTTCTCTGTTAATGGTGCAGAAAGTCCTGACTGTATTTCCACAGTGAAACATGATGCTAAGTACAACATGGTTCGAGTGACTGTGCGCAGTAAGCACAGAGCTGCTTTGTAGCTTTTCTAGCTAATTGGTTTAATATGGAAATCCAATTAGCTGCTGAGAGATTTCCTCTCTGAGAGGGACCTATAACAAGATGCTCAAATTTCCTTTTACAATTGATGCAAGAGGAGGGAAAATGTTGGTCAGTCGCTCGGGTCACTTTAGGGACACCCCCCCCTACATCAGCAGACTGGCTCTCCTGCAACATGCAAACATGAGTTTCAGTGCTGGGCTGTTTTTGTGCTGTTGACCTACAGTGTTAACATGTTGCAAGTTGTTTAAAGCCACAATTATCATTATAGATTAATCTGCTGATTGGTTAGTCAATTAATTACTGTGAACTAAGACAGTAGATTAGACAGAAAATATTCATAACTTTTCAATAACATTGAGTTTAAATGATACAAAATCCTTGAGTGAATTTGAAATAGTTCTATCACTACCGGTGCAGCCGATTGGTAAACAGTGTTAGCATCCATAACCAGGTGGCCACTGTTTCCACTGCCTAACGTCGGTGACTTCACCTTAAGGATGACTAGTGTCGGTTTATTTTCCAGTCCTAGGAGTGTATATTCCCTGTATACCTCAGGTTTAGGGTTAGGGTTCAAGTCTGACGGTTGTGCTCTTTTGCTCGTGCCTTGTCCTGCTTTATCAGGTTGTCTAAGACACTAAGTAGAACAAGTCTCCCCCCTTTCCCATCCCCTTCCTTTTCCCGTGTCTCCACTGACCGTCCAGAAAAAACAGCAGTGCGCTCCATCTGCTGAAAGATTTAAATTCTGTCATGTTGAAAAAATATGGGATGAGAGAGGAAGAAAGAGGCGGACCGAGGGATAGATCAAGTTAACAGGAGAGGACCTTCCAGTCAGCCCACATAAACTGAGCCACGATATGAGAGGAGAAAACTGGGAGGGAGGTGTATGCATGCATGTATAGGTTCATGACCTCTCCATCACGTTGTTGGGTTTGGCAGCAGTGCCACTAATATAGGTTTGCTTATCTTTGTCATCGGGGTCCCCTGCAGTTGTGGGAACTCGTCTTTTTCTAACATGCAACCTGACGCCGCCGCCTCGAGGAGAGGAACCAACCTCCACTCCCTTGGGGGGGTTTGCATTTGGTTGTCTGTATTCTAAGCAGCTCGTGGTATCGTTGTGGATGGAGTGAGGTGACTGTGGGAAATATGCCACCTAGAGATCACAAGAGCACAAGGCAGATCCTAAAGGGGATTTGGGGTTGACTGAGTTCACGAATGAACTCGGGACAACACACACCTGCTGCTGCTGCATTATGTATACGGTTTAAAGCGTTTCGTTCCGTTCTAAATGTTAATCCTTTTTGCTTTTCTCAATCTCTTTTGTTGTGTAAGGCAAAAAAAATTACAAATTTCGTAATACTGACTGATGCAGTCTTAAAATGATAGAACCACGTGAAGAGCATCCTTTGTAAGCGTTAGGGTTATGTTGCAGATTAAATATTGCACCGACCTTCCTAGACCTACTTCACTGGTAGAGAACAATTTGTTGTTACTATTAGAAGTCTATTTCAACCATTATTCATAATTTTAACTAGTTCTACCTTTTATCCTGTTGCTTAAGTTAACACTATCTGGATCAGCTGTTAAGATATTACTTTCAGCTCTCAACCACAACACATGGTCTTATAGTGTGGGCTACAGCCGGTCTGTTCATGTTCATTGGAAATACAGAAAAGACCAACATCCTACCAGTTACGATTATTTTTCACTTCTTAATCCAAGCATGTGGATATGTTTCACTTAGGTTGATTTTATTTTGTTTTTTATCTGTTTGATTAGTTAAACACATAAACTGAGTAAAAGGCAGGGGTGGCTCAGGAGGTACAGCCACCATTCGTTAAAAGGAAGGTCACTGGTCCTTGAGAAAGTTACTTCTGCTCACGGTGGCTGTTCCACTGGTGTATGGAACATCTCCTGCTGAGCAGGTGGCACCTTTCTCTGTAACTGTGAATGGGTGAATGCAGGGTGAGTGATCAAGCGGTCTAGAATTGCTCTGTAGGTGCAATCCCCCTTAGTAACCTACCCATGGGGGTGGTCTGTCCATTGACAGACGTTATGTTCCTCAACCGTGGCAATCCTGCAAGGCATTATATTTTTTGCTGATGGTTTTTGACTCTCTCCCCAGTTCTCTCCCTCCAAATTGTCTGCTCTGATTATTTACTCTGCTACCAACAATAAATCAATCACACGATACTCACAGCATTTCACGTTTCCTCCAGTTATGGGCTACATTGATATGCTCTAACATGCTGGCCTTGCAGTTTTCTAAGGAAGAGATAAAGAGCTTCAGATGTCCTTTTCAACTCTGTTGCCCATGGAGGCGAAGTGTTATTGCATGATGCAGTTGTACTGTGTTTTATCAGAGGTGGTCACAGCTTTGTTTGGAAAGGTTATGTTTTTTTGGGGAGCCGACACTCTCCATTTGAAGGGCAGAGTGGTTGACCACAGTTTGGCCGTTGATGGTGTAGCGTGCAATTGAGCTCTGCTTGGTTTGTGGTCTGAAAGAATGGGGTCTAGTCGTTGTTTTCCTGGTGTGATGGGGTGTTTTTCTTTTTTTAATGTCCTACCCTCACTCATGCTCCATAGTGGAAGCTCTGGCTGAGTCTGCACACCGGCAAAGGGAGGAAAAAAAAACCCTAAGGCTTTGACAGGGCTCTATCCCGCTAAAGGGAGATGAGGCAGGAAAAGTTGAGTGTTTACTGAGGTCTTAATCTGAGACGGGGCATATCCTCCCCTACACTGCACTATTGAGGACATCAATCTCCAAAAACACACTTGACATTTAGGTGGTCTTTGGAGTTACTTTTTGCACTTTATTAGATGGTCTCTTCTGCATGACCTCATCAGTCAGTGCCTTCCCATGCTTCACACATGTTTGTTTAAAATAAAAAAAAATAAAAAAACTTTGCAACCGCCCACCCCTCACCCCTGTGACTCCATTCCTACCTATTAGTCTAGTTCAGGCATCACTCAGATGTGGTTAACCATAGATCCAGGTCTCCGTGCCTGCAGTTCTCTCCATCTAAGTGATCCAATACATTAGCTGTGTTTCCCAGCCCCTGTTGCTGTCCTTTCTTAGTTAACCTCAAATCTTTACAATCATTTAAATAAAAAGGGGTCAAGCCCCTCACCCAGGCTTCCATTCTTGGATGGTTTCTGCTTGTAAGACTGCTCCGTTTTTAAATGCAGCAAGAAGGATGCTCTGCAGCTTTTCATCACTGCTTTTCCTCAACAGAAATGTATTCTTTTACCCTCTCCATATTTCACGGAAATTGAATTGTAGTGGGCCGCCCACAGCGAAACATTAACTGTAATATGAGTGGAGCGTAACGCCGACTGAGGCAAGGACATTTCCTGCTTACCCTCCCATCATAGGTCAACATAATGTGAGGCTGGCATTCTCCCCGAAAGTGGAGATCAGCACAAGTACGTCTTTCTCTAAATCTAAGGGCCGAATTCTGAGAAAAGAACCCCATTTCATGATGACCTTGTATATTATTTGCTTACAACTAGCATGAGTTAAATAAAGGAGAACCACAAACAGAAACTCTGAACTTTTGCTACATAAAAAGTCTGGTTGTGCTTCTTGTGCTAAGCCACAATGTCTTGGAAAGCTGTGCTTGAATTTCATCATTAAAGCATCACAAGAAGAAATAACTACAAGTTAATGCTTCAACGGTGCTTACATGGCTCTCCTCCTTTTTTTCTTCTATGCACGTACAACTCCTTTTGACTGTTGTATCTAAAAAAACAAAGATAATCAAACAAAATGAGCCTGAGAAAACACAAAATACATGTTTTTAAATGGTAGCTCTGGTCAATAAGAGGTTATCCAATGACATAACCACCAGCTTTAAAATGTTTTCACCCACTGAACGTAATAGCTAGTTGTGTCCCCCTTTTAGCAGCAAATATTGCAACCAAAGACTTGTGATAACCAGATATCAGCCTCTGAAATCATGGAGTGGAATTTTGGCCCATTCCTATTTGTGGAACTGCTTTAAAGCAGCCACTCTGAGGGTTTATGGTCATGAGCAGGCCCCTTTCAAGTAGCTCCACAGCGTCACAGTGGGGCTTACGTCTGGACTTTGACATGGCTACTTTCTATAGTCATCCAGAGGTGGACTCACTCTACTGCTTGAGATTGTTGTCTTCTTGCAGGACCAATCTGATATTCTCTTTCAGAGATTTCTGGCTTTCCCAACCCTAAAATGGCAAAGCATCCCCACTATAGTTCAATGCCACTTGCATTTTTTGTGGAGTGCCGTTTGGTTCAGCCCAGATGGAACAGAACCCCCCCTATCCCAAACAACTCAACTTTTGACCAATATTCTAATATTCTGAGGGGGCAGTGACCCAAACCTCTCAAACGCACGGTTCACACATTTTAAATTGACTTAAAACTAACAAAACTGTGCATATGTCCAACTTAAAATGAACTTTACAGTGGATATATTCAACTTAAAACTGACCTCAAGGTGCATCTTAGTTGTACCCTGTGCAATGAGAATAAAAGCTATTCTATACATCCAACTTAAAACTAACTTCTCCAGGGTGCAACAAACTGTGAGCTGTTCAGTCGATGTAGCATTAGCTTGATTTGAACAGCTTTATGCAGATAAAAAGTTACCATTAATCAGTTGTAATATCGCTAGGTCTCGATACGGAGGTATCGGCGAAATTGCGTTCATCTGATTGACTTAAGTTAGCTAAACGATGTAGCCCTAATGCTAAAGTCACTGCATATTTCCTAATAGCTTAACGGTAGATGGAAAAGTACATTAATATAAAATTTAGTGAGCTACATTGCTAATGTCTGACAATTTTTCAATTTCACTGTGGTATTTTTTTTACATCGGGGCCTCTGTATGAGGGTCATCGAGGTGTGTTTTTGTGTGTGAGCACTGGCCTTCTCCTCTCCTCTCTCCTACAGATGACATTTTTTCCAAGTGAATTTCAAATAATAGAGCAATGAACGCTTACCTTTATCGGGTTTTAAGAGGCCTTCACATCCTGGAAAGATTTCTTTGGATCAGGTGTGACTTCCTGAAAGAGCCTTTGCCATGCTCTTGAGGGATTTTTGAAGGTCGGCCATTTCTGCGAAGGTTCAACGTTTTCCAAGTCTTCTTCACTTGTAGACAATGTGTTTCACTGTGGGTCTGTGGAGTCTTAGAACTAGCTTTGGAACCCTTTCCAGACTGATACATGTGAATCACTTTCTTCCTTATTTGTGATGATTCTCCACATGATGTGATTGAACAGGGTAATAATCCGGTGCGGCTGCGTCTGGTCCGTCTGGAACCAGTTATTAAAGCAGCTTTGGTATTTTATGGGGGATATAGATTCTAAGGTTGTAAATACTTTTTCAGATAGGTCCAGTTGGCATTAGGTAATGTTTTTTTCTAAATCTCCGATTTCCTTTGTGAATGTAAAACTAACATTAGATAATCAGATACACGTTGTAAACGATGAAAACGGGATGTTTCACCATAATGCATCTGTAAGCGTCAAGACTGCATGTGGGAAACATTTATCTGTTCTGGAAAAAGAACATTTTTTGTTTTTAACCCGAGATCTACACAGAAAACTTGGAATGTGAATTCTTTATGATATTACGTAAGCATCTAAGGCTGGCTCAAATGCCTATTTTTGGAAGTCCTCTAATACCCTGTCTTTGTGTTAACTAAGAGTGGGTTAATTTTGTTTTGGATCAAATCAATCCGTGGCTTTACTGATGAAAACTGACTCAACTTCCTGTATTTGTTACATCCTATCTCAATGGTATTTTGCAAATCTTCAAACTTTGAGTATTATTAATAACGATGATCATGGGGAGGGATCTGGCATATTAAATCAGGTTGTTTTTTGTTTTTGTGTTAAAATTCTGCTCAAGTAAATCAATTTAAAAAAAAATAAATAAAAATAATTCTCACTGTGATGAATCTTTTTTACTGTTATGCGTACTACTGCGTGGTCTTTCTTTGTCTTCCACCCACAACAATTTTTGATTATTTAAACGTCGCCTGACCCTGGAGTGGTCATCAACACTAAATTATCTGAATTTGCGAGTGTGTTGATTACAGTAGTTGAAGACAAACCTTAAGACAGCCTGTTTAATACATTTTACAGGAGTAATTTTATTTACTGGTTAGTCTAAACTTTGGCACTGGGAAAAAACAGAAAGACAAGGTCATTGAAGTGTTCCCCTTAGATTATTTGTGTTTTATCTGGGGTTTTCATTTTAATTATTGTCTTATTTGACTTTATCTTTTGGAAATAGGGTGTGGGACCTGGATGGAAATGAAAGCATCACTCTCAGACTTCGCTCCCCTGGCATCAGTGTGTGCTGGCACCCAGAGGAGACTTTTAAGGTAGAAGGGTTTTGTTTGTGTCTGTGCTCATAATACGCTGAGATCAAACTTTTGAGGTGACTCACTTTATGAAACCAATTGCTCTGTTCCAATCCCAGGGGCAAATGTAGCTATATATTGCGTAAGAACATGTGGCCATTAAAGAAAAGGCCGCCTTGATTTGACTATCAGAGATTTAAATTCAGCAGGTTTGCCTCTTGTTTGGTCTAGTTTTATTGTAAGAGCTTAAACCAGTTTGATAATCTGCAAACCTTCTGAACTTTATTCAGGCATTATTACTGTAATGCAACAAAACTGAGATGTAAAAAAATATCCTAGAATTAAAAGCAGTCCATTAGGTCCTGATCAGTTCTCCTAAAGGTCACTCAAAGGAAGGGTGAAACCAGAAGGATGGCAGGTGGGGCAGGTTGGTTAAAGCGTACTGACACTTTAAGTCACTATGAGATGCCTTTCTCTGCCTTTACATGCTGGGACAGTGAATTAAAGTAGATGTTAAAAAAATATGAGCGAATATTAAGGTGCATGTGAATCCATGGACATTGGTTTAATTGATCGGTCTGTCTGCTCCAGTTAATGGTGGCAGAGAAGAAGGGAACTATCCGCTTCTATGACCTGGTGACCCAACAGGCCATCCTTTCTCTGGACTGCGGTCAGTCTCCACTCATGTCGGCGGACTGGTGCGTCACCAACACCATCAAAGTCGGCGCGGTGGCAGGCAACGACTGGCTCATCTGGGACATAACTCGCTCCAGGTAGCTAGGAGTTGTGGGTAATTTGATCCCGATACCGCATGATGTATTTATCGAATGGGATGAATCTATAATACTGTTTGTCTTCTTTTGTAGTTACCCTCAGGAAAAAAGACCAGCACACATAGATAAAGCACGATTATTCAAGTAAGAAGAAACTTCTTTTCTTTTATCAACTTCTTGAACTTCTACTCTGGGTTTCTGCGTGTTGCATAAGTGTTGATTCTGTGTAATTTTGAAAACACAATAAATTTCTGATTCGCATTTATAGTGAGATTATTCTCCTCAGGTGGTCTCGAGCCAACGAAAACCTCTTTGCCACCACCGGCTGTCCTGGTAAGATCTGCAGTCAGCTACTCATCCACCATCTTGGCCATCCACAGGTCAGTGAGGTCAAGTCTAGATCATTAGCCTTTTAAATGTTCCCTACAGCTCATGTCATATAGTGTTGTCGTTACAGCCCGTGACGATCGGATCTGCCACAGTGGGATCAGGCCTCAGTTGGCACCGGACCCTCCCGCTCTGTGTCATCGGAGGTGACAGGAAGCTTTGCTTCTGGATGACTGAAATGTAGACATCTGTACAGCTCATTAAATCATGCATAACTATGTCATCTGTTTCTCTTGTGGAATGTTCAATAAATGTTTTAGAGTTTGGCAGAGTTTGAGTGAAGTTTGATGGAGATTGGCTGTAGGCTTCGTTCTTTCTTCTTCTTTTTTTTTCTGAATTTCCTTCAGGACAGTTGAAGATGCACAGCAGGTTGGTTCCTTCCCTCCTACTGTCTGTTATGTCCTGCCAGAGAGTTGTACTTCACAGGAATTTGTGAAGGAATCTGCCCAGTCTCCACTTCACCTGTCAGCGTAATCATCATACTACAAGTGTCTCTCTTGAATATTTCTTTGTGAGGACTGTTCCACCTGCTGTGCTGTGCAGAAATTCCACTGGAAGGTTCGTATGAGTGGAAAACTAGGATAGGCTGTTTGTGCTTCTGTTTGACAGCTCCTTAAGAGAGCGGACTTGTAAGAGTTTAAGCTTCGTAATCATAGGGAAAGCTTTGGGAAGCGAGGGAGTATGGGGCCATTTCAGGTCATTCCCAATTCCAAAACAAACTGTTGGAGAAGAGACACCGGCAGGAAGAGATGCCTGTCACCTTACCTTAGCCAGTAATTATTGATGCTCCACAGCCCAAACAGGGAATACAGGGTATCATTTTGCAGAAACTTGCTTTGCCCTCTGGTGAAACAAGGACTCATTGTGCTGAAGGAGGAATGCCATGGGTAAAGAACCGCCATCTAAATTTTCAAGGCAGGTTTACATTCGCCGAGGAGCAGAGGTCACTCGTTTAATTAACTCGATCATGAACCGTTCTAAGTGGCAGCTGATCACTTTTTTTTCACAGATGTACCTTCTCTCTGTTGGAGGGGTGTGCTGCTCTACCTGAGCCTCTAACAGGGCTGTTTATTGTACTTAGTTAATGCGTAAGTCAGCTAAATCTCCAGCTTGTGTTGTGCTGCGATGCCGCTCCACAACAGAAAGGAGCAAGTAGAGGCCATGGAGACATCCACTTCTTGAAACCAATTCATCAACCTCATATATTTCTTGGACAGGACAGGATAACCGCCATCCACAAAGCATAACATGCTACTGCACTCCTGGTCCGCTCTTTTGTTTGAACAAGTCCACTGTGGTCTACACTCTCTACATTTGCTTTAGGTACAAGTGGTGCTGGAGCAGCTGCATACAACACAGGAGATGTCAGAGATGGAGAGAGCTGCCATTTTTGTCTGTGCACAGACGGAACCTTTTCCAAAGAGACTCCAAGCTTACCGGAGGGGTACTAGCCACTTTCCTGTGAAACATGACTCATGACTCAGTAGCTCAACAAATTGTAGTGACTCAAGGATTCCATCTGATGGCTGCTCTGTAGAATCGCATAAATTCATCTTTCTGATTTCTGCAACAATAAGATCCATGTTGGAGATATTAAAAAAACTCGTCACATTCCTGGAAGCACCTCCTTTTCTGGGCCTCCACGCGGCTTTAGATGTAACCTTAATGAAGCCATTATGCCTCACTAACTGTTTGATCTCATGTTGTGTGTAGACTAATAAACCGTGACAGGGATGAAAGAGATCAAACCACCTTGAAATCCTCACCAAATTTCTCCTAATCTTCCCCCTCACGTAACTCCTGCGGCCCTTCCAATATTAAGCCCGGGCTCAAGAAGAGGAGAGCAAATAAAAATAATGAGGTGCATGAAATGAAGGGAAACCAAGAGAAAGATTAGAGGTCTTTGAACCCAGTATTTGATTTATCTTAAAGCTGTTTTATTTGTACAAGGCTTTCTCTGCTTGAGGGGGTTATATTGATCTTAATGAGGAGAAGAGTCAGCTGAAAAGTGCTTCATTGCTACTTTTGGACTTCAGTTACCCAAGAATCACGGGTAGTAAAGTGTTCATTCTCTTCGAGCGTGTTCAGACTTCTGAAGCCTCCAGTTGACTATTTAATTGCTTCATTTCTGTAAAAGTGCTACAGAGCATTAAAATAAATCCATTCATATGGTAGAAGTGCATTCAGTAGAGTGCGTACTTCCGCCGAGGCCCAATGTGTGTCCTAAACCTGTATCATCCTGACCTACTAGAGGTTGGGTAATGTTAAGATATTGCATCAACTCCTTCATCTCCATCTACTCCCAAATTCAACGGGTTCTTTCCAGCCATGTGCACAACTCTCCAACCGAGTTTCAGACAAATCTATGAAGCAGGTTTTGTGTAATCCTGTGAACAGACAACTGATCCCTTGTGGAAAATACGTATTAGTATCTCTGCTCTGTTTTTTTGGTTTTTGGTTCTAGGACGATTGAGGGATTCTCTGCTAGTAAAACATTAGTTTGGACAGAGCGCAAACCTCCACCAATGCGGCTCAGATTCCCCATTATGTCACCGCACCGAATTGCAACAGTCCCGTGATAGTGTGATCATCAAAAGACGCAAATCTAAACCGAGAATTTTGGAATCGCATTGGTTCCATTATTAGATGCCAAGTTATGCAAGAAGATGAATGTTTCATAAATGGTTGTTTTCCTTTTTTGAAGGAACGTCAAATTTGAAAGCTAAGGTGTTATGATCAGGTACAAATGTCCTGCCAAATATATTTATACTCACTCAAGGTAGTTTGGTATTCTCAGTATTATACCAGAACATGGCACAGAATGTTTACACAATCAGAAAGTGAAGAGTTATTTTGTGGCGTTTCAGACATAATCAGGAATAACTCATGGAAGAGGAGGTAAGTACGATCGAATGACTGAAGCTTTAGATTCGCCGGTCAACTAAAGATTTAGGAAAGAGTCACCATTAAATCCAATACCGGAATCAGAATCATCTGTAATGTCATTATAAGCAGGTATAATTAAGTTTTGTATAACTTCTCTTCAATGCAGATATCAGAAGAGCAAATAAAAGTAGTTAGAAAAAAAAGAATAAGTAAATATGTAGTCTTTACGCTTAAATGTTCTCACAAAGAAAACCATTTGGAAAACCTCTCTCTTTGCTTATATTTTTTTTTTGGGGGGGGGGCATTTATTCATTTCACAAGATGACAAATCATTTGGTAAAGCATGTTTTTAACTTTTTTAACTGTAAAAAAAAAATAAAAATCTGGCTTAAATAATGTTGTATATCATGGAAAAGAGTCCATGACATGCTTTAATACGTAAACAAATAATCACCATCGAATAGGAATTTCTTAGTAGACATGGTTGCTGCCTCCTCTGTGTCCCCTCTGACCGGTGGTGCCCCCAAGGGCTCCACCCTTGGCCCCTTACTATTGAGCAGATGAGCCTTGGGGAGGGAAACAGATGTTTCCATTTTGTACCTTCACTCAGACAAATCCAGTCTTATTTTTCATGATTGCTGCTATTGCAACAACGCAACCTATTGTGAATTATACAAACCTACTATGGCAATGCCAATCCAGTCAAAGGCAAAGTCATGCAGTTCATGGTGTCAACATAGTAGGATTTGTTAAGTCGCTTAGTGGAGGCATGTCCAACCACCCAAGATCATTAATAACTCTTACGGGGTGATCTTCTAACTTTTGGTGCCATCTTATTATGAACTGAGAAGCAAGTACTTATAAGAATATGAAATGTACCTTTAACTGGTAGCCAAAAACATGCCAGACGCTCTACGGTTGATCACTTTGCCGTCATGTCTATCTTGCATTGGAATTATTTGACCAGATAACTATAAATGCTGTCGAGAAGAGAGGAACAAATTTTTAGGCGGCGGTGGCCTTTATTGGCCCCTACCAGACCAACAACACATTCTTAAATAAAACTGTCAGTCCTCTACCAAACCTTAAATCATCAGCTTCGCTCACAGATTTTTTAGCACATCTTCCATTCTGAGTTCTCAGGCCTGAAGACAGAGTGAACCTCATGACCCTGCTTCTATCCCGGAGGAGGAAACCGAGCCAGCGTAGGAATGGGATGGCACTGACATCAGTAAAGAAACACTTCTGGTTGGAGTCAGGATGATACAGCGTGTGAGCAGAGAGTAGGCGAGGCATTAGAATCTAGCTGGATTCCTCGCTGCTCGCTGAGTTGCTGCAGCAACTCGCTTTTGTTTAGCGCTCAGCAGATTTGGATCCTGCTGGTGGTTTTCGTGGGGGATTTGAGGGCGCTGGATGTCGAAAGAGATAGAAGAAATTATAAAGTGTTTGAATGTGGCATGCATGTGTGTCCATAGGCACTTGTCAAGCAGCACATCACTCTTTCCCTCAATGTGCTTTATCCTTCTGTTTTTCTGCTACTACACACACACACACACACACACACACACAACTACAGAGGGAGGGAGGCCGGAGTAGGGCCTGATTTACTGTAGACAGGAGCTACGGGAGGGGAAAGTTTTCCAACACAAGGTGGCCGATGGGAGCCGGCCACCTTGTTGATGGTTGTGACGCTCTGCAGATGGAGCTCATTTGTCTTTCTCAAGGGATAAGCCTTGACGTTCGCGGTTCTGACATGCATTGTCGCCTGTGTGGAGATCAAAACACTGGACGTTGGTTCGAAAACCCCAGAAAGTCAGATGGTCCAGGCGCGCAGAGAAAGAGAAATAAAGAGAGCATCTGTCAGCAATGCAGCCCTGCGGACCGTGCTGTGGTCGACTGTGAGGTCCCGGTGACCTGGCCCCAGTGATGTGGTGGGCCTCAGCGCTGGCTCTGGCCTTGACCAGCTGAGGGAACATGATACTAAAATCATTCATAATTAGCTCCTTTCCTTTGCTTAATAACACATGAAGATTTATGGTTTCCAAGAAATTTCCCAAATGGAAATAGTTGGTTTGGAATTAAAAGCTAGAAAATATCCTACAAGTCCTGTATTGTAGTGGTCCCGGTCTCTTTTAGTCCTCCTGCTGACTGGCAAGATCCAAACTCCTATCTTCAGCAACTTTTTCTTTTCTTTCTCTTTGAGAAGGGGAAACCAAGATGCCTTCACGAAAATAAACATTTATTTCTTTTTATACAAAGCAGTATGCGCAGACAAATAAACGTCCCATGGAAAACCTCAACAAGCTGACTTTAGTCAGAATCTTGCGTTCTCATTTTTTTTTTTTCTCTTTATTATGAGTTCTTTTTTACACTGTACTTTAAACTTTGATGTGAAATCTGAGCAGTGATTACAGTGAGGTATACCGCAATGCTAGTTTTTGATAACTATAACATGTGATTGCGGCAACTGCCTTAATTTTCCAAGGATGTACTGTTAACACCAAAGCATCATGGGTATTTACTTAAAGTCAAGATAGTTTTTTATTCCAAGTTATTACAAAATGATTTATCAATTTCTTTTATTATTTTTCTCATCATAATGATACATTTTCATAATTAAGAGATCTTTACTTATATTTGTATTACTTCACCAAATCTTTCCTTAATATTGCAACATTTCTCACCACAATTGTAAGATATGTTCTAATAATCATGATAATTAAGCGCTCCTTACTCATAATTAAAAGATATTCTCTATGATATCATTTCTCATAATTAGGATATCTTTACTCATATGTATATCCATATATATCCAATACTCAGTACCACTGCTACTATTGTATATGTGTACTAGTACCACTACTAGTGTGTACTGTCATACATCACCACATACCATCATCAGTGCTAGAACTGTATAGAATGTGTTTATTTTTGTTGATCTGGTAGACACAACACCTTTTGCATGTCTGTCCGTCCAGGAAGACGGATCCCTCCTCTGTTTTTCTACCCTTTTTTCCTCGTTAAAGGTTTTTTTTGGGGAGTTGTTCCTTACCGACCGAGAGTCTGAGCACAGAAGATGCTGCATCATGTACGGATTGTAAATTCCCTTTGAGGCAAATTGTGATTTGTGATTTTGGGCTATACAAATAAAATTGACTTGACTTGACATGTATTTAAAGTTTTTTAATTATTTCGTCAATATTACAATATTGAGAAATGACCTTTTTCGTGGCTAAGGTTCATTTTTACAATTATTATTAAGTATTTAATTATTATAATATCTATTATTTTACAATTAAAGGTATTCTGAGCAAAATGCACTGACTCTGCTGTAAAATTTCTCCTGTAATTTATTATTATGACATTACATTGTTATTACTACATTATTGGATTGCAGCTCCAGACAGGGCTAATTCACACACACACTGTTACATTATATAATATATAGTTTATGATAATGGCCCTATTTGTACAAAAAACATGTTGGAAGTAGCCATAAATAGGAAAATACTCATGTCCTCATGAAAATAAACATTTATATCTTTTTACATAATACAGTATACACACAGATAATAACATCTTATGTTTACACGAGCCAGATGTCCATCCCTTTTGTCATTCTCCATGCCTTATCGCTGCAAAAAAAATATCAGTTTCTGGTCTTAAGATATGCTGAGCTTCTCCAACGCGCTGTGAAGAGTTTTCAGTTCTTCTCTCATCTGGCGCAGAGCATTTTGGATCTTGTTGGGCTGATCCAGAACCTCCACGCTGCAGGTAAAAGGGTCGTAGCGAACAGCAAAGGGACGCTTTATGGTTGCAGAGTATTTCCTGTTAGAATGGAATCAGTGTTAATAGAGTTGCCATCGCTGCCCCTTTTGTATCTACTACGTTTTTGAAGGCGTCAGATTTCACCAGTGGAGTTTTTGAGCCTGTTTGTTTTTATGTGAATGCTTAAGGGCACGCTGTCATGGAGAAACGAAAAGGTGGCTCACATCCTTTATAAGTTTTAGAGCAAGTGTATGGGGTTACTGAGTTTAAAACAAGCAACATCAGGAAGCACCTCCACACACACACAAACACACACTCATACACACCCTCCAATGATTTACGATGCACTTAACATTTAGGTTCCATGCATCATTTGCACTTTGACCTTGGTGGTGCTACAATTTATCCTGTTACATTTTATATTGTTAGTCACTTTTTTATTTGTTTCTTTTTATGTTTTAGAACTGTTCTTATCATCACCTGTTTCTAAATCAATGTTCTCATGGAGGCGTCTCGGGTCACCACATACTCACTGGAATTTTTATATGGTATTATCCAAAGAGTATATTCATTATACTGGTGTTTTATGGCTTATCTTTTACGGATTATTAGTAATACACTTATCAGCCAAAACATTAAATCCTCACTGTGTTTTCTGACACTTTTCTATTAGAACCAGCATGAACTATTTTAGCGGTTTATACTACATTAGAACTTCTCTGGGGTCACAACACGCAGGGTAGCCATGCAAATCAATGTACCTAAGCGCCCTTAACCCCGTCACCACATCAAACTGTTCTGTCCTCAGACCACTTTGTTAGCTACTAACCACTGCAGACCAGGAACACTCAACAAGACCTGCAGTTCCGTAGATGCTCTGATCCAGTCATCATCGTCTTCTTCTTTCGACTGCTCTCTGTTTCCATCTTTTCCTGTTCTCTGTATCCTCCACTGTCAACACAACCAACTGCATGTCCCATGTCACCACATCCAGAACCCTCCCCTTTTTTCTCCTGCCCGGCCGCTCCATCTCAAGGTTCTTTCTACCAATAGATCCACAATCCCTCCTCTTCATGTTTCCAAACCCTCTCAGTCTGGCCTCTCTGACTTTGTCCCAAACGTCTCACCTGATCTGTCCCTCTGATGTGTTCGATTCTAATCCTGTCCATCCTGGTCACTGTTAAATTGGCTCGGATCCTTGTGTTTGCATATTTTTCCTGGTTCCACCGGACCGACTTTGAGCATCAAAATGTTCAGTCATTGCTAAATATCTCACACTGAACACACATAATGAAACAAGCCAATAAAAGATATTCTGAATTCACCCGTCTGTGATTTAAATGTTATGGCTGATCAGTATATTTTTATATATCATACCATCATATTACTAGGTATGATATATTTCAGCAACAGTTTATTTTCTCACTTTATACATTAACCCATAAGTAACCATGGTGACACATGTATCACAATGATTTAAATTCAATAAAAAAAATTCCTTTCACAACTTTTCCCCTGATTTTTCACATACGAAGTGTTAATTTTTAAGTTTTGAGCCATTTGACAACTATAATGCTTTTGATAAAATGTCCTGTGTGATTTTGAACCTGTTTTTACAAACGATTTTGGACAAATGCATACAAATAATCCTAGAAATAATAATACCTCAGCTTGATTTTCGCATCCTCGAAACTCTCAGACACAAAGTAGACTGGCTGGTAGGTTTGGTCCTGATAGGGGTGCACAGCCATCTCTTCAGGGTTGAACTGCCTGTACTCCGGCTCATTAGACAGGGCATACTGCAAGGACAAAGCCAAGGCCATCAGAACACCACACAGGAAATAATATGCAGCAACGTATTTACTGTATTCATGAAGATTGAGGATGCACTCACAACAAGTTCTCCATACGACGACAGGAGTCCGGCACCATAAGCTTTCACTGTGCCGTTCTGTTTGCAGAGTCCAACTTCCACAGTGAACCAGTACAACTATACAGAGAAATAACATGGTGATTAAAGTTCATGTGCACTACTTTACTTCAACCACTAGATGGCAGTATCCAACAAAGAGAAAAGTAAACAAGTCTTGATTTTCCAACAATTCTCATTATTTCTTATCATCATGAGATCTTTTTACACTTATATATCAACTTTGATCTGATATTTGAGCAGTTTCACTGTGAGGTACACCGCAATGCTATCTGGATAAATATGACATGTGATTTACAGCTTTTTAAGAGAATGCCTTCATTGTCAAGAATGCGTGTAAACACCAGGGCATCATGGGTTTTTCACTATTCCCTCAACATTGAAAGACTAACAATGTTATCTGAATATGTTTAAACTTCACATATGCATCGTGAACATGTTCTTATCTATTGTTTGATAATCATAATAAAAACCTACTGTTGCCAGTTTCTCAATGTCTTCATCTGAGGCTCCAAGGGACGCAAGTCCAATCTCCTGAAATCATCACCAAGGGTTACTATTAGGTTTAAGATTTAATGATATTGCACACAAGCGTTTAGTAGAACAGAATAGTTACCTGGGAAAACTGGGCAAATTCTTTATCTGCCAGCATGGGAATATGGCCCAGGAGTTCATGACAGCAGTCCCTGTCCGAGCAGAATAAACTGAGTCAGCATAAGAAGGAACAGCTGGGGGACAAGTACGTTTGTTGACAGACTGCAGTGGACTCACGGCTCGGGGGTGTGCATAGGGGAAGAGGAGTGACGAATGTACTGCGTGCACTGAAACACTCTGAAGGCCAGACTGTTGAGGAAGTCTCTGGCTGACAGCAGGCCGGCTACTGGACGCAGCTGGAAACCAGTTTTCTCTGGAAGACGCAGAAACGTCAAACACACTGTCAGACAGAAACACTTATTCAAGGGAAATCTTGTGTTTTTTACACTGCTGTTTATCCGACAGCCATAACTCAGTACTATTTCACCGTGCGCGCCAGTTTACTGACTAAATTTGTCTTAATAAGATATTCTAGCTTACGGTGACCTATATTTAACCAGTATGAGCAGAATAGAGGTGTTAAAATAAGAAATGACCAACAGGTCTTCAGATCTTCATCCAACAGTGTGTGTTTGATATGTGACTCAAAGCATTTCAAGTATCCTACATAGAGGGGCATGCTGAGCCTCGCAGGCTTTTTTATCACATGTGTTATACTTCACTGTGTCTTACTTTTATCAAAGAAAAATATCCTTTGATACATTTTCAGTTTTATTTTATTTTTTTCTTCATATTTTTATGACATGAAAAAAAAAGATCTGACTACTTTTCTATTCAAAGGTCGACATATAAGACTTTTCACCACCAGCTTTTCTCAGTTTCTCTCTTTCAGTCTCTTATAATGTGGCTGATACCATCTTAATTCTAACGGCTCCATCTGTATCACCTTTGAGGAAGGCGGAAACGTCTCTGAGCTGAGGGATGCGGTCCTCCCTGTAGCCACACTCCTTCTCCAGCTGCTGCAGACCGTCCAAGAACTGCCTGCAGGCCAGACTGGGATAAATACTCCCCAGCTGCCGATAAACCTGCCTCCTATTAACACAACAATAACAACAACAACAACACAAAGTTGCATTTAAATCATCCTCTGCATTTCTCACGTTCAGGATTGAGTGGTTGATTCTCACCATGTGGATATTTCCTCTGCTGTGTACTCCACGAGGGGTAACAGGTCGCCCCTGTGACAAACACAATTCATTTATGAGATAATATTTCAAACTTTCATCAGAATAAAGATATATGTCTGTTAACTGTTATCTTACTGTTTGTATCTGAAGGCCAGCTCCGAAATGAAAGCTCGTCTTTTTCTGTATTCTGCATCGCTGTATCCCTGCAGAGAAAGTCATTACAACTTAAATCTACGAGTTAGACCCAAATTATAAATTATATTTAATTTATTTGAGTGTTATTAGTTTTACTTTTTTGAGTTCATCCAATTATTTTCTTTTTACAGTGCAGCTAAAGTAATTTCTTTAAGTTCATCAACAATTTTTCTTTCATAGTGTACGGTTAGACACTAGAAGCATAAAAGAGTGAAATATCAGCTTTGAGGATCCTCCAAAGTTCTCTCATCTCTCTTTAGATCCAATAATAATGACTGTAATTGTTATTATTACCATATAACAACATATTTGAATTGTCCTACCAGTGAACAAATGTTTTTTTTCTTACAGTTTACTTTGATTATAATAAGTTGTTGGATGTTGCTGTGGGTATGCAGACACTCACTGGATGCTCCTGGTCCATGTCTGGATCAAATTTGGTTATTAACATGTTGCATCTGTCGAGGTCTTTAATCTGTCGTGGAAACCAGGGAACTGTGATGAAGAGGAGATAAAGATAATTAACGGTTGATTATGTTCATCATACAGGAAGTAATTATGCAAAGGGCTTAGAACATTTCATGTAACATCCTCATGTGATCAAACCTCCTAAAGTCTTTTTATAAATAAAACAGTAATAAGGAAAATCCGGTTCTTGCCTTTTTCTTCCGGCATGGAGCGAACATCATCAGCGACTCTCTTCAGTGAGTTGATGAAGACGTCCAGGTCGGCGCTGTGAACTTCACACCTCATGAAGAACTCCAGCTCTGTCGTGCTGTTCTTTGACTTCCTCCCCGGTCGGCTTTCGATGTGGAGGAGTTTGGCTTCAAACGTCTAGGGGGGGAAATAAAATATGTCAAAAAAATCCCTTTTTTAAAATCTTGCTGTCATTATTCTAAAGAAATGTTACCGGGACCAGATGAGACAATTACATTCTAGATGTAATATTACACTTTTATAATACTGCATTTATTTGACAGGCATGAATTTGATAACTCTGTTTCTATAATATCTATAAAATGTATTATAGTTTCACAGCATCGGATAACTACATAAAAACAAACTAATGTAGATGAAAATAAAAGTAAATCCTTGATGGTCTCTAACGTTTGGTGTTAATTATATGGAAAATGTGAACACTTTAATGAAGAATAATAAGTGATTAATTATGTGAGAAATTAACAATAAAATAATGGCACTGCTAATTACATTAGCAGTTTAGCATCCCTATTTTAAAAACTCAAATAAGCCTGAACTTTGGTTATGTTCCATAACAAAGTGCCTAATTAGACTGAAAAAATAAGGTTTGTTGAGTTTCCACAATTTTATTATGTCAACTGATGCGTCATAATATTTTTTATCTAGATTCAAAAACATTTCTTAAATTATATGCAGCTCAATTTAAAAAAATAACAATCTGGATTCAGCTTAAAAAAATATGTTGTGGGGTTAGTTAACGTAAAAAAACTAAGTAAATTCAACAAACCCTTTATTACTTTGTTCTTTTCTGGAAATCTCTTAGGAGAGATCACAAGCCATGCAAATTGGAGTAGTTTTTAAAGAATATATCTTAAATTGTAACCACATTGACTAAAAGCTACAACAATTACCTGATTTGCAGAAAATGAAAATAACATATATATATATTTTTTCAAAATAAATTTGGTCATGGAAAAATGCATTTTTTTCTATTTTCTATTGAATGCAGTGAAGTTGAATATACAGTAGCAAAAAAAGGTTGATTCAAGAAAAGTACAAATACTTGCTAATGCTACCTTCCGCAGCTGAATAATAGCCTATACAATTAAAAAATAAATAAAAATCTGAATTTACTTAATCCAGATATATCACCAGTTTGCACCAAATTGGCTTGTTTTAGATAGAATCAATATGAAAATGAACAGAACTATGTTCAACCAACATGACTGCATTGGGTAATTGTAGCATTGTGTTAAAAATCAATAATGGGGATTCAGCTACTAAACTGAGCAACATACATTTGACATATTTCATTTATTTATCTTTATTGCTTCTGTTCTGCATGAAATATTCAAGGTAAAACTTAATGTAGGCTTCAACCAAAAACTGTGAAGTATTAGAAAGTCAAATCAATCAAATATCTTTTCAATGTTGTTCTGAAAATTGATATTTGTAAGTTAATCAGATTGAAGCTAACCCGTATATATTAATCCATTCACACTGGATTTTTTTTCTACATATGCAGGAAAAACTGGATATTTGCTCTTTTCCAGTGCAGAAATTTGATTCTCTATTTTAAATTTTTTTTTTTGCTAAACTCATGGTTTCATTAATACATGATTGGACAAATATAAGAAGTCAAGAAATCTTCAAAATGTTTCTTTTTTTTATATCCCAGAAGTCATTAACGTAAGTTTATCTTGAAGATTTTGAGGAGGGCTTGATGTTCAGCAATAATTTTAACTGTAAAAAATTAATTGAATCAAGTTACAGGATATAATTTCACCATAACTGATTGATTAATGACCAATATATGAAACTATGCAACCATGCCTCTTTATTGGGTAAGAGATTAAAAAAAACGTATCAAGTCCATTTTAGTGGGCAGAGTATCTGAAGGAGTTACACTGAAAAAATCGCCTCAAAAAAGTATGAAATTATGGTGATAAACTGTTAAATGCATGGTTCAGTTAAATACCATACAATTAAAAACAGTCTGACACCATAGTTAGATATGGTGAATTATCATAAATCAAGAAAACAGCAAATAACCTTAGATTTTATGTTCAGAACATGTGGAAAATACAGAAATTTGGTAAATTTAACTCTATAATGTCACAAGAAAGTCATTACCATAAAAATATGATTCTGTCAAATTTACAGAATTATTTGCTGGTATGTAGATTTGAATTTACAGTAAATAAAAAGATAAAAAAACTCACCGTCATGAAACAAAAAAATAATATGCCAAAATTACATAAAGAACTCTAATTCCCCCAACTCAAAGTAATGTTTGGCTGAATATTTTCATTAGAAGTTGTCATTACTCAAAGAGATTGATCCAAACTGTTGCTTTAATTTCTTTTGTTTCTCCTGAAGATTTTATTTTAGAGAGTATAATGATTCTACATGCTTACAACCGCTGGTATTTGATCGTAAATTGCATGGACTTCTGTTTTAAGGTGTAATTAAATGAGGCATAAGAACACTTACCGAATTCAATAATTCATTAAGTTCCGTCATTTGAGTCTCCAAAAGGTCAAAGGTCATTTTCTTGTTTATAACGTTTGGTGTTTTCCTGATTTTTCAGCTCACCTCTATACTTAATTATTTAACCTATAATATATTGTATCATTTTTACCTCGAATATCTTCCCGGTTTTGCAGAATCCTGAGTTCTTCTCGTTGCAGAGGGTGAACAGGACATTGAGGGTGACCCTGCCGTCCTTCTCCTCGAACACCGGGCCGTCTCCGCACCGGGAGGACCCCGGGGGCCCCGCGGAGCCGCTGCTGCGCTCCCGGCGGGCATCCTCTATCAGACTCTGCTTCCTCCCGCCGAACGGCGCCGCCTGAACTCCGCTGTCCGTCTTCATGTGTGCGTCGGTACCGGAGCTGCTGAGAGTGTCGGCATCACCTCCCGCCCAGGTTTAAATACGCGGACATCTGACGGCTCCATGGAGATGAGCGGCGCACTGCGTCACGCGCCGTTGGCTTTTTGTTTTGTTTTTTTGGGCCTGTTTTGCGTCACGGGGGTAAATGTGAACTTAGTGGATAAAAATAGGGTTTCTGAAGGGAAACGAACCACTCTAAACAAAAGCAACGGGAGTCGAAAACATTGTGTGAGGCACAGGCGCTCAACCAAAGCAGGTCATTATTCTGGGTTACGTAAAGGTTACGTGATCTTCTTTAAACAGGAGACATGAAGGCTGTTCAATGACATATTTAAGGCCTTCTCTAGGTTTGACTGTAGAATTAATATGTTCAAAACCAATATTAAAGTCCATCAAACGCCTGTAAAAATGGTCATACAAATTATAGTCAAATAAACGGAAGCGCTTTTTCTGCCATGCAAGAAGATATTAGTAGTGAAAGTTATCAGTTATAACGTGACAATTATGTAAAAGCATGAAACTCACAAAGGTATAATGTGACAATTATCATGTAATAACCTGAAACTTATCAGTTTATAACCTGAAAACTATATGTATCACGTTATGTGATTATGTAAAAACCTGAAACTTATCACGTAATAACGTGAACACTATGTGTATCATGTTATAATGTGACAATTATCATTTTAAACTTGAAACGTATCAAATTATGATGTGAAAATTATCACGTAAAAACGTGAAATTTATAATGCTGTAACATGAAAATGATCTATAAAGTTATAATGTGATAGAGAACCAGACTGTTATGATTTACTAATTAGACTCAGCCTGTTATGACCAGCCTGTTATGACCAGCCTGTTATGACCAGGCTGTTATAACCAGCCTGTTATGACCAGCCTGTTATGACCAGCCTGTTATAAGCCGGTTATAATCAACCATTAAATCAGACATGTTTCATGTAAAAACCTGAAAATTACATAATAATGTGAAAATTATCAAGTAAAAAGACGTGAAAATGAACATTTAAAAACTTGATCTTATCACGTAATAACATAAAAACTATCACGTTACAACATAAACATTTTTGAAATACGCAAAACTAACGTTTGGCTAATCAATCTCTCTATCACGTTAAATCATGTTTATTATCATGTACAGACGTGAAACTTGTAACTTGGCTTGATATACGGATCCATGGATATATGACTATACACGGATATATGAATATTTATTTTTCTTTAATTATAGTATACGTCATGTACATACAAGACATTTTTTTAAGGCAGGGAAAGTGAAAGCAAAAACCAAATTGTCTTTTAATGTTTTTGGTATGAAAATGCACAAAGGTCAGGTGGTTTGCATCTCTTTGAAACAAGAATTAATTTCTACATACTTTCTTCTTCTAAAGGCAGTCTACACCAGGGAGTTTAAATTCAACAGCAAATTCAAAAGCTTTTTCTTTTAGAAAAACCCCATTTATCTTAATCTCATTTGTAATGTAATAATATTGACAAGAACAATTGTAGCAGACAAATGTCTTACTCAGTTACCTACATAAGTTACAGGCTACACTTGATTCAGTATTAATTGGATTACTGTCGTATTCTCATTTTGCTTGAGTATTTATCTTTAATACAGAAAAATTCTTATTTCCAAGCATGTAAAGCAGAACATCTACTTTAAAACAGGAGCTCAGATTTCAGGCACAGTTACTGCAGTTTCCGCAGGGCTTCGCACAATTTCCCCATTTCACCTGAAATAGGAGCAAGAAACAAAACGACAAGAATTAGAAAGTGTTGAAGGCCTGTTATAAATTGCCAGTTAAAAATTTGTTTTGTGTGACTTCCGTCTGCCAAGAGAACACTTTGCAGAAATATACCGGAGACAGAGGGGATGAATTTTTTTCTGTGTATCTGTAGTATTTATGTAGTACTATTATCTACAATAATATGTCATGTTTTTAGAATAATGCAATGCTTTGGGTGTGGCTGTTGGGATTGGCTCCCTTCCTCTGTTTATATTCATGTCAGTTTGTTTACTGGTATGTCTATTTTTTATTTTTGACAGAACCCATAAAACTTTGCATATTCAAGAATTGGCCTAGTTTTTCACTCTATTTTATTAACACTGCAAGTGTTTCCACATTCCCCCCGACTATGTAAAACATACAGAACTATATATAAGAAATTATATTTCTGTTTAAGATTTCATGGATAATGTCTCTGATGCTCGGACATCCCTATAATCCACACAACACATGAAAGTATGATCTGGATCTGAGTAATCTATTCTGAAATGAGTGATCCAGAGTGGTCAAATTTAAAGGTCTCATGGATAATTAATTCAACAATATGACTTGCAACTAAGATCAGATTGTAGCTGAACCTATGCTGGTTCAATATGGTATTAAATCAGACAATTCTGCAACTAAATCTAAAACTACTACTACAAAAACCACTGCTCTTCATCCTGAGGAAGATGGTCATTACTAAAATAACATTTTTCTTCAATGTCACACTGTATTAATGACACCAATGTGAATCATAATCCAAAGGGAACGTTTTCAAGTTCATCTCAGGGAGTCTTATCAATCATATCATGGTTCTGGTGCTTTTAGGCCCAACGTTATAATGGGGAGACTGAGCTGCCTTAGTGGTAATTTACCAAGGTCAGGCTTTTAAAAAAAAATCTTGCTCACATGTTTAGAGGCCTAAAACCTAGTAGTGGAACATAATCTTAATCACAAAACAGTAAAAGAAAACAACCCAAGAAGTGCTCATTCAGCTTCATACTGTATTATTATGTGTCATAGCAGTTTGTTTTATAACTACGTATGTTGTAAAAGGGCATAACACAATGTGTATTTTATAATAATCTGTAACATGTCATTTGCGTGACGCAACGGTTTGGTTAATGATGTAACATAGAATGAATGTGAAAGAAATGGCCATTTAAAAAGCAGAAACTTTAAAAGATCACTGAAACCACTGCCATTGATGATGAATACAATAAATGGAGCTTATAAAAGGTCCACTTACTGTTGATGCTGTCCGCCAGGTTTCTGAGCTGCTGGGTGTTGTCCAGCACTTCGATACTCTGGGTGTAGGGATTGTAGCGCACTGTGAAAGGCCTGGGGATGGTGGCTGCAAATTTTCTGTCGGCCAGAGAGAGATTGGAATATTGGAAGTTAGAAACTTTGTGGTGGGAAGTTTCATACTGGTTGGAAATTAAAAAAAAAAAGCAGGAATTCTTACCTCACTTTCTCTTTGGCATCTTCAAAGCTCTCTGCGATAAAGTAAATAGGCTGGTACTCTGTGATTGGGTATTTCTGGACGCTGGTCTTTTCGGGGTTGAAGGGCAGGAGTTTGGGTTTGTCTGTCAAACAGTACTGAAAAAAAACATGCAAAGAAATGAGTGTCTCTATTCCCGTCTTGGCCTGTAAACAGGAAGTGCAGCAGGATTCAGGACAGTGGATGTGATTTGGTAGAGTGCACATCCTCTTCTGACAGTTAGTGATGTAGCTAGTGACCTCGATAATAACTTGCTCATCCGTTCGCAGCTTCCACTTACCCACTGAACCTCTTTGCCTACAACCCGCTGGGATGGGAGGCCGACTCCCCCAGTGACACATTAAACCTGGACCACTAACCCACTGCCTGAACCACAGCTTTTGTGCAACAAGGTGAATGTGTCATAAGAAGAGACCAGGAGGTAGGAAAGCATAAACAGCAAAGCCCCTCCCTGGGGGGCTCCGTGATATGTGTCAATGTTTTTGATGGAGACACCCGCCCCCCCTTACCTGCAGCTCTCCAAATGATGAAAGCAAGCCAGCTCCGTAAGCTTTAATCTCTGAGCCCTGCTTACACAGTCCAAACTCCACAGTGAACCAGTACACCTGAGGACAAAGATGCAGTTTACACGAGGGTGTTCTTCATCGTCTCAGAACCCGCCTATAACACAGAATAATACTGTTACTAATGCTGTTGATTGGGTTGTTTCCACGGCTGCTTGCCCCTCTGTGATAATATAGTTGACCTTTACCTTTATTTTTATGCTGTGGGTTGTGCAGATTTATACATCCATCCATTTCAGTGCAACAATATTTTAATTGTATCTGTGGAAATTATGCATTTTTGGATGATATGGAAATATACCTCAAGAAAGAGAGAGATGGACTTTGGCAGTCGTTAACTTTCATCTATAAAGACAGAACTGTTTATTTCTTGACAACAGGATGAAGTGAGGCAGATATTTTCAGCTCTTAATCCCGTCTTGCCGTCTTTTAGTCTCAATAGCAAACACAGCAGCTATGACATGAATCAAGTCAGCTGATGCCAGCCGCTGATGACATACGTGATTCTCCTGACAGTACTTATAATCAATCATGATATCAACAATTATCATTTATTAATTTAGCTGTAGCGTATATCAGAACATTCTTCTTAATAATTTGTTGTCCACAATCTCCAGTAGATCCATCAGCCATCGAAATGCATTCTAGACGATCAAAAGTGAGACTGGTTTTGGACCTTTCTTTGGATTACTTATGCTGCGGAAGGACCTTCTTCCCAGGTGCATAGATTGGAGGGATGGCTTGATTGTACATTCTGGAATTGTCCCTTCTCTGATGTGGTGGACTGGCCGTATGTGGTCACAGTCTAAAACAATGTTGTCTACATTTCTTCTCATATCTTCTTTACAATAACTCGTGCTTCTACTTATGAAAGTCCTGCTCATTGGGATTGAGTCTTTGGCTCAGGCTTCATTAAGTAATATAACTTCTAAAACAGGGGGTATTTAAAGAAGCGGCCTTAATAAACGCTGAGTTTATCAATCAGCTCTGGAGATGAGAAACTCAGGATTACTGGTTTCAGAGCCGCTGAACTGAAGTTTATATTGGATCAGTCTATTTGATGCATTTGTTTTTATGACTTTAAAAGCCTTAAGAGGGACAGCGAGACACCTTTACCCGAGATACCTGACTAATAACATTTATCCATACGGGTTTACATGTTCAGAGGAACCTGCTGTTAACCAGAAGTTGTTCGATATGCATCTATGCTATTCTATTGTTGGCTCTCACAAATAATACTCACAGTAGCAAGTTTCTCAATGTACTCATCAGGTGCACCGAGGGAGGCCAGACCAATTTCCTTCAAAAGAGAATCACAGCCGACAGATAAGAAAGTCTGACATTACAGAATCAGACGCGTTAGAAAGAGAGTTGACATTTAAAATGATAATTTGCTGTGCCTCTGTTGGAAGAAGCAGCAACAAGAACACATTAAGATAAGACAAAAGAAAGGTGGCATTTCATTTGGATTTCCGTAACATAAATTAAAGTTAGAAAGTCATTTATGTATACGAAAAGAATTGTGTAGTATTCCTATAATGTATAATACTGACTGGCATATTGTTTTATTTTAGATTTTCTGGTATTAGTTAAACTAGCCGGACTCAGAGTTACCTGTGAGAATTGGGCAAAACCTGAGTCGGCAAACAGAGGGACGTGTCCCAGGAGCTCATGGCAGATATCCCTGCAACACAAATGAAAAAAACTTTAGAATCACAGAATTTGTAGTTTTTCCTCGTTCCTGACTTCTGATCAGACACTCACGGCTCAGGTGTGTATGTGGGCTTGGAGCCGTGGCGAATGTACTGCGTGGAATGAAATACCCGGAAGGCGAGTCCAGCCAGGAAGTCCCTGGACGAGAGGAGGCCTGCCACAGGGCGAAGCCGGAAGCCTGTGCACGCTGCAGGAGAGAAGAGAGATGAAAGAGATGAGGGCTCTGCAGTTTTGAATAAGAACAATAGGTGTGGGGAGAGCAGGAGGAGAGGGATGGAGGGAGACTGGAATATGAAGTAGGCCTTTTGAACAGGTCCTGCCTCTGGTGTTGACGGCACACCATTTTTAGAATGAGATGGATGAGTAGCTTTGTGTGTTATATTATTATATAACAATAATATAATAACTCTATAATGTTTAAAGCCATTAACTGTTAAATGAAAATGTATAAAATATCCCAAAAGGCTTTTTTAGATTCAAAATGAAAAACTTTAAGTCCACAGTTTGAAAACACTTCCACAAACTTCTACATAAAAAGTAAAAATAATGTTCATCATAGTTTCAGAAACTTTTGTAATAATTTTAGTTTATTTAACTAAGCATGTGTGTTCACAGTCAGAATTTTGTATCCACTGTATCGGGTAATACTAAAAGATGCTCCTGTACTCCATTTAAAACTAATGGAAGCATAATACCGCATATTACTATTTCAGTATATTTCAATTTTTCATTTTCATTTTCAGCATTCTTTGGAACAAGAATTTTCTTTGGGATCAATACATTTTTTATTTTATCTTATCTTATCTTATCAGGATAAAGAGGCAGTACTATGATTTTGTTTTTCAGTATCTTTAAAAGGGAACATTTAGAGTAGAAGGTAGCAAAGTTGCTGCTTGTTGGTATTTAAGGCTTAACTTTTAAGGGACCAACGTTTCACAGCATCTCTTTTAGTAATCAAATAATTAAAAAAAATAAACCTTTAGTATATGTTGAGTCAGCAGTGGTGGTATTAACCAAACAATGGTAAAAATGTCTGGGTATAGCCAAAACATCAATCAGCCATTACATCAAAATTAAGACATTGATTTATCTCAGTACAAAGGAACCTGTTAGAGGCTGGGAAATATTAGGCAGCATGTAAAGAAGTTGGAAACTGGGTCTGGCATCTCCAGATCTGCAGGTATTGTTGGGTGTTCCTGGTCTGTGGGGGTCAGTAACTAACAAATTGGTGTCAGGAAGGACCGCTGGTGACAAGGTCACTGATGCATGAAGGCTTGCCTGTGTTTTCTGATCCCACAGGAGAGCTACTATCGCACAAATTACAGAGAAAGTTCATGCTGGTTCTGATAGAAAGGAGGTTTATTGTTAAAGATGATCGGTGTCATCCATGGCAACTCCTGGTCAGTAACATGATGAAACTTACACTGCAGGAAGCGGGAGACGTCTTCCAGCTGTGGGATATTGTCTGGCCTGTAGCCACAGTATTTCTCCAGCAGCGGGAAGACCCGGTTGTGTTCCCGGCAAGCATGGGTCGGGTACAGAGTCTTCAGCTCCGTGAAGACTTTTCCCCAGGTGGCCCTTTCGTCCTCCGTATACTCCACTCGAGGGATGGTTTGGCCACTGGGACAAAAAAAAGACTTTTCAGATCTTTATTCTAGTATGTATTCATTACCTGGACCGGTTCTGGGTTTCAGTATAAAATCTATTCTTGGGACAAGCGTTGTAGTAATTGCTGTTTGTGAGGCATTATTCACAGAGGTCCTTATAAAAAGTTATCAAGGTAACAAAAAAACTAAAATATGTGAGCAGTGAAAAGTGATGTGTGAGGAAGACATCTTTCAACAATGATTCAAAATATCATATTTACGCACATTTACTGCACACTTAAAACTATTCAACCCCCGGTAAGAGAAACAGACATGTGTCGGTCTATCTTGCACCATTGTAGATATATAGATGTACAAAATGGAGTATTATATATATCAATAAAACCATGAAATTCTTCTTTTTGTGGCAAAAAAAGTGCTACACCCATTGGCCTTTAATTTGTCACTTTCAGTCAGTGAATCCTTTTGCTTCTATTCGCACACTTGAGTAGTTTTTAAGAATAGTGATACTTCTCCTTCTTTCCTCTCCAATATCCCCTCGGTGATTGACTGCATTAGCAAAGTAAGACGTCATTGTGCGTCATCATTACAGTGTTACACTGATGATGTAACCTCAACCAACATATTTTCCCCGTCTTCGTAGTGAATGTGAATAATACTTCTCTTTTACACATATCACTTTAAATCCTGCCTTCAACTGGCCCCTTTTTGTTTGTATATGGCCATTTTAATTGCATATAGTTATTCTGATATTATAGTAAATCATCAATACCTTCTTTCCTATTCTGAAAAACACAGGAAAAAAGGGAGGCGGTGTCACAATAATAATTTTTTTGTAAGTAGTTACTGTCTGTAGTTGTAGGCGATGTCAGCAAACTCCTTCCTACGGATTCTGTACACTGGATCTGTGAAGCCCTGTCATAAACACGCACACACACACACACACACACACACACAGAAAGGAAAAAGCCATGTTAGATCTCATGATCCCAGCCTGGCAACTCACAGCTAAATCAAAGGGTGGAAATCCTCTGCTAAGGCAAAGAAAAAAAATCCTGTGGCCTTTGACAGCATTATGCACTCCGTCTCTAACAAGAGCTCCCAAATACATATTCAAATGAAGCCTTTGTAGAGTGTTTTTCTGCTTAGGATGAATACATTCTGCTTTAATGGCGGTGGCAAAAGGGAGCAATTATCTATAATTATAGGGGCTCAATTAAAGCAATGACATCAATTTGTGTCTAGATAGTTTCCATTATAATAGACGGCAGGGAGCAGCCTGTCATTCATAAGCCCCGTCTTTCAGAGGACGTGAGTGTGCGAGGCGACATTTATTCACGCAAACACACACAAACAGAGGCAGGATGTGGCTAACAGAGAGCGACAGATGAGTCAGTCCTTACGGGGTGATCAGCATCCAGCTCAGAGCCATAACTGAGGATCTGGTTGGCGAAGCGGTCCAAGTCCTGGATGTCATTAGGGAACCATGGCACTGGAAAATAATCACAACATATTTATATATTCATATTCACAGGTATAAGCTCAAGTGGAATTAATTGAGGATTTATTCCACAAACATAAATTCAGTGATAAAGGAAGAAAAAAGAAGAAAAAGGCCCGTATTTTCTTTATTGTAAAATATAGATAAATAAGACAACCTCTAAGTAAAGTAGTTGTTGTCTAGCACTGAAATTTGTAAATAAATAATTCTGCAAGTTAGTAAGTGTGCGGAATTTCTTTTTTTTTGCAAGTTTTGACACTTATCCCTGTCCTGCGCTTCTGGCAAAAAAAAAGAAAATAAGAAAGAAGGTGTGTGAAGTATTTTCTTGTCAGTAATTAAGCAAACCAAAAAATTAATAGGGCTGTAAATGAACTCTATAGTCAGCCTGTAGTTTCTAGTTTTGCATTTTGCCATTCAGGTTGCAAAGATGGTCGAGTTCAAGGATGTGGTCATGACAGACACCAGCAAGTAGCACCACAGACTTTCCAGGACCTCACTGATGTCCCGATCCAGGTCTGGCGGGAGATCACCCAGGACAACATCTGCTGTCTCCTGAAGAGTATGTCCAGATGTTTTGGGGAGTGCCTACAGGAGTGTGGAGGTCACACACTCTACTCAGACACATTAGGAGTTGTTGTGAGGAAATTCCTGCCACTTGGATCAGCCTGTGATTTCAGTTTTACCCTTTAATATTAGGTGTAATCTACAGTCCAGCGTCCGTGGGTTCATGATTTTGGTTTCTACTGATGTCATTTTGTTCTCAACAAATTCTATTATGTATATTAATAAAGATTTTCAACTTTAATATGTTGGTCATCCAGATCCTATCCGCGATTTAAGTTTCCCCCTTATTTTAAGAGCAGTGTATAATGCTGTTTAATTCTTGATGCAAAAAATAAGCTTGTCATTAATTTAGTGATGGCTTTGTAGAATTTTAAATGTAGCATGTAAGTATTTGTCAGTAACAAGATTGTTGTTCAATTAATCACACACTGATGGCACAGCGCTGCATTGTATGTCCTCATAACTGATTCACAGAATCTTTCCCAGATTCAGATTCACTACCATGGCACTTTGACACTCAGCAGAGCACTAGACAATGGTCATCTGCTTCTTCATATGGATTTATGACACTCAAAAACTCTAAGGCCCAATCATTAATCTACATTTGTGCAGTGTGGTCCAGCCTGAGGCTTCAGGAAGTCAATAGGCCCCTGCCTGGCTCCACTATAAACAGGCAGGCTCCAAAACAGGCGATTAATATCCCCCCGGTCCACTTGAAACTGACCGTCAGACCACACTGTCTACACCAAGGTCATAGGGGGAACCTTGGTGGCCCTGTCTATCATGGCCTGCCGTGACCTTGGCGTGATCTCTTGCCCTGTGTTAGTCTCGGACCAGGACAGAGAGCGCCTTTGTTCCTGCTGAGCCTGTTGGTCCTCAGAAGCTAAACTAATGCCATTCTGGAAACAACAACTGGAGGGGTCAAAATGTGGATAAAAGGCCATAAGGTTCATGGATGGATGGCTATCTATTACCCTATCTGTCTGGTGTCATAAAATACTCTGCACAGTAGATGAATGAACCATTTCAGCTTAACCGATCTCCATGTTATTTGATTGATTTCTTTTTTTTGCTTGCTGCAGGGCTCTGGGGAAAACCATCCTTGGTGATTAGTTTAGGGAGCACGGTCTTCATAACTACTGGAGGGATTGTTTTTATATTCTATAATAAAGACTTCTTCTAAAACCATCTTGACTTTTTGTTTGTTAGTTTATTTTCATAAAGTTAGTTTCAGATATCTGTGAGAAACCCATTGGCTATTGCAATTCCCTCATTCCCTTTGCCTCTTATGATCATCATGAGGCCAAAAGCATTTCCCAAACATCTGTCATGAACCAGATCCTATAAAATGTATGACAGCCATTTCCACAAAAGTATAAATGTGTGATGTTTTAGGACAGGCTATGAAAATTCACTCAACCTATGGTCAGGTTTAAGAATGTAATAAAGTGCGGCATAAAAAACACATGGGTTAGTAACCATAGCAATTAAAATGAATGATGATTGATGGAATTTAATCACATTTAATGTGGCTGGAGGGGTAACCCTGGTCCTCAAACCTTGTATTTCATTTCATTTTGTTGTTTATTTTAAAATATGACTACTACATTGATATACTTTTAAAGTTGGTTTTTTTGACCTTTGCTCCCCATTACTCCAACACAAACTTGAAAAATCTTATCTCAAGCCAGCTCACAAAGGGAAAATTGGCCACATTTCAACTGTTTTTTTACCCACTTGAAGACAAACACCAGTGTACTACGACAGCAGGTGAAGCGTGTCATTCATGCCTCATTTCGATGATTCATTCTTATCTTGCTCAGTGTACATCCTCTCTCGACAGTTACACTCACTAACCCGTGTCCTTCTCCTTGCTGCGGGATAACTCATGCACATGGCCACTGATTTGGGTACGCAGGCCATCGATGACCTCGTCCAGAGCCTGGGAGCAGCTGGAGTCCACGCTGATAAAGAACTCGAACTGGTCTTGGTTCGTCCGGGACAGACGGGACTCGATATGCGTGAGGTTGATGCCCTTCTCCTGCAGTCCACAGAAACAAAGATATAAAACAGACTCAGGTGAGATCGGAGCTGATGGTTGTTTGTAAAAATGAAAAGCTTGTTTTATTTTAATGTATTTTATTCATTTTTATATGGGAGCATGCATGCAAGTCTCAAGGAAGTGAAATGATGATTTGACCAGATTAATTACTACATGGTTTCCATCGTTGGCTTGTTAGAGAACAAAAATTACCACATTCACACAACTAGACTATGAAAGGAATACACACAAATCACGAGGAGAGGTCATCCACATACTGGACAATGTCCGCCCACGCATTCTACACAGCAAAGTGTCCTTCGGTAAAGCACCTACTGAACCCTAATGGCTGTATGGACGGTTATTGCTAGTAATGAACAGGAGGGCTTTTGAATGGCAGCCTCTGCCAGTGTTTGTGTGTAAATGTGAACCTGTGTTGTAAAAGACTTTGACTGGAAGGTCAGAATTGAGGGTGGTGCATAAGCCCATTCTATTTGCAATTTACACAAACATACAGTACAGTACATTTCAACAGAGCAAACATAGCGCTATCAAAGATTATATTTATATATGAAAAATTATTAAACCAGGATGTCAAATGTCAAATTGGTGCTCTTTGATTACTTGAAATCTTTTTTTCTTATTTTGCAAGAGCAGATATATGTGTAGGTTTTCAGACTGACAGGAGTTTAAGCCATTCTATATTGTTTTTACAAGAAAAAAAAAAGGTGTACCTACGTTCATGGATACAGGTATTTAACCTAGACTTAGACTTAGACATACTCTATTGATCCCAGATTGGGAAATTCAGTTGTTGCATAAGCAGCTGCAGTAGTTTGAAATACACAAACACAACACCGAGATAGAAATATAAAAACAGAAAAATACAAATATGACCATTGAGATCAAGTGTGCTCTATTTAGAGTCAGTGTGCAAGTTTTTTGCTGTTAGTAAGTAGCAATGAGGGAGATGCCAAATGATTGCAATAACATTTGCAAGTAATGACTGTGGTGGGTTAAAGAGGAATTAAGGTTTATTATGGTCTGGGAAGTATATTGATATCCATGTATTTCATGTAATTTCTAGCAAAAGTTCACAAAAGGTGGAAAAATAAAAAGTGAATTTGATTGTTAATTTATTGTAAAATAAACATTAGTGGTTGACAACATATGACTTAGATGCAAGAGGCTGCAGCACGTTTCTTCAAAGCGTCACTAGAGGGAGCTGTGTTATCACTGAAGTGAAGATTATTTATCAGACTTCAAATTCGTCATGACCACAAGTTGCTTTGTTCATTCTCTCTGCAGACTGGACTTGAATAGTAAAGGTATTCAGAACATATTGCAACAGTTTTGTGCAAAATTGTCAGATAAATCAACCTGCCTGGCTGACATTCAAGCTTTTCTCTTTCTGCGGCGCAAACACAAAAACATGCTGGGGATGTTTTCAAAATCATTTGGGTGTGCTTCCCTTTTTCTGCTTCAAATGCAGAGCAATAATAATAAAATCAGGAATGATTTTATTTGAGTAGTTTTAGATCAGGGGAGAGAATTCTCGGTCTATCATAGGCTAAACAAAGAGCAGGGCTTCCTCCCATCTGGATCCCATCCTACATTTAACTGTTCTTTTCCAGAGGCAATGGGGATCTGCATCTCTTTGGATTGCAGGACACACTTCAGAGTCCAGGATGGCAGGATGTTATTTGTTCATAATTAGCAGATGTGGTTTGGCGTATGAATCCAATCAGGGAAATAAAGAAAATCACCGTTTTCAAGTTAAATTCTCAAATATTCAACATGTTTTTCAAGAATATGGTACATAAAACCTTTTGTGTGGATCATTCATTATCTTTAACCGCCAAGGTGAGTTCTGGAGTAAAATGTTTTATTGATTATTCAATCCTAAAATCCCAAACCCAGCAGGATGGAGGGGTGACTTTGTCAGATAACTGTACCCCTCAGAGCCGTCCCTCACCATAAGTCAGGTGAAATTTATCCCCCAGTCACCCAGTTGTTCTCATGTGATGACTTTGGAGGTCACGGTTGACCCGTTTCACATGATGACCGCACCACTGTGTCACATGCACTCTGAGTCCTAGGCGTACGTATAGTTTGTTAATAGTTAATAGTTTTTAATATTCAGCTTTATGAAGTGTGGAGATCAGACATTGACAAAATGAAATCTAACATTTAATGGATGTGCTCGGTCAACATCAGCATATTGGTCAGGATAGCAGTTGCTTTTAATTAGTCAGAGAATACAGGAAATACTTGTCACACATGTTCTCTTTAAAGCGGGTTATTATGGGGAAACAGCATACTTTTTATTGCAGTGAAGCGGTGAGGGGTGTGTTGATAGTTTGGAGGTGGTGATTAGGCCCGGACACCAGAGGATGGCAGGAAGGAGTTGGAGTAGGGGGAGGATCAGGAAAGTGCACGCTCATAGGTTCAAAGACGTTCCTGATGTTTATTGCTGGATTTGGATAACAGCTTTTGGCCCATACTTATAATAATGAACCAATCCCGGGATATTTTGCACATAATAGAAATGTTTTCCAGCTGAGTACTCCAGAGAAAATGTTTTTTTTTTTTACACGCACGAAGAGCAAACTTGAACCTTGATATATGACATCCGCGTAAAAGATTAAACTACGGGGGCGCTGCCAATCAGTGTTTACCTCAGGTTTGCGTGCAGTCACGTACGCACGGACGGCTTTGATTGATGAAAGGAATTAAAAACAGCCCACCCACTGATCAATGACCTTGTTGCTGATGCAATTAGATCCTTATATCAAATAAGCAAACTTTAATTCCTGAACACGAATTTCAAATAAATACAATGTGCAAAAGTACCTCGCAGCACCTCTCCAGTACTACTTCTACAATATTTCATCAAGTAGTCAAGTACTAGATGCAAGGAGGGTGTCTTGCTGCGTGTCTAAGTACCTCTGAAGCATACATACGTGTGTGGAGGCTCACAGCTAAACTGCTTTAAAGAGATTAGTCAACAACAACTGACCACTGGAACAAATTTTATAATGATTTTATATCAATTCTATCTTCATGCTTAGAACACTACACAAAACATCTAGGAGGATCAGGGGATACCAGAGCTGGACCCAGAACACCCCGTTCACAGGGGCATCTGTGTTGCTAGCAGGTTTTTCCCATCAATGCCATTTAATCCTTGAGTTGTCTGGGGTTAATTTGCACGGCACATTCCGTATACATTCCCTCATTAGTGGTCATGACCTCTGGGCAGTGACTGAAAAAATGGGGCCGCAGATACACGCAGCTGAAAACGAGCTTCCTTCTCAGGGCGGGAAGGCAAAGCCTAAGAGTTAGGGTGAGGAGCTCAGACATCCGGAGGGAACTCAGACTAGAGCCGGTTCTCCTTCACATTGAAAGGAGACAGTTGGCTGTCTGATCAGGATATGCTGCGTCTGACCGGGAGGGAGACCCACGGGTAGACTCAGGATTCACGGGGGGCCTCTATACCTTATCTGGTTAGGGAATGCCTCGGGATCTCCTAGGATTAACTGAAGAGTGTTGATTTTAATAGGAGCGTGACACCGTGACATGACTTCAGATAAGCAGAAGAAAATGGATGTATGAATGTCTATAACCGTTATATTAAGTGTGTCACAGTTCTTGTGATGTGAAGTCGGGATCTGGTCACGCATTTGGGACGACAAAGTTACCAAACATATTCAGGGGGAAAGAATATACAGCCACTCAGTCAATTCTGGGTGAAAATCTTGAAATTATTATGGTAAAATAGGCTAAAGAAGATAAATAGACGTCTGTGTTGTCGGAATAATTTCATTTACATACTTGTGTCAAGGAAATCGTCATGCATTCCAAATATCCATTCTGAGGTAATTAATGACTTAGCCAGTTTTCATGTGACGCAGATATTATGAATGAAGGAGCACAAGTCGGCCAAACCTTAGCATAATGGAAAATGTATCACAGATAAAGAAAGTGTGAGAAGAGTGAATGATAAATAACTGTTAATATTGAATCTTAGCTAGCTATAGAAAATAATTCATCAACTTCCATTCAAAGAATATCTGCGGCTATCTGGAACTTCTGAAATGGAAGGTTTTCTGGAAAATTAAACCTTATATGTTTACATTATATATCATTCCATTTTATTCCATACTTTATTTTATGATTGGCTCTCTAGATGTATGAAAAAAATTGCAAGAATTTCATCTGGACAATGTGAACTGAAATATTGCATCATCTCACTTGATGTTAAAAAGCTATCACTATGGGTGGTTATAACGGATTTATTAGAATTATTTAACTTAATACTGCAGCACACACATTTTGTATGTAAATCTAAGTTACTCATCTAAGTTACGAATAACTATTACTGAGAGATAAGTACATATTTTCTATTAACTATAACTGAGTAGCTATTGTAATATGCTGTTGGAGAAGTAAAAAACTGAACTTCTGAATTTGCTAAAATTGCTCCAGGCAAGGACAAATATTTTCAAATTTTCAAACAAAACACAAAAGGTTATTTGATCTTTTTCTTTATATTATTTAGTATTAAGTATAGGCTCAGTCTCAGTATAGTCTCATAGTCAGTATAATAAGAGTAAGGGGCCAAGGATGTAGGCCTGGGGGCCACCTCAGGCTAAAGGGGCCACTGAGGAAGAGTCATTAACCATGGCTCTTGTGAAAGTTTTGGCATATTAAAGCGTGTGACAAATTACTTAACTGAATTACATAACTTGATACAACCAAAAAAGTCTAATAAATAGCATAAATAGATCAAAGCAAGCTCAACAATGTGGACAAGTCTGCTGTGGTGACCCCTAATTGGTAGCAGATAAAATAAAAAAAAGTGAAAACTCTGGAGGAGGAGATGGTGAAAGGATCAATGAGCCAACAGTCATGTTTGAACTGATACACAAACATCTGAGATAAGCCCAGTTTGTTTACTTTACCTTGTAAAGGGGCCATGCACATAAGAAGCATTCAAAAACAACTTTAGTATATTATAATCTATGTTCATACGACTTTAAATAGTAAGGTGTATATATCCTTAAAACACCCAATAAGTGTAGTGTTTGTGTAACTTCAGCTCAGTGGATCATCAACTTCTCATGCCCATATGACGGGATAATTACTATACTACATATTTCGGGCCATTTAGGGAAATATATCTATCTGCTCTGTTGCAGAAAATAAGTGGAGCAGAAGCTACGTAAAGGATTTAAGTCAGGCTTGGGTCAGGAACCTTGTTAGAGAACATCCAGTTAGATGTACCATTTAGGGACCTATTTTGATAACTTGCCATATCATTGTGAGATGGGCATACTGAACTGATTTGGATGCAACGCTTTTGAGAAATTGGGCATGATCCCGGCAGGCTCAACAGATCCGGTAATTGTATACTGAGACTGAGTGTTACTCTTGCTGCCTAGAGTCTTTTCGCTAAGCTAAGCCATCTGGGTACTCACCACAGCTTCGTAATTAATAGTCAGATGTGAGAGTGGCTTCCATCTTCATAACTAACTTTAAAAGTGAACGATTGCATTTGCCTAAGTAGAAAAACTTAAAAAATAAAATAAAAGTAGTTATAATATTTTTTGCGGTGACACATCATGTTCAAAAACCAGTGTTTTTCGTAGAAACGCTCGGCCTACTGAGTGAAATACAATATTTCATATTATAATATGATATATACAAGATAGATCTCCTCGAGTCGATTCGTATGGACCAAATATGGACCAAATCGGTCAATGATTGAGAAATTGTGGCCGAAAAAATTTGGAGATAAAGTAAATTCCTGGCGTTGGAAAAAAACAAAGAACTATTCCCGAAATCAGTCCAGTTCTTCCTCGCACTAAGGTTTATCGAAGTATTAAATTTGAAAATGATTCATGAAATACTTTTTGAGTTCACTCCAGAAGAAGGAAGCTATTTTACAGAAACGTACCTCAAAGAGCCGCAGTGCCCTGGCTAAAGCTCCGACCTCCTCCTTCAGGGAGAATATGCAGGAGATCACTTCTGACCTGTTGTTGGTCTCCTCCTCCAGGTACATGGAACCTCTTCTCCCCTGTGGAAGAAGACACATTTCAGGAAAAGTGGAGTCACTTAGGAGAATATGGATTTTCCAACAGCAAGACTCTGACTCCGCGTGATACCACACTTCACTTTCGGACCCCAGCAGCTGAATGGGCTGCAAAGCCTCCCAAAGACCACTACTTCGCTTTTTAAATCAATGGGTACCTAAATATCTGTTTCTTTTTGTTTATATATCATTGCCTTGCTGTTTGATTTGAATCGGGACTATCTCTTTTGATGCCTTCATTTAACACGGCATAAAAAAGAAGAATATGAAGTCCATGAAACCTCGTTGAATGCTGTGACATTCCTTATTTGATGCGTCTGTGCCTGAAGCCGTCACACCTTTTGTTGTTTGACCCAGTAGTGCTGACGTGATCACATGCTCCTCATCGTATTATTATTATTATTATCGAGGGATTTTCCAACAAAAGGGACACGTTCAAGAATTTTTTGACACAGCTTCATCATGGTAGAGCAAATATCTTACATTCTACTGATGTCCCCATAGTTATTTAAGAACATTTATGCACACTACTAGTACTATTACTCTTATGGTTTTTCCACCTGACTATAAACGGTCAGGCAATAATGAAAAGTGGCTATATATCATAAATATCTGAGATTGTCCCCGTCAAAAAAAAAAAAATTTGATGTATATTTGACTTTGGTACACAAAGTCAGAATATTCTGGAGCTGGACGAAGATATCATTGCTCGATATATGGTTGAATTAATTAAGCTTTTCTATAGTATTAATAGTATTATAGATTTCTAAATAATTTTAACTTTGGCTTACTTATGTTACTTTTCATTTTCATTTACCTTGAGCTGTATCTACTAAGATGGAACATTTTTCAAATAGATCAGCTGTTTTTTTTTGTATATGCCCTCTATTCAAAGCACTAAAACAACTTTGTATTTCACTGGGTTGTTTTCTATTGTCTGCAGTCTTACCTGGAAAACTCCAGCAACTGACCGTTGTTGTAGAAAAAACAGTTAGATCTGCTGTATAGACGGGGCATTGTTCATAAAATAGCTTTATATTTTCTGCCTATAAAATCCATATTAAACACAAGTAAATACAATAAAGGTGATGACCTTGCTCCTATGATTAGATTAGTACTTTTAAAGTTGTATAGAGGGTCATAGCAGGTCACATTTACCCTTCGGCCGTCGTCCTCTGACCCGTGGTCTCCATTGACTCTCTTGTACACAGCGTCCATCCTCTCTGGCAGGGAAGGTTATCAATCTGTGTGCTGATGTTCACTGTGGTGGAGGTTTGAGCTGATCCTGTCTATAAACTCTCCTCCCTCATGGATGGACCACGTGACACCACGCCCCCTCCCTCGGTATGTCACGGTTGTTGTTTTTGAGTCAGAATTCCATTGAAACATCTGGTTATTGTTGTGCGCCGCTGGGTTTGAGGGTAAGTCAGTCAGATTCAGCTCACGCCGTCTACATTCTGTCGTCTGCTCGGCTGTCTCTATCATCACTCAGGAGTGAAAGCAGGGGGAACCTGTTGATCAAACTGCGACATTCCCTCGGCGCCAGGGGACTCCCTGCTACAAAATTGGACGCCTTACGCCGTTGATACTAATTTCCGTCAAATTGTTTTTATCTCTGAAATGCTGGAGGTTCAAAAACATAAAATGACGAGAAGGGGAAGGTTGTAGACGCCCGATTCAAACTTAATTGACTTATTATACCCGCGAGAACTGGAAATGACGTAGCAAATAATGGGGGACCGTTTGAAGTAGCTCGCGCTGAAATAATCAAGATTATGTCGCATTTTGAAAAAAAGAGTAAATCAAATATATAAAAGGAACATCTGGCATAATATGACACTATGACAGAACCCAAGATAAGCAGAAGAAATAGGAAGATGATATATGCCCGAATTAATTGTCTCAAATATCCCAAAAATTAGATCCAAGTATTAATTAGCAATACTAAGGAGTATTGATAACTCCAAACGTGGCATGTCGAATATAGATTTTAGATTTAAAAGCTGCCATTAACTTGAAATCTAAATCGTAAATCAAAATGTGACATGTCAAATCATTACAAATCATTACACAAGAATTTCCTATTAACAATAATCATCCTGGCCATGTGATTGGAATAACTCAAAAAAGAGAAGAGGTTTTAATATCAGTCAATAGGAATCAACTAGAAGTGATCTGTCTTCGTGTTTGTCCGTCTGCTTCACTATAGGGGGAGACTTTTTTATGAAAAACTGTTTTGTTGGACATAACTTCTCATTTAATTTGCAGAGTTAAATCAGGGGGATTGCTTGTACAACGCAAGGGATTGGGGGCTTTTTGGGTATATACAATTATATCTGGCCATTAAAATGGATTAAATGAAGCCATCAAAATGAAAAAGATTTTCATTTTTCCTTAAATACAAAATGAAAATCAGAGGCCATATAAAAACTACTGGGAGAAAAAAATATATTTACATGTCTTCTCCCTCAGGATATCCTCAGGTGCCACTTGAGGGCAGTGTAGGTTTATTCATGTGAGCCAACACTATCAGCTTAGCTAGGAGCAACACATGCATATCTTAAACTGTTTGATGCAATCTGTATCCAAAAAACAACATTAATGTGAAGTTAGAATGGAAAACTATATGTTAGTAGAATGACATATAGTTTTATGTCTGATGTTTTATCATCTGATGTTTTCTCCAGATGCTTTCTAAAGGCTGAATGGTAAAAGCAAATAACATGAACTACAACATGCTTTGATAACTCAGCAAAGTCTTTAGTTTGGGTTCAGTTAAGGAGTTTTACGGCACTTCTTTTTTTTTTCTTTCTGTTTGGCATTTTAGCCCACTCAGCATAAAGTTGATCCCAAAAAAAATCCTAGAATTATCCAAATGGATTTTTTCATACTAAAAGTGCAATAAACATGGCAAATAAATTATAACAGGGATTAATCAGTCACTTTTAAAGGTTGTGTGAATATGCAGCTCATTAAAAATCATACAGGTGTTTGACGACATTCAAATCCACTTATTTTTGTTTATTTGATCATTTCTGGAGGTACGTTGATATTTGCAAATATATTATATTCTTTTTAGATTAAAATGCTGAATCAATATTTTGGTGTAGTTAATGGATCAAATGTCAAAATGTAATGTAAAGACAGTGGCTTAATTATAAACCCACAGACAATAATCAAACCTTCAGCTCCTCTAACTCAAATTATTTATCCTCTTTCAGGTCATTGCTTTTTGTTCAGTTTCATTCTTTGTTCTTGTCAATGTCTCAAGCTTTGAGGCAGCAGACAAATTAGTGGCAAGCTAGGTGGACTCTGCTGTATCTGTTGGTCCAAATACCAGCTTGTTTGAGCGAGTATTTGCACCCTTACTAACTAAATCCAACATACAAACAACTTTCAGAAAAAGGAAGTTGGCTCGTAGTTTGCGTCAGTAGCTAAAAATGCCAAACTTGAAAGCATTTCCAGAATAGGTTAGGAACAATGTGATAGAAATACTCAGTATTGTATGATATTATCAGTCTGTAAAAGGGCTCCAAACTTCTTTTTTTGAAAGGGTCCGCAATGAGATAGATGCTGACAATAGTGTTTCCTTTTCAAGAAGTGGCCAACTTTCAAAAATTCCTCCAAGAACAGGAAGTCACATATGTTCAGAAGAAAACAGGGTGGCGATTAATTTTTAATTTTATTGCCTTAGTTACCTTTTTAAATGAATGTTTTATTTAATATATTAGTAAAGTTTAGTATGAGATACCAATACTTTTCCAGATACTTTTTCACAACACAAGCTGGAAGTATTTGTTACCTATACAGTGAATGAAATGCAATGCATGGAAAATACATTTTAAATGTGATATGAAGGTGTGTTTATAAATATTAATATGTTTTGATTATGTGATGGTCATGCCATTCAGCTGCTGAATTGGGTTTGCAGCATGTTTTCTTTGGTCCAATTCAGGCATTCAACCAGCCTAATTCAAATGCACACACACAGGCTGGAGAAGCTACTTTCGTCTTGCAGAGGACTCATAATGGGACGTTTTATGTGATGTCTGCGTGTCTCCAGTGGTCAGTAATTTGCAGATGGGACGTGATGTCACATAAATCTCCCAAGTTTCCTGAATATACTCCTCGTATTGTACCGTGGATGCAGAGCTCCCCAATTGGTCATTTGCTGTCATTAATGCTGATGGAGACAATTGCTCATTTATCAGGAGAAGTGGCGTAGTGTGCGTCTACAATGGCCGACCCCAAAGGGCCTCCGTCTTATTCACACTCTGAGATCCATTCTCACATTGATGATTGACCAGACGTGAGTCAGCTTTATTGCCTAATGGGCTCCGTCTGCAAGGAGTGAGCTCCTTTACATGCTGCAGCTGTCCTGGCTCAAGAATCTGATGCAACTTTGGTGTTTTTCTAAATGATGTTGGTGACAAAGTGCAGTTGGAGAGAAAAGAACGCATAGAGCATTGCTGTAGATGAGGGGTGGCAGGGGTGCTTTTTCATGATAATCCGTTATAGAGTTTTGTGTTACCTAATTGTACTTTCATGAGATGTCGTTAATTAATGCACTATGGCGGCATAGTGTGAAAGTTGTCCACATGTGCACTGTCCACAGGGGTGCTGAAGAATCCACTCCTGCCTTCTAGCAGCATTGTGTAGGCTCTTTGCTGAGAGCTGGGGAGCAAGAGAGGGAAGGGGGTGGGGGTTGAAATGGTGAGAGCAGAGAATAGTGAATGAATCTTTGAGGCTGTCGGCAGTGCTCTTGTGAGCGGCGTGAATGAGAGTGGAGGCCGTGCAGCCAGCCACATGGGCTGTTCTCACTCGGGATAATGGAGGCCTTTCTGTGGTTCATAACCTCCTTGTCACATGCTGGGAATGGGCAGCCGTCCGCCCACTGCCCACAACAGACACGCTCAGACACGCTCACCCGTTGGATAATTTAATTTTACACCCAGAAAAGTCAGCCCCTACCCCGGGTGGTTCCCGCTTCACACGTGGCACTGACAGGAACTCTCCCAGGATCATCCAATCCAGAGAAAGATTGTGAAGGTAGGACCAGTGACGGTCCAAGAAAGAATAGTTAGAGGGAAGATGCTGAGAGCCTCACATAGCACGTCTGCAGTAAATGCACTAAAAACACACTGTGAAAGTACTCCACTATAACTAAAAGTCCTGCAAGGGAAACAGTACTCAAGTAAGTGTTCTGATAAAATGTACTTAAAGTAACAGAGTAAAAGTACTCAGCCCTTTTCTGGCTTATATTAAGGCCTACCATACATCTAATTGAGGTTGATGGTAAAGGTTGAGGTAATTTTCCCTCTTTGCTGTTTAGTAGTTTATAAGATCATAATAGTCTAGCATAGCATCACTGTCCTGTGAGAACAACAAAACAAAATGTAATCTTTTTATAAGATCAGCCTGTTTTTTTTTAGCTTTATGTCATTTTCCCTGAAAGTCCAAGATGGTTCTTGAATAGTTAATTTGATTAATGGAACAGGAGTTATTGCACTGGTCTTGTGATCTGCTGACGCCTCCACTCCAACTGCTGGGGTACACTATCTAACGTACTCGCGTTTCTGGTCCAGAACCCACAAAGGTGGGTTGCATCATCAGTCATAAGACCTGTGCCTCTTCAACAACGCAGATTAGACTCCGCTTTGGCGACGCCACAAATCGGGAAATCAAGCCAATAAAATTAAAAATGTATAATATGTATAAGAAGTACTTTCTCAGATTACTCTGATTACTCTTCTCAATTTACAGATCAAGTGTATCACTTGATCTGTAAATTGATCCCAAAAATGAAAAATTATGCCACTTATATAATTTTCACAGTCTATGAAGGGTATGAAAGATTGTAATCTGAAAAGTAGCTAGTAACTTCAGCTCTCAGACAAAAGTAGTGGATTGAAAGTACAGTATTTCCCTCTGATCATAAAAATATATGATGGTGTAAAAATATAATCTAGCATATTATGGAACTAATCAAAGATGGTGTGGCTCAAATTTGCAAATACAGTACTTGAGTAAATTTGATCTTATTACGTTATTATTATTATTGCAATGTTATAACTACCATAAATCTTATTACATGAAATTATTATGGTTTTTTTTTATAATAAACTTTATTTAAACGGGTAAAAGATTAAAGATCTCTAATCCAAGCAAATACAGTACATAAACATACGTACAACTTTCATACAGTAAAATGAGCGAATACAAAGAAACAATCAGAATGATTGCAGTGTTATTTCAGAAACAACCACATTGACCATAAACAATCATTTCCAGATACATTAAGATTCATTTAAATATTACTTGGTAAAATTTAAAAGTTATACATTTATCGACGCATAATTTTGATTTCTTTGGTCTTGATTTCAATGAGACAATGTTTTTACAAAAAAATTAGATTCTATGGTGCTTTCCAAAATTGTGCATTTTACCAACCACCCGTCTTTAATAATTGTTTTAATTCAAGTATTTCCATTCATTGGGCAAGGCATGTATTAAAGACCTCATTGAATAAATCATGCCGTCGAGGGTTGGTTATGCTCCACCACTGAATGGTTTCTCACTGAGGATTGTGACCTTATTCACATATTCTGAATGATCTTCCTCCAGACTTGCTGCTTCTGTTGCATTTTGCTTTTGTTAAAACTTCAGAGAAATCAATAAGGGATATGGACCGGAGGTGAATCTCAGGGATTTCAATTTTATGTGTTCACTGAGCGTAGGTCTCCTCACGTTAATACCGATGTACAGATGAGGATGTTGTGATGTATTGATATTGATTTTAAAAAGAAAATATTGATATTATTTTTAAATAAAACAAATATTATTATTGCATATCTTGTCCAATGCAGACGTTGACTTAATGGATGATTTTTTAACCCCCTCCTTTTTCAATCTTCTTGTTTATTTATAGTGCAGTAATTGGTTGTTTTTTTAACTTGAATTATTAAAGTTATGCTGTTTTTAATGTAAAGAAACAAAAAAAAAGGTGGATCTGACTTTTTTCAAATTTGCAGTATAATTTTGATGATTTCTTTTGGTCAAGATAAAAAAATCAAACATTGTGACCGACTGACTTCAGATTCTCTGATTGATAAACACATTAGTTGTGTGCTATAAACGCTTTGAGAGAGCTTTACAATAGTTTTGTTTGTTTGCAGATGGTGCAGCAGATACCGGAGAGGCATAGTGTTACCTACAGGTGGACACAGATTTTAGCCGCTGTTACGTTTATCTTGTTTCCTACACATTGGGTAAAGATGGGGAAAAGATTGAGAGGGACTTAATGGGAAGAGGCTTGAGGTCTGTAACTGCAGGGGATGACATTTAAAGGTTGGGACTGACTTGTGCGGAGGGAGTGATCCGCACCCTCACTCCTGACCCTCAGGCTGGTGATCTCGTTGGAAGGGAGACGTGGGTCACCACCTTCACCAGCTCTCTGACCGAACACAAAAGGTGTTTCCTCCCTGCAGCCGGTGTCACTTTCAAGTGTCAGTCAGAGATTCTTCGTGGAAGGCAGCTGGAAGTGGTTTCCCTTAAAGGGTTGTGTTATTCTCAGAGTCGGATAAGGTTGCCTTTAATTTATGTAATACAGCGCCACTAAAAACCTCCATCTCCAGCCAGCTTCACTGAGGCCAACCTGAAATAATGATTGTGTAATAATTGTATTTTGAATTGTATTCCAATTTTTGCCAGAGATAGGGCAAATGTGAAGCTAAATTTTAAAAACTATTTTTGCCCCCTTTACTCATTCCCTTTACATTAAAAAAAAGGGTTATTATACCCATTTGGATTATAATCTGTCGTACTTGATAGGACACTCACTTTTACCCCTTGCAGGGTACATTGGTGAATGATTTCACAAACGGGGATTCTAGGATCTGACCTCGGGTCACCTTTATGTACAATTCAATTTTTCTGTCAACCAGAGAGGAGTAACCATTACTTATCATATTCATTTCCCAGTTTACAAAAGAACATGCACCCTTCTACTGAACAGAACAGATTCTGGCTTTGGTTCAGAAGGAAGGATCCTGCATGGGGAAAGCAGGGGACCTAGGGTCCGCTGCAGGGGGCAGTAGGGAGATGTCCTCACTGTGGCTCCACCACTGTGAGATGATGCTGGAATAATGCAGCGAAACATCAATGAAGGGTGGCTCCAGGCTGACGACCCTGCAACTGTTCCAACAGGAAGCAACCTTGCCTGTGCTCCAAACCAGCTGCTGGTTTTAACTATATATTTAATGTACAGACCAAATGTCAAACTATTCCTTTAACCCACTTCACTTTTTAAAAATCCCCACTGATATTAGAATTTCATTGTTAATTTTGGAGTAGAATAAGGCAAAGAAATGTTTCGCTCCAAATAACTGAATTGATAGTAAGATGACTAGTGTTGTGTTGTTGCTCTCTTGGTTATCCGTCATCAGGATGTGTTACAGCTCCTACGTGTTTGCCTTTCAAGCTGTCCTCAGGTCTGTGTTTATCCAGCCGTCTCTGGAAGTGCACAAATACAAACTTAATGAGAACTCTGTGATTGACCCACAATACCCGCCTGCCTCCATTACTGCTAACACCAAACATGGAGGGACCATCACTCTCCAGCAGCTCATCCTACCCACAAGCCATTTCCTCTTTGTCGATATTTGCTTCTCTAATACATTTCATGTCATTCTCAGGGTCACCTTGAATTGCACAAAAATTATAGTTATTTAAAAAAAAATTTGATTCAGTGAATTCATTCATACTTTAATATTTAGAAAGGCATTTGGTAGAAAATGTGCACTTAAGCCAGGATATTAGGATTGCAATGATGAAACCATATTTTGTGGTTGAACACACAAAATTAAAAAAACAAAAGAAATTGAAGTGAAGCTGTTCTCTATTGTAAAATGTAGACTTCATAGTCCGAGAGTCCCTCCACCAACCTGCTTTAGACCAATAAAACTCACCTATACTCCACTTCAACCAGTTATTGAATGTGTATATGACACTTGTTGCACAATGACAAGAGCAATAACAAGATATTACAAATGAAGATTATAAATGGAGTAAAGGATCAACAATCATTCAGACACCGACGAGAAGGAAAACAGTTAATATTATATCTCTAGTTTATGAAACAAAAATCAAAGTGCAAGAAATTTCAACCAATATACATTGTTAACGTTTCTCATTCCAGGTAATTTTATTATTGTTCTTGCATGCTGTTGGGGTCTTTTGACTGAGAAAAAAAAAAGAAGCAGAGGTAGAGTATTAATGAGCCCAAGCTGATATAACCCTGATGACATCACTGGGGTTGCAAGTCATTGTGTAACTAGCAGAATCCTTAATGGATGTCATTGGTAAAAATAAGGTGCATAGTTTCTTTAAAGATTCGACCAAAAATGTTACCTTTGAAAAGGCCATTGAGATTTGTCGATTATCCATGGGATTATGGGAGATTTACAGGTGAATTCAACAGTCAGTGCCAGTAGGGACAGCCATAGTTATTTTATCTGCTTGATTCCTGTTTCACTATCCATTTTAGCCAACATCATTTCTCATATGACTCCCAACCACATGCCGCCTTGATTTTCTACCCAACACATTGGTTATTAGTACTTTTCCTCTGCTTTTAAACACGCTGTAGCCCGACATCTTTTAAAGAACTTTCTTTGCCTTGACTTTTTGCACTTACTTTTGTTTAAACAGGTGCTACATAAATAGAGATGATGATTCTTCTTTTTCTTCTTTTGGCGATTCCCTTTTAGGGGTCAGTGGATAACATCAGTGCTTTGGCACAGGTTTTATGTTGGATTACCTTCCTGACACAACCTTCCCCAATTATCCTGGCTTGGGACCGGCACCAGTAGTATTACACTTAATATTGGCAAAATGGGGAAAAAAATAATAAAAAATATTTAATTTTATATTGATGCCCCTGCCTCATGTTTCAATAAATCATGTTTCCTGTTTTTATTTTTGACTCCAAACTTCTTATCAAGTATTTTGTTGTCTGCGTCTATAATAGGCACACCTGACTTCTGCTGTTACACTTTCCTCCAGCAGATGGCGACATTCGCCTGGACACCTCTGTGTCCTCAACATTCCTCCTCCCTCTCCAGTCAACCTCCTCTGTGTCCCCAGTGACGGCCCCTCCCCTCAAAGCCATAACCTCTTCTAATCCCCCCACCCCTTGTTACCCTGGAGACGGCTCAGACGAGCAGGTGATGCATTGACAGGGAGCAGATGGTTCCCTGTGGAGGTAAGCAAAGCTAAACAATGCTTCCATATTCATCATAAAGTCTCTCTTACACTCTCTGCACTCTCCCCCCAACTGCATGTACACACATAACTTCAAAGTTGAATGAATCCTGCTTTCACGCACACCCACACACACATGCACACACACACACACCCACACACATTTGTTCACTTGGCTCTTTCTGGACTGCTGATTGAAACCACCAACACAGTGATGGTAATATCAATACAGCACAGTTTGTGTAGGCTGGGCGAGGTGACGATGTTGTGACATGTCGTTTGACAGAACTTGTGATAAATAGACGCTCCTCGTTCACAATGGGCAAGTTTACAGTAATTTGAAGTGGAGTCGAGGAAAGTAAGGACAAATACAAGCTCCTTGTGATTGTCTTCTGCAGGTGTTTTCAGGCTTTTTGCAGCAGTAACTCACTCCTCTAAAGAAGCTCCTTCTTTAGTCTCTGTCTCCATTGGAGATAAAGTACAGACACCCCACTCTCCCTGTGTCATTCTTTCAACTTACTCCTGGATAATCCAGCAACAAAACAGGGCTCTGAGGCGGTGTGCTGCAATTCACCAGAGGCTGACTTGTTTCGGGGTGCAGCGGGGGATAACATTATAGAGATCAGCTAATGCATGTAAAACACTGCATCCATTTTTTTTTTTTTGAGTGGGTAAGAAAAAGTGTGTGGCACAATAGAGGCTTCAGAACACTACGCTTAACCCGCCACACCTGGAGCACACAACGGGGGGTGAAAGTACCCACGTCCCCCTCCGACCCATCATCACCAGCACCTATCAATACAGGCTGAGAAGAGTTTGTTGGGCCTCAGGAGGAGGGGTCTGCCTGTATTCACGACCTGACTATGATAAAGACGCACAGTGAGGAGCCATTCAAGAGCTCGGCGCCCATAATGGAGTCACTAATAGGTGCCTATTCAGCAAGAAAAGTGTTTTCTGGAGTAGAAAAAAAAAGTTTTGGGGAAGCAACAATCACTTTGTCTGCTGCCTTGTGTATGTAAAATTTATGCAGTGCTCCACCCCTCCACCCTTTTTTGCTGTCTTTTTCTTTCTTTCTTTAAACAGCGTCTCCAGTGAATAGACGACATGCATAGTTTGGAGTATTCCTTTCATCCTTACTTGAAAATAAATTGAATGGTCTGTTCTCGAGTGAATCTGGTCTGGCAGCAAGGATTTCAAAAAAGAATACGTTTGAATACTTTCACCATTTTCACCTCCCTCCCAGAAAACCGCTAAACAAGTATTCACGTGTGCAAGACCGGATTTTCTATGAGTGTATTCTTTAATTTGATTTTGAATAGATTTATCATTTTAATATCCTCGCCAAAGAAAGAAAAATATATAAAAATTATTTCTTTGCACATTTTTATTTCTTATGGGCATTTCTAATTTAATATTTAGACACTCTAATTTTACCATGAAATGACAAACCGCTCAATCAAGCATGTTTTTGAACAGTGAAAAAAAATGTATTTAACAATAACATTTTGTATTTCATGGAAAATAGTTCATTTTAATTAGATTGACTCAACCTTTGGGCTAAGCATGTTTTTAGGCTTTGCCGGTTTTTGACTTATTGTGGTTGCATCAAGTTACATAATTCTGTTTAGTAAGTCCCCACATGCTTTAACATGCCAAACAAATCCTACTTATCAAATAGGACTTTCTCATTAGCTACGGGTAATCTTTCATCCCTTGTGTCTCCTTTGACCTGTGGTGTCCCCAAGTGCTCTTTCCTTGGTCTCTTACTCTTTGGCATATATATATATATATATATATATATATATATATATATATATGCTGCCGCTGGGTTGTATTATAAACAGGTTCAGTCAAGTGGCACACATTTTTCAATTAAAAATAGTGACTCAAAATGTGCTCAGCTAAACAGTTGAGTGGGACATTAAAGGATTAAAATTTGCGTACACTAGTGACTTATGTACGGTATTTGTGAGATGCTATGCTACAATCATTTAAAAATGGAGGCAGCATTAACCTGGAAACTCTCCATTTGACGTTGTCTGATATATCAAATCACTTCCCCTCTTTTCTCGGCCTCCATCTAGTGTCCTGTTTGTGCTGTCCGACGTATTATCATGTCATTCCAAAAACAAACAATATGATACACCGTTACTTCCACTTCTTATTCTGGATTTAATGGCATTGAAAGTCCTTTCAGTTGTATTACTGCCTCCTTCTGGCTTTAGTACGCTGCTCCTCCACCCCATCACGGGAAGAGACTAGCACTGACGCCTCCTCAACTCTTAAAGATTTTTCTGCTCTCATCAGGAGCAGTTACCATTCACGCCATCATGCATTCACTCAAGGACACCTGGATATGTTGACTACAGTGGCCGAGGATCAAACCACCGACTTTCAGAAAAGTGGACAACCGCTCTACCAACTGAGCCACAGTCGCCCACTATCAGAATTATGAATTCAAAGATAATTTTAACTTTACAGTTTTGGTACCTTAAAATTGCATGCTTAATTAATCAATTGAAGCGAGTTACAAAATTGTTATTTTCGTGTTCATCTAATTTAAAAAATGCAATTAATAGGAATTTTCTAACCTTCTAAAAATCTCAAATTTTGACAAAATAAAATAAAATAAATAGTGTAATTAAATAATATCTCCTCTCTTTTGCTGTTTTTTAAAACCTTATGTGCACTGCAGCAAAGTGGCTTAGTGGTTAGCACATTTACCTCACAACAAGAGGGTCTTGGGTTCCAATCCACACAGAAAGTTCTTTCTCTGTGGAGTTTGCATGTTCTCCCTGTGTTTGTGTGGGTTCTCTGGTTCCCACAGTCCAAAAACATTCAATATGGGTGAAGGGGTACTACGGAATGGGTAATGTAACTGTAATCAATCTTATCAATATAATTGTTTAAATTAAAAAAAAAACTGTTTCATGGATCATTTTCAAATTTAATACCGACATAGACCATAGTACGAGGAACAACTGGATTGAATTTGGGAGAGGTCAGTCATATATTTCTGAAAGTAGGGGGAGCTTTATCTCCAAAGGTTTTCGGGCCATAATTTTGCAAACATCGGTCCGATTTACTTGAAATTTGGTGCATAAGAATCGACTCAAAGATTCTTTGAGTAGATCTAATCTAGTCGATCTAATCTAGAATAGTTCATATTCTACTCACTAGAAGGAACTTTTTTCAAAAAACACTTTTTTTTTAGTTCTTAACCACCAGCCCAATTTACTCCAAATTTGATGCATATGAATCAATTAAAGGATATATATAATCTGTAATATACAGTATATATCATATATTACTCTAATAGTCCATAGTTTACTCACTGTGTTTTAAACTGTGGACATAACATCACATTTCATTTGAGGAGCCCAACATATCTGCTTGATCACGGCTGTATGTGTCATCTGATCCGATTTTACCGCCCTTATCCACTGAAACGCAGTCAGAATAAAAACAGCACATCAAAGACAGCATAAATTCCTTAACAAATTCCTTAATTTTGACATAAACTTGTCTATATTGGACCAAATTACTAATATTAAGCCTTATATTTCAGGGCCTAAATAGATGTTGAATTAGTCTATATGCTTGATTATAAACTACAACCACAGAAACCATAAATTATATAAAACCTACTGTAACATACTGTACCATCTTTTTTGTCAGAGGAAGGAAGGAAGAGGAAGTTTGGATGTACTACAAAATTATTTGATGTGGAATAAATTGAGGAGTCTCACAGCCTAAAGGATGAAGCTGCTCTTTAATCCAAAAAGGAAGCATATATTCCTGCATCACTTGGCGTCATGATGTTTGAGTTATTTCTTGGTTAATTCTGTTTTGTTTTTCTGGTTTTATTATGAAGGTTACTTTTCATCATCCCGATCTATTTATCCTGTTTTACTTTGAAAGCGTTACTCCTTGTTGTTTAATTACCGTTACACTTCCTGCCCTGATTTCTTTCATCTATTTAACCTTATTTTTCCTTTCTTTAGTTTTGAGTATATTTCTCATCCCTCCTGTCTATATATTATTTCTACGTGTTACACTTGTGATCCTTATCTCTCCTTGTCGTCTTTTCCATTATTGCTTCTATTCTCCTCTCGTGTGATTCTTCATCATGTTCACCTGAGTTTCCCTTCACCTGTGTCTCATTAGCTCCGTGTATATAGTCTGTGTTCACCTCTCTTTCTGTGTCATTTCGTCACAAGTCCCAGCCATTTTGCTTGTGTTCCCAGTGAGTAATATTCCTAATGTGTTTCTTGCTGATTTTCATGGTTTTGCAATTGGATATTTTTTTGGACTTTGCCCCTGTCTTTGGATTAAATATTCTATCTGCACCTGTTCTGCCTCCGCAATTGTGTGTCTGCACCTGTGTCCTAAACTCTGCCCCAGCCTTGAGTTCTGACACTTAGCAGGAGGGTGAACAGGCGTTCTTTCACTATAAATATATAATATAAACATAAAAATAATTACATCCTTTGGTTTGTTGAAGCTTCAAAGCTGCCATCACTTTGCTTCTATCATCTATATTTGCCGCTGACCCCTCGTGCTCCTGGGGAACCAGGGGAGCAGACCTTTGTGGGATAGCTAACTAATCTTGAAGTGCTGGAACCATATTGAAAGAGATCGTCTTAGCTGTGAAATACTGGGACCATATTGTGCTGCATGTCAAAGAGCTTAGCGAACAGATTGATGAGATGAGGAAATAACAGAGCAAACCAGGGGGCAGGAGGAGGGATCCCAGCATGCCGCGGCAACCATGGTTTGGAGTCAGGGCAGGGCTCCCCGCAGGCCTGCCGGGCAGAGCCAGTGCAGGTCAGCGCTCTTTGATTCTGGGTCCAGCACCCAACAAAGGGCAGCATGCGGTTGGCAGGGTTGCTTTCCTTAGAACTGCATGAAAGCTCTTGTAATTGTATTTTTATGTGTTTTGTGAAAGCTGCCTTTGTTTACTGATCGGTGTGTGTGCCTGAGTGAGTGAAAGAGAGATATTGGGATTGGAGTTAGAGGATCACTGACTGCAAAAAGTCGGCAAATTTCAACTCGGTGTTATATGAGCTGTTGAGCGCTACTATTTTTTTTTTTTTATCACGCTCATCAAATTGATAGCATTTTCTTCTAATGAAGCAGGCTGCTACTTTCAGTGATAAAGCACTGAAAACCCACTGTAACGGAACCTCCTCAGTTCCAAATGGTCAACAAAGTCAACAACTACTTAGTGAACCGCGAGGAACATTTGGCAGCTCGTGAGCAAAATGTTACTACCCAGTTTGTGGAGACCACATACTTAGAGCAGGTGAACCTCAGACCTGCTTTCATCAGGTGAACTTTTAAATGGCTCCAATTGAATAATAATCTTCTGTTACTTCTGGTTCTCTTAAAGAGAGTTTGGTGTTTGTTTCGTGTTAGCTTCCCACCTTGTGAGACCAAAATTGTCATTTTCCTCATTCTGCTCATTCTGTACAGTACTAGTGTCTAAAGGCTTTAAAACTATAAAAAGTTAAAAGGTTTATGCAATATAACTGAAATAGGGGTTTGAGTTGTGAACGTTTGATAACCCAACCATAAAGGGGGCACAAGCCAGTGTACTTCCAGTGCCAGTCCCAAGCCCTCCCCATTAAGCCGGGCTTGGGAGAAACCTTTTGAAGGATGAACTCTATCAAACAGGATTGGTCGAAGGCTCACATCTACGGCTCATTATACATTACATCCGGGAAATGTGGGGGATATCATGGAAATGTCCTTGCCGCCGCGTATACTTCATGTTAGTGTGATAACTCAAAAGGTATTTCATGGATCATTTTCAAGTTTTATACCCACATAGACCTTAGTGTGAGTAGGCACTGGATTGAGTTTGGGTTAGAAAAGATATATATTTCCGACACTGTGGGGAATTTTATCTCCAAGCTCAAAAAAAGCTTCAAGTTTTCGGGCCATAATTTCTCACCCCTGTGTCCCATTAAGTCCAAATTTGCTGCACAGAGCTCAACCAGCATATTTTATTGAAAACAATGTTTTAAGGACATAACTTCAAGAGTTCAATCGAGAGAATTGCTTTTATAAGACAGTGGACTGGGAACGGGGATATATCTTTGCTGTTGGGGATTTCAGCTTAGTCTACTTTTGAGTTAGATGTAAAGAGCATTAGTCATTTCTATCAAGGCTCGTTTATACTACGTCCATGAAGTTAAGTGTGTCCTTTTCAAACGGCGTATCCGTCATTGCCTACATGCATCACGTTTGTATTTTTTTTTTCTTAACATATAACCCCAAGATTTTAGGACGTAAGACAGAATCAAAAGTTAAAAGAGAAATATGCTCAAAGTGCAGAAAGTAAAGTTTCCTCTTCATTTTGCCCGTACATATTTGTCATGTATTCATGGAATTGTAGCTGCATTGCACCCAACAGTTTGTAGTAGTACTGCTCAATTTTATCCATATCCATAAGCCCTCTGAGGACTTGTACAAATACATATAAAATGAATGCAGATTATCCACATAGGTCCAAAACTTAATTTTTTTTATTTGTTCACCGTAAATGTTCCAGTGTCAACCAAGTAGCTATCTATCTCTAAAAAATCACCAAACACATTTTGTATCACTTCCTTCATTTACAAAAATCAAGGAAGTTGAGGAGGTAAAAAATTAATTCATTAAAAAATGAATTCTCCATGTTCTTTTTTCCATTGTGTATATGTGAACAAGTATTTGCAGATGAGCACATTCTGTTTCATACACGTTCTTATCTATAATCTGAACTGCAGAATAAAGTCATGTAGTGCAAATTATGTTTAATAGAACTACCAGTTCCTTTGTATTCACTATCCAACAAAAGCTGTGCTCACATTAAAATATATCAACATTGAAAAACAATCCCACAAAAAATACTATAATAATTCCAGCCTTACTTCCCCTCGAACAATGCATTTTCTGAAAGTGCCCTAGCAACTGGTATTGTGACATCAGGATTACTAAAAAAAACCCACTGCAGAGCCCCTGTCGGGTTGAACAGAGGGACTCCTCGGAGGGCTTTAGGAAGGGAAATGTAAAGGAGAGGGTGATCTCTATCTCAGATTGTCCGAGATTCTCTAGGACATGTCACAAGTCTTGCTTCTATTTTGAGCTTTCTTTGCTCATTTTTAGTGAACTAAAACAAAGCTCATTATAATAATAATAATAATAATATGTACAGTACTAGTGTCTAAAGGCTTTTAAACTAGAAAAAGTTAAAAGGTTTATGCAATATAGCTGAAATAGGGGTTTGAGTTGTGAACGTTTGGTAACCCAACCATAAAAAAGCCAGTGTACTTCTAGTGCCAGTCCCAAGCTCGGATTAATGGGGAGGGCTGTGTCAGGAAGGGCATCTGTCGTAAAACTTATACCAAATCCATATACGGAACACAAAACTGATTTTCAAATCGGGTCGGTTAGGGCCCAGGTTAACAAACACCGTCCCTGGTACAGTTAGCCAGCAGGGTACCGACCTATGGATGGAAACGGGGGATCCGCTGTGGCGACCCCGAATGGGAGCAGCTGAAAGACGAAGAGAAAGGTTGTGAATGTTTGGTCTGGTCACCATGGGAAACACTGTCCACTCCACACTTGTTCACAGCCTAGTTAATATTAGACCAAGAGTTTGGTTACAAGGTTTTTCCAGCACTACAAATCTGATGAAGAGCCTTAAATACAAGTCACACTGTAGATAATAAGCTTTGATTTGAGATACAGATAGAGGGCTGTTCAACACACACACAAACACCCACGTACACAAAAACACACACCACTGAGCTCTGATTTGTGGAATTGATAGGCTCCATTGTTTCCACAGAACATGCTGCTATATACCCTGTAATGTAATTAAGGCCAGGAGATTTATGCTTCTGTATGGCAGCCCAGAACCTGATCCATGCTGTGTCTGGAGTCGGACTGAAAAGCCCTCTCTCTGTCCAGCTGGTCCTGATTTCTGCTCTGGCCTCTGTCACTGTGTGGCGCGACAGCGCTGTGCACTTCTTAACTGAAGGCTTTGGGTTTTTTGCTGGCCTTGTTTTTGTGTTTCATGTGGAAGAAACAAGGTCCTTAACCAATTCTGTGCAAGTTTGTTGGAAGCACGGAAGGGATATTGCCTTGTGTTTCTGTTTGCCATGGAAACTGAGTGCATGGAAGTGTTACACAAGTTTAGCATGATGGTAATTATTAACCACCATAAGTATTTAGATAGTTTGCATTTAAAGCCTCCCACAGAGGGTCCTTTCTCAGTTCCTCTGCTCTTAGACAGTTCAGCGTAAAGCCAACACCTATCTTATGAAGACAAAATGTCTTTCTTCTCAGTTACTTCAGGACTTAACTTTTTGACTAAGACAACGAGTCAGATGTAAGATGCAGTGGACATGTTCTCAGTAGAGAGAAGAGGAGCTCCAGCATTCAAACGGAAACACAATTCTACTCAAAATCTGGATTTTAAGAATCGTCGAAAGCCTCTGGGTCGACCCATCAGCACGAGCACCTGGCTGCCTGACGACTCCGCCTCTGCACACCATGCGCACGGGGTAAGTCCATCCATGCCCACCCACCTCTCCCTAAATCCACAGCTGAGTGGCCTGCTGCCGCCACCACCCACAACTCCAATATCCCAAATAAAAGACACGTCAAACGCTGCTGAATAACCCCATATAGAGAACATGAGAGAGAGGATTGGTCCGACTTGGAGCATCTGTCCACCTCTCTGACACTAATGAATGTTAAGTAGGTTAGTGGCTGGTGTGCCAATGTCCCACCGGTCATTGTGACTGGTGGTGGCAGTGGGGCTTTGCCTTTGTCATGGTGTGCGAACCCCCTGTGAGACATCTCAAATGGTTGGACCTCTTACTCCTGCATACAATCCCAGCACCAATAGTTGCCATATTGATCTTCCTTGCTCGGAGATTAAAGCATAAAAGAACCTCTGTCCTGCCAGCAGGTGTCCCCACTGACTCCCAGAATTCATTTCAGGGTCACAAAGCCCTTGCAGCTCCCTGACCCGGACCCCATCGCGAAAACACACAAACACCGGTACGGGGCAGGACAGAAACCTTTCGAAGGATGAACTCCATCAAACAGGATTGGTCGAATGCTCACATTCACGGCTCATTATAGCTGACCCCGGGCTTTCTCTTTCTCAATCTGGATGCTCTCCCATTCTGTCTCTGCTTCCAACCTGTCCAAAGCCATGCTGAGGTGGTCACCCTGGACTTTTGTCTGCCGGTGATAGCTCGGCCGTTTGCTTTGTTTTCTAAAATGGATTTCCTCGTCAGTTGAGTTGCTCTGAATTGGCGAGTTCCTGTGGTATGCCTTCAAAGATTTGTTTGAGCTTTAGAAATGAAGTAGCTCCTTTTTGTCCTGTCATCCGCCTTATAGACAAACACCGTGATCATCATCTCAAGCATTAACACATAAATGGCAGTACATTGAAGGCACATATTGATTAAAATCCCAACACTTGTCAAAATAAGTAATACAAGATCTTTGTAGTGCATGGCATTGAGCCAACACATTCTGGTTGGTTCTTGGTGGTAAGCCACTCAGAATGATCTTAGCAAAAAGACGTATTATAGATGATGGCATTTCAAATTAATATATGTTATATTAATATCAAATGTTAGATGCTGCAGCTCCCCTCAGCTTCATCTGGTTTACTGAGCTACAGCTTAACTGTTTGGAGGATGCTGTGTTTCTAGTTTGTGACAAACTGTTGGCTATAGTGAAGCATTTAGCAGCTAAAGAGCCAGGAATCGATTAAGACTGTGATAGGAGCTCACCAAGCAGCCAGAAAAATGAATAATGATAATGTTTGTAGCTGCTGGATGTGTAAATAACAAACTGCTAACATGCACACTAGATCTATTTATGAAGCAGTTCATCAGCATCAACAATTCTGATAAATACTGTGAAATATGCTTTTTGACTTCTCCAAAGTTGAAACAGATTTGGCTGTATTTATGTCACTGTTTCGATCATGGTGGGAGAAAACTTATGGATCTGAAGCTAATGTCGAAAAAAATAAAAAAATATTATTCCGAGTATGAAATTGTTCCTGTGCAAAAGGCCTAATGTGCGGGTTGGTGTATTCTGGGAGGTGACCTCAACAGGATGCAGCTCTGATCTGCGGCTCTCTGCTCCAAGACCGATTCCTGAATTAAATGTTGATTAAATGCCTATTAATGTGGCCTGACTCACAGGCATGGTGTAATCAGGTGAAACAGAATTAATAAAACATTCCGTGTAGTACTCAGGAGAGGAGGAAAGGTTCCCCTGAGTAAGACTGACAGATGGCGGAACAAATCACCAGAGAGAGGAGAAAGTAGAGTGGGAGAGGGGATAAAGCAAAGACCAGCCACCACTTTGGTGATTAGCTCCAAATTGGTAATTTGATCCAGTTTCCTCCACCTACTCATTATTGATAAGACTGACCGAATTTGACCATATTCGCCCCTGCTGGCGCAGACCGGAAACACAGCACTTCCTGTGTGCTGTGTGGACAGCACAATGTATGACAATACATTCCTAGTAAAAATACCAACTGCTGGGAGACCCCCTAATCTCACACTCTCAATTGAACAAGAAAAAGAGCAGCAATCACTTCAGACAAACCCGATTTATGGTCATACGTCCCACTGGTGGGTGAAATGAAGACAACAAATCTATCCATCAACTGATGCACTTTTACTTCCACCAAAAAGGCTATGTTTTTGCCTATGTTAGTTTGTTTTTTAATTTGTTTGTTCACAAGATTATGGAAAAACAAATGAATAGATTGACCTCAAAATTCAATTTCCATAACCACTGAGAGTTGGACACTTTTGGAGGTATTTTGCTATATGTCCTAAATTAAGCCTCACAATGAACTCACCTGTGTGACTGACGTTGTCTCAGCTTTGAAAATGAATCCATCAGTTGAAGCTGTGATATCCTCCAGTGGTGGCCGTGCTGTCCCGAAACTCAGTTTTGGTGCACTCAGCAGAGAGTCGGAAGTGGAAGGCGAGAGTCAAACCAGTTCTTTGGTAGATTTAGAGGCTTGCAATAACTCATAAATAAATGGACATATCTGCATTGAACGTTCTTACATAAAGGGTTCTAATTGAGTCTGATCACAGTAATGTCTACCATGTGTTGGGTTGTGTCTTGGTGGTGGTTTGCCCTCTCTGAGTGCTTTCTAGTTATATCCCTGAAAAGTTGTGGATAAAATGGAATCTTAATGTTAACGTTCTAACTCAAAAGCAATTTCCCCCATAGACCTTAACTCAAGGAAGAACCAGATTACCTTTGGGAAATATTCGTTGCACATTCCGGCCAGCTTTATTTCCTCAAGATTTCAAGCCATAATTCGTAAACTGTTGGTCTGATTTAGTCCAAATTTGGCACAAATGAATTGACTCGAGGAGATTTATCTTTTGTGGGTAATATTTTACTTGTATACATCATATTATACTCACTTATATAATAATAATACTGTTTATCTTCATTATTGGGTCTGTATGGGATCTTATCATGGAGCGTATTGCTGACTTCATAGAAATAGTTAATCTGAGTCAATATGGACTATTTGAGAATATTATTGAGTCATATTTAATTTGAGGAGTTCAATCAAGGATTAAGTAAATACATTTCCATTAAATTATAATTATCAAAAAAAACCTATTATAAAAATACATTATTATTTATTTAATTTCCATAGTCTCCAATGTGTTTCCTTTCTGTTTCAGTCACCATTATTTTCTCCATATTGTTGCCACAAGCCGAAGCCAACCCCATCCACTTACACTTGATTGCAAATTCAGCATATAATTAGTCACAAGGAAATCTTTGGGCTTGAAGAACCTGTGATTTGCTTGGAAAATGGTTGTTATTCCCTGTTGGATAATTGTTCAGCTGCAATTAAGGCTAATAATGAGGGGCGTTGTATCTGGCATAATGTGCATAATCATATATGATGAGCTTTGTTATATTCAACAGGTAAAGTCTGAGCAATGTTGGTGGACAAAGACGATGAGAAGGCTAGACAGACGCTGCCCTCTAGCTTATCATAGTGGCACTGAGTGGGTTTGAGACTTGACCACAAGCTGGCACAGAATCCAAACTAGTGCACTCCAAAGGAAAAGGAAGCACACACATGTACACACACACACACACACACACACACACACACACACAAACCAAGCTTTATTGTCCTCCCACCCTGTGAGCCTCTCTTGCCCCTTGTCTCCCACTCTGTTTTGGGGTTACAGCCCTTGAATGAGGGGTGAGTCCTTGGAGGATCTGCTCTCTTGCTCCCTGGAGTGGACCAACTCTGGAGCTGACTCGGTGCTTCTTGGAGCTGCCAGGAGCTGCAAAGAGAGATGGATGATCTGTTCTGCTAACTTCTGGGCATCGGTCAGAGACGTGTCTCCAGTGATTGATGAGTTAACACAGCGCCCACTTCTCCACGGGTCAGACGTGTACACCCGTGCCATGAAGCCGCCATACTGTCCTGAGGAAGGCGACATGACTGAAAGAAAGGGGAGAGAGATCAGGAGCAGACGTTTTAGAAAATGAGCAGATGTTGGAGAGTGGCTGTGCTGGAGAGCAGAAACTCCATCATTGAGTCATCTGCAGCAGCAGATCAAACCACTGGATGGTTTCACAGAGGCTCAGTAACCAAGACAGAGGAGTTATTAATGCACTAAGGGGGGGTTAAATGTCTCTGGAGAGGCCTCTCACTGTGTGGCTTTTTATTTGTTTTGCCAGACATCAGTCTTTGTTCTCAGCCTGGGGGGCATACTGAGCAGGAGATTGAGCTACTGACAGCAGTTCAACTCGGAGCACTTTTGACTAATCATCAGTTTGACTTAGATAAACCCGTTACAAAATTTGAATACAAAATTCCAACTTTCTATAATTATGTATGTTTTCTTTTTTTGCAGGTACCCATTTATTTGTCTTTCGTCAGCAAGGCCATCTTGTGGGACAGAGGACTTTCCCACCACACTGTGAGTTTCCAGATACTGTCTGTACTTGAACACAATGCAACCTGAGCAGTTTGCCCCTTGTAAGAATACTTAACTTTTATTTTCCCATACTCCCAATCTCTACTTCCTCTTAGAGAATTGATGGTACAAATGTTCCATTTAGGATTTATCAAATATTTGGATTGGCTAAGAGATTTATGAAGAGTTGGATTTATTTTGGAAAGCTCAGTTTCATACTTCCACCACTAGTTTTCATTTTTTCTCCAAAAGTTTCCAGGCCATAACTTCTTAACCGTTGGTCCGATTGAGTCTAAATTTAGTGCATATTCATTAACTTTAGGAGATCTGTCTTTTATAGATCGTATTTTACTCTTAAGAATTCATATTTCAGTTCACAAACCTGTGAGAAATTGCTTGTTGATCCGGATGATTGTCCATTTTATGTACGTGTGATGCGTTCCATAATCAGGATAGCTGTTTGTGAGGTCACAAAGAGTTTATGTTGGATTTCGCTTTGCAACACAGTCAGCCATTCACATAGTAGCCAGTGAAGTAAGCAGGGTTTGCCTATTCAGGAGAATGAAAAATATGAGGATGTCGAACAGACAGCAAAAAGAGTCACAGTGAGGGAACTGTACAAAGGCAGCTATGGTGGTAGTTATAGTAGTTATAGTCATTTTAGTTAATAAACAGAAACAAACCCTAAAATTGTGTACCACATAAATACAGTCAATTAATACAGTTGATTAACCCATTAATGTACTCACCAAGAAAAAACCCAAAATGGAAATATTTCTTTCCATATTCTTCGGGGCTTTTTTTTAATTCTATATCTCAAACTCCCTAAATTTACCATAAAAAGACAAATGGTTTGGTCAAGCATGTATTATCAATAAAACAAAATTCTGAATTATTCAATTATTTCATGATGACATTTTTCTATTTCGTGGAAAATAGATTATTTTAATTAACTTAGCTCATCATTTTCAGCAAACCATGCTTTGAGAAAACTATTTGATCCTTATTAGACTTTTTGGTTGGATCAAGTTACATTAATCGGTTCAGTAAGTCGTCACATGCTTCAATATGCTAAACATAAAAATCCTGCTTATCGAGCAGACCTTTCCTTTAGCCTCCTCCTCAGTGGTCCCTTTGATCGGTGGTGTAATCCAGGGCTCCATCCTTGACCCCCTTACTCTTTATCATATCAACCAGAATTTTTAACTGGTTCAGTCACATTGTTCAATAAGAAATAGTGACTCAAATGAGCTCAACCAAACAGTTTGGCAGGACATTAAAGCGTTAAGTATTGTAATGCATGACTTGTGTGACAGGTGTGTATTACCTGTATGAAATCTGATAGTTTGAGTTATTCTTGAGGAGAAGGATGGTCATTGATTTTAATATAATTTAAAATGAACCATCTGAGGTTTCAGACAGAAGTAAAAAAATAACCAGGGGGTAAATTATGAAAATCCTTGTTTTAACTCACCAAAACCTAAAAATATTCATTGAGAATGAAAAAAGGAGCAACATTGAATTTCTACAACTTCCAATTAAGTAAAGCTACAAAGAAATTAAACAAAATCCCATATCCTTGCCGTGCTACTACCAAGTAACAAGAAGCACCCTCTTCTTCACACTCACACAATCCTCAAAAGTCCCCACCTCTCTCCTTTGCTGAAAAGAGTCTGGGAGTGGATGTGCCACAATTAACAGTGGAGTTGCCATGGGGACAGCAGAGTTGCGTGGGCTGGCTTCCTGTCTTGGCCTCTGGTTAAACAAACAAGTAAAGTCGGGAGACAAAGACGTTAGCTGGTTCTTACAGCCTCATTTACATCCTCAATAGCCTTCAACACATCTGCATTCAGCAGGTTCATCAGGCCTGGCATCACCCTCTGCCATCTCTACCCTGCTTCTGCTATATCTAATAAACGACGGGCGCATTGTGATGGTAAAAATGCTCCTGCCATAAAGTGTGTCCAGTCCAAACAGATAGGCAGCCGACAAGAGGCTGTTGACCCAGCAGTCCGCTTTATGTCGGCGTCAAAGCTCCTTTACTGTCACCCAGGACACGAGCTGCAATGGAACAGCCTAGATTAGAATGTACAGGTGCCCAAACAAGCTCCAGTTTAAAATGTAATACTTGTGTTTTGCACAAGTTAGTCAATGCAACTCTTATGGTGTTTTCTTATATAATAATGAGCAGCAGAAAAGACTCTCATCACTTGTTCCTGACAAGCTATGACAATATAGGGCAGGCAGAGCATTAAACTGACTTTTCTTTGGCACAAAAGACAATTATTTAGGTCCTATTAGGTTATTCTTCTACGTATTACTTCCAAAACATTTCAGAGGCAAATAATGCAACTTTAATTTCCTAATGCGCAATTGACATCTTTATATGTATATCTAATCTGTGCACCAAATAATGGCTTGTATTTGGTGCAATAAGGTTCCAGGTTCAAATCCACCTCTGGCATTGCGGCCTTTCTGCGTGGCTTCTTCCAGCGTCCATCTTGTTAGTTCCATATTTCAATCCAACTTGAAGTATAGGTGAACCAATGACGCTTAAATCGCCCCTGGCTGTCAATGAGAGCATGAAGTGTTGTCTGTCTCTATATATCCTGCCATGTGCACCAACACCAGCATACCTTACAAAATTAGCACCATCCTGTTTTGAAGAAGACATAAAATTATTAACTGTGACCTGAAAACTTTTATTATTGTTGTAATAAATTGAGTGATATGCAGTTCCCCTGTTGGCCACAGGAGCGATTGCAGGTTTATGGCAACATCATACCTGCCATATCTCCATCACTGTGCTACTGTACTATGAAGGGTGGAGTCAGGTTGTTTTGTATTTGATGACGTACGCCACATCATTTTCAAAAAATGTTTGACAGCTTTTTAAACTTTTTTTTTTACTTTAAAATGTAGCTTTAAATTTTGCACAGTTGTTCACTGATGTAACCAATGTCTCCCCAACCACTTTTTATTATCAGCCTGCAAAGTCTTGTAAGGAATCTCCGCCCACTATTTACACAGTCTACGCTTTCGATGTTTTATAATTGCTATCCTTGATCTAGCCTCAAACCACAAGCCTTCTTAGAGTCTAGCTTAGGGATGAGATGAGAAGAGATTTCTAACTTAACCCCGGTAGATTTTTGAAATTTCACTTTCTTCTTGAGTCACAAATGCCGCTGCTGACTTTAGGGACTTCAGTCCGATGCTAAACAGGTTTTAAATAAAGTATTTAAACACTGGCTCTAGCACTGTATGTGATGCTGTATTGGAGTCATCCTGTCCTTCGCTGTATTGTTTTAGGATGTGGAGGCTTCAGAAAAAGAATTGGCGAGCATGCTGCTGCGTGGATCCGTGAAGGGGGGTCATTGTCTCGCATCGAAAGAAGAAAGTTGCTCTGAATGCTAAGCTGTATCTGAGCCTGGCTTCTGACACGAGCTGATAATCAGATTTACTCCCCTGAATCCGCCGGACTCCACAATGCGCCCCACTGTCGTCGTCCCCCGCTTTGCCTCTTACCGCCCCCCTCACCAGCATCCCGACTCTCCCTCCTCCCCCACGGCAAAGCTAATTACACCCCACAGAAACACAAATCTCCATGATTTAAAAAGTCACTCTTTTTCAGGGGTTTAACCTTGTTATGGCCTAAGCCTGGCTTTCTTGTGCATCAGCTCTGTGAAGAATTCTCTGTTCCTGCAGACACTGGGACATAGACACACTTCTGTCTCTGCTCCTAGTCGTCCGCCTGTCAGAGGGTTCACTCAGAGGCAGTGTAATTAAGTGTGTGATTGTGTGTGTCTGTACTACTGCTTCTGTGTGTAAATGTGTGTGTGTTTAGAGGTGAGGGGGGGGTGAACGAGCACACGCAAGTCTGTCCTCTGCAGGCCATCTGGGACTCTGACTAACTAATAGACTTCCTACATTCATTGAGCAGCACTACTTGTACATCTCAATCAGGGAGCTGTTGACCACAAACAGGCTCGTAATGACATTAGCCAGCTCTGGCAGTGTGAGGACAGCGTGTGGGTTGCCTGACGCCAGGAGGTCAGCTTGTTTCCTGGGGGCCTGCAGGGCCCCCGAAGGAGCCCACACAAGTTTCATGGGTGTCTACATAAACGGCAATATTGCCTACTGTCTCTGACTGAAATGGCTTCCTCTTTGACATGATCCAGTTATCCCTTTTCCAGAAATGACTCCTGCTGCAAATAAGGATTTTATTCTGAACGGTAATTTGACTGGGGTTCCTGTAAACATTAGATTGAAGTGTCAACATACAGTCTCAACAGTCTCAACAGTCTCAACATTTAGTCATCTTCAGCGTTCTGTTCTCCGTCCTTGATGCAGACACAGATATCTCAGCGTATAAACGAAACATCAAGATTATAAGGATTATCTCCAGTTATTAGATGTTTATTAAAGGGCAATACCAAAGATACAGAAAAGAGAAAATAGGACAGATGTCTTAAAAGAGCTTATCATTACTTTATTGCATCTTATTTCCTGTTTTTCACCATCTATTGAGCAGCTTTCAGTTCTTCCGCTACTCTGAGTATCTTGTTGTTGCCTTGTGTCTGGTCTGTTCAGTGTGGACTTTAAGATGCTGTGACATACTGGGACGCTGTACCAAGATGGTTGACGGCACTACTTTGTGTACTTCCTGTCATTTGTTCTGGCTTGTCTTTCCTCATCAGCACCTGCTATTTCCTCTCTCTTCTGTCATTTTGCAAAACCCCAACATCACGTCTTTATGCCATATGTCCAGAGTTTAAATGTGTCATGGAATCTTCAAGGAACCATTCCAGCCTTGTAAACCTCAGTATATATAAAGTATGTACAAGATTGCATTTCATACATTTCAAGTAGCCTATTTAAAATGAGTGACATTCTCTCATTCCTCATATTATGTATACATTTATGTATTGTTTTTTCAACACAAACAATTAAAACTAATTGAAAAAAGCAACACAAACAATAACAACTAAGCAAAACGAAAAACTGAACTTCTCAGCTCAAAGACACATATGTATATATACTAAGGTGGAGAACTCAGGATTTACACGATAAAAAACAAAAAAAACATTTTATTCAGCTCTATGTTATCATCCCAAGCGTTGTCAGTAATCTCTACATGAACTTTTCTCGTCTTCTTTAGGTGTGACGTTTTTATAGTGTCAATCCCTTAGACATTCTCTAAAAAGAGTTAAGTGTATGGAGCTGCCCAAGTGAAGTGTAAAAAGCAGCTCAGGGCAAGAGATGTTTTGATTATCTAGAATTGTATTGTCCGGTTTCACTCTTTTATTGGGATCTGCACCAAATTTGCATTTGTTATCACCTAAATCATGTCCCACCCCCACGCAAGTTTAGTATAAATCCGTGCAGTTGGTGTTGTGTAATCTAGGAAATTGTCAAGAAATGTGCTATTGCTCAATAATGGGGAAGGAGTAATATATACACCACATCCTTGTACCAAGTTTTGTAGAAATCTGTGCACTGCCAGTTATTACAAGGTAATAAGCAAATCACACGAAAGGACACAGATGAAAACGGTAAATCAGGAAAAGGATAGATTGGAATAAAAGGTACTTTAAATTAAACAAATACAACTAATTTTTAAAAATAGAAATATTTGTATTTATATATTATTAATATTTTTCATATTTTCATACGCACAAGCACCGTATTTCTTCTTCTTTTTTTTTCTTTTTTTTAACTCGGGGACCTTTTTAACTCAGGTTTTTAACTTATATCTTTGCCTTTGTATTGTTTTAATTTCAATCTTAATTAGTGTCTTACGTGAAGGGAGACATGTAAGGAAAGGTAAGTATTTGTTTTCATGGTGTAAACCACTCCTTGTTTGTTTTTCCACCTTGTAGGTGACAACAAACCTCTTGAGTCTTTTAAAAAAAATGTTAATGTCAGAAGACAAGTGAAGTTTAATGGCAGCTATTAAATGTAATCTGTTCTGTCGGGGGGGGGGTCTTTCACAGCATAACCGGTAGCTTCTTTAAACGACACACAGCTTCGTCCTTTACTGTACGTTTCTGTTTGCGTGTGTGGACGCATTACAAGAGCTTTGCTGTGGGTTGTAATGGCACAGATGTACGTTAAACATACCTGCCTGGACCTGCTCTGCAGAAGGTCATGGGTTTGATAACACCAGCCCGAGTCTAGCCTCACAAAGCCCTCCTCAGCCTTTTGACGGCCCTGAGTGGCAGGTAATGATGAGGCCGTAGGGGAGGAAGAGGAGGGCCCCCATCACCGGCTTGTACTTCTTTTTCTACCTCACTTCTCCCTCTTTGCATCACAAGAATGCAAATCTTTAAATCCTCCAGATCTGAGGGAAGGGAATCAGTGAAAATGGTGCAAGGATTTAAAAGCTGATCCTCCCTGTGTGAGTCACAGACAGTGACCCCGTCTTTCTCACTCTGTCTGAAGGGGTCTCCTGGTTCAACTTTGTTTTGAGCAAGAAAGATGTTGATTTGTGCATTTGTTTTGATTGAGTGTTAGAAGCTGTACTTTTTTTTCATGAGACAAAATCCAAGTCAAATAAAACACTGTCTGTGGGCCATTTATTATGACTGTTTGCTCTCTAAAGGCCACTGAATGAGTCACTGGCACCAGCACTGTGTGCCGAGCAGGTTTTCGTAGCCGTCCATCCCTCCACATTCCCAATATTGACTTGCTTTCCTTCTTTCATCCCCCGTGTCCCATCAGTTTACTCTCAGGAAGTTTATCAGCCTTGAGATGATTTTCTGCCTCCTCTCTTTAGGAGGGAGGTTGTTGGTGTAAGAAAAGAAAGCTGGAACTTTTTTGTGTGCTGAGGAGGAGGAAAGGTGTGGTCTGTTTATTGAACACAAGGGGGCGATGGTGGCAGCGTGCATCATTGGATTTCACTTTCTCTAACAGAACAGAGTTCAGGCTTTTATTTTGGTGTTAAATGGGGCAAAGATGTTTCAGTATTCTCACAATTTGCTTTCTATATTACTTTAAATATTTATCTACTTTTTCATGTATTCACTTTTATAATACAACATTTGATAATAATTTTAATTAAATTATTATTAATAAATATGTATCTACTTGTTATTTATTCACTTTTCCTACTTATTTTTTATTATTGCTCACTCACTTATTCAAAGTTAAAATTGTGAAAATGTAATTTATAATAATGAAAGATTTGGTTAAAGACTGTTATTGACAATACATGACTTAGTAAATTGTTCATCAGAGTGGCTTGTCTTCTGTGGTAAGAAAGTTCTAATTGTTTTATTGGTGTATAGTGCTTTTTCCACCAATCAGAGCAGGGAAGTTGATTCTATTCTGCTGTGATACTTCCTGACTCCGTCTAATTGACCCCTGACCCCTGTCCTGTAACTTCTGGCACCTCAATCACATCTATAGCGATGGTGCATTTTTGACTATAGATCAGATTATAACTATTTTTCTCTGGGACTCACCTGAAATCATTGGGACATCTGATCATCCCTTCACCTTCCGCCGGCAACTTTTGCTGATATTCTTGTCCGTTTTCATATTTTTCTGTTCCACTCAGTAATATATGTTGCAATGGTTTCTTTATCTTTTAATGCAGTATTTTATACACTATGTATTCAGAGGGAAATATGTCTTATGTGTTCTTCACACCCTTGCTTAATATTCATCAGATATAAAAAATTATTATATCAAGAATATAATTATAATAATTAAAATATTTTTTTCTGCTGTCCAGAATGTTTTAATGTATTAATATCCTATGTGGTGGCTGATCCAAGCCAGAAAGTGCTGGATTAGAAGGGAAGAGCATAGATTATTGCTATATAGAAATCGATAAGTAGCTGCTAAAGGCAGGGTAGATATTTTTTGATGGTGGAGTCTATATTTGATGCCAATTATCGACCCTCATGGGTGTTTATTAAGCAGTCACTAGTGTTGAACATAGCAATGGAGGCTATGCTGGGGTTTCTCCTCAAGTATACTGTTATCTCCACACCTCTGCTCCAAGTTGTTTAGAAGGTCAGCTGTTCAGTCTCATGTCTGCATTCAGAAATATTAGTATTATATCAGTATTTGTGCTATATCACGTACAATATATCTTCTCCTTCTTTTCTTCCAGATCCATGATCGTCCAAATCATCATCCCTTATTGTGTCCACGGTTTCTATCTCACATGAAAACTGGTCCTGAAGATATTAGACCTCCCTGTTTCCTGAGCTCCAAGTCCAGACCACAGCCTGCATTTCAGGGAAAGATGCTAAATACGCACACTCCTGCCGCTCCTAAGAGACAAACACTTGAGGGTGAGAGCTTAAGAGCAAAACATCAGATGTTTTCACACCGTCACAGCTCCAGCAGGAGGGTGCCACCGTCTCATTAACAGGTTTCCTCGCCTTTTCTTTCTTAGATGGAGTGGTGGAGGTAGAGGCCGCCAGGCTCGTTGTTAGCTCTTAATCTCTCTCTGTGGTTGTGTTTGGTTAAGTGTAAATCTCCTTTCTGGTGAGGAAGCGCCCATAGCGCTGCCCCCATGGTGGTGCTCTGGTGGGAGTGAAAGGTCCAGGGCTGGTAGACCTGCCACTCCTTTCAGAGCTCAGCCTCTGATGTGAAGGCATCTTTCCCAGGACACACCTCAGCTCCACAGCAGGCCATGGCTTTCACCATATTGGTGTGTGTGGGGGTAGCAGAGGAGGGGGGCATTTCTCAGTGCTGGGGTTTAATACTAATTATTCTACCATATGGTGGTTGGCTTCTTAACAATCACCCTGAACACTGTTCCCTGCAGAAACGTGCTGCGCCCTACGCTGTGGCTTTGCACTCTGACACATGTCATTCATATGCACATCAACACACACACACACCCATACACGTTCACATGCACGTGTGTGCGTGTATGTGTGTGAGTGAGAGGGCGTGTAACAGATGGGAATAGCTGGGCATTGTATGAGTAGGCAGTGCAGAAATGTGTTCTCCAGTGCATTCTCTTTATCCTCCTGTGCTGACTGCATTCAGTAGCAGACCCCCAGGAAACAAGAGCAGATTGTCTGACACCCTCCACCCCACCATCACACACATGCACACTCAACTCTCAGTGGCCAACAAAAAATAAGAGGAGAGAGAAAGGAAAGGGTGTGCAAAGGCAAAGGGGGAGGGATGAATAAGGCCAAAGGGAAATGGGCGGCGCTGGATGGAGTTGATGTTTGTAGAGGAGAATCTCAAAGGGATGAAAGGAAATGTTCAGTCCAAGAAAGAGGAGTTGACATAATAAGTGTGGTGGGCTGTATTAAACAGTTTTGCCATGATTGATCAAGTCATTTTTCAAGTCATTTTTTAAATGAAATTTAAAAATGTTTACTTTTTCAATCTGCACTAATGCTAAGATTAACTATATATTACTATATTTTTATTTTTTTAAACAGTATATGTTTAGTTTTGACAAAACACGCTATTTAGATCTCTCATTGGACTAATTTCCTTTTTCAATTTTCAGAAATTTTATAGTGTAAAAAATTAATGATTAAATTTGAAAATAAAAAAATTTAAATCACAAAAAATGAAATAAAGAGAAATAAAATAAAGACGATGCCTAGAAATCATGTGATGAATGAAGATATGACTTAAGTTGCCCAAATACAGCCTCCAACATTCACATTTCTTGTAAATAGCTCACGTTTTTTGTTTTGTAAAGATTCCAATTTCAAATCTAAATCATAAAGAAGGTGGGCCCCTGGTTGTATTAGTATTGGTAGAAAACAGAATATTCTAGAGTATACAAAGGTTTCTCTGACATGAACAGATCAGTTGGGAACTCTGTGCCAGTCCGACATTACTAGGAGAAGAAAGGAACCACAGAAGTCAAGTCAATTTCGTTTGTATAGCCCAAAATCACAAATCAGCATTTGCCTCCATGGGCTTTATAATCTCTACATGATGCAACATCCTCTATCCTTAGACCCTAGGTCCGGGTAAGGAACAACTCCCCAAAAAAAACTTTAACAAGGGAAAAAAGGGAAGAAACTTCAGGAAGAGACACAGAGAGGGATCCCTCTTCCAGGACGGACAGACATGCAATAGATGTCGTGTGTACAGAGCAGATCATCAAAAATAAACGTATTCTATACAGATCTAGCAATGGCGATGGGAGGTGCTGATGTATTGCAGTAGACACAGTAGTACAAAAAATAGTATTTTAACAGTAGCACTTTAAAAGTGATCCAGAATTTTGTTCCAACTCTCCCGAGTCCAATAAAGAAAAAAAAATAGTTTACAAATATTTTTCCTCAAACTGTTTGCTTTAAGGAGACCTCTAACTGACAAGAAATTCATCCCGTGAGAAAAGTGTGTGCATATACAAGCTGCCCTGCCTTTGGGTCTGATTACTATTGTGAATATTGAGTTTGGAAACAGGCAGCTGCTCCAGAGGGGCGATTTCTCGCTGCCTTTGTTAGCAGACCGACCCTCCCAGCGGGGACACAAATGTTTGTTCCTGGACAGAGCAAAGCGGGAATGAGAATGTCAAAAGCAGACTTAAAAATGACCTACGGCATGTTGACTGCAGCAGAACAGTTGCGCTGACATATAGAATTATAAGCGCCAGTTTTCGAGGAGCACTATGGATGAGATGTTTGTCTTAAACAATTTGTTTTTCTTGAAGGTTTCCTCCATCCCAGTCCAGACAGAAGGAAGCTTGTGAAGAATGATGGCTCAATCCCAGGAAGGAGATCTGCTTTTGTCATTCCCTGTCTTCAACTCCCTTCTTCATCATCCAGCATATATCCAACTTTTCCCCACCTAAACACCCTTCATGCTGACTCTGGAGGACAACAACGAAAGAAAAACACTATGCCATCATCTCCCCCCGACCCTCCTCCTGCTCCAGAGGAAAAGGTTTGGGAGAAGGAGCCACACTTGGCTGTGGTATCCATCACTGAGTCTGTCAGCAAGCTCCATCTCCGGCCCTCTGGACCGGAGCGCTTTCCATCACCGGTCTCCGTGGTGTCACATGGGTCCCTCTCTGATTTCAGTCGCCCTCCTTCCAGTCTGTTCAGTCGCAGCACCAACCTCAGTAGCAGGATCAGCGTCTTGTCTGGTAAAACTTCTTATATGACAGCTAAGTGCCTTAGCTGGAGCAACAAACCGGTGTTTCAAAATCAGAAACACAATAGTTTGTACCATGACATTATATTGTTGAAAGGACTTAAAATGTGTTCAATGCTCATAAAAAGGAAATGTTTATTTTGATAAACTATTATTTTTATTATTATTATTGTCAAATATCCATTACTAAATAAGAAAATATCTAACTTTTTTCTTATGTTTAGTATGTTATAAATCAAGAGTCGCCCACCGAGCTTCATCAAACTGGATTTGGTTATATCATGCTTAATTATCCATAGCAGCATCAGCCAACAACCATCCAATGCCATCGGATTCAGTTAAGCATAGGAATGCGATTGATGATGATGATTTAAGTTCAAACGGGGCCCATAGCTGTCGGCTCATAATTGTGTTTAACGGTTTAATGTTACATTCATGAAGAATTAAGTGTCTTCGATTTTTCCCTTGTCATCTTGCAGTAAGCAGCAGGGACTCAGATCCAGACGGTGAGTCTTGTTTCTCACCATTCCAACATTATCATGTGGCAGAGTCACGTTTGACTTCTTGCCCTCCGGCAGGATGCTACTCTCGCCGATCTTCCATTAATACTCCAAACAGCCCTACCCTCTATGAAGCTGCCTCTGGCCAAATCAAACCTCTCTCACCTCGTCCAATGTCAGGTGTCCCTCCTCAGGCAGACAAATCTCTGAGCAGGCCTGAAAGTTCCAAAGCATCAGAGAATCTTCCTCAAGGTGCAACGGCAGATCTACATTTCAACCCATCCATGGACTCCCATCATGGCCTCATCACCAGGATGACCCCCTCTGCTACTTTCTACCTAAATCCACAGTGGACCACTCCTCGCTCAGGATCAAGACCGAAGCTAACCCCTTCTGCCTCAGTGACTCGAGAGGAGTCTCATCGCTGGCCTGTTCTGCCTCCTATAGCTCCTGTCAGAGGTGAGAAATTAACTGTGTTGGCCACATATGGGCCGTTCACAGCCTCCTCCCTGCCTGGTGCTACTCTCCTGCCCAAGCTCTTAGGAACCTGATTGTCCTGAACATGGCTGGACATCCACCCATAGACAAAGGGACTGAGCCAGACACAGAGAATTCAAAGTCTGCCTCCATAGTGGGATGTTCTGATGCTGCTACCCCCAACAACACGTTGTGAAAGCATTGCTGTCAGCCCGTTTTTCCCACTCCATAATAATAACTTTTCTTTTTCCTCTATATCAGCAAGAGAAAGGAGGGCTTTTGATGAAAAGCTGGTACCGTTTGATTCCCCTTTCAAAGGCGTGAGGCCCCAACAATGTAAGCCGGGGTGCCTTCCTCGTGTGCCGTGCCTCTCAACCTCAGCTCCCCCATGCCTTTGCTATTCTCTGGGCTCTGAGAGGGAGACGTGTAGCCTATGGTCATAAATCCACACTGACCACCGCTCGCTGACGGCAGAACACTGAGCAGGATTGCCACAATAGAATACCTCTGCGGCTTTCCTGCGGACACTAGTTTACCGTTCCCAGTAGGGATAAGGGACAGGGCCACTGACATCTGACTCCTCTAGGAACTTTATGAAAGAAAGCAAACAATGTGGAAATTGTGTAGGGATTTTCTATTTTCTATCAGAGACATCTACTGTTCTCTGTGTGGTGCTGTACTGCAGGGGGACCCGTGCTTTATCGGAGCCTGCTGTTCTCTTCAATTCGGACACAGAGCGAGTGTCAGCCATTGATTAATTTTACTGCAGATGGAGGCAATTCAAGCTCAATGTGGCCTCACTGTGGCTTCAAGTTAAGCTTAAAGGATAAAGCGTTATTACAACGATCGAGTTGATGTTGTCTGATGAGAAAAGAAATGCATCAACCGTTGTACTTGTCAACAGTTTGGGAGATCATCTGAATTATTTCATTTATTTGAAACCAAAGTACCCAATGACCTTCCACTGCAAAGGTATGTGAGCACTAAACACACAGTTCATACACACGAAGTTGAACCGGCTAGCTGGACTGCAATGATCCCGATTTCGAAACATTGATTAGCAATGTTTGCAAAGGTGATTCTTTTTCTTTTCTTTAAATATCTCCTTTTAATTAGTTTTTTTATTTAAAAAAGAAAAGAAAAGACATTCAAAAACTGATCTTTATAAGAGACAATATCTTCTTTCTTTTTTTTTAAACCGGTCAATCTGTGCAGTATCAAAATTCATGCTTTCGAACAGAGAAAGCTATAAGACGACAGTGCTGACCGCTACAACACAATGCTGTCCGTCCAGAAAATGACCCGGAGATATATAGTCCCTCCAATGAGCTCTGGGTCTACCTCGGGTTCTCCTCCGAGTTAGACTTGCCTGAAAAACCTCCAGAGGGCGGCGTCCTGATCAGATGCCCGAACCACCTCAACTGGATCCTTTAGACCCTAAGTTGGAAGCTCATTTTAGCCGCTTGTATCCTCAACCTCATTCTTTCAGGCTCTACCTCAAGCTCATGACCATAAGTGAGGGTTGAAGCCTAGATGGACCGGTAAATTTAGAGCTTTGCCTAACGACTCCAATCTTTCTTCACCATAATTGACCGATCCTACACCCGCAGTACTGTTAATGCCGCATCCATCCGCCAGTCCATCTCTCTGCCCATTTTCACATCACTCGAGAACAAGGCATCAAGATACTTAAACTGCTTTGCGTGAGGAAGCAACTCATCCTCAACCCGAAGGGTACAGTCCACTGTTTTCTGGCAGAGAACCATGGCCTCAGAGATGGAAGTGCTGACTCTCATACCGGCCGCCTCACACTCGGCTGCAAACCGATCCAGTGGTGCTGGAGGTCAAGGAATGATGAAGCCAACAGAACCCCATCATCTGCAGACAGCAGAGATGCGATTCTAAGCTCCCCAAAAACCAGATACATTCTTCACCTCGACTGCACTAAAATTGACTGGTTATGGATCTAATTATTATTATCAGAGGGATTTTCATGAGAAAATTGTTTTTAGTAGATGAGAAGGTTATCATGTTCAATAATGTATCCTTATTTATATTTGGTTTGTTTGAATCCATTTTCTTAATCCAGGACAAATTTCTCCAGTAAGAACAACCGTTATAAGCGTGTGCATTCTGCAGATGCTGATGCTCATCATCCGGATTAGCCGTCTCAGACCCCTCCCAAGATTTTTTTATTAAAATCCCATGGAGTTCATAGAATGACTCTGCGCCGACCTCCTTGTGCGCCGACCTGTTTTCAGCAACATCTCCAGAGTGTAACTACCCTTGACAATAAAGTGTGGGTAGGGTCCTGGCCTGGCCCCCCCGCTCTGGACCTTTTAGCCTTGCACAGTAACTAGGAAAAGAGGGCCACAGGCACACAGAGGACGCCTTGTCTGACTCTAACTGTCATATCAAACTCTCTGACCCCCAAGAATCACCCCTAACCTCCCTGAAAAACTCACACTGAATCGCCCTGGTCTGCTGAGAATGACAGCTGAGTTGACAGCAGCAATATGCTTTGAAGTGTCAAGTCAAGTCCTTGTATTGTCTGTCTGAGTAGAGCGCCGAGCCGCTCAAGTGCACAATAGTGCAGGGGTGTGTGTGTCATTGTTCACATACTTGACTGTTTGAAGGTGTCTTGGTCTGTACATTTATTCTTGCTAATATGGGCAGAAGCGAAGGAGCTGAGTTTGCCTTTTGCTTTAGAGCCTCTGTATATATTATCCTTTTGTGTGGGCCAAACTCTTCTGCATTTCTAATGTGAGAAAAGCCTGGAAAAGCCTCTTTCAGGACGATGACAAAACCCACCACCCAGTGAAACAGTTTCTCTGGCTAATCCTCTGATTCCTAAACCAGGCTGAGTGAAACAGTTTTGTTTTGATGGTTTGAGAGGAGCTAAGTAATTAGTGATTATCTGGGCTGTTTCTAACCTTCCTGTGAGTGAACTCTTTGTTAATTGGAGCTTAAGGGCAGGGTTTCTACCACTGTATATGTTGAAGGTGAGGTGAGTCTGCCTGTAACGCTTCGTGCACTCAGACCTTCATACCTCGCCCTGGGGCCTTCACTCATGTAGGTCTTGTGTTTGTGTTGGGAGTCGTCCACTTGCCAGACTGAGAAATCTGGAAGGGGCCGGCACTGACTGAGCCCATTGCAATATCCAGTCCAAATATATAGTTTGATAGCTGCATCAGCAAAAATCTTCCAGGACCTCTCCTTCAGTTATCAGTTTCTTGGCCTTTCTTTCTTTATTTTCAGCTCATTAGTTATCTGTCCAATGCCTATCCCTGAGATTTGCAAAAAAATGTATGTAAGTAGATATATTGTTGTAAGATTCTTCTGTTTTATTACTTAGTTGGAATCGTCAGCAACAAAATTGAATCTTTTGACAGGAAGAAATTTTGAATCTATCAAAAGATCTCCTTGTGCAACTCAATAAAGGCCAAGTTGTTGCGCAAAAAATTACATATAACGTTAATGTACTCACGGCTCTTTGAAATAAAAGCAATTAAATCTACTTTACTCTGAAAAGAATAGTCTGGCATCTTTGGAAAATCAAATTCACTCCATCATGCAGGTTAGATGAAAAGGTTGATGCCACTTCGTATGAAGCTACGTTAGCTATATTTAGCGTTGCAAAATGTATACAGGAAGATAATGATGTGTTTTAAAACACAGATTCTCGTCCGCAACTTCCCAACCATAAGTCTAATTGTTTCTATATTTAGCTCATATGAATCAACACAAGGAAATCTGTCTTGTTTTCTTAGAAAAAATAGTTAAATGTATTAAATTCCATCAAGGGTGTTCAGTCAGGGGGAATGTTTTACTACGCAATGCTTTTCGGGGATATACCTTGCAGTTAGCGTAGGCATAGTTAATCATATTAGAGATGGTAATATGGTTTCCCTAAATTGTCCCTCCAGCAGTGGGCTGAACATCCACACACCTCTATGCTATTTCCTTTTATTTCCTAATGATAGTACACACTGTGCCCACATGTGTCATTAAAGTTACTTCTTTTCCTCATCATCCTGTTTACCATTAGAACATATTACACCCACTCTGTGCCCTTGCAGGATGCTGCAGCACACCAGCCTCACGGTACTCAGAGCTCAGCTGCAGCGATTCTCGTGTGTTTGATGAACTGGAGGCCATAGCCCCTAGGTCCACATCTTCTCCATCTGTGGACAAGCTATCAGACTCATCCGGTTCGCCTTCACCTCCTAAAGGTAGACTCTCAAACGCACACCAAACCACTAAATATCATATTCATCATTGATTGATTGATTGATTGATGAAATTTTTCAAATTAAGAATAATAATAATATATTTAATTTATAAAGTAATGCATTCTGCAATTCTGACTGTTAGTCAGTTCACCACAACGCTGTCATAATATCCCTAGAGCTCAAAGTCATAAACACTTTGGCAGTTTATGTACAGCTTATAACATAGTTCTCATAGTTCTCTTTTCCATGCGGGTCACTATTTGGTAATATCAAGTTAGCTGTACAGATATGTGTGCTCACTATTAGGCAAGCCTCAAGTCTCTGATACCCTTTATATCTAATGAATTATAGAAACTTATTAATGATTTGTAAACTCTTTACAACTTAATTCGTAAACTATGTACAAGCCAATCAATAAATCCTTATTGAGGGGAGTATTATTGCAGAGTGGTGCCATGACTATCCTATTTTTAATCTTTTTTTTGCTTCGATGGCAGGTGTAAAAAAAATAAATATATTTATTGGTACAAGTGTGTAAATCCCACTGACTTTGGTGATTTTTTCCCCCACTAGCATCACCTCCAAGTTGACAGGTTGTTGCTTTCAATATGAATCATAATTTATATTTATAATATATATAATATATTTTTAGTTGGTGAAATTCTTATAATTGCCGGCAAGAAACAAAAAAATATATGATGAAAGAGTGGACCTACAAAGATATAAGTAATTTAAGTCATGTGTTTAGGTGGGCATGAGGAATATGATAAAGTTTCTCATAAAACATTTGTATTTATTTTTCTAATAATTAACAGTGTTAAATACTACCAATAAATGTTCTTTGTTCGTCTCCTGTTATTCCCAAACATTAGTATGCCAACACACAATACTAGAAATGTGAGCCTGTGCTATCATGCTAACATAAGCATTCAGCTCAACTCAAGTTTATTTATAAGCAAACTTAAAAACAACAGAGTTGACCAAGGTGCTGTACAGACAATAAATAGTAGATGCTTTATCATGACAAAGCTTATGTTTAACAAAAGAAGGCATCACGCAAGAAACAAATGTACAATTTTCTTCCTTGGTTAAAAGCTAAGGGAATTAAAACAAGTTTTAAGGCAGGATTTAAAAACAGGCAGTGTGGGGGACAACAGTGGAGTGGGTAACAGTAAAAGCCCGGTTGCCACTAGAATTCTCTTCTCTATTTACTTTGTCAATTTATCAGTTCTAAAAACAGATGTTTTAACAACAATGTTTTAACCATCAACTGATGGAGATCTAAAATTTGTTTCAGTACTGAACCTTATTTTCAAATTCTTTATCCCCGTTTTTACATCATAAATATGCACTTTATTTAAATATATAAATATATTTTAATATCTGCAGTTTTTTTTCCAGCTTTTCTCTCAGTAATTCATTTAAAATTAAAAATGATAAGATTACTTGATATATCCGTTTGTTATGGTTTGTGGCTCCCAGTAATGTCTCAATCAGACATGCCGGCCGTCTTCTCTGACTTCTGGGCTTATCTGAGCACTCACTGTGTCAGGTCTTTGTATCAGCCCATGTTGGCCAACAAAAGCAGAGTAGATGTGATGTGTGTGTGCGCGCCTGTGTTAGATAGCAGCGTAAATGTGTCCTGAAGGAGGTTCAGTGAACCACTGAGGGAGACATCAGCCAATGAAGACTTCCTCCGCCTACCTCATAACTCGCTAATCCCTGACAAGGTGTTTAACCTGCTTGCTTGACCCGGACCTCCATCTGACCCTGGTGACCTTTGCCCTGAGGATGTGGAAGGATCAAGCGGGCCACTGCTACGGCAACCACAGCGTGATAAAATCAACTGAGGGCTCAAGCCAAATGCTCTGCCTAATGCTGCAGCCGGATTTTTACCAGGGTGGAGTGAAGCACTATTTACATATGGAATGTGGCGGATTAATGCTTCACTGAGCAGGATTCTTATTGAAAAATACCATTATCTTATCGGACTCCACAGAGTCACAACTGGGATGAATATTTCATCTGCACCCTTTAATAAATGGGTGTACTGATTATTGGCTTCAATAAAAATGCAGATAATTGGCAACCTATTCTTCTGCCTTGTCTTCTTCCTCCTCCTCCTCCTCCTCACTGACTCACGGTTCTAGAAATTAGACCCAACTTGAAACAGACCTCAGGAAAATTTAACCAAACTATATCTGTAATTCACTTTCCAAAAAACTAGACTTATGTAGTAAGATTAAAGGGAATTGTTACCTGCTTTTTAAAAATAATTATTTGTTATAATCCAGTTTTTATATTAAAATATTTGCGTGTAAATTCCACTGACTTAAAACAGGAACATACAGCTATGGTATTTTTTATTTATTGACATAGAATATTCCTGCACACCTTATCCAGTGCATTGGAGAAGCCTAGTTAGATGTTAGTATGATACGGGATGCACTGTTTGATGCAGGTTCAAACACATGTGTGCATATGCGTGTGTTTAAAAATCATTCATTTTGTTTATTTCCTTTAGATTTTTATTTATGATAATATTTCTGGTCTGTGGTAATTAATATCAATTATCATCAAAGAACATGAGACATTACTTAAATTTTCTTTTAAAGCAGTTCTGCTCCACATAAGCATCCTGTTTAAATGTCACTAATGTTCCATGAAGTCCAGATTTTAAACTCTAAGTTTAAAACAGTTACCTTCTTCTTAAACTTCCTTTCTAAGCATTTTTGGAATTTCAGCTAAGACGTTCTGTCTGCCTTACCATGAGTGGGAGGTGACCAGTGTGTTCCTTGTCGCAAGATTAGTCATTTGTTATCTGCCACTTTGTTTGCTGAGTGTTTTACAATCCTGTGGCTACTTTTGGCTAATTGTGGACTAATACCCGGCCTAACTGAAAGTTTGTCCTTACACATTGTGTTGTAACGACAGTTATTCCAGAGATTTCCTCTCAATGACGCCAGAATTTAACAGACTTGCCAACAGTTCCTTTTTCTCACCTATGGGATTACTTTACCAAGCACCAGCTCACCTACATGTGTGACATCCCAACAGAAACCGCTTTACAAGAGCATGTTTATGTGTGTGAGCAAATGTGGTTATGTTTGATTAAAACAACAGGTGTGGAAAAAAGACAACTGAAATAAGAATAAAAAAGAATAATATTGTGTTCTTACCAAATATATAGAGAAAACACACATGGAATGTCTTTGGTTTTACTCATCCTTACCAGATTCCCCAACCACCTCAACTGACTCCTTGAGATGCGAAGGAGTAGCGGCTCTACTTTGAGACTCTCCCGGATGTCTGAACTCCTCACCCTACCTTGAGGGCTGAGCCCAGAATTTATTGGGGGCCGACCAGAAGTCTACTTCCATGTTCTCACCGAACTTCTCCCACGACCGGGTTTTTGCCTCCGTGACTGCCACAGGAGCGTGTTGCTTGGCCTGCTGGTAGCTGACCACAATGGCAGCACGGAACATGGACCACTCAGTTTCCATGTCCCCCACTCCCCCAGAACGCGTTTGAAGCTCTGCCGGAGTTGGGAGTTGAAGACCATCCTGACAGGGTCCTCGGCCATCGCTATTCCTTTGTGCCTACCAAGTTTGTCCAGCTTCCTCCCCCGCCATCTGATCCAACTCACCACCAGGTAGTGATCATTTGACAGCTCAGCTCCTCTCTTCACACGTGGCCGCAGATTAGCTGATACGACTACAAAGTCGATCATCGATCTGCAACCTAGGGTGTCTGGGTGCCAAGTGCACTGGTGGACACCCTTATGTTTGAACATGGTGCTGATCCACAACGCACCAGACCGCTGCGGATTCCTAAGTGGGTAGTGGGCCCACGGGAGAACGGACCCATATCCCTGCTTTGGGCTGAACCCGACCGGGCTCCATGGTTGAAGGCCCGGCCACCAGACGCTTGCTGGCCGGCCCTTACCCCAGGCGTGGCTCCAGGGTGGGGCCCCGGTAACCCTCCAGGCACGGTACTCTCATCAGGGGTCTTGACCGCTCTGTGTCTGACCCTTCACCTAGGACCTCTTTGCCATGGGAGAACCTACCAGGGGCAAATTGCCCCAGACAACACAGCTCCTAGGATCAGTAGGGTTCTCAATCCCCTCCACCACGATATGATGGCAGGTGTCGGAGGGGTGTTTAGAGTGCTGTGAAAGACTTTATAATGATTATAATGTAAACCTTTATTCATCAGCTTCAGTTATAGAATGTAAATCATAGTAAAATTGGTCTCTGCATGTGACCGAGCCACCCCTGTGAGGTGCCTGGGGAGCAAATAGGGGGTTCCGGCTCTTGATCAAAGACCCTACGACACGATCGACAGCAGGGCCAGTCCTATCTTCAAGAGGGAAAAAGGTTGAACAGGTGGTCTGCTGGGTGTGACCGGCCAGCGCAGAGAGCAGGAAGGCTGGTCCTGATGATTTGTCCGGCAGTTTAACCACCCTCTGGAGTGTCTGATGCTCTGTCTTAGTGCAGCTGGTGAACTACACTGAGAGACAAATCAGCAAGCTTCTTACTGCAGTGATAGAAATTCTCCATGATAATAATAATAATAATACATTTAATTTATAATGCACTTTACATTTGGATCAAATCTCAAAGTGCTAAAGTCTCTGAGGTAGTTGTGCACTTTTCAGTTTCCTTGAGTAAAAGACGTGCTTCTGGGCCTTCCACACCGCTGAGTCGATGTCCTCAGTATAGGTCAGTTCCAGGAACTTAAAACTGATGACCCTCCACATCGCCTCATCACCTATGTAGAGTGGTGGTTGGTTGAGCTGTCCTGACCTGCGTTATAGTATGAATAGTCAGGTTATTATCCATGCTGCCATGCTTTTTCTACCTCCTTCCTGTTTGCAGACTCATTGCTGTTTGTAATTAGTCCGAGCATTGTTGTTGATGCTGCAACCCATGTAGTTGATAGTGAGAGGTTTCAAAGCACACTGTCTGGTCAAGCCTCATTCCATGGATTGATGTTGTGGAGACAGAGTCTAACCTCATGACTGGTCAGGACGGGGGTTGTTTCACTGGACGGGAGGGGGGCAACATTGGGTCCTTGTTATCCCAGTCCAACCGGGCATCAAAATAATTGAGCACCTCAGCTGGGGTCGGCAATGTTGTTCCCGGGGTAAGATGTTGTCACTGACAGGGCAATCACTGACCTTATGGTCAGACAGGTCACACCTGTCGGGTGTTTGTGGTGTTTGTGGTGTTGTGCTTCAATCTGCTGTTTATCTTTGAGTTTGGTAGATTTTATGCCTCTCCTGAGAGCAGACCTGGCCATGCTATATGTGATGTTGTCCCCCGATTTATAGGCTGCATTCCTGGCTTTGATTAATAGCCTACCTCATGCGTCATCCATGGCTTCCGATTCGGAAATGCACTGATTGTCTTCCAGCAGGTAATATTGTCCACACAATAGTTTATATAATCCAATACTGTGGTAGTAGATTTGCCTCGAGCCAATCTTGAATCCACTTTCAGTCCCTGGTCTGCAAATGTATCCAAGTCTGTTGAGAGGAAACAATCCTGGGGCCTAAGAATAGCAGTTTTAAACTTATGTTTGCACCGGCGGTGGACACGGTAAATGTGATTGTGATGACAATTCCATAATATCACTTTTTATGGGGTTTTTTGGGGACGTAGTTAAGGATAATCTTGTTGGATTGACTTGAATCAGGTTGGAAGTGTAGGCTATTTAGCTTAATTACATTTTGGCTACATCTTTCTTAAAACTTACCCACATATCATACTGAAAAAAAATTTACTGAAAAAATGTAAAACATAGCTAGTTGTTTTTTAATTCATTATAACTAACCTCAAAGATAAAACAAATATATAATTAATTATTTATTTCACTTCATCTTCTGTATATGCTTAACCTGATCAAAATATTTGAAATTTTAAACTGTAAAAATACACAGTAACACTGGTTGGTGTAGTGTGGACATAACACACGACTATCTTTGTGTGATTATAGCTTTTTGGAATGTTGCTGGCAGAGTGTGTGTTTGCGTGTGTGTGCGCAGCAGAGCATGTTGTGTGAAATCCCCTCGGAGAGGAATGGCAGCTCCACACCCAGCATGGGCCAGAGATTTGCATGGGCGCCAAGCCACGGTGTCATTGATCCGCTTTTAATTGGGTGTGTGACGATGAGAACTGTGGATCCTGAGAGGGGGCGTGGAGGTGTGGGGCTGCCCTGACGTGGGAGATTGTGTGTTGAGAAGGGGCTGTAATTTTTGTAATTACGGTAATTTCATAATCCAGTTAAGCAAGTCCTCCAGTCTAAGTATTTTTGAAGGTCAACGGTTGAATTATAGAAATGTATGGTTCGATTGGTATTATGAAATACTCCATATGCTCCAATCTTTTAGTACTTATTTTATTGTAAGTTTGCAAAGGCTGTTCATAGTAGAGGATGAACTCTGTCTTTGTAAATCTAGACACTGGTGGTTTGATTGAAATATCTGATGTATATTGGTGAAACTATTGAGTGGATTTCCATGAAATTTGGTTAACATATTCATTACACTCTTTGGTAGTATTGCAACTAGTTTGGTGGTCTTCACGTCACTATCACTTCAAACTATTGAAGTTGTTGAATATGTGGTTTATGCACCAACTTAATTGGGAATATTCAAAAAATTGTGTTTGGAGTTGGGCCACAAGCTTTGAAAAGTAACAGAAGAATGAGAATGTAATGGTGTGTGGGCTCAGTTTTAGATTGGCTAAGGAGCTCCGACATCTGGAAGGAGCTTGAGGTAGAGCTGCTGTTCTTTTGGGTCAAGCAAGATCGTTAGAGGTGGCAGTTTAACCGGTATCTTCAGGGATGCCTTTCTTTTAATGTTTTTCAGGACCCACAGGAGGAGCTGGTAAGTTTTGCCTGGCAAGGACACAACTACCTTGATTAACCTTCTGCTTCTGAAACCCAACGCCGGATTAGTGACAGGCTATTTAATGTCTGAATATAAATTAAAATAACTGCTCACTGTCAGCAGCTGCATTGTAGAGCCATCACTGATGTGTTTAGTTATCCAAATGATGCACTTATGCAAAAGAGAACCTGTTTTACAAAAGTTGCACCATTCTTTATTGAGTTCTGCTGTGCCTCAAGATATTTTACTCATATTTTATTCTTTGTTGTCTCCTCCTTCAGAATTGTCTCCTGGCCTGGCAGCATTAACAGTGGGCTGTGACTCCGGTAATCTGGGTTCTCTGTCCCGGGTCCAGTTGCTACTCTTGGATCGACTGGAGCCTGAGACTTTAATGAGTCCCTTCGATCAGGAAGACCTGGATTGGTCTGATCTTTGGAAGGATTACGATCACACAGGTATAGCTCTTCTTGAGTGGGATGCATAAAACAGATTTTTTTTCTCCCAGAAATCATAAATAAGAAACAGGTTTAGTGTGAAATCCACCAAAACACAGTGGAAGAAGCCCCATATTGAACATGAAAACAGGAGTTGAGTAAAATATTAGGAAGCTCAGAGTTGACTTTGTATATTATAAAATAAATTCTAGAAACCAATACATCTGGAGAACCTTAAATATTGCTTTGTCATACTGCAATCAATACATTTCAAACCAATAGCAAAAATGTCCATTTCAAATGTCGCAGTTAAAATGATGAAAGGTTTCCACTCCATTTATTTCTCAGTGAGTGCAGAAAAGTCAGTGTAATTAACAAAATTTAACGCAAGACTTGAAATACAGTGGAAGGGAATTTCAGCTAAAGCAACAGATGCACATAAGTAATAGCAGGATTGAATATAATCCAACAGAAACATCCTGTTACTCATGATAGAAATAACTTAAGCCAGGTGGAAACTGAGTCAAAAGAGGAAGTTCAGATAAACTCTGAGTCTACATCATGCGCCATTCGCTTACAAACTTCAGAGTCTTGCTTATTCCGTCCAAAATAATCCAAGTTAAATGTGTTGGTTAGTGTCAGTTACTATTACATATGTTTTTTTAAAGAATATATTTATAAAGTTAATAGTAAGTGACAGGCAATCTCAGTTGACCGGTGTAAAGCCCCTACTGTCAAAAATCTTTCAGTTTGAATGAGATCATTTGATAAGCAAAAACGGTCACTTTTATAGCAGGGAGGAGTCAGACAGGTGTGTAGGTGTGTGCAAGGAAAAAACTCATTACACTGGAGATTTGTTTTCTCCGTCTGTGCCGGCCTTGAGAGGCGGCAATGCTTTTATGGCTTCAAGCGGCTTTTCTTTTAACGAGATGTGATACCGCCTCTCATCTGCTCCCAGACATGCCGCTGCAAGCTCTAAACTGCTTTTCTCCAAAGGTGTGGCAGCTCCAAGGAAAGGTTTACAAGCATATGAGGATGTGCCATATTATTAAGATCAAACCGCTAAAGTAGATCATTAACCGGGAAAGTCCCACTGAGATAGATGGAGAAACTTAAAGCCAAGCACTGCTTTCACAACAATGGATAAGAAACGGACTGGAGTGTGTATCAAAAAGTCATTTAGTCTGGCGTCTGTTGTTTACAACCTGATAACAAAGAGATAAACAATGTCCATGTTTAAAGCTTCAGTTCAACCAAATCACAAGGAAACATCTTAACTCTAGCAGTATACAGCTAAGCCGGCAGCGTCATGATGATTTGTCCAGGTGTTTAGTTATTTGTCAGAATGAAGTGTAAACAACAGTCAGGGGAAAGTTTTCTCAATCTACCCATTTTATGGCCCAAATTAAGAAAATGTGTTCTTCATCCTAAATTGGATTCTATATCTATACATGTAGGGCAGGTTTTACGATAACCTAAAGGTTTGGGTCACACTTGATTGATTATTGTGAGTCAACCCAATAAAATGCTCCAGGATTGACGCCACGGCAGGGGAGACATGATGAGCACTATGCCATCGCTATGCTGGAGGTGGGACAGTCCACCAGACACATTGTCAGGATTGTAAATGCTCACCATTCCATAGTCTTGCATGGACACCAGTGTTATCTAGCCGGAGGAGCAACGAAAGAAAACCTGTACAACAGCAACAATCCAGAATCTGGATCTAGATATCCGTTGACAAGAGGTGCCCAGTGCTACTATGAGCAAATTACTGTTTTAGTTCCTCCTGATGTGGGACAGGCTAATTATTATGTTTGTGAATGATTGTCTTCTCCTATGGGGCGCCGTTTGTAAGACAGAACATGCTGATTTTTAACAGCAAACTTTTTGCCAAATGTAGCTCCAAACAATGTGTAAAAAATGAAATGTCAAATCATTTCATGGTCACTGAAAATTCAAATGTAAATTTGAATTTAAGCTTAATATTTAGTTTAATGCTTAACATTTAGGTACAACGTTTAAATTTACATTTATATGTCATGTTTAAAATTTAACATTTAGATTCTATATTTAGACATTATTTAACACACATTTCCTATGTAGGCAAATATGACCAAGTTCATAAATATTGCTGAGAATGATGATTTAAATGTTGTTTTGAGCTAAATGTGACAAAAAAGTTGCTTTTAAAATCAGCACGTGCTGCTTTACTAAAGTATGGTACATATTGTCCAGATGTGTCAGTTAAGAAATTTATGGTGCTTACTTTTTTGATGTTGTTTCTAAATTAGAAAGAAAAGTGAAAATCTGATTCTTTTAGCTCTGGAGCACTGGAATTTCTTTGACCTTAATCCAAATTTCACAGAACCTGAGTAAATAAAACCAATTCTATCTGACTGTCTAGATATCGACACAGGTGTCTGAGATATGAGTGTCTCTTCACCACCAATACAGATGTATGACAAACACACTGGTTTTATGTTTGGTATTCATACATTTATGCCTCCAGTGTTTACAACAAGGCAAAATCTGTCTGAGTTTGCTGAAGGCTTTGCTTTCCTCACCCTGTGTCTCCAAAACAATGTTTGCACCTGGCACGCTTCTGTAGGCAGGTGCTCCGCGAGCGTCTTCTTACTTCTTTTTTTTTCTTCTTTTTTTTGCCATTATTTGCTCAGAGATTAAGAGCCATAATTGGAACTAATACACTACATTGCTCATATCCATGCACACACACAAATACAAAAGACAAGTGCATGTAAATGTGTGCACGAGGTTAATATTGATGTACACACGTGCACACGCCTGCCTGCCTGCACCACAACTGCAAGCACACAATTGCTTCCTCAACCTTTGGCTTAATGCTGTACCTTGTGTGGTTTTGTCAGGTGTTTCGAGGCCCCTCACAGCTGGCAGCATCTCTGAAAGGTGCGACTCTACAGGAAAAGTCCAGAAAAACAAATCGGTAAGTGCTGCTGCCCCTCGTTCATTTGCTACGCCCCTCCTCTGTCCATCCATCAGATTTCCTGCAAATGCAGCACTGCGCTTTGTCATGAGCAAACACTAGATCTTGGAGAATAAATTCTGATCGGACAATAACCTCAAACCTGGCACACATAGTCTCCCTCCCAGACAAAGACCCCCTTTCACAAACTTGAACCAGTGAGTATTTATAACTGTCATTCCTGGAAGACGAGCCAAATTGTTGTTGATAATTGAGACACTATATAACAGAGGGCACGCGGCGTGCAGCAGGTGTGTGGTTAATCAGTCACAGGCTGCAAAAAGGGGCGGGGGGGGGATGACTGTACAGAGCAGACAGCCTTTTATACTAGCTCATTGCTCTGTCACTGGGGGGTACGCTCAACTAAATGGCCCACACTGTGGGATTCTTTTAGAGGATGCACAACTTCTAGGATCGGACAGGGGGTGAGGGGTCAGGGGGGTAAACAGGGCTTGTGCATGCTGGGATGCAGTGGAATGGACGCAGGTGCTCCACGTGATCTACGATTAATCTCCCCTTTATGACGGATGAGAGAGAGACCCTGAAAAGCATGAATGAGACTCATAAGCCCCCTGCAATTATGCCGAACCACATTGAAGAGCTGAAGTGCTCTGTGCAGGACTCATAGCAGAATTTGCATAATGCACCTCGCTGAACCAAGTGCCCGCACACTGGATTATTTATGAAGAGAAACTGATAATCCAGTGGTATTTTTTGAGCCGTGAAGTAGGAGGAGCTGTTGGTCCTGAATCTGGGTTAAGAGCATTTTTATTAACTTTAAATTTACTCTGGAAAATTTCTAATGTTAAGTTTGAACGTATTTGGTAACCTGAATTTGGGAAAATATGTAAGTCTTCCATGAAAGAAAGATAAAAGTTGTTTTTGCACTTTTCATCATTTAAAATAATAAAGAATTTTTATGTTAACCAGTGACTACTTTTCCAAGTCTTAAATCTAGCTCCCCTGCTGCTGGCTGCCGCTTTGTGTTTTCTGCACAGTTCAAATGATAATAAATAATCAATAAGTCATTATTTTGTCTCAAAGAGGTCACAGTGGTTTTGTTATGATGGTATAGCAAATGACTCCGAATACCATTCCCATGAGCTCTTGTGAGTGCCTCTTTTCAACATAACTTAAAATGTTTTTATTCTCATGATGTGTTCATAATCTGTAGTTTATGAAGATCCGAATTTACCATTGGCAACGATGAATGCTTAAATTTTCAATAACCCCTCATAAGAATTGTTTGGTTAAATAGAACGAAAGAAAATAAATATTTTCCTCCTCTCTGAAGTTGCAATCATTTTGTTTTCCTCCAAAAATTGTTGAAACTCAATTTTTGCACTCCCTCTTGTTCTTATTGAGTCAAAAGATCCTATTCTCTTCAGAACTTTTAAGGTGCATACCATCACCTAATGTATGAATGCTATGCTTGTTTTGATTGGCTCTGATCAAGAAACACTGCAGGGCCCCAAATGTTTAAATATGAACCACCCTCTTTTTCTTTACTATGCGTTTAAATGTTGATCTCTAATGAAACTTCTCTTCACATAACTCATGTCTGTCTAAACCTTAAAAATGCTCCAACTGCTGATGACTATCATCAAAGCTTTATTTTGTTGACTGTTTCAATGCAGAATCGTTCAGAAGGAGGTTCGGGGTCGCCGTCTTCATGGATCATGGGCCAGAGTCCATCATACAACATGTTCAGATCGGCGACTTCTCCTTGTAACGCTAATCATGGTACAGTATTCCTTAAACCCACACAGAAAATTATTATGTTTCCTGATCTGTGCACACTCTTCCAACACATCACTTCTTTGTTAAAAGTGGCGGTTTCTCTTAAGAGCCAATAACAACAATACTTAATCAATACAAGAGCCCATCTTCAACATTAGTGTCTGATCCAGTAAAAGCTCACGCAGTCCCTGTCCGATCTGCTTTATTAGGAGCCATTGTCTCCTCACTGTCAGCGCTGTGTTTAGCGTTCCCTTGCCTCCGGTACACTTAAGCCCGTTAATCCTCGCTAGGGCCAGCTGGCTCCACGTATCACCTTCACCTGTGTGGCCAGCTTGTGTACACTGATGAGTGATGGTTCTGAGGAAGCCCTTACTGTACAGTCCACAAACACTGCAGAGAAAGACAGGGAAAAGTGAGTACTGTTTCCACTAGAAGCACCCTTGAGCTAAGAGGTGGCTCTTTTTTTTTCCTTCTTCATTTGTACCCACTCCGTATTTTGCTCTTGGGCGCCTGCTCTCCAGCGCCACTGGTTCCCTAATCCTAATGACTCCTGTGCTGTGTTCTTGGACGATGTTACATACATCATATCATAGACTGATGTGCCAGAGGACCAATCTTCAGCAGAGCAAGATGACCAAAAGTAATATGTGTCCCTAATTCAAAATGGCTGATGTCAAGTTTCAAAGCTGTTACAATGAGTTTAAAGGAACAGTTTGGCCAAAATTGAAAAAAAATCAATCATTGTCTAATTTTGACCCACACCTATTGACAGTATGATGAAAATTCTTAATTTACAAAATTAATGGAGCTTCGTAGCAAAACAGCATTGCATCTCCTAAATAACTGAAAAAGACTTTTCAACATCAAAGAACAACCAACACACAACACAACAAACATGAAATGACTCCAAACAGCTTGTGCCACATAATTCAAGTCTTCAGAAGCCCAGGTATCCCAAAATAATCCAAAAGAGCCTATTTACACCTTGTTTGAAGGTTAAATCTTTACTGTAACTTCTATGCTAACGGCGTTAGCTTTCACCACATCAGAGGCAGGTACCTGACCTCAAGTGTGTGCACAGGGACTACAAGACAAGATAAGATGAGATTTACCTTCATTATTTCTTCAGTGGGGGACTAATGAAGGTAAAGTAAAGAAAGCAGAAACAAGTGAGAAAAATAGTAAAAGTGACAAGCAAATGCAGACCAGAGGTGGTATAAACATATAGACAAAATAAACAGAGGAGAAAAATATAAATTTGAACACTATAGACAAGAGGTATAGAAATATGTGGGATTTCTTTTAATATTGCACAAATATTATTAGGTGTTTGTTTATATTGTATCGTAAAATTACTAGTGATTGGTGTTTGGTCAAGTAGGAGCAGTGCTGGTTGTAGATATTTTTAATGATAAGAATTTACAATCTACGCTTACTTCAGCATTTTATCTGGAAGCTCCAGTAAAGATTTCATCTTAAAAATGGTACAAGTAATGTCTACAGGTACAGAATGCCTTTAAGTCAGTTATAAACTCAACTTTTGTAGGAGAGTGGAATTTGTTTTTCCCCTTACTCGAGCAGGGAAGAACTTGTTTCAAACAATGTATAGTCGGGAGTTAAACCTCTTTTTTGAAGCCTTTTCAAGGCGAAGCTGTTGTGACTTTATTGTTTCTCACCATTCTGTATAAAGGCTACAAAGGCAAAGTGGGTCATTGTTGTTCTGGGAGCCAATTCAAACAGACCAAGACAGTAGGACAGGGCGAAGGTGTACTGGTATGATGATGCATTATGTGTGCGGTCCACAGTTGACAGGTTTAAAAAGCTAGTTAGTAGCACTTTACTAAGATCTCAAAAAAAGAAAATATATATCAGCTTAGTTGGAGAATGCAGAAAACATGAATGGATTATTACAGCATATGATATTGGATCGTTAGTACATTAGAAAGCCTTAGCAGCCCCTGGATATTGGTGGTGGTGGTGGCTGATTCTGCTGAGACTGATAAATGATTAGCGTTATAGATCTGCGAGGACTAGGCGGAGATTGGGTGGTGGAGGGTGCACATACCAACAGCATGAATGAACTAAATGAATGGAGAGAATTAAAAAGAGATTCAGGTGATAACGACAGGCTAACCATGAATGTGTGTCACCGTGATTGGAAAGTGCTTAATGAGCACAGCTGATATCAATTGATGCCCCAGAGGGTGAAGCGGTTAATTGAGACAGAGCTTCTGTGAAAAGTGAGAATAATAAAGGCGTGTGAGCTGTAACTACAGCCTGAGTGCGCAAGAGGATAATCTTCCCGATAAATTTTGCTAGAGTTTCATTCTTTGAACAGAGGAGACGGCGCTAAGTCTGGGAGCATTTAACTCTCCGAGCATTAGATGAGGTGGACTGCTATAACAGGGACGATACATTATTATTGTTGTCTAGTGATTCCATTGTTTACAGCGCTGCTCTACACATTTGTAAAACATCACTACAGATGTCAATGCTGAAGTCACACACAGGAGCGGCGTTAAACTGCTATTGGCTTGTTCAGTGGGAATAAACAAAGGTGGCATATAGAGTTTTCTCTCTTATGTTATTTTGGAAATGTCTGTGGCATTAGAGTCATGATAGCTGCTGCAACTACCTACAACTTAATCAATATTGCTGTAGTACTTTTTTACTGAGATGGAAAACTCATTGATGACATGATTTGGCGCCCCCGTGTTTGTCTACTGACGCTGGAACATAAAGACACAAATATATAGGCATATACCGTGTGTATGTATTATTTCAGGACCCTTATCAAACTGTCGCCATGGTACACAAATAAGTTCAGCAGTATTGTTCTACTTTACTTGAATCTTTCGAAAATGTTGACTCTCCTGTGGGCAATACTGCAGGCAAAAGTGACATTTATTTGCCTTTTTTAGAGAGAAGGATTGATTTATTAGCCTGTTAAATGTGTACAATGTGCACTCAGTGTCATGGCATATAATTACTGAAATGCCCTTCACCTTTAAAACGTTTCTTTTTGGCTCCTTGCTCCTTTTAATATAAGTCTTTAACTGTTTTACGGCCCTATAAGGATTAAACTCAATTCATGAATAACATGTCACCCAGAGGACCCTGGTGATGGCTTGTGTGCTTTGACCTTTTAAAGGCCAAAGACATGGTCACACTCTGTAGGAGGAGGAGGAGGAGTCAGGGGTCATCAGCAGGGCATGAAGAGATCATGCTTGAGGTCACTCGGGGTCTAAAAGATGCCCAGTGTGTGGCATGTCTTTGTGAAGATAGGTGAGATTTGGTTACGCTGGAGGTGAGAGCAGTTCAACTTTTGAATAGGACTCCCAAGTAATGGAGGGAGTGACCCCATGATGACTCAATGTCTATCAGCCCACTGACAAAATGGGCTTGTGACACCAATAGTTAGTCACATGACCAACTTCAATAAATTCTCAAATGGATTGGATTAATTAATCACAATTAGTTGAGAAAAACTAAAAGTTTGTTCAGAATTTTTTCTAAATTAAAAATCGTGAGAACCAATAGTATTTTTGCTTTTTTTTAAGTTTATGAAGCTTATCAAATATCGTAAACATAAACCTTTTATTAATTACGTAACCTCTACTTAAAATGTTAAATGAAAAGAAATGTTAGAATAAGAAATTGATTTTAAGTTTAAGCTTAAAATTCAACTCTGAGATCATAGTCAGATTTCTGAGCAATAAGTCAAAATTCTGAAAACAAAGTCAAAATTCTGAGAACTAAGTCATAATTCTAAATATATGAGGATATGGGTGAAATATGATCAATTACATTAAAATATGACAAATACCGGTCAGATGTTAGCTGTGAAGTTGTTCATATGAGTTTAATGGGGACTAAATTGGAAGTTATGTCCAAAAAACAGTTTTTTTTGTTAAAACAGTAACACGTTATAAATAGAATATGAACTATTGGAGTAAAATATGATATATATGAAAAATCTGGACTAATCAGATCCATGGTTGATTTTGAAGATAAAGTTCTCCTACTGGTGGAAATGGGCAATTTACCAAAATCTATCCAGTTCTTCCAAGATCTTTATGGTTATAAAATTTAAAGTTAGTGAAAACATACCTATCTATATTCCCACAAAAATGTGATTTGTTATTTTTTCTACCAGGTTTGATGGAAATCCTTCTGGTAGTTTTTGCATTGTTCAGCTGGATAATGCAAAAACTAAAAAAACTAAAAACTCCACCGAACCAACCAACAAACATGGGTGAGAACCTGTGACATGTTCTCATCTGTGTTTTTAAAAAAAAGAAAAAAAAAGCTTTACATTGTCTTTTATAATATGTCACAGCACAAAAACAAAGTTTGCCTTTTTGTATATTGGCTAACATGTGGTCCTTTGTGGAAAACTTGTTCAGAACGGTAAAATAGTCTTCAAGGGTTTCAGTGATTGTCATTATAAAGGTTTTTGAATTGCCCTTCGGTCCAGTAATATAAGTTATTAGAATTGTTCCTGATACCTGTATCAGAGGATGGTCCATTTATAAATGGACCATCCTCCATTTATAAATGGACCATCAATACAATTGTTGAGTTATTCTGAGATTATATAATAATTTATGATAAGTTGGTCCAGCTCCCCAGTGAGGCTCGATAGGACCTATGTCCACTTCTGCTCATCAGGAATTCATAGGTAAGATAATCCCTCCCCTCATAAATGTTTCTTTGACTGTTTCCCCAACGACCTTGGTCACTCCACGCTCACTCCAGTGTTTAGCATTCAGCTGCTACTAAAGATGTTAGCGTCCAAATGAATGTCGTGATGCGCAGGGCCACAAAGAGCGCTAATCTGAGCTGACCCTGGTGGATTGTTCCGGAAAGCTGAGGAAGCTACGGGACAGATTAGCTTCCAACAAGACTAAGATGGAGCAAGCAGCGATTAGCTGTGTACTAAGCAAGGATCGCCGCCCCCCCCCACGCGGTGGACCACACACTGACAGTGTAGCCGTGTCGCTATTGTCTCTAAGCCACTGCCACTGTGGACTCATTGGCTATTGTGTCCAAAATCCTCCAGCCTTTCCCCAAAAACCTGGATTCAAGCCCTTTGATTGGCACTTGTCAGGGCTGATAGAGAGGGTGACGTGTTCGATAAATGAAGCCCTGAAAAGGAAAATCCCCTCCCCATGAATAATAAATTGGTGAAGATTTTCCTTTTTCCCCCACCCTGCTCCTATTCTGCCATTCTTTCAGGAGATAGAGGAGTGCAGGCTCTGGGTGGCATCATTGAATAGCCTTGGTACGCTGATTGTCTCGCCGATGCTCATCCCTTTCTCCAACATGCAAAGAAAGAAATACAAGTCCAACCTTCTTGCCTCTGCCTGGTGCACTGGATGTTAAAGGGCAAACAGTGTGGGTTGGAAGGAGTTGGATGAAGGGTGGGTGCTGTGTGTGTGTTTATTGTCTTCTCTGGCCCTTTTGGAATCAGCGAGAGGGATTTGACTCCACCGCCCGCAGCCAAATCCAGCTATCTGTGCCGTTCAGACGCTGTGGTTGGTATGGTAACCTTCCTTGTGTGTTTTAGATGGTCGCCTTTTTCCAGCTTGAACTGACCAGTAATCACCGCCGTGCAGTCATGGATTAGGCCATATTGGAGGTTACGATAGACGGCTTTATAACAAACCAAACCAAATCTTGAATAATTTGAGTTTAGGCTCCACCCAACAGTAAAGATAACTATTTGAAACAGTTTGGATAAAATGAGCTGATAGGACTGTGTGAACCATTTAGCCTACTCCTTATGGCCAAAGTCCTCCAGTTCAGTAATATTCCTGGGGTGACATGTTCCTTCTTCCAACCCACCAAAGATTTGACAAATAAATGATAGGTAAGAAATAGACAGTAGTTTGAATTTTCTTCAGCCACTATCTTCTTTATAGGCATTTAACTGTTGACAAATGTTCTCTATGCAGTTGACAAGAGCTTTAAATAATTTTTCGGACAGCGTATTGGCTGAGAAATAAGCATCGCAGTGATAGAAACTTGCATTGATCAGCACTGCCTCGTTATAATTTGATCTTGTTCAGGTGAAATACCCATCTTTCCATCCTGAGAAGGACTCTGTCACTTTACATTCATCACTTTACTCGTAGGACGTTCTCACACCTGAGAGTCCGGGGCATATCGCAGTTTCAGGGGTGAAACTGCGATATTATTGGACTTTCTTCTGGTTTGGTTCGCATTCACACTACACTTTATCAGTCAAACCAAACCGTCTGAACAATGTTACGTCGTCTTAACGACTGCTCGTCTGACAGTAATGAACCAACAAACACCAATGAAGAAGAGGAAAACCGCTCATCTGTTTGACAGAACAGGGAACGGAGATCGGTCCCCTTTCCCCAGCTTATCCACCAAGCGGGACACTTAAACAATGAAGCAACGCAACATTTATGCAGCTTTTGTTGTGGTGTTCTTAGAAAACATGCTTCACAACAAGGAGCCTAGCATGAGCTGGCGAGCTTTCGTTTCTTACATGAGGTGAATGAGACTGGCTTTTATCCTATCATTGTAATGACACTGGCTCCAAGTACAATGTTTTGAATTCAGTTGTAGTGCTTTGACATCCAGCTACCATTATTAATTGGTCAGATGTTTAATGATCACATTCAGATATTTCAGATTAGAAAATCCGTCAAGGGTTCAGTCAAGCCCCTAATGTTGGTTTATGTTGCATATGAAAGGAATGATGAATTCTGCACCCTTAAAATGAATAAATTTCTCATTCCGTCATCTATTCTTGTGACATTGACACTTGAGAAGGACACGAGGGTTGACAGGAACGTGTGATTGTGTGCAGCGTGCTGCAAGAGGGCTTGTCAAATGACACACGCCTCCATCAATCTTGGCTGCTGACCCCTTCGCGCTCGCTGACGGGAAAAATGAATCCGCTGCTGCTGCGGCAACACGTTAGGAGGGTTCGATGAATCTGCCGCCTGTCAGCTACTCCACTGGTCAAGCTTTCTCCACCCAATGAATGGAACCATCGCCAAATGTATCACATTTATTAGCCCTCGTACTCTTGCAAAAGTAACACTCATGTTTGGCAAAGTAGCACGAAGAAAAGGGCCCCAAACTCTCATGGAAACTGTTGCAAATGACAACCAGACTCCTCCTTGAACTGGAGTCTGCATGGATGGAGCTTTTTGTCTCTGTTCTGCCACACCAAGAGGCGCATTCTGTGGACTTTTTATTCAGAGATAATGAGACCCTTAATTGGCTGGTCAGTAAAAGAATGGATTGATTTTTAAGTTTCAGGCAGAGCGTGCGTTCCTTACTGAGACTCTGAAAGGTCTTAAGGGAGATGTGACTGGCATTTAGGAGGACAATGGAGATGAGAATTAACATTTATTATAGAACAGGAATGGGTTTTAGTGCTCTTGCCAAGTGGCTACTTCCTCATCGACAACCATGAATACAGATGTCCTTCCTCTTGTTCAGGACTGTAGTGATTTATAGTTAAAGTAAACGCTCTAACTCTTAACAAAATTTCAGAGCAAGCGAAAGACTAGGAGCTTCTTATTCATATTGTGTCTTTACTCCAGGTTCCAGCACAAATGAAGGGGGCCCAACTTCTGAGGGGGCCTCAGCAGGAGGCAGGAGATCTGGGAATTTTGACCACAGTGCTGAGGAGAAGGACAGGAGAATGGATGAGAGGAAATCTAAGGCGCTGGACATGCTTACTAAACTGCAGGAGGACAAACCTCATCAGGCAAATGGCAGCAGAGGTCGCTCCAACTTTGACGACTGTGAGTTCATCCTCCAATGCAGACATGTCAAACTCAATCACAGAGGGGGGCAAGAATTCAGACCCGAGTCTACGTTGGTGGCCAGAGTCAATATTTAATGAGAAACAGACTTAAACTGGCCTGATCTTGATCTGAGGTATTGTGAAAAATGATTCATACATTAGTATGAAATCAACTGCTCCCAAGACATCTTCATAAATAATAGAAACAAGAGAAAGATCAAAATATTCAACCTAAAATTCAAAATGTGACATCATTACTTTTTTTACTTTGACTTTTTGACATTCATCTTTATCAGCATTGTGTCAGTTAATCACATTGTTACCACAGACAACCAAGAACAGCCAGAAAACTATGTAGTTTCAAGTTAATTAGCATTATTCGTACACTCTCAGGTTAAGTAGAAAGAGAATTTGAATTATTATGATCCAAACATTTATATTAATATATATTTACTCAGTAGAACATAAGACTCTGACCTCAGGGCGAAAGATATAAAGGAAATGATTACCCAACACAACAAATAAATTATCAGCATCAAAACCTTTCGTTTAAATGTATTACAAAGTGTTCTGTTTGATGTCAAACATAATCGATTCTGGTCCTCTTCAAGACCAACATTAGGACCCTAATCTTCAGTGACTGGTAGAATTATTCCCCACTGTGCAAAGTTTTTTAAAGAAAGGTTTTCCATGTCAACACTTAGCCTCTTGTTCACACAAAGGACGATGAGGGAAAAACACAAACACCCAGAAAATCTACTATCCACTATAAAAATATCCCCTTAACTACAACACTTGATTTTCGAGAATAACCTATTTACAGAAAAGGAGTTTGGGCCAGACTTCTCCAGTTTCTCTCAAGTGTCTAGATTCTAGCATCCAAGCCTTTGTGAAAGTAGTGGGGCTGATGGGTCCAACAATGAGCATCCACACCTAAGGTCAAGGCTGAGGGGCCAGCCCTCTGCAGAGGTCAGCAGGTCAGGGTTCTCCCGTGAGTGCTAGAGCCCATGAATGGAACTGATTGAACAGGTTTGTTCAGACAGTAATCAAGCAGGATGAAGAACCTGCAGCTGTCCTCACTATACTACAGCCGTTTTATGCGTGATGTATAGCCTTTGTTGTATTACAGGAGTATTTTGTGTGTGTATGCGTGTGAGTGTGTGTGTGTGTGTGTATGTGCTTGAGTAATTGGTGTGTGTGTTTACAAAGTGTGTTCTGGGACAATCTGTAATTTTTCATGCTTTGATATTTGCCAGCAACCTTTTGTTTTGCAGTGTGCGCGTGTCCTTACACACACACGTCATTATAATAGTGCTAGTGTGTGTGCGTGTTGACAAATTCTTGTCCAGACACTTGTGCAACATAACTGTGACTCCTCATTAGGCACTGAAAGGGCCTAACTGGTCATAATTGTCTCTTTTTGGTCTAGGGCTGACAACTCATCAAATGATTCCCAAAATAGAGGAGGACAACCCCACCCACCTACCACCCCCAACTACACACACACACACACACACACACACAAACACACACCCATACACCCCTATAACTTCCTGTACTCGGCCAACATTCACCCATCCAACTCTGTGACCTTCTTGGTTGTCGCCAGCCAGCGGGTGCCGCCATGTGGCTCATGTTCGGAGGTAACGGTTGTGCTACATGCACATAAGACTAATAAAAGAGAGAACATATACATAAGAACAAAGATCAGATCATATTCTCAGTATGAGCTGTGAAACCTGCTGCCATTGTATGTCTACAACCCGTTCAAACGTGAAAGGATATAATTTGTCCACATCTTCAGAAAAACTGCTGGACTGAATTAATTTGATTATTACCCGCGGGGTGTTCATTTCATCGAATTTGGTTCCTCAATTTGCATATTATATAAACGTTTTTAGGAATGGAGCTAGGAGATTCTGAAGTCATTTGGCTCACATTTCAAGGGCAAGGTCTGTCAATACCTTTTGAAGTAACACGGACTCTGACAAAAAGAGACAATATTAATGAATGTTATTGAGATACTGCTGTAATGCTTGTTGAGGTGAATTACAATGATTTACATATGATAAACAATACCTTACCCAACATTATGAGCGGGTTGAAGTACATGAAATAACTCATGTCAATTCATGTCAAGGGGCAGAGTACCCCCATTACTTTGTGATGATGTGGATGGACTATAACCTCTATCATAACAGAATAGGAGCAAAGTCATTGAAATATTGCAAAGGGTCACCCTGGCCGTAAAATGTAAAAGTAAGCAAACTATGAGATCATTCACACCTTTAGGGGCCCAACCGAGTTTTATACCTGTAATGCACATAGACATAGAAAGATAACTCTGGCAGTGTGGCACAGTACAACTTGGGCAGGCTTTACAGTAAATGGATGGTAAACTGATGTAGTTCCTTCTGTGCTGCAACGGCGCGGGCTTTTTAACCAGTGGCTGTTTCATGTCAGGGACTCTATGGGTCTTAGATGAATGTCAGTGCTGATATGGAACACCTGGCGGCCTTGAAGCCAGCTTCGTTTTGACCCCTCCCACCACCGTCTCTATCTTATGTACTGTTTTCTTCGTATGGGTGGAGATCAGACATAATTGTTGTTTTCTGTCAGTAAAAGAAGAAAGAAAATAAAACGTATGACCCAAGGAACAAGTCAGACCAGTTGCGAGAGATGGAGGGAGGTTTAGGTAATGGTTTGTGAGTGTGTGTGTGAGTGCCTTAATGTAACCCCTGTTTGCTAAGCCTTTGGGCTGGAATACCTCTATGTATTTACCATCAGTCCAGAATGACTGGGCAAACAAACAGGCCACCTATTGATGAGCAGCAGCGTGGAATATGCCCGCTGTATTCACAAGAGAGAAAAGGGAAGGGGAAGGGGAAGGGGGAGAGAGCAAAGTAAATCTGTCAAAGAGTCTATTATATGGTGTCCAAACAGAGAGCGCCCTCCACAATGGCCTTATTAATGGCACAATGTCAAGGAGCGGTAGGGCAATAATAGCAGATGATTTTGCTTTGTGAGGTTATCTTTGGAGATCTGGTATCGCAATACTGCAGATGATTTGGACCCTGGGGGCATATCAGTGTGGATCCATGGCAGGAGCTGATTGGGTGTACAGTAGGTGTGTGTTTGTGCCACGCTGTGAGTGTGTGTGCGGAAACAGTAAGTCTGTGGTTTGTGGTGAGGTGGATGACGTGCAGCCAGAGACAGGAGTGTGACCGCTATGTGTGTCTTTGTTTATTTTCCTGCCAGAGCGTAAACCCCCTTCCACACACAAAAACACACACACTTATCAGTCTTTTTTAGGGAAAGTGAGGAGGAGGAGTTGTGTTTTCATGGAGCAACAGAAACCTGTAGAGAGAACACGGCTAAATACTGTCACTCCCTTTTCATTCTTAACCAGCATTCGTTACCATTCTGGCAGTAGGAGACAACAATGAGACACTCTGAATATTGATGTATGCAAAAAAGGTGCTACAATTAGAGGAAAAAAACAACGCCTCACAACAATTTTCAAGTTGAATTGATTTACAGTATTGAATAGTAGAGACTAGTACAACTAGAAATCACTGAGAGTTTGCATCCTTTTGCCAGAACCAGCAGAAACTCGACCTGCGCTGTCGTCCCCAACTGCAAGGATATATACCCAAAAAGTCCCCAATCCCCTGTATTGTACTAGCTATTTCCCTTATTAAACTCCACAAATTAAATGTAAGGTTATGTCCACAGTATTTTTTGTGTAAAAAGAAAAAAAAATCCATGGAGTTACAGATGCATTTTTTAGAGTGAAATAATACATTATAGATCTCATCAAGTCCATTCACACGCTCAAAATTTGGATTAAATCGGACTGATGGTTAAGAAGTTTTGTCAAAAAAAAAAAGTTTTTTGTATAAAAAAAGTAAAAAAACACAAAAAGTTTGAACTATATTAGATCTAAATTGAACTAACGATCCAAATTATGGCCAAAATTAATCCAGTTCCTCTCACAAAGGTCTTATGTTGGTATGAAAGTTATCGCACTAACACGAATGATCCCAACTTTTCGGGGCATATAATTGTTTGTCAAAACCTAATCCTTTAAAATTTCACAATAAGGAGATCATCAGTTATTGTATCATTGCACCGAGCATATAACTCATACTATTGTAATGTTATCATGATGATGTCACTTTCATGTGCATAATTAATACCACCTGGTTTCTTGATTCCGGAAACCTACCTCTATAATTTGGAATTATGAGTTCACATCATATGTAGTTTGCCAGACATGAACAAAAATATGATTTCACACAATCTTGGATATGGATCTATTTTCCATTATTTATCAATTCTTACCTTTTACAGATACACAAAATCTATATAAAGGATTTTGAATCTGTATCTTTCCAGCTACATGTTGGTATGAGGCTCCATATCTCTTCACATCCACACATAGCAGAATATCAGTTGTAATAGCCTTTTCATGATGTCAGCAAAAAAATAAGTTCTAAATGACATAAAAAAAAGTGGTGCAGAATCTGCACCTGCATCATACACTTGAAAATTGAATCAACTCTTCCTCGCTAAGAGAGACACCTCCACACAAATGTTCATCAAAATCTGCATATAACATTTCAATATGTCTTGCAGAAAAACAAAATAACAGACAGGGAGGTTTTTGTCATCACACCACAACCTACTGTAATTCTCTTTCAACGAGGTAATTAACTAAACCTTTACGTAACATGATCATTATTCATTCTTTACTATCTATTAAGTTACTGACCCTGGAAATCCGCCACATTAGGGTCAGGGTCACGCTTGCGTGATCTTAGTTAGTTACAGGAAGATGTACTAAATCTTTGATGTAGGGGAAGCATACCTTTTACAGGTGCTCATTCGCTGACTCATTTTATCCTCTAAATGCTCCCTATTTACCTTATATTGAAGAGTAACTTGAGATCTCTGACACTCGTGAATCATCATTATGTGTCACTACCGCCTGGTGTACTGTTTACACTGATCAAAAGAGACCTTTACTATTCTTGTAGGTATGAAAGGTAGTGGTCATGCTGTGGATACGGAGTTTTGGCTCCAGTTTTTGATAACATGTAGTCCATAATCTTCAAGGCACTCAAATAAAATGGCAGAAAGTATATGTGTGCAACCGGACAGGTTTAATTTGTGCAAGTCCTCACCAAGAAAAGAAACTATGCATATGTTATATATTCATTTTACAGGTAACAGTAATAAAATGATTTTTTTTTGATTGATATTCATGATGAAATTTTGTATTTCATGTAAATTGCCAATTTTTATTAGATTAGCTCAACATAACTATCGTCACTCCAAATTGAAATTTCTTAACTGTTTTGGTAATAAATGTTTAAAGTAAAATGTTTAACCTATATTAGACTTTTTTTTTGGTTGCATCAAGTTACATAGTTCTGTTTAGTAAGTTCTCACATTCCTCAATATGCCGAAATAGGGCGTTCTCAGTAGCCCCCTTTGGCATCCGGTGTCCAACAGAGCTCCATCCTTGGCCCCTTACTCTTTATCCTGTAAACACTGGGTCACATTATAAACAGTATCAGTCACATTTTTCAACAAGAAATAGAGACTCAAAATGAACCCCAACCAAACACTTGAGCAGGACTTTAAAGGGTTAATATTCATATTCATCTATTGTGTGAGCATCGTTTCCGGGAATGTGAGGCTAACATACACATTTACCGTTAGTAAGAAGGACTCTGCTTACTTATCCTCTGATCTTAATCCGTTAATCTTTATCAGCTCATGTCAATCTGTATGACATACATTTTTACCGTCATACCATCAAACTCTAGTAAGGGTAGATGGAAAAGTGATTTGCTGCCTTATAAACGGATATTGATCGGTTGTAAAGTGGAGATTATTACCACCACATCAGTGCAGACGTGCTCATGGAGCTCTAACCCCATTTAAACTCCTCTCCAGTGTGGTTGGACCGGCTCAGTTCCTTCTATTGCACCTCCTGCTGGTCTGCTTCTGTTCAGTGTTTTTCCTGTCACACTTTTATCAGATAAGATTTCGATCTTCACCTTTGATTTAAAGCCTGTTCAGGCCGCTCTACAATACCTCATTCTATACTATTATGAAATGTTATGCTTGGCCATGTTTGCAGGTCTACTGTGGCACTCATAGATTTACAGGATTGTCACAAAATAGGAATTTAACTACCCACAAATCCATTTCTCCTACATTCACTGCAGTTGGGTAAACTTTTTTTTACCACTGTGTACGTGAATGCTGTGTGCTCTAAATTCATGCTCTTAATCACATATATTAAGGCTCTATATGTGGGGCATGTTGCACTCTGACATTCTCCCGCTATTTAAAAGGGGGTCACCTCCTCTCCACTGCTGAATGTGACCTTTGTTAAAGGAATTATAGGACACTTTATACACTGTGATGAAGGGCCAAAACAAAAGTCTGGGATTAAGCGGGAAAGAGAGCAACAAACAAATGAACTCGTTAAAATACAATAGCTCCCTGTGTGTGTCTGTTGTATATGTGTGTGATAAATTGCATCCTAACTCTGACACCATTTGACGAGTCATTTATGGAAGTAGGTGCACATTAAAAAATTTATTTTAGTTAAAGAATCTCTTGACACTAATTATTATCTACATTCTATATACTCTTTATTAGCTCTTTGTTACACGGTTATACACAGTACGGCGTTGTGAAATGAGTTCTTTACTTTACTTTATATTGATATTATAATATTTAGTTATCCATACTGATTCAAGATAATCCATTTGTGATACCTTTAAGAACATAAGTATGATATGTTTACAAAGCAGATTAAATATAGAATGCTGTTTGAACATAAATGAAATACTACTTACTTTCAAAATGATAAGAGCGTCAAACTTGAATTTCCTCGTGTTTTATATTCCAGAATCTACACTGCACTGATATTTCTGCTGCTAAGCAAATGTTTCTTTGACTAAACAGTATAGAAGGAATGTTATTGTGTTTCGCCAGATTTGTTGTTAGCAACTGTGGCGGACTGACTGGAGATACTCTTTAGCCTCAGCATGTTGACACATTGATCCTGCTTGTCAGAAGTTACATATTAAAGTTTATAGTTTCAAATAGCCGTGCTTTTTCATTATTTAACATAATTAAGTGAGCATTCCTTCTGGAAAGTACAATCTAGCTAGCTGAACTAAATAGCATCCAGTCAAAAATTGAATTTTTCTTTATTTTTCTTCTTTTGTTCATGTTATTTAAACATCTAGCTGAGTTGTTTGTTTTAAAGCCTCAGAGAGGGGTAGCTAGCTAATGTTAGCTTCCCCTCTCATGCAGTCCTGCAAAAGAAAAGCATAACAGTTCAACTGTATTTTAATTTCTGACATGGATTCTGTTATTTTAGAAAATGATGTGCCTAGACATTTCCTTTTTATGGAAACCAGCTTTTTAAATTTTACAATCCCTCAATTCCTCGTGGAATAAGCATAATTGCTAAACTCCTGCTGAAGGTATCTGGCATTGCAGATCTCTGTAGCCTAGCTCCGGTTTTTAGAATTCGTTGTACTTCATATAATTTTGTGGCTGAATAATTTTAACATCATAAACATGACAGTATAAATTCTATACTTATACACTACATTGATTCAGTATATACAATTAAAGACACTTTTGAACTCAAACACTAAGATATTTTTATCCTAAAAAAGGTTGTCTAAACTCAGTCATAAAAAAAATTGCCTAAATCATAAACAATCAGATGTTTAGTCAATCATGATTCAAACTGCAATGAGGAACTTTTGGAATGGAAGGAACAAGGACATATTTTAGTAGTGATAATAACAAAAACTCTGAAACATACTTTAACTTATATTCCAATCAGAGACAGAGTATTTAAGAGAATAGTGGAGTGATGTGGTCTACCAGCCTATCCATTGTCAAGTTCAGGGAGAAACGGTCCACCTATATGATGACAACAAGATATAGGCACGTAAGGAGACGTTCTTTTGTGCGCTTGCAAAATTTCAATGTAAAACCAAAGCTAACTGGATCAAACATATACAAGAAAAGAGAAACCATAACCTTGTTTCAGAACTTAGTGTAGGATAGGGCCCTAAAATAGTCAATACAAGGGACTTTAACCAATTCCTTTGGATGGATGACTGCTGGGTCTGCCAAACATTTCAACGGGGGCCTTAGTACTGGACATTAATTATTGCAAATTAACATTTAGATTTCATCACAGTCACTTTTACCTTTTACCTAGTAACCTATTAATGTTTTTATATGTATTAAGTACAACAAAGTAGTTGTCCATCTCCTGTTGTACACAGCACACAAAATCAGGACTTGAAAAATATTTTCCACTTTCTTTCTTTAAACAAAAGAAGAAACACGAGTCATATATTAAACGCTGCTTCAACCTCTAGCATAAAACAGAGGAAATAAGAAAAAGATTTCATCATCTGCCAGTTGTTGAAACTCAGTGCACATTTTAGGCAGAAGGCCACAGCTATAAAGCATGGAGGTCACAGAAGGAAATATAAATCATACACAGATGAGTACCAATAGTTGTCACACAGGCGGTCAGCAGTGTTTTTCATCTGTCAGCTGCAGAAATGGAAAATGACGCCCAAGTGTGCGTTAAATGAGTTGTGACCTGCGGCTGTTTGCAGCTTTTGGACCGGTGCAGGAGCAGTGACTCTGCAAGAGAAAAGGGACAAAACAGAAAAACAAACGCAAGTGAAAGAGTGAACCTCCCTGCTCATCATCATCATGGCCCCATTCTTCTTCTCTCTATTGCAACTGAATCGCCTCGGTCTCATTACAGATTATGGCCTCAGCAGAGTGACTCTCCCCTTTCTCTCGCCTTTCTCCACACAGTCCCTCTCTTGATTAACATTTTCTGCTAGGCTTCACACCAAAGGCACAACCTGTGCGCTTTAAAGGCAGGGTGAAAAAAAAACCATCAAGCGCTGGAGTGGAATCAGATAAGGCTATCAGGCAGGAGGCTTTACTGCCTCTGCTTTGTCCCGCTCCTCCACCCTCCCTCGCTTCCTCCCTCAATCTCTCACTCCACTGCACCTTTTGTCCGGCTGATACCCTGACGGAGTGCTCCCCTCAGCCAGGGAACCCCCCGACCACATCCAGCACCATTGCACTGCAGGCCCACTGCAGCATGTGTGTGTGTGTGTGTGTGTGTTTGTGAGTGTTTTAGTGTTTAGTGCAAAAAAGAACATGCAAGCTCCTGATGTTGAGTTTGGACTCCCTGAAACTTTGGTTCAATTCACAGAATAGCCGATGCAGTTACACGACAGGTTCTGGAATAGTGAAAAAAAAATCTGATAAAGGCATAGTGCACATGGAAACAAAATGAATATTCTAAAGTCAAAGTCTGCACAGTGAAGAGGTTTGATGGTGCAAATCATCACAATATAAAGGAAATAAACATGGGCTCCATGAGACACTAGGCCTACGCTGTCGTCAGCGAGGGTATAGAGCTGAAAAGCCCCCAATCCACTGGGTTGTACAAGCAATTCCCCTGACCACCCATTCTCAGGGGAAGGATAGGTTTTTTTGACAAAAAAAATAAAATTGAGATTGCAAGAGTGAAGAACGAAAATACGTTATTTTGCTTGAAAAAAAGAGGAGTAAAGTGTTTTGATTCATCACAGTCCAAAAAAAGTCCAAAATGCTCAAATCACATATCACTTCATATATTTATAGAATTACAATATATTGGATTGAAAATAACAGTTATAATATTAATCGTACTGATTGAAATTAATTTACATTGTTGTAATCATGAGTATAGCCACACAGATCACCTGCATCAATTTCTGGTTAGCAATTAAGAAGAAGGAAAAAAAACACTTACACAAGTGGTAGACCAGTTCTAAGAAAAGGGTCTAAATTTTGTTTTGTGAATTTGTTTTTAAACTTGAAGACCTATTTTGGGTCAATACCAGTGGCATTTTTACCAATTTTTGTGATTTTTTTTTTGACTTCTTAGCTGCCTTGATCTATTATGTCATTAAACTACATCCATGGCTCAGTTTTGGTGGGCCAGAATAAACCCAGTGGATTTCGTTTGCAGTTTTGTTGTCATCCTGTTGACAAACAAACCGTACAGAGAACATGATCTCCTTGGCGGAGGTAATAATACATCTATAATCCTTCCACACCCTCTCACTTGATTGGTTCTGGTGAGTTAGTGGAGAGTATGCAAACTATCATGGACTTTTATTAAAACATTAGTTCATCTGTGTGTTGTGCTGCAGGTCAACCTGCTAATTCTCCTCCAGATGGTCAGTGAACAGCCTGTCTGGCTGTAGAAAAAAAAAAGAGATGGTGGATCCATTCACTCTCACACACTAGCTGCCATTTCCCTTTAGCAGATTGATCAGTGCACTGATGCAGCAGTCATGTGAGTGTGTGTGTGTGTTGTCTTTTGAAGAGAGCAGGCTTAAAATCCCTGACTAGTGGCTAGATGTGTGAATCCAGATCCTCGTCCTGCAGCCCCGTCTTCATCACAGATATTTGCAAACAGATGCGCGGAGTTGGCCCGCAGGTTTTCTGATCAATCAAGCTTTAACAAGTCAAGTTGACTAGATTCGAATGTAACATTTTGCATGTGAAAAGACAAGGCCACAGAAGGCCCGGTTTTGATTAGACCTAAGCTGATAAATGGCAGATTCAAACAGCCCCCTGCTATTGCAGAGAACCCCCAGAGGTCCAGGGGTTTAAGTCCAGACTGATATCAACTCTGTTGCTCCTTTCTTCTCCAAACCAATGAATAGATCCATTATTCAGTAGATTCATTCTCATTTTCAAAATTGAAGTGGCAGCAGCTTAAAAGGCCCCATTTTCTACCCCTTTTTCTTCCAAGTCACTCGCCCTCCCAAATTTGGCCACTGAAATATTCATGGTTGTTTTTGGTTTCATTTTGTCCCACACATGTAATCATCATGTCATATGATTTAGAGAAATGAGGAAAGGTATTTATAAGTTCCAAATGAGTCTTTAGGGGATATGGTGATAAAAGGGTCATAAATCACCATAAATCTTGAGAAGCACAAGTTTAACCTCCAGATTATTTAATTTTTGATTTATGTCAGGATTTAAATTTTAAAAGGGTGCACGTTCAGCTAAGGTCATTATTAAGGTTGGTATTTGATGAATATGCTGGACTGCACCAGTTATTTTTCTTTTTATAAATACACAACTTCATATGTATGTGTCTGTCAATTAACGCTCGCATGATATTTAATTTATCATGTAAGATGATCGTAAGTATTTTCCCTTTAAAAAAAAGTGACTAAAACGAGCGATTCATCTTTGAATAGTTTCAGATTATTCTCCCGTTTGTCACCTCACTTACTTTTTATTATGCTGTTAACCTTTGCCACACAGTAAGTATTTTTTTCCATGATAAAGTAGAATATTTTAATTCATTTCAAGGTCTTGGCTACTCAGCAGCCAAGTTCCTTTCTGCCCTTGACCAATCAAGGCCAACTGGTCTCCCTGTGAACCACTCGCCCTGTATTGTTCCCCCTCCATGACCCTGGCACGACCAGAGGGGAGAAATATTGCTCTAATCCACTTTCCCCACACATTCTCACACAGAGAAGCCTGATGTTACTCAATCTGCTCTACAGAGCAAAATATATGACACACAGATACATTTCCATGCAGTCAAAATGTACTATTTATACATGTATATATACATGTATCTTTATATATATATAGATATATGTATAAAAATAACATTCTGTAAGTGCTTACGGTTTGCTTGTATTGTCTTTACAGTCGCCTTTTTGGCAAAGTATTGTATTTTCAGTCCGGTGAAGCTGAGCGAGTACAAAAGAGTATTTGAAGCAGTAAGTGAAAAGATATTTACTTAAACACTTGAGATGTTTGTGTGGTGATTCGTGTTTATCGCTTACAATAATTATGATCACTCTGAATGAACAAATAAATCATTCCATTTTCTCATTGTGTAACGAAACACAGCTGTCAATCAAGAGTCGGAAATCAAATATTTATCACAATAGACTAATAAACAGATAATATTTAAAGTTCGAAGTGAAGTGAGAGTGATTTTTCTCATTTATTAAGAATGATTTTAAGGGTTAACCAAGTATTGATTGATTTTCTGTCCGGCGGTTAGTCACTTCATGTTTTGATCTGCAACCTTGGCTCTCAAACTGGAGGATTTCAAAGACTTATCCCATGGGATTAATGAAAACATATAGGCGTAAAAAAAAGTTTTTAACACAAAACATTTGCTGTCATTTATCCTGGTATTTTCAACTTCATCTCATCTCATATGATCTTGAATTCAAATTTGTCATCATCAACATTTGCAGGAGGACAGTGATGATGATGGCTACATCTCCTGCCTTCAGGTTCTGCTTGCTCTTAAAACCATCATCCCTTCAGGACTGCTGTCAGATGAAGAGGAGACCTATGTCTACAAGGTATACCATTCTTCACTAACACACACACATTCAAACATCCCGCCCTCCCAGAGCGACACAAATGAGCCCAACCTCTAATCCAACATCATAAAATTGACTTTCTTTTTCATTAAACCATAACAATCTCAAACTCTGATGTTTTTTGGACATTACATATATGGTGAAAAGTCTCAACTTAAATGCAATACACTGAAGCCATTTCTTTCTTGAAAATCTACTGAACTCAATATCTTTATTCCTTGTACCAAGTAGTAGAGAAGCGCTGACCTTTGATTGGGGCAATAAGTAAACTAAAGAGTCTTGAACCATAAGTTAGTCAAGAGTTATAGCCTATAATAGCAGTGTATGCCAAACTACCTACGTGTATCTATTCAATTCCAGTAACAAAGTCCTTAGAGTAACGTATCTTTTCTTGCATCAAAGAGCATTTATGTTAGAATTGATTTTAAGAAATCTGAAAAAGGAAAATTCTATCCTTTAATCTATATCCGCTCCAAAATGTAATGGATCTTTAGCCCGCCACTCAGTTTAGTGGAAACCAGTTCAGTTAGTTCTGTGTTATGCTGCAAACTATCAAATCAACGTATGACCTCTAAGACAGACTTTATTCCAACTAAATCCAAAGTGAACCACTGGGAATTTCATTAGTTGTTTTGATATTTGATATAGAAATAAAGTATTGGATGAATCAAAACCAGAAATGGGAAAAATCAATTGGATTCATCAAAGTTTCCATCACATTTCATGGGCAATCCATCCCATACTTGGGATAGGCCTACATGTGATCGTTCTATCTGTGGCTTTTTTGTTTTAGATCCTTGAGATGGTGGACTTCAGAGTGACAGATGGGCTCGTAGACCTGAGGCTGTTTGCTGTCATCTCTAGTCTGGCACAGAAAATAGCCACCATGGAGTAAGTCACCATCAACAGACACGCTCCTCAACGGAGCCGAGTCCCTGACCCGCCATAAATAAGAATATGAATGAATGTGTACGCAAGTTTGTTCCACTGATTTAGTCGTCGTGTGTGGGGCTCTCTTTGATCCTGTGTATTCAAACATTTTATGGGACTTATTGGGTCGAATTTATGAGTCTGGATGGGATGGCCACGTTATGAAAGCAATAAAACCAGCCATTGTTTCATAGGTGACAGAAAACCTACAGAAAATGTTGATTTTGATGAGTTACGTTTATTTATATCAATCAAATTTCTTGTGCCTACACTTCCAATTGATCTATTAGGATTTCTTTATCATTCATCTATAAATAAAGAAATCCAAATAGCAGGTAAATCAGTGCTATTGGAGTATTTCAAATCTGCCGCAGTAGAAACAAACTTATATTAACAAAATAATAAATGTATTTATAAACATTAAGTTCCAAATTCAAACTAAAATGATTTGATAGGAAGTAGATTTTTGCAGTGAGGTCATGGATTGACTTTTTTATAGACCAAATGATGAATCAGAAAGGACATCTGCCGTTGGCTACATGTCATATATACATGTAAAAATATACATTTGGTTACACATTCCACAAAACAGGAGTTGATATGCTTTGTCCAAGAAATCATCCACAAATCCAGAGTGATTCATTATACTGTCAGAGAAGAAGAAAACATTTTAAGATTTAGAAGAGAGAAGCTGGTACCAGAGATTTTTCTGGCATTTTGGCTGAAAAAAAAATTACATTTTTATATGACTCAGCAAAATTGATGCGGACCAATTTTCTCAAAAAATTAAGTCTGAAAAAGTGTTACAGATCCCAATTTATTTGTAAGTGTATCAACAAATCGGTTAATAACCTGGAAACGGATCAGTAATGATAATCAGATGCAGCCCCACATTGAACCTTGTGCAGACAGAAACCATCACCGTGATCTGAACTCGGACTCAGCGTCCTCGAGTCTCTACATTAAGCCCCATATGCCACACATTCCCACACACATCGCTTTCTTCCTGCCCCAGGGTGCATAGCTTCCGACAGACAGAAGTGTGTGGAGCCAATCCTACTCCGGAGGTCTCCGAGGGTCAAAGCCTGCTCCCAAAACCCTCACCCTGGAGTGAGAGCTCCCTCTCAGCAAGGACAGGAGCAGGGTCATGGGTCCCCTGATTTACGGCCAGCCTTTTGTGTTTAGTATTAGAGGAGGCCTGTACACTGACTGCCCCACTGGCTCATGGGACCGTGGTGTCTCCTCTGTGTGGAGACAATTATATTAATGATAATGAATGGCCATATTAAACCCATTCTCACAAAACTCTTTTCTGCAATTTAAATAATAAGAAGAGATGAGATGGCCTTTCATAATGCTGCCTGCTGAACGAGGGGAAAACAATAGATTCCTTCTGTCATCTCAGCCCCACTGAACTAAATTGATCCTCTTACCTGTTTCAGTTAATCCTGTTGTCTTTAATCCCATCTTAGAAAATGAGCTGCAACAGTAGTTACACAATCAGCCTTTCTGAAACATTTCAGGGTTATCTGAGAAGGTGTGTTTTTTGTATACTCCACCCCCCCCGTCACTCTGCTCTCTTCTTCTCGACTTTAACTGTACATACCTCTCATGTCTCAAATCTCTCATACCTTTCCTCTCAGCGTTTGTACCATGCTGTTTTGGCACTCCACTCAGCCCATCTGTCCTTGTCGACCATTGTGCTCCGCAACAAGTCCACCTCACACAGCGCCACATACCCTCAGGGCGAGTCATATGATCTGCCAAAAAGCACATTACCATACAGGATTCCAAAACGACATCAGTGGAACCGACGTGGTCATTGTTTCTGCCACTCTCGCCCCTTGTCGCCAGACTTAATGAGTCAGAGAGGGAAGGAGAGCTAAACATGAGAGCAGAGCCGAGAACACTGCCCCAACTCAATACATATTCCTCCTTCTAAAATTCCCTCCTAGATAGTCAGCGCCGAAGCGCGCTGCCCCCTCAAAAATATCCGAAAACAGTTCTGTCAAATTAAAAGTAGGTCAGGACATGCTTGGTCCCAATAGCCCCCCCATTCCGCTCCACTGTATACTAGCAACCCAATGACAAGACCGCCAAAATTTTGTGGAGTTACGTAAGCGAGAAGACTGTTGTGTTGCCCACAGCAGGGTGCCAAAGCAGCGCTGACAAAAGAAAATGGGTTAGACTACTATTATATCCTCCCCACAGTCCGTCGCCCATCCCATAGGCCCTCGTTTACGCTAGCCATTATCACGCCAGTGTCCCTAGTACACCAGCATTTGGACTCTTTTACTGCAAACCAAGTACAATTAATGATCATTAGCTGGCCTGTCTCGCTTCATACCCATCAAGCCTCTGCCTGGGCCGTGGTTTGAGGACAAGAGCCAATCACAGCCCATGAAGCACTCAGGCATGCATTGCACCCGTTGGCCCACCGCTTGGCCATTCTTCCCCTAGCAAGCCATTGAGCGCATGGCGAGGAGGGGCTCATTAACACCGTGCGCTCGTTAGAGAAGGGCCGGCCGTCGCTGTGCCACACGCTGGACTGGAGAGGTCTGTCCCAACACAATCACTAGTTGTGTCTCCCTATAATTATCCCAGTAGACCTAGATTCTGTTGGTGGTCACATTGCATCAGAGTGTGCCCCGGTCGCTTATTCCCCTCCCTAAACCTCCATATGAACCCAGCTCACCCTGCTCATCCAGCTCCAGCTCCCCCCACACCCACTGACAGAAAACCAGAGCAGTTTTATCCGTTGCTGTGGCGGGATGTCCACGTGTGCCCACGTATTGTTTGGCAGCCAGGCCACTGTGAGCAACCACAATGGGCTCAAAACACTTTACCATCATGTCTCTGCAAACATCTCACGGGATAGACCCGCCAAATTCAGCCGCCAACGCAAGCAGAACCAAAGTACTTTGAATACTTCTGAGTATTTATTTCTTAGGAGAGTCGATAAACAGTTATATAGTTTTATTTAGTATGATCAATAGCTATGAAGGATCTCTCAAAAGTCACCTTCATTATATCACTGGGATTATCTTCCCATGGGCTTAAAGTTTATAAAAGAAGACGAGGTTTAACAAAAAGATACTCGCACAATGAGAGGCTTGACACGTGCTCATGACTCCCTCTTCCAAGTCACATAACTTTATGAAAACTAAATCCGTGGAGCATATCTTTGAATGTCACACTCATTCTTTGCAGTGCTGACTTCCACAAATTGACACTATTGTATTTGCCTCTTCATTGCAGTGAATTTATGCGATCACTAATCAGCAACATGGACTTCCGCTCATTAGAAGTGAGGCTCTTCAAAGTGAAGGTATGCCAAGGTTTTTTTTTTATTTTTATTACATTACCTCAAAATCTACTCATAAGCTAATATGTGCAGTCACATGGTTAAACTGGCAGGGAACGTTTTCTTCACAAGGCACTCTTGATTACTTAAGTTCACGTCAGTCGCATCCGTGCCGCAAACACCACCTCCACGTCTCTTTCATTGCACCGCGGCTGTAATTACAATGTAATAAATACTATCAAACACTTTGAAGACCAATTCCAAGGCATGCTTGGTAGATCTAGCTTTTCATGCGAGACGGTCGGCCCTTATGCACAGAAATGGGGGAAGCGGGATAGAGGGAGAGAGAGGGTGCTTTTCCCTTTTCATAGATTAGCACGGGCCTAATCTCATTAAAGTGCCCAGCAGTGAGTGAACATGAGTCCACTCCGCCCAGCCCTGTAATCAGTCTGAGACACAGGGCTCATCTCAGATGGACCGGGTCTTTGCTACCAGCTGGTCGCTCAGAGGCAGACCCAACCCACATTCATACAAGGAAGTAGTGAGCAACTGAAAGGCAGGAGGAACATGAAAGCCTGTGGCCATGGGTGCACCACATGTGGAAACTGAGCCCTGGCCAGGTAGGAGAGGCTTTGTAATTATAGAGCTGTTAGGGATAGGGTTGTTAACTGGAGAGGTTGGTGGGGGAATGGGCTAATTGCCATTGCCCTCCCCCCTTACCCCAACAATTATTACCTTAACTGCATTAATTGTGCAAACAGGTGCACTCGAACAAGACTAGGAACAGGTCGTTGTAATCTGAAGCTACTCTCAGAGACACACACAATAAAAAATATACTCACACCTGAGCACACACATATATTCACCACCGTGCTCCATCACTAGTCCTCCTAATTGTCTTTTGTCTGATATTATGACATGTCTAGCAACTGTTCCTGTTCCTCCTGGAGGAGCAGCAAGGGGACACTGGAACTCAGCGAGGCTTCATCAGCGCAGAACAACTACTTTTGGAGCTGAAGGCCGGGGGAATCCATCTGGAGCAGGAGGCGGCCGTCAGACTGGAGCTGCAGCGCATGCCTCCTCTGGACCTGTTGGACTTCCTGGCCCACCTGCCCCTTTTCATGCTGATTCATAAATCAGTCATCGCCAATCCTCTTGACGACTCCAGCAACCTCTGACCTCAGTCACTGCAGCGTCTGCCCTCCAGTGTGAGTCAGTTGTCAGCGTTACTGCCCCTGCAGTTATCAGTGCTGTGGTCATGTGTGCAGAGGTAAACAAAGCTTAGTTTAACAGCATTTTAACAACCTATTTGGTAAAGCCCACAACGGCATGACAAATACATTTTTATTCTGCTCATTTCAAGTCATCCTAATGGAATTATTTAGATTTTTCTTTCTGACAAATAAGTCAGAATGAAATATGTTCATCCTGTTCCTACCATTATGCCTACTTTGCATAAATAAACCATAATTGTGCATGATTTTACTTTTTCTTTACTGTAGCAAGCTTGTTAACTGGGCATGCTAATGTTTGCAGTTTATCCCAGAGCAAACAAAAATACAGATGAATTATTCTGTTATATTTTTACACAAGTAGCCGTGCAATGATTGGACGGTCAAATTTACATATTTGGTAATGTTGAAAGTACCAATTAACTACAACATGTATGTCACATGAGTGCAAGACTTTTTTTTACTATTTGCAGGAAGAGGATTAGAATTTTTTTTATTTTTATTTTTTTATTTCTAGTATTGCATTGAAGTTGAGAATTATGTTATTGGGACAACGTTTATTGCATGCCTCACATAATCACTTCCCTATTTGTGGCAATAAACCTTTAAGGAACTGTTTACATGACACTGGTTTGGGCATAAAATGATAGTCTTGGCCTTTCAGTCACATGGCAACAGTGTTCTTGGGACCTGAGAACCAAGTTTTTAAGCGTTACAGTCATCATCTAATCTGCCGAAACATAATTCTTTGTGACGACCCAGCTTTGAATATTGCTGGTACAATTACAGTTAGCTACAGAATGAGAAAAAAATAGTTTGGAGCAGTGACGTTGACCTCTAAGAAAAGTCTCCACCAGTTTTTGGTTTGATTTCTAAAGACTGATTTTAACCGGAGATATAAAGTTCTGAGGGTGATCTTAACATCCTCTTTGATATGCGCTAGGTTATGAAAACTGGTTATAATTATGTAATGTAACGTAATGTAACGTAATATCTCAGTTATGTAACATCATATGAATAAACAGGAAAAACTAAACAAACTAAAACTGTGGAAAACTATCTTTCTATTTTCATATCCATAATTTACACTTTTATCTTCCATCTTCTAAATGTTTCATTGAGCACATGTGTGACTATTATTTATAAAACCATTTCATGTTTTTTGTGTGTTTTCGGTTCCTAAAGTTAATACAGTATGTTAAAGTGAAGTCCCAATTATGGGGTCAAAGAGGGGAGGGTTTTGCTGAAGAAAAAGATACCAAACATTTGGCATGATTAAACAACGTTGGATTTCGTTTATAGAGGCAATATTAAAGTATTTGAAAAGGGGCTGAATACCCCAAGTCTCCAAAGGGTTAAAACGTATATATAAACTTATAAACCTTTCTATTTTAAGCAAAACCACAGGATCTCAGGTGAAGCTTTGCACATGTGCAAATTTGTTACACATACAATTTTGTCTTCTATAGAATCAAATTTTTTTCTTTTTGGGAAGTGAAGGTTTGACCAGTCCATTAGATTAGAATGACATATTAGTTGGTGTTCTTTTAGGAGATTCAGGCTCTCTGAATTTTTATTTGCAAAGAAATCCCTATGAGACAAAGCCGTAATAAATGTTGCTGTAAAGTTTCTGCATGAGAGAGCTGTTAAGTGCTGTCTGTGGTCCTGAAATGTTCTGCAGCACTGGATGACCATTACAATGTATAACGTGGTTTTCACAAAGCTTTAGCTCAACGCAAAACATTTATTTTGGTTGCATCAGATGAAAACTCTATCTACAAACTTTACTTCACACACTGATTCCTGCCTAATCTAAATGTTCTTTTAAACAAATATATATTTTTACGAAGTAAAGAACAGAATATGAGGAAACCGCTCAAACTGTTGGTTTCTTCTATCCAACTGAATCAACATTGATGAATGATATTCAATAAGATATTCAACCAAAATAGTTTCAGTCATTGTTTTGCTTCGGCTTTGCCAATTAGATATGGCCGCGGTCTCCCGCGGTTAATGCACGCTTGACAGACCGCCAAACAGGAAAACATAATGGGCTTTGACAGGCTGCAAAACCCGGATTGTTGGATCAGGACGTCCTGTAAGCAACATATGCCATTATATAGATTCAGGAACAGAAGAAACTGTAAAGAAGAAAATTCTTAACTTTCAAAAATTGTATTTATGTAATAAATATTCTGAAATAAAGATTTTTATGAGTTTATTTCCCCGCTGTCCCTCCCTAATTTTGCCTTTATTTCCCTCAGCTATGATGTGTATCTCAGCTGACTGACTTCTAGAAACCTGTAATTTGTTTGTGTACTGTAGTCATGACACTCTCAGACTAAGTGATTTTCACCTGAGGATGATTTTATTACTGATTGCAGTGACTCAACTATCTGAGGGGAGGGGGGTAAAACCAAAATAGGTCTCTGCTATTTGGTAAAACCAAAATAGAAAAAACCAGAATAGAACAAGACCTAACTCATTTTGTATGATTGTAGTTGGTTAGATATGGACTACAGGTGGCTGAAGAAGGTGTTGGTATTGTATTTAGGTTTGCCACTTTGTGCAGTCACAGTTACCGTTTTGGGGGATTTTACACAGCCTGATATCAGCCGACCAAAACTGTCAGAAATGTTTCCCATCATGTCACAAACAGTTCAAAGTTAAATGGGTACCGATCACTCATCCCTCTCCTGTACACTGCATGGGAATCCAGCAATCCCAAGTCCTATGGACCATAAATCTGCTAAAGACATCTATAATACACATCCATACACACAATTTTTAAACTCTTAATCAAGATTCTCCACTCGGAGGACCCGGAAACAAAATAAAAGACTGAGCTCCAGTCCATCTCGGTTTGTCTCTGCGCGCTGACTTTTGCTGCATTGATGGGGAAACTGTTTTCACCCGCTGCTGATGCCCAACTCCCGCTGCTGCTCCACTATATGGTGATTCTCCTGTGCTTTGAGGTTGCAGTCAGACTCCATCAAATATCGACCCACTAGCCTCAAAGGAAACAAAAACAGTCTGATCTTAAAAAAAGGTTTCTTGGCTAGCCCCACAGCTAACTGAGCTAAAGTTATCTTGAGCTCCCTGTATGTTTGTGAGACTTTTAGTGTTTTAGTGTGTAGACTTTTTTCTGCCCAATTTAGCAGACAAAACTTGGTAAACCCACAAAAGATTATTGATTTGACACATCTCTCCAGTTTCGACTGAATCTCATAATCAGAACGGTACATTAAGTACATTCCAGAGTCCACTCAGTTTCTGTAGGACAGCATCTTTAAAAAGTAAAGTCATATACATTTAATTTTGTTAAATGTATGTTGCTCAGTTTAGCTAGCTGGCAGCCTTTATCCAGGTCCAACCGATAAAGCTGCAGAAAAACCCATTACAGTATTGTTGTTTGCACATAGATCAGTTATTTTTCATTTTAACAACATTATTAAATTATATGTAACCAGACTATGTTTTATTGGATTGGTTGACTTATCTGGATTAAGTATGGTGAACAAGTACACTGAAGAAAGTGAACCAACTCTCTTGTTCAATTAAAGTACATTTTTACATCACTCTAATGGCATAACATGGACTCGTCCAGGTTGTACCACCACCTCTCACTATCTGGGATAGACTCCAGCCCCCCACCAACATGAACAAGACAAGTGGTCTGGATTATGAATGGATACTTATAAAGTTTAACTTACTTATTATAGTTTAGAGAAAATGTTTAAAGTTGTTTTTTAAAGAAATTTATCAACTTCACTATTTTACTCTAAAGTAAAAAGTGTACCTGGACAGAATTATAAATATTAGAATTTTCCAAAAGTGAACAGAACGGTTTGAAAATCAAAGTAAAGTAAAATATGGCCTTTATAACAATTCTTCTTTTTACTCAATGGGTTTATTTCTGCCTTTATTCAAAGAGAAGTTTTGGCTACTATTGGGATTCAGAACGTACAGCTTCACAAAAATCAAAGATCTAACTGATAACTGGTCTGATAAATTTCACTGTTTTTACATATGTTTTTTATAAACATATTTTAGAACTTGTTTCTTGATTATGATGGTGAAAGAAAAATGGTTAGATATAATTAAAAGTTTCTATAAGAGTTTACGACCACAGTTTTTTTTTCTCGTTTTTTCCCATTACTGCCGGCCTCATCGAAATTGCAGCCCTCTTACTTCCAATCCCCCTCTCAGGGCCCCCTGGTGGCCCCGACCCCTCCTTTATGAACAACTCATGTGGCTGGACTACTTGCACGATTGCCCTGCAAACTATGCAGCTCTACAAAATTGTCCTCTTCAGGGAATGTAGCAATTAGTTTTTTTACTTAGGATGAATTACTTAATTTCGTCATTGGATATTATGTTTGTTTAATATTAGAGTATTCGTAGTTGGATTGTCTTAGATCAACATAAGGGTTTTATTTCCCTTTCCAGGTGGTGACTGCTGTAAGTTCAGCGGCATGCTGCTGTCAGGAGGCACACGCCATCAGCTGTGTGTCTCCACTCGACCACCCGACAGACCCCATTCACTCATTAGAGCAGACACGCGCCCGGCTGCAGCCTCCGCGCCATACCTGTCAAACTTCGTTTCTCAGAAGCACAAACTCTACCTCAAGACCTACAGGTGGTCTCCAAACTGTAATCGCCCCTGGCATTCCATCCATCTGCTTATTTAAGGGGTACATACTTTTTCTTATTTGATTTGGGAAGATTAATATTGGAATTCTTCAACTCTGCTGTCGTCTCACATCCAGGCCGTCCGTGCGCACAAACATGGATTATGGTGGATTCTAGTTTGCATTTTTTATGCGCCAAAAAGTTAACGTAGTTGCTTAAACTCTGTTCAGAGTCCAGATTATGATGAATCCCTTCTCAATAATATGAATGAAGTTCTGTTTAGTTACTTTTTGTGTATGTTATAGCTTTACTGATTTGGAATGATATTACATTTGATGAATGTGCAAAAAAAGAGAAATGAATGAAGGCCAAAAAGACATTACTTCACTTTCAGCCTCTTCTGGTACTTTCTGCGCTTGCGCACAAGGGTTCAGTTTTGACGTGGATTGTGTCCAATATCACAAAAGAAGCTGCAGAGTGGGACTTTGAGGACTTGGCTGGGAGATCAGTAGATAAAAGGTTTAATGAGCCACTTTGTTCTAAATTTCAAACGATGAAAATGTCTTCATGCCAAACATGTGCGTAAAGGTTCCGTTTCTTTTGTTTTCCTTTAATACAATATTCGCATATTCTATCTCCATCATCCCCTCTCACCCCCCCCCTCTAACTCAGAACATGCTGACAGCCCCCTCCCCATAAACACCCCCCAAAATAAGACATGGAAAAAAGTTCAGTAGCAAATTGTTTTATTCTCGGACTGGAGTGTAGAAAAAATGGTTATAGGATTTCCCCCCCCCCCAACATCTCTTCATGTGAAGACCACACAGAGCTGGCGGTGTAGAGAGACAATGCATGGCCATGTTTGGACAACAGCTGCATAAGTTTTGATCATTGTGAACTTCATGACATAATGCAATAACATGGTTTTGCTATTAAATAAGACACATTGGTGCTAGAATAAAAGGTCGGGGTGTCAAACCCCTTCTGGAAACCTCATGAACCAGAGAGCCAGAGAGTAATAGACTACACGTCTACATAGGCAGGAGGTATAGAAGCAACTTCGCAATATATAGACAAAATATATACAAAAAATGATGTGTACAAAACATCTATAAATCTTTTACATACAAAAATATCTTAATATATTTCAAAAAGCGTATTGATAAAGCATTTCATAGAATAAATCCGCGACTTGGAAGCATTTTATTAATTAAAACGTCTGAGAGGTTGATGTCTGTGATTGGATTTAGCATAGTTGAAGAGAGACGTATTAAATAATGTTTTTTTTTTTGAATGTGCTGCTGGAGAGCAAGAATTCACTTAAGGGTTGTTTTGTTTGTTTGTTAGGTTGTTTATCAAAATGCGCAGAGGCTTGGATTCCCACGCTGTCAGGAAACACGTCTTCCCTTTAATCCTTTGGCGCTGATCTCTGGCCTGATTTACCACCGAGTTTTCGGACGGTAAAGCCGTCGGTGAGTCCGTCAGTCCGGGAGGACTGGGCATAAGGATGCAGAACCAGAACGCGAGTATGGGGCGTTCTGTTGTCGAGGACAGCCAGCCTCCTCCGGGAACATCCCAAACGCGCTGCAACAGTAAATTCAGTTGATCCATATTTCTGTGAGAGGAGAAACAAAAAGAGTTTAAGCCACTGAACATCATTTTTTAACACGCTTTTTATTTATTTATATGTAGCACTAATATTTGTTGTATATTAACTTGCATGAGTTTATCCGTACCTCATACAGATGTTCAGAACCAGTTGGTGAAGTCCAGCAGCTCCTGCTCCTCTGGACTGAGGGGGTCGTAGGAGCCCTCATCGGAGGAGTAGGAGGACACAGGTGAACCTGCCATGGAGTTCATGTCGGCGGAATATCCCTGCGACATAGTGGGCGACAGGACCCCGGACTGGAACGCCGCGCTCACCGCGTCATGCTCGTCCAGCAGCTGCTGCAGAGCGCGGATGTACTCCACGGCGGAGCGCAGCGTCTCCACTTTGCTCATCTTCTTGTTGGCGGCTCCGTTGGGGACGTGCTCCCGCAGGGTGGCGAAGCCGTTGTTGACCAGTTTCACCCTGTTGCGCTCCCGCTCGTTCCTCCGCGCCACCGCGTGAGGCTGCTGCTGGGGAAGGCTGTAGCCGAAACCCGCAAAATTGAGCCTCCTCTTGCAGCGCAGCAGCTCCGGGGAGGACGACCTCTGCCTCTTGGGCTGCTTGGACGCAGACTTGCCGCTGCTCTGGCTGCTGCCGCTCGGGCTCAGCTGGATGCTCTGCGCCGCGGCGGAGAAGAAGCAGCCGGGCGCCATCAGCTGCTGCTGACAGATGCTTATTTCCATCTTGGCTGTGATGTCCATTCCCAGGAGAGAGAGAAAAAAAGAGACAAACTTATAAAAAAGTCACCAAGTGAGGAGGCAGTGCGTCCCGCTCGTGTCGCTCACGTGGTACAGCCGCTTGACGCGCACTCGTTTCAGTGGGGGCCGGCCGCTGAATGCTGCCTCGCGCGCTCCTCAAAGTTGCTCTGAGTCCTCGAAGACAGACGCCACTGCTTTTCAATCCGTTTGGATGGAGGATTGGCCACGCCCTCTGGTCGCGTGGATTCACCTTGTGCTCCTGCCCCGATGCCGGTGCGTTGCGCGCGCCTGACGCGTGCCACTTGAAGTACTAAACAAACAGTCGGAGGTGAGCTTTTTTTTTTTTCTTTGTGACTATCAGTGGTATCAGTTAGGTGTGCTGCCGAGCAGAATGTTCTCAACGCCGAAGAGCCCCGGTCCAACAGCGCCTTATGTTCCGTTTCAAAGCCAAATAGTTTTCAATGTTTGATCAAAACAAATTGTCTGACTTTGTATATTTTCAATTTTGGAGAAAAAATGTCTAGAAAAAAAAAATCCGATAGGGATTTTGTAGAAGTCGTAAAGTATAAATTGTGTGTTTAAAAAATATAACCCCAATTTATTTCCTTATCCTGGGAAATTCATCAACTTTTCCCATAATATAAGCGAACTTTTTTTTCTAACGATATAGTCTGAGGCTCTACCAAATACTTTAGAAGATTGTAACATCAAACTTTTAGTTCAACAGGTTGTAATAGATAGAAGAAAAACGAATTTAGTGAAAATTCAAATGTAGTCTTATTATGAAATAATAATGGTAATAATAATAATCATAAGAAAAAGAAGAATAGTAATAATTATAATAATATATATATTTTCTGTATGCTTCAGTTCTTCGTGTATCTTGTGGTTTCCTCCCCTCAGCTCTGGACCAAACCATGGTGCTGAAGGACAGCTCACTTCGCTAGAGAACATCCAGATCCAAACATAAAATGTAGCTCCCTGCGGTGAACTTCATCTGAATGCTCCGCAGTTGTTCTCCCTGTCGATTCACAGTTTTGTCAACATTACTGCCGCGTCTGAATGCCGCTCAATTTGAGGCACCATTGTGCAGCAGAGGCCGAATTTTCCACTTTGATTAGAGCAGATCATCAGCCCCGCACAGGCGGAACGGAGGGCAGCAGATCTGCGGAGGGGCCCTCAGAAGCTGTTTGCAGGAGGCTTTGTGTGTGATTTGATACACTCGATTTGGTTACAGTAGCGTGGACGCGGTGAGCTCTGTGGATTATTGTCGCTTTGAAAAGTGCGGAATAATAAACGGAACAAAACCAAACACCAAAATGCAAAACCTCTCTATTGCTTTACTGTGCGTGTTTGCGTGTCCGTGGGGGGCGTGCACGTCCAACATAACACAAGGAGGAGCCGAGATAAGGGTTGTCAGTTTGTGTACATTTTTTTTTTTTAGTTTTTGCGCGCAATTCCTTATCTGCGTCTGCGTCGTTCCATGTTTTCCATTGTAGTACATTTCCGTGTGTGTGTGTTAGTGTGTGTGTGTGTTTGTGTGTGTGATCAGATAACCTCTGTAAATCCCCCTCCCCTCTGCCGTTTCTTTATTTCTCTGCGCGTGGTTCTGCTGTGCACGCGCGTCCTGAAGAGGGGATTTTAATAAATTGTGCAATTATTCTTCGTTGGTAGTGGCATTCAAAATCAAGCTTGCATTGAAGAGCCCCCCAACACACAAACCCCAACACACCCAGCCCAGTCACCTCCTCCCCTTTGCCTCCCTCCCTCCCCCTCATCCACCACCAATACTTTCTTTTCTTTGACTCCCCCCTTATTCTCTCTCTCCTATTTTTTTTTTTTTTGGCCCAGCAAGAGAGTTTAGAAAAGAAGCGTGGATTCTATTCAGCCTCCCCCTGCACCTCTCGCCATCGTCGGGCTTTCTGAAACCTATCCATGCCCTGTCACTGTGCTTCCAGAGTCCAATTAGTGCTTTGTTAAGACTTTCTCTCTGCTTTTGCTGCTGTTCTTCCAGGGGCTAGAAAGGCGCTCATTTTTCTTGAGGGGCTTTCCAGTCATAACTGAGTGTAATAATTAATATGACATCTGGGCGCCAGAGGTCCCTTTTAACCATCTTAAGTATTTTTCTTTTGACTTTTCTTTAGCTGTGTGGAGACAATAAAACAACGACTCATAAGCACCCGTGTCATTCGGACCATCTTTGTTATGTGTCCATTATGCAAGGAATAATCTTTCAATTTGTTTGTCATTAAAAACTTTTTTTCTAGCTGTGTTTTTCTTTCTTTCTAGCAGGTGCACCAGTAGCAATGGAATTAAAAGATTTGCTTTCAAACTTTAGATTTACAGACATTATAGGACATGTTATAAGTTGTTGATAAAATCCACAAACTTGTTTAGATGTTGTTAACATTCAGCATTCTTTCACAGGTAAAGAGAAATTACATTTACGTGCTTATCATCATGTGTAGGAAAAGAGAAATAAAAACATTAATAAATTAGAGGACCGTGTATGATTTAGTATGAGCAAGATGAAATGTAAAATGTAAGATAAAAAAAAAAGAGGTGAAGTAAATAAAGGACAAGATATGGAAAATAACTATCTGTTGCAACAATTTCATGGCAGTTTAAAACTTATTCTATACGTAACGGGGTTTTGTCTGTGATGTCTGTAAAAAAAGCTCCTATATCCTGTCTTGTGTTTTCCGTCTAGTATGAAAAGGAGTAATAGAATATCGCGCTCTTGTGGACAACAGTAGCAACTAACACTGCGAGGAAAATTCCTGTAGGGTCTAGCTCAAATCGTGGGATTGGGATCTGCCACTTGATATATACCGGCAAATGTCATCGTTGGGGGCGGGACTTCCGGTGACATCCCGACAGATGCCCCGGGGTTCCTGTCGCTGTTAGCAGCGGTTATCACTGACATGTAGCAGCACCAGAGCTGTGGAGAAGATCACTGAGGAGGTTTGAAACAGCATACGTATCAAATATTGGGTAACAGCCATGAGTCTCAATTATAAACTATATTTTAAAAGTCCTACGGTCTTACATTAAAACTTGTAATGACGGAACCCTTTTCGGTTTGGTGACATCATCATAGAAGTAGAAGTAGCGGAAGTGACAGTCGGCTTTCAATGCCAGCAACCTTTATTTATCTTTAGAATGAATTATTGCCCCTTTTAGGATTGCATTCAAACTTTCATGTATGTTCCAAAAAATTTAAAAGAATATCTTTTTGAGGCTTGCTCATAATGCAGTTTTAATGTCCTGCTATTGATGATTACTTGTCATTTAAATACTTTTAGACTTTTCTTAGGGTTAAATCATCATCCGCTGAGGAGAGCTTTGTTAATGTGATGCGTTTTATCCCTACGTGATTGTTGTATTTATTTATTTATTTATTTTCAGACCTACATAAGTGAACACCAGCAGCTCTCAAACTGAATGTTTCAGCGCCATCTACAGGTCCACTGCAGAATGCAGGATGGACGAGCATTGGAAGAAAGTTCATTTGAAGCTGTAACGGATTATTTCCAGACAGGAACAATATGATAGGATAGGCAAAAAATAATCCTTGGGCTTCAGTCTGTTCTTTTTTTCCTGCAATGCTATAAAACTGTGTAAAATTTGTGGTTGTTTTCTTTTTTGAGATAAATTATTCATCACCGTATAGATCAGATTGTTCATTTATGAAATATTATGATATGTGATATGACATGATATAACATAACATGACATCTTATGATATAATATGATATACGGCAAAGAGTTCCTTTTTGTTTTTGAGAATTTTTCCAGACTACAGACAAGCATACACATTTGTGTTAAAAAATAAATAAATACTAATAATAAAATAAAAGGGAGGAATGAATAACAAAAAAGAGAAAAAAAGGGGAAGACAAAGGAAAAAAAAAAGGAGTGGGGGCGTCTAGAGGTTCTCTGTCAGATTAAGTACCTATATTAAATTACGCAGTATGATTTATTAGTATTAGTATTAGATTTTCTCCAAGCAAAGTGTTTTTCTGTTCTCTCTCTTTGATTCGGCACTTTTACCTGTGATTCGCAAAAATACACAATTCATCATCATTACCTTTTAAAACCACTGATAAGCCACAACACTAAAACAAAGTGAAGTCATAAGAATTTGACATAATTGTAAATGTTTTGACTGTCATAGTTTTAAAAAGGTAATGATTGTAATAAAGGAGATGAATCCTCATCTGTGTCTGATGTCATAAATGTTCTTCCGTGTCTAATCATTCACTTTCGCTGCATACGTAAACCTCTAGAAGCTTAAATATCATGTTTAGAAAGATCTGTTTCATCTGACCTGATAAAGTGCTTGACAAACTTCGGCTGACTCTTGACTGCATGTGTTTATTTTCACAAAGAAACACATGCTGCATGTTGTGTTTCTTGTCAGAAATCTACTCACTGGTGGCAGTGACAGCGTTTGATGTGCTTTTTAATCTTTTAATATCTTCACCAAAAAGCAAACAAAAAACAAACCTATTGAAATATTGCTTTACATATTTTACTTCTTCGGGGCATTCATTCATTTAATATCTTAGCCTCCTAAATTGGCCAAAATATGACACATTCTCTGCATGTTGTTAAACAGTAAAAAAAAAAAAAAAATCCGACTCATGAAAAAATGTAATGACGAAATTTTGTATTTTATGGAAAATAGTCTATTTTAAATATTAGCTGGACTTTTTGGTAAGAAATGTTTTTAGAAACAATTTGACCGATTTGGTTCAACTCAGGGTATTTAAAACCATAGTAGTGAGTGTATGCAAGAAATTTTACTCAATAGCCGATGCTTGCTGGTGCGTATATGCAAAAAGTCTCGTCTTAAATGAAGGCTACTTTGCTGTGCAGGTTTTCAGGTACACCACTCTGAGCAGTGTTTCTCAAATGGGGGTTCTTTGGAGTACTCCACTATAAAATGATCAGGTGTGCACGATTCCTCAAATTTTACTGAGAAATATGCAACAAAAGTGCAACTATAAGGCTGTATAGTTATAACTATAAAAACTGTTATTTAGGTTAGAAATATGACTTAAATCAATTATTTTCAGAAAGCAAAAAAAAGCATTCAATGTACTGAGGAGATTAATGGCCATCTATTTTTCTTCACTGAGGCCATATTTAAGTTTTTTATTTTTAAACATACAGACCAATTTAGTTTGTGTTGATAACAGGATACTTTGCAGAAAAAATAATTAAGACGGTACATTGTTGAAAAAACTTTTATAGGCACTGATATAGAGGATGGACTCTATGCCATATATAACTTGTGGCTTTTCCACATTTTACCCTCCAGAAATGCTGCCAAGAAAATCTATGACTACTACTCTACTATTTAAACTACTACTGCTCTGAACTTAACATAGTCTCGTTTGTGCTAAACGGACAAACACAAACTCCGTCTACTCATCGTTCAAAAGTAAAACAGGGGATGCATCACAGACACAAAATATTCACTTTTATTCTCAAAAGACTGTCATAAAATATGGTGTTGACATGAGGAGTCACTGCATGCAAAATGTCCCTCTCTGAAGGTCCAAAGTGCTCTTAAGGTGAAACTGGCATAGTGATGAACTATTACTCTATGGATTTATAAAGTGAAAAGGTGAAGACGATTCTACGAGTTCTACGATTAATATACAGAAAAAGTTATTTTGCTGTTAGTGCCATTTGCCACTTGTTTACTTTCCCACTCTTTATTGCTAACAAGAATCCTGCTTTACATTCTAAAAGTCTAAAATTCCATCCCAGGAGGCCGCCGGAATCAGACAGGACCGAGGAACCTCACTGACTCCCTGTCAGGGAATATATCATCTCTTCATTTACATTATGTAAAAGCTACATTATATATTAAAATGTGCAAATCAACAAAAAGAAGACACTTAAGACAAACTCAGTTTTTCTAACAATTCCTTCTAGAGGACGGAAATTAAAAGGATGTGGAAAGAAAACAACGAGACAAGGAAGCCGGATATGAAAAAAAAACAACAACAAATCAACAGCTTCCCTATTTGACCAGATAATGAAAGGGTCCCCGTCTTTAATTTCCCTCTCAAATAAAAAACTAGCACGAAAGGCAGCCGGAAACATCCAGAGGGATTCAAAGCAGATGCAAAAGAAAGCAAATTCTTGAAGCATAAGAGGCAAAACTTTTTATCACTTAAATTCTAAATCTATAAAAGGTTTGAAATAAAACAGCAGCTGAATGTTGGCGTATACCCTTTACAGATTAGATTTGTTGTTACGACTAGATTCCTGACATGTCAACCACACCCCCCCAGTTAGTGTGTGTGTGTGTATAAATATCAAAGTATAAAAAATGATGGATTTTATCTTTAATCCATATAATACAAATATTCAGGCCAATTAATCACATTTTCTGACTAACTCATCAATAACCTTGATGATATATCAACCAGCTGCTCTAGTCTTTGTAAACCATCGTCTCAAATTTTCATTTTTCGCTATATTTGCATTTGTTTTGTTGTTTGTGTTGGTTTTTTTCGCCATCTCTAGTGTCAAGTAAATGAAATCTCACGTGTTTTGGGACCTCTGGCTACATGAATTGAGGCATGAACTCGGACCAGCTTATATTGGCTGTGCCCAAGTCCTCGTCGTCTAGTGCCGAGAAGCTGATGTCCACTAGTATCTTGCTCAAGCTGTCGTTCATTGTGTCCAGAACCAGGCCCTCCGTGATGGAGCGGTTGCTGGTGGCGGCTCCTCCTGCCTGCAGCAGCTCTCTGGAGCAGCTGCCTTTGAGGCCCTGGAATGGAGACTCTATTGGGCCGGTCCCTCTGGAGAAGGTAGATGTGAGCAACTCTCTCGGGGAGCTGAACAGAGGCAAGTCTTTGAAGGGGGTGTTGTTTAAGCTGAAGGTGGTGTAGTCATGTCGTGGTGTGACCGCAGGACCCCCTGGCGTGCGAATTGGGCTGAAGTCAAGAATGTTGTGGCTCTCTTTGCCCACAGGGGTCACTATCCAGGGCTCGGGTAAGACATTGGAGGGGGGTTTGCTGGGCGTGGAGGAGATCAGCTGGCTGCTACTTTTTATAGGGGTCTTGAAGGTTAAATCCCGATCAGGGCTGAGCTGCTTGCTCCCAGATTCTTCCAGCTCAGTCTCTTGCATGTCCTGGAGCGTTACATCAGAGGCGACGCCAGAGTCAAAGAAAGTATTATCAGGGCAAAGGAGGACGGGCTCCTCTTGCTGGGAGTGAATCAGGCGCTGTTTACGTCGAGAGCTGCTGGCCGGTCTTTTCAGAGCGGATTTAGGGGTCTCACATTTAACTGGAATGTCTGCGGGCTCCTTTTTCACCTTGATGTCGTTGCTCTTCTGAGAAAGCATGGATGCACTCATGGCTGGGATCTCACTTTGTGTCACCTGACAGACATAACATTGGCAACGTTAAAACTCTACCTGTCCGTCATACCCATCTGGACACATCATTTAGTCATGTGGCCAGACCCCAGGCTCAATGTTCCTCCTACATAACAGACATCGCCTTTTATAGAGGAAATGTAGATTCAACCATCATAATTCTGCGAAGTATGACAAAGTTACCTTAGGAGCAATCCGAACTCTCTTGCATCCCCTTGAGCTATTATGCTTCTTTTGCGAGCGGGAGGGGGCTGACAAGGGCGGCAGATAGATGGAAGAGGTGATAGGGAGCTGGATGGGAATCAGGTAGGACTCCGTTCGTGGGAGAAGAGGTTTCATTTTCCTCTCTGAACACAGAGACATTTACTGAAATTAATTTCATCTCCCCTCCACCACCGCCGCTATTTTCCATTAAACTTTTAACAAAGATCTTTCAACCTACCAGAGCCAGTAAAGATTTTCTTTGGATCGGGGGAGATCCTCCTTTGCTGCTGTTGAAGAATAAAAAAACAGAACATTTTTTTCCGTGTCCTCTCATTATCAAATACACCTTTGTAACGACTCGTTTCCTCTGCACTGATTTAGGGTTTGGTAAGCTTCACCGGACCTCCCTAACTGAACCCTGCATATTATGAATCTAGAGATTAGCGAGGAGTTCAAGGGGTCACAAACCTGGTGGTAAAAACTATTCCACAGTAGATATACATCCTTAACTGTCGGGGGTTGGTCCGTATGCGTCACTAAGTTTTTTTTTACACCACTAGTTTATAAAAACTCTTCACTTAACAAGGCAAGTTTGTTTCAAAGAAGACTTCTTTCTCAGTATGACTTCAGTTTCCCTGCTGCTCATTTCATGTCATCCTGCAACAAAAACATGTCACATGACTTCCATCTGCAGCTGCAATCTTTGGGTCAACGGGTCTGGCGACGAAAAAATGCAAGTGAATGCAATTTAGAACATTTTTCTAAATTGCTGCGTCTTTCCTGTCCTTCCTCTGCTTGACCTGATTAAAGATGAAGACTGTCCCTACACAATAGAGAGAAGGATAAATCAGTCTTACTTGTTGTGGACATAAAAGCAACGGCACTGGAACCGAAGCATTCACTGGGTCAAATTCAGGCTGTGGAATGAAAAGGTTGAAATATAAAAAATAAATTTGAAAGCACCACATAATGTATTAGTTCAAGAAAACATGGCAGACAAGCTGTAACTTTAGTGTGTTAAAAAAATATCTACTTCAGAAATGTCGCAAAATGCAGTAGTGATTGCATCGAAAGTGCCATAACTGTCTGGAGTAAAAAAAAAAACATTTATTGTATGTAACACAAACCACAAATGAAAAATATAAAACTACTATTCAATATTCAGCTTCCAAGGGGGTCCCAGCACATTTCAACAAGTTAAACCTGTTGAATTGATACACCGAAAATGAAATTCAAGACCAATTTCACATCTATAATGAGAAAAATGATGCTAAATCCAAAGGAATATTGCAACCCCAGCTACTTGCAGATAAACTAATATAGTCACAAGAATACTTGTGTGTGCAGAGAATGTGTTGAGCAGAACAGAAGAATTGATCATCTGTTGTTCAAACTCATCTGGAAGAGTTATGGATTCATTTAAATGAGCATTGACGAACCAGCATTAAGGGAACATGAACATATTTTAAGACCTTCATGAACGAATTTAAGATCTTGTACATATCACGTGTAGATATTTGACTTTTTAAAGATTTAAATTCACATTATATAAATCTTTACTTCTTCAGATGCTGCAGGAACCCTGGTGTCATGACTTCCTCCAAACTGAAGGGCGGAAGAGGACTAAAAGGATGTGGGCGATGAGTCGAGAGCTGTGCTCACCTTATACACCTGATCGAGCGTGAGGCACCGATTGGCCTCAGGCTGGATAGTCCAGAACGAAATTTTACCATCTTCTGACGTCTCACGAATAAACATGTCGTGTAGGGAGAGATTATGTCGGATAGAGTTCTGCAATTAATAAATCAGAAATTATATTTTCAAAGCCGTGCTTTTAGCAGGGATACAAAAGTATATCAAGTGTGTTCATAAACCATTTAGTGTATTTTTCAGTTCTTCAGTACCTTCCATCCCGGTTTGGCCACCTGTCTGAAGTAAGGGAAGTGTTCCTCGATCCACGTGTAAATCTCTTTCAATGTCATCCTCCTGTCCTTCCGGCTGTTGATAGCAAACTGGATCATGGCCATGTAGGAGTATGGTGGCCTCTCTGAAACGGGCTGTTGAGCATCTTCTGCATTGATTTGTGTATTTTGTGTCTGTGGAAGAAACAGAGAAAAAGAAATAGAGGACAAAGAATACATGTCTTAAAGTGTAATTCATTTTTTCTAGACGACAAAAAAAAATTTTAGACAATGAAAAATTTGGCAGTCAAATACCAACACAATAAAGTTACTTCACCAAATCACACTGACATGACATTTTATCAAGACAGACTGTTTAAGTTTTATGTCTGTGTCCTCCCACACACCACTTGTCTCTACACCAACAGTGATAATCACCCAGAGGTGACAAGAAGAAGCAGCTGACCTGAGAAGACTGGCAGTTTGAGCTTTGGTTCTCTTTGTCGGCCATCTGCTTGGAAAGATCTTGTTCAAAGGGATGTGTGGTCATTCCACCCAGCCACTGAATGTTGGTGAGGCTGTCATCTAAAGGGCCACAATCCAAATCCTTATTCACTAATAAAGAAAAGAAAAAAACAGCTCTAGTTAAGGAAAGAGATATTAAAGATAGCCAACCAAAGAAAAGATTATTTTACAATTATACTTGAAATATAAACATGGAAATAATATCTGGTTTCCATACATGTCTTGATTCTGGTGAAAGGTGTAGCTTCTGGAGAGCACACTGCTTCTTCTTTCACTTGTTTACCAGCTGTATTCCTCTTAGAGGCATCATCCCTCTCCGTAGCAGATTGACAAATTGATCCATTATCAAGGCTGCCGTTTGCACCCAGAAGGATGAACTTGTTTGGTCCTCGGACACCTGACTCTTTACCTTTGGCTGTTAGTGCCCCTATAACAGTTTGAAGGTCTGCTGTTTTCGGAATGACAACCACCTGCGTATCAGACAATGAAGGGTGATCCAGAATGCGGATACCATTGGGGTAGCATTGACTGGAAGCTGATACTGCAGGTTTTGGGGCATCCGATGCAGCAGATTGTTTTTGTGGTTCAGCTGCTTGTGAATCATTTTGCTGAAAAGGCAATTTTCTTCTTCTGAGGATGAGGGGTCTCCTTGGGCTCCGTCTCATGGTCATCAAATCCCTGAAAACGCTCCTTGGTGTTTACAGTTATTCTGTAAATGTAAATAAACAACCTTTAGACGAATGCCTAGATTGTATTATACACTGCTGCATATCAGAAAGAGAAACTCAGATTTTAACCAACCTTGCTATATTGAACTCACTTTTGTCACTAAACTTAGCAAAAGTTAACCAAGGATGCATTCAAATTATGTCAGCTGATCATTTAGATTTACACAAATAAGTCAATTATTAATAAATACCAGTTAGGATATATTGCATAGGAAGGACTGGCTAAATTTTAATGACTGACTTCAAAATGAATTTCATATGCCTAGATATCAGTCTATCATAGTTCCTGGTTTTTGAGTCACTCTAGATTAGCAGTTTTCTTAAGTTTGTTTTTGCAACGTTTATAACTGATTCTCTGTCAAACATCCAACTTTTGTTAATATGGGTTCAAATTCGACGGCTAATGTAATATTTTTAGCACTGCCAGATCAATTGCAACAAAGCATCCGATCACCTTTCATGTTCATAAGAAATCAGATAATGCAACCGAGTCACACCATTTCTAACATTATAATCCACCTGCTAGCGATTGTTAACGCTAACCTCTAATGTGGTAACAAGAAGCGTTGGTTCAAATGTAAGGAAAACAGTAAAGCACATGTGTGGTTTCACGAATAAAAATACTTTCTATTGGGTCAATGAGATTTCTAAAAAAATATTTTTTACAGTATACAATTCAAGTTAAAAAAAAAATTGAAACAAATCACAGTGCCATCTTGCTTAAATTGTTTTGAGCGTGACAGCCGTTGGACACACACATCTTTTCAAGTGAAATGATTATTAAGATATTAACTTATTTGGAGCAAATGTCTGAAGAAACAATATAGATTGAGCATTGCGCCGTATAACGTTCAGATTAACTAAGTATGCTAGGTGGCTAATCATCAGTTAGCAGCTAGCTAGCGTGCTACTGCATTATTGGAACAAAGCTAGGCAAAGACATACCTTCATATTAGTGTAATGCTTCAGGCAATCCCGCTTCGCTGGACTTTTTCTATTGGTTGCAACTCTGGTCATATCATATTAAAATCAAACAATATGTAATATCACTAATATTTTTTAATTTCGTACTATTTACATGCCGTCTGATCGATTCAGCAACGGTTTTTGAATTTTGGCGCTGTGGGTGTTGCATCCGGCACTCTGATCACGTGGTGTGAATTAACCAATCAGCAGCCAGAATGAAGATCACGATGAATGTCAACCAGGAAGTTAAAAGTGTCCATGAAGACCGAAACAAAAAAGTTTATAATAGCCGACGAAAATGGATTTGATCAATTTGATCAACCCAATACATTTGAACAACGCTGATTAAGGTAGATATTTCATACGCGAACTACCGCGTGGAGGTATGTATAATAAAGGGCTAGTATTAGCACTGAGCACGTTCAAATATTAACCGTCGACGGATATTCAAACTGCAAATAAACTGGTTCCGTAAACAATAGCTAATGGTTAATTAACACATTATTTTTTATTTAATGATGTTTTGATTTTAGTTGATCTACGGGAATGACTTCTATTAATGCCCCGTAAAGTCAGAAAGCAAGAAAAACCTCCCCTGCCGTTCCTTGAACAGGCTCTGTGTGGAGCTAGAGTTCAAAATGTCCCTGATGTCAGAGCAGCAATCAACCCCAAAGAGTTCTTCACAGAGGATCAAGAGCCCAACAGCTCTGCTCACAGGTCTTGGGTAGGCTATACCTTTATTTTTGTTACACTGCTTGTGTATGGCATGACTCCATGGAAGTAAAAATTGCCATTCAAATGAGATGATATCACTACATTTTTTTTATCTGGAAGATAAACATTCTAGTTGAAAGTAACACAATTCTGATTCTTATTTTTTTTTAATCAAATCTTATCCTCTTACTGTTCACATTCATCTTTGTAATGGCTCTGATATTATATATATATTTTAGCACTTTCGAGATTTGATCCAAATGTAAAGTGCTATAAATTAAATGTATTATTATTATATTATTGACATCACCACTGCCATAACCACATCTTCACCTCAGGCATGTTGATGAAAGGCAAACAAATTAATTTACCTTTTGCTCATTTACAAAATTGAAATTAACAATTTTAAATTCAGATTTGCTGACATTGCATCATATATTCATGCTGAGGGCAGGATAGCAAAACCAGTCAGAATATGAGCATTTTCAAATGTATTTATTTAATTTTTAAACTTATATCTCCCAGTTTTTCTGTGAATCTCTGTTTGATTTTGTCCATCATTGCTGACAAAACACAAATTTGGGCATGCTAAGTGGGAGAAAAGCTACATGAACTATGATGTGACTGTTCTCACTGTCTTCCCATCGCCAGGAATCAGATGCACATCTAATTTAGGATCACATACAAAAGTGGCCCAAATCAGAGTCGGAAAGATCAGATCCATATGGTTCTCACTCTGTCAAAAAATAACTTCAGATCAAAGCATATGAGCAAAACATGAGACTTGGGCCGTATTTTTCCTGGAACATAAACCTAGCCTTAGTCAAAGAATGATTTTTGATATAGGTGACTCAGGTTTGAGCCAGCTGTTTGATTACTGTACTTTCATTCTCTTAGATAAGCCCACAGTTTGACTGTTCAGTTGTCGCTACATCTCCAGTGAGACGAGGGAGAAGAAAATGCAATTCTGCTACAAGCATCCTTGAGAGTTGCAGTCAACTGTCCAGGAAAAAACGCGTTTGCAAATTCCCCTCATTAACATTTCAGATAAAGTCAGGAGACCAGCCTCATCAGCCAAATACAACAGACAGTAAAGCTACAGAATGTGCTGTTGTGTCTGATGCCGGAAATCAACCACAGGGATCAGGCCAAATCAAAAGGGCGAAGCACTCCGATACACCAAAGAGACAGACAACCCCAATCCAAGAAAGAAATGTGAAGCACTTTTCTAACGGTTCTACAACCTTCAGCCATTATTTGAACCAACCTGAGACTGCAAATATTCAAGTCACTGAGATATGTGGAATACCAGTTGCTGGTGCTTCAACACCTGCCCCTGATGAATTTAGCAATGTTGGTCCACCACCTGATGTGGATACTCCAAAGGGAATGCAAGAAACAATTAGCCGTCCTTCCTCCAACTCTCTACACTTGTTACTGCCAGAGTCAAGTCCATCATCAAGCAATCAACCACCTGACATCTTGGTGCCTGACACACAAGAGAGGGATTATGGGTTGAAAGTGACATGGAGAAGGAGAATGAGATTGATGTTGTTCTTAAAGGAGAGAGGCCATCTCTCTGATTCAGATGTTTATTCATAACTGATGTAAAAATATGATAAGGTAGTGATGCCAAGGGAAAATAGATTAGCCATTATCCATTAGACTATGAACATACTGCACTAAGCTGACCTCTTGCTAAATAGATCATGGAATTTTAGTTCAACTTTTTACTTTGATTGAGTCATACAATGATTCAGACAATGAATGAACTCTGACCCACTCACTTGTCCTAGGCCTGGTATATGTAACATTAAAAAATAACATTTTCAATTTCTATCGAGGAATTTCAAATTACAGCAATCATTACATTATCATACATTTTTATATATAGATAATAGAAAACTTTATGCATTATTGAGAAATTCTTTAGAAACCAACTCAGTGTTACTGTACTGCTTTCTACTGTACAGATTGAAATGACTTTGTTCTTCCATTGAAATTGTATTGTGACACTTTGGAATACACATCCATCGCCCATTATTGTTATGGTTCAGCATTTTAATGGAAAATAAAGGAAAAGAAAAAAAAAATTCTCCATATGGACTGTGATGTCATAAGGCTGCACATATTTTTTCAGTGATGTAAATCTTGAGTTATTAATGTTGTATAATCAATGTTCCTTGAGGGTTATAGGTGCTGTGTCCACAGCAGCTGTGGACATATAGATGCTGAGTGACACGCAAGGACACCCAAAAAAGAGGAATGGACTAAAGCCAGAATGGGGTAATAGGACTAAAAGGTGTCATCTGCCGTTATATCCCAAAGAAGAAGAAACAAATCATTGCTGCTGTTGTGCACTATGAGTAATGTTGTGTAACTGTTTTACCCGTTCTAATGTGGCTGATCGGTGTATATTAACTCCATCATTTATGACAATATTGTAATCTGTCTTTGTGTGTGTGTCCCTTATTTTGATTCAACAGAAAACATCAGTATTGTTTAGAGATTGTTGATGTACACTGCCACAACATGAAATCCAGTTGTTGGTTGGTAAATATTCCTTGTTTAGTAAGACTACTTCAGCCTAAAGCATTGACTGGGCTGATAGTCATCCATCCATGTATTTTTTTTAAATTTTAAATGCATAATTATGTACATAATAAAAATGAAACAATTAATAAAATGTCTCAAACTTCTGACAATTCTATTATGTGGCTCTGTGAGAGAAGGAAGTCAGAAGTTGTAAGAGGTGCTTTCCACAAATAGTATTTTATTTCTTTTTTTTACGCTGGTCACATTTCAAACCCTTGTTAGATCCCTTTCACTTGTGTCACAATGTTTGCTTTTCATCGCTGTAGCATTTTTGAGGGGTTCCCCTCGCTTCTCCACCCTTCTCCAGAAAGTCAACCAATAAGCTTGTACCTCAGTAATCGGTGGACCAATGGGACCGCGTGTTGTTTCTGTGTTCCGTAACTAAGGACCGAGTTACGGAGTTCTCTACGGCGTCTACGAAAAGTGTCTTTCCGCACGAGAATTGTCCTTAGCAACCGTGGAGGAATATGAGTTACTTCAGCATAAGGTAAATTAAAGCATGCATTACTTGTACGTTGGGATACTTTTTCATCTGGCTGACCTAGCAAAAAAAACAAGAAGCTAGCAGATATAGATTTATGTAACCCGAAAGACTTCACTGTCGTTTTCAACTTTTATTAAGGCATACAGTAGAGGCAGGGTTGATGTAGCATTAGCTAACGTTAAATTCTAACCGTAATAAGCCTGCTATTAAACTCCACAGCTGGGCAGATGAAAACAAGAATGACAGTTGCTGTGTTTAAGTTTCTCATTTTGACAATATTGGTTACTCATTAAACGCTTAAGGTTCTCGGCGTTTGTTACGGTCCAACAAAACGCCCCAAAATTTGCGGAACGCTTTATTAGCACTATAAAGTAATGGGAGGAAATCCATTATTGATGTGTAGTTACGGCTACGACAAGAGACTAATATACGTAATTCCTTTTTATATTTCCTGACGTGTCCGCTAACCTCAGATATATTGACTTTTGGCTTGAGTATTATTGAGGCAACTCATCTGAAAAAAATTAACTATACATGTTTAGTTAACCCTAATATATTCAGGGATCCGAGAAACGGAATCGACCATGTTCAGGGACATTTCTGTCGATTTAAAATAACAGCACACCATTGCGTCGTGTCTTCGAATCATTATAGGTTTATCCTCGAGAACAGTTAAGAGAGGCATAAGGTAAAACGTTTGCCTGTTATGTTTGAGCATGCCTTTCTGTCTGTTACGTTAAACATTCCTGTTTGGCAGAGCACGTCCCCACCTCACAAACGACTCACTTTAACTATTGACAAAATACATGAGTAACCAAGAAATGCAAAAGAGAAAGTCATTAAATGAATGTAAAACCTGATATTTGAAAGCAGAGAGAGGGATCAACGTTGATGTGTTTGGCCTGATGGCCAAACCGAACACACGTAATCGTCTTTCTTAACGCGTCATTGTGCTCTCATGTTTTCATTCAAGATGCAATTTTGCAGGACATGCACACAAGTGATGAACAAAGTGGTGGTGAATTTGTCTAAATATTTTTCAGATGCAGTTTCAAGCACTTAAGCTGCGCTTTTATTTTGCAGGGAGATGAAAGCAAAGCAGCTCCCATCCTTTCCTGCTAGAGTTCCACTCTATTTATTTTAATTTTTTTCCCCCACCACAAGAACTGAAAGAGATTATATGATCCCTATGCTTTATTTATTTGTGTCCTCTTAGTGCTTTCTAGTTCCCATTGTTGCACAAGGGTTGTCATTCAAGAAACAGGAACGTAATGCAACAGCCAGGTATTAGAATTGGGTTCTGCTCTGCAAACGATCTGTCTGACATTCTTCATCAATATTTTTGTTGGACTGCATTAATCCATAACCTGTTTGGATCTCGTCATTCGGTTCAGGTGTTGTAGATAAGACACAGCACTACTGCTTTTATATTCCATAGCGTATTTATCAGAGATGAATGACTTTTTTTCATAGGACAAAGAAAAGTCCTGACTTTGTAACTGTAAGTTTAGTAACGTGAGACACAGCAGACTCCTTCCTGATTACCACACCAGCTGTGATGAGCAGTGCTCCGAAGGGTCAACCAGCTCAGACAGTTCATGTTGAGGTAAAGGACTGACTCAGCGTTCACGATGAACAAACTCAGTTGTATGAAGGAATTTTTTGTAACACAGGTCTTTTTGATATTTTCTCCCTTTCTCTCCTATCTTTCACGATTGAGAGGGAAGCTGTTTATCTGTGTGCTGGACAATTTAAGGAGGGACAGTTTTCATTTCTACATTATCACCAGTTTCTTGTTTCAAGCACAGCTTACATGAGTTTAGTCTTAACAGGGGGACTCCAATGAAGTTTGTCACATTGGACCATTTCTGTCAATTTTAGATAACAATGTAGCCAAAGTGACAAATGTGAACTATCTACTCTAAAAGCGGACAAAAAGACTTCTACGGCCCACATAGAATCATCAGCTCAAAGTTAATGAAAAATAACTTGGGTTATTATTGGTGACAAAGAAAGATAGATCTTCCATTGCTCTTTGGTGTCTTTGTTTGGCTCTTGGTCCTGTAGTCTCCTACGATACTTTTACTAAATACCCAGTGTCACAGTCACAAAAGTATATGTTAGTGGCGTCCCGAATATCATAGAATGATCGATCAAACTCCTTGTTGAAGGCTGCAGCTGTACATAAATTTAATTGAAAATAGTTTGTGCTACATGCTCACAATACGTCTGTTTCTGCCATGATGTTGGAATTTGGATTTGCTAAGATCAGTACCAAGTGGCTTATTTCACTGCCAAACACATAATGGACAACAGCGGATATTTCCATAATGCTGCTTAGACGAAGCATCTCTGCAGAGGAACCATGAGTTAGTTAAGTGTGTCTCTCGGGGTCGCTGAGGGAAAATATCAACTCTTGTAGCATTATTTCCATCATTTGCTTTGAGCAAAATAATTACTCCCACCGGTGAAAGATTCCCATGATTATCATCAGGCGGCTTAAATGCCATTTTGCTGCTGTCTTTCAAGGCACACGTACACAGATAGACTCCTAGCTCTCATTCGTCTTTCTTTCTCCCGCCTTTGCAAATAGACAGAGAAAAATGATCTGAAAGCCCTTGTTTCCATAGCAACAAGATTAAGGTGTCTCTTTTTAGAAAGTGTAATATTTAGGTTGTCAGTTTATTGAGCTACCTTTGCAAGAAAATAAATCTTGTGCTTTTCAAGTTTTACCATCAGGATGATAGACTGGAATATCTTACTCATATGCTGAGAGACATACTTGATCCATTAATGTTGATGAAACATTCATTTTTTAGAAGACTTTTGTGCTATCTAAAGCTCACTTAATTCCATTAATTGCAAGCCGTATAACTGAGATATCCGTCAGAATGTGCATCACTAGTTTGGCATTTTATTTAAGATTCTTTTTGTGGTTCCATCCCAGTATACAAGTCCATGAGAGTAAAAGTACGGCACCTCGTCATTGCAGCAATAATGGGCCGGAAAATAGACTATTTATATTGTGGCTTTATTGTCTAACCAACCCCAACCAGCATTCATTTACTCACACACACTTTCATGCATTGGTGGCAGAGGGTACTAGCAAGACACCACATTGCTCACACACCCCCACTATTAGGAGCAAAGTTGGCTTCAATGGCATCTAAACTGCAGGGGCTGGGAATCTCTCTCTTTCTGAGCAGGGCATAATTAATGGTAGCAATACTAGTGACAATGCAACACAATCAAATAAAGAGGTTATTAATGTGTGTACAGGAGAAGTGTGCATTTTTGCATAATGTCTGTCTGCTACATCTGCGTGCGTGTCCCAGCCAAATGGCCGACAAGTCATGATTTTGGATGCGGAAGCGCTTGTGAGTCAGAAGAAATGAGATGCGATAAAATGCTGAGTCTTTTAGAAAATGCAAGAAAATTGGAAAGTCTTTGTGCTTAGCACATTCAGATATAATGCTATTCATCTTGATCTCTGCAGGACCATAATTGCACTTGCATACCTAGATCCCTGGTTGAAACCTTGTGCGCTGCCCAAACTGTGGAGTCATGGAAACATCCCCGAGCCTCCCAGCCTCTGTAGCACTTGTAGCTGTCACTCCCCTGGGTGGGATGTAGCCACTCTTCCTCAGTCCTATAATAGCAGAGATGTTGGAGCCTACAGGGCATACTGTTCAGGAAGACTACTCAGCTACTCTGAGATACGGTGTGTATGAGGATTTTTTGCAATAGGAGGGCCCCGGCATTCCTGCAGCAGCATTCATGGACACAGTAAAGAATGGGATTTCACGGCCTGTCTACAGCCGATGGTCATACAGGTAGCCACACACACAGGCACACACATATTATAATACTGTTACCATGATGCAGTTAAAATAGTCATGCTGGTGTGAAATGACTCATGGTTCATTTGTTCCTGTTACAGGACTCTTGCATTAACACACACATTTGTACTTACTGAGAGGTCAGCGGCACCATAAACATTCCACCAGCCACCGCTTCTCCCCTCCAGTCAGCCCAATGGCTGAGCTGCAGTCAAAGATGTGTTTCTTGATCATGTTTCAGTCCCCATTGTCGTTACTTATTCAGAGCAGCAGACCATGGCTGTGTTGTAACTAGAGCTGGTGATTTGTTTGTGTGCGTGTAGCACCCGTTTTTTTTCCCCCTGCATGCTGTGAGCTGCTCCATCCACTCTATTACCGAAACAACTCTATAAAAGAGGTAAAGTCAGGTCTGTAAATGACATTTGATGCCTCCCATAAATATCACAGTAATTCCATAACAAAAAAATGTAAATTGTTATTCATTTGTTGTTTGTAATAATATTAATCCTTTGGAGTCTGAGGTCCGGCTAGGATCAGGGTTAACGCTGAGTCTTTATATACTGCATTTAATAATGTACTACATGACAATTTTTAGGCACAACATCCCTTATATGACGTCTCAGTTATTTATTTACTTTGACCTACTGTATTAGTGTACTGAACCCAAAAATATATCGGGTACGTGTCCACGCCGGTGAGATCTTAGGGTTCAGAGGCGAACTATCTTTGATTTGGGTAAATCTGATCTAAATCTTATTTTAGATAGATTTTTTTTTTTTTTGATTTCAACAAATGTCGATACTGTTGGGGTGGAATTATGTGATTTTGGAAAAGTTGGAAGAAATATTTTTGATACTTTCGTCTGAGCTTTTCCTTTGTCAAGGTACGACATGTTTTTATTTAATAGCTGCTACATCCTGCTGCTATCGAAATACAAATATATCAGATTATGCCACACACTTGGCACATTACCCGACATGTAGCCTTCCTCAGAATTATTTTAGTCTGAGAAAAATATTGAAGTAATTTCAGTAATCATGTCTGTCTGTTAAAAATGGTATAACAACTCTGTCAGAAGGCCTTAAACATGTTGGATTAGATTTAGCTCTGACAGTGACGTGCAGTGAGGTTTGTGGCAGGTGAGGATTTACAAATATAAGAACCCAATAGAGGAGCTTAAATTCACCATTTAATTGCCAGCTTGCATACCGACTACTGATTGTGTTTCATATCTTATATGAGAGTTCTCTGCACACACATAGATAAGGTACATATTCGGCCAAAGAAGAATGTTAAATTTCTATCGGCTCAGAGAAAGAGCACATCTGCACTGCACCTTTGTGTGTTCTTAATTTGCCATCGCAATGCTACAATTGTTTGAAATTTAAAAAATCAAAACTATAGAAATTGGAAAAAAAAGTGTGGTATTTTCTATTAAAAATAAAGTTTATCATTACTCCTCTTACATTTTTGGTTTTCAAAATATTTTCAATTATATACGAACGAAAATATAGAAAAAAATTAAATAATAATATTCATTATGACGATTAATAGATTGTCCTGGGGTGGCTTAGATAGAGAATCTTCCATTTTTGCATTTTGTCTCTGTGTAGAAGAAGAACAATAGCAGAACAAGCATAAACTCGTGGGCTCAGCGCGCCCCCTTCAGTGAGGCAGAGGTACTGGCTGCCTCAACTCCTGCTTTTTAATTACAGTTTTATGTCAGATCTGCACGTCTAAATATGTTCTGCACATACGTGTAATACATTACCTTCTATTTTCTATGGAAAATGACGCCATATAATAAAAATGTCTACAAACATCACATTGGTGACAAACAGTGAGAAAGCAAAAGGTACGCGTTCAACCCAGTTTGTGAGGGACTGACGGATCTGATATGAGGCTCAGCTCATAGCTGCCTCACCTCACATGTCTCCTCTCTATTTGAACGTGAAATAAGCAAATTCAGCTATTTTGATCATAAAAAAGGAATGAAATGGCTATGAAATGGCTCATTCATCAGGCTATGCCTCACCTGCCGCCCCTGACCGCACGTCCTTTAGCTCTGAAGTTCTTCTGTCGTTCATTAGTCAGCGGTGCCACCTTGTTAATGGACCACATTTTCTTGTCGGATTTCATATAGCTTATACTAAAATAGATACAAAATACTATACAATCAGATGACTTAGAACAAGACTCTTACATTATTTTTACCTTTCACCAATGAGACCTTTTTTCTGGCCCAAAGAAGATGAAGATATTCTAAAATTGAGATTAGGACTATCAAAAGATCAATCAAGATTGAAAACAAACAAATGCAGGGAAGTATTATCACTATATACTCAAGAGTTTCTTGTGAACATAATTTGAATAGTCAATGTCGTAAGTTGTTTGTTATTAAATATATTATTTGAGGTAAAGCTAAATATAAATGATGTTATGTTATAAGTAAAGTCAGCCGACAGGTTCAAAGTTTAGAGTAATTGAGAAAACGTAAATTTATATAACAGATGTAGTCGCCGGAAATGCTTTTATTTTGTAGGGAATGAACCGGAAGTTATATTATAACGTAGTCGCTAGCTTCATTTTTACATCAACTCGACAAAGTGTAGTCTCTTATCAATGTGACTGATCTTTGTAATTGCAGCATTTTCTTTGGTATAGTTTTTAAGTTGAAACGAACGGTTCACAGTTATCACATAATCTTTTGATAGCTGTTATTTGAGATAACCAAGAAGTATCAACTGACTTGATAAGCTGGATCATTTAGTCTTAAAACCAAACAGGCACATTTTGATTTTAAACAAGATTGTAAGATGCAACTAACAAACTCTCTAGGCCTGCATCTCTTTGCTGAACTTTTGACATATGCTACAGATGCTGATCCATCCAAGCAAATTAGTGAAGCGTTCAGAAATAATAAAAGTCTCTTCTGCTTCATAAGATATATTTGTGTAATTACACCGCCAAAAAAGACGAAGACAATTAAATTACTTATTGAAATTATTAGTATCACAACTAATCATCAGCTAAAGTGGAATGATCATGATATTCTCAGCTGTGATATACTTTTTTTAAGTTATATTTTATATAACTACCAGAAAGAAAGGACATGTCATGCTGTTCTCACTGGCTGTGGTGGAGGGATGAATGGGACGGTTTTATGCTTGCTCATTTTCTAACAAACAACTCGGTGTGGATGCAGTGATAGAATAAATGTGGCTGACCACAGACACCGAAGCCCTCTAGTTAACACTGTATGTACCGTTTACATTTTTCATTATTCTTTAATTCTCTGGTTGCCATGTTTTATCCTACAGGGTATTAAGAATTTTATTTTATTAGTCATCTGTTTACTCCGTATTCTCTCTAAGTTGGAATCTCGACATGAGGCTGACCAATTCTATGACCAAAGGTTGTGCAAATAAGGGATTAAACTTTGAATATATTACACACCTCGACCCATTGCTCCTCCCTAAATCTTAACAGCACAGTGCTAAGGCGTCCAATTACAGCGAAGCCCATGAAGAGGCTGCGGGTTTTTAATCAACGCTAGTGGAGCTGCACTGTTAATGGAGCTGATATCTCCATGGTTACCTTGGCCCCACACACAAGGAAGGGACAAAAGTGGTGTGTCCTTCTCTTGTCATCTAAGCTGTGATGGACTAATGAAACATTGATCACTCACAGCAGCGATGACACACCCTCCGTTGCATGTGCATGTTTTGTAAGAGTGGTTGTTCCAGAGGACATTCTCTCAACCCCCAAGAGACTGAAGTACCTATAATAATGCTCTGAAGGGTTTTGTCTTTCCTTTGACTGCACTTGTTGCGCAGCAGTCCTTTGTGTTTATGATCAGTCTGACTGTCTCAGAAAATTATTATCATTCAAAAGCATGACCTCATATCAGTCAGTACAACCTCATAAAAAACATTCCCGTTAGTTTTCGATCTCATTGCTGAAGCCATTCTCTTCTTTTCCTCATGTCCTGTGCTTCTGACGTACTGGGTGCCAAATTGTGATTTTATCAGCAGACCCTCCAGCTCTGCCAGCTTCTCCTCTAACTCAACGGGAAGGTAGGCAGGAATACACACAGACTGTACACACTTTCTCCCCAATAGTCTCAAAAAAGTCTCAAAAATCCATTAAAAAATAAGTCTTTCAAAAAATGATAATGTGAACGTTATATTTTGTATTAATTATGAAGTGTTATTCCATTCAAGTAATTTATGCAATAATTATATATTCACGAATAAATATCAGTTAATTTAACACTACAATGAGAAAAAGGCTTTTTTTGATTTGCATACTTTTATTATGTCAATTAGTTCCTCAAAATATTTTTAGCTAAATCAGGATATAATTTTCAAGTTGAGCTCCGGTTTAGTTAAAAAAACTCTCATCAGGATCTAGATTAAATTATTTTATTTTTTGGGACTAGTTGACATATTGGCATTATGTATGTTCAGCAAATCTTTTTAGATAAACATCATCATAACTTCAATATCCTGCAACATTGGTGTATGTGTGACATGAGTCATCAACAGAGAATGACGCTGCACTTTGAGAGCTCAGTCTCTTATTATTTTTTGAATGAGGTGCTGACAGCAAAAAATGGTTGCTTCTACATTTGGGTTCCCTCTAATCATTATTTTCATTATTAGTTCATGTATGGTCATCTGTTAGGGACCGAGCTGGTACGAGAAGTCACAGATGGATTTTTAAGGGAAGGGTTTTATTTTACCCCAAAATAAAGAAAATTCACCAAAAAAAAAAAAGCACTATAGTCCCATAAAATAGGTCAAATAAACACAACTAAACTCAGGATTTTGCAAACAATAAATTTAAGCAATGTCTTTAACACAATCAAACTCACAAGGCACAAATGGTCTTACAAAGAAACATCTGACCTGACAAAGAACGACTGCAGGGGTATTTAAGGTAGCTGCTCAAACCAAATGAATACAAGTTGGAGTCAAATAAACCACAAACCCACTAATTAACCACACAAGTAAACATAATAGTAATAATAATAATACATTTAATTTATAATGTAACTTAGTCTGTATGATAATTAGCATAGTCATTATACAAATCAAATCCAAGTGTATCCAAATAACAAATGCAGGCCAAATAAAATGTATAAACTAACTAGACTAAAGAAATCAAACCACCCCCTGATGTCTGAGTCTGATGGTACAGCCTGATTGGTACTTCCTGGGTCTTTTCATCCAGCACTGCTAAAAACAATTAAGTTAATGAAACTTAATTTAACATAATTTGAATATACAGAACTTCACTAAATGCACATTTTACAAACACAAATAATGTAGATTCCCCAAATGCTACATAAACCATGTCTTTTTTGTATGAAATGAAGAAAATAAGTGTATTCATTGATGTGAGTCCGTACATGGGCAATGTGTGTGTTCTGCCGCGGTCAGGCTGCAGATGTAGCATCACAACATCTTTCTCAGCCAATCAACTAATTCACCACCATTAAAAAAAAAAAAAAAACTTGTCTAGAGATGAACTAATCGATTTAGCTGAAGCGTATATGCAAATGAGTCAATCTACCTTGTGGAATGTGTTGAGATACAATGGGATTAAAGGAAACTATGTCAACACTCTCCTCTGGTAATTCTAGTGTTATGATTGATTGTTGAAGGATCTCAAAATTGTCTTAATTTTCAAAATTTTCTCGGTCAAAAGGCAAATATATAAAAAAAGTATGAAGACTTTCATTGTTTATTATTGCTCGCTGGGCTACAAAAACAAACGGCATTTCTCTGTGTGTGAAAATAGGTAGAAGAATAAAACAAAGCAACCGTAGAATTGTGACGGGTTACCACAGAGCCATCACGGAATACAGATTGTGTTAGAGGATGACAACATGGAGAAGAAAGTGAACCTTAAAGTCAATCATTTATGTGTTAGTATTTGTAATTGTTACGTTGTTAATTGTGCTTTGGCAACTCAGTGGTAAGGGAAGTGTGTTAAACAGTATTTCACATTAAAAGCATTCCCTATATTCAACCGTACGTGACGATTCTGACATCAACGCTACCTTAACAGGAATAAATGTGCTTTCTGTTTATATTATTTTGAGTTATTTTAACATTATGTTTCATTATAGTGCCCACACTGAGCTCCTTTGCTGCATTACCTCCACTACACCGGTTAATGGACACAGTAACGTACAGGGTTAGGGTTAGGGTTTGGTTAGTAAACGTGTGAGGCGGAGCTTCGGTAAAAGTCACTGAAGAAGTATCAAACTGACCGCATTGACTTCTCCCATGACTTGCTACTGATTTCACCCGCCCAACTTGAACCCATCTCTGTACTCATCCTCCTAAATGACACTTCCTTGCATGTAATTAACTACCGTCCCCCACTCTCTACCGCTCCACCCTGTCACCAGCAACTTTTCTCAGATGGCCTCCCAGGGGATGCATGTGTTTGTCAACAGGGAGGGATAATTGGAGAAGGATTTCTGAGTGATAATATGTCACTCTGGGGCAAGATGACAGATGAGATCGCTGCTGCCTCAGATGATATTGGGTTTGGGCTCGATGAAAGATTATTAAAGAACTTGTTGGGTCTTGCAGGTCACCTTTTTGACGTTTGAATATCCTTCAGAGATGATCTGTGATGTCAGCCAGCGTGGGACAAGAGGTCCTTCAGTAGTATGCGTCACCTTCAAATAATAGCTGCGTAGAAGATGTTGTGAAGAGGGACTGTGACGGAGGGAAAAAGAAGAGAGAACGATGATTGCCTGGTGGAGAAATTCAAAAACATCTCATCCTGTGCGAGTAATCCTTTTATTTCTAGAAAGAGTATAGCCCAGCAGAACATGTGCTATTTAAAGATGTGCCCGACAGAAGAACATTAAATAAATGAGAAATGGCGTTAGTCACTCCCTGGTTTTACATCAGTGAGGGTATCACATGGGAAAATAGGAGTTTTTGAGATGCATGTTTTTTTTGTTTGAGAGAGATTTTGTGACAGAACAGCACAAAACTGCAGTGTTGCTTTATTTTTGTATCATATTTAAATATTCAGTTAAAAGCTGAGTAGGAAGGAGAAGTATAGTTCAGAATAAGAAGTGTTAAAATGTATTACTTGTGTGCAGAATTTCAATTATTTATTTCTATTATAGAGAAAAAGATAATTGGCACTACACTACAAGGTATTTGGGCATTAATGGTCGTCATTTACAGTTGGTTAATTGTCGGTTGTGTAAAAGAGTTGTTAATGGATAGTAATATATTATTGCTGAAATACATTAAAGCCACTTTGCCGTGTTCCCAGATGCAGTGGGAGGCGATAGGTCAGATGAGGAGATGGAGACAGACGCTGAAAATCAAAGAAGGGAGTTGCTGAGACACACTGAGCCAAAATACAGGGACACAAGCTGGAGTCAAAGAGGGAGACGCGTAGAACCAGGGGACAGGAAGGGAAGTCGCAGGAACACAGGCTGGAGTCAAAATAGGGATATACTGAGACACAGGGAACTGCAATCCTGAGGGACAGGGGCTGGAATCAAAGAGACAGAACATGGTCAACAGAGAGTCTGTTGTGACTCTCAATTCCTCCCAGAAAACTAATTCTAAACTCCTATCAACTTTGTTGTGGTAAGATGGACGTCACCCTGTGCTGCTTCATAGTTTAAAGATTTGTTGAGCTCTGTTGGGTTTGTCATGGTTCAGCAGGTTAAACTGAAAACAATGTTGATGTATTGTGTGTTAACGGTTTGTTCCACGCACCCCTTACTTACTTTGAGCACGTGTCCCTCGAAAGGCCTTTGCTCGGTCCTGCCGGGTGGTGGAATTAAAGTGGGTGCGAAAACAACAATGCACTAGAGGGTCCGAGTATGTTTCGGTGTTTTGTTTTTTTCGTTTCAGCAACGAATATTGAAAAATGAGAAACCGAGTAATTTGATGTTTGGTTTGAGATGCAAGATTGAAAAATGAAGAACAAAACACCTTTTCAAAACTAAACAGAGATGAGAGAAATTTAAAAATATATATATATTAGGAGCTCTGAATTCAGATTAATCTTGATTATACCCGCTAATAAATTTAGTTTACTACCTATTTGGTCTTGAAAAGTTTTGTTTTGTTTTTCAAGTAGGATTCTCGTGTCTCCAAACTTAAAATTAAATTGCCACCTGTTTTTCGATTTTCAATATTCGTTTCGGACCCTAGAGGCACAGAACAAACTTTTAAAAGACATTTTCTTAAATAGCAGCAATATGGTTAACAACGTCGTTCCGATGCTGGTAGATGGGACCGGCTGACGAGAACAGGTGAGTGCAGGAAATTAGATTCGGCATCTAAGAGAGGTGTGAATGACAGTATGTTACGAGAATTCAACTACGACCTGCGTGTGCAAAGAATTAGTCTTCATGACTGTCGCAGAGCGTCACTTGTGTGTTTGACAGAAAGACGAGTAGACACCCTGTCCATTTCTAACTGCACCTCCACCAGTTCAGACTCCTGCTGTTGCCCTTCTGTTTCCTCATGGTCACCAAGCTACGTGGGCCGGTTCCTTCAGATAGGTGTCCAGGGTAAATTCTCAGAGGACATTGATTGTGAGGCATTCTGTCGGCCAGAGCTTTCTCTTCTTGCTTTCTTTTCATACAACCTGTCACTCAGAGAAGTTGTCACATCATGCTTCTCAAGCAGGATTAGAACATCATTTCTTTTAGTTGGTTTTGGGTCACTATTAGTCATTCTCACATGCTTTAATGTCACTTACATCCTCAATTGCTCTATTTTATTTGAAATGCCATATATACTATATTGCTATCTTTTAAACTGATCTTTAACTCTTTATGAGAACGATTTCTTCCTTCTTTCTCTAGTGGCGTCAAAGATGACAGTTCAAGTCTCATGCAGCAGAAGCTGGAAAAACAGGTAGGGCTTCACAAGTGGACAACACACACCTTTTCACCGTTCTCACTTCTGCTGTTTGTTGATGCTCAGGTTTTTCCCAACAGTAAAACGTCTCTTCTCTTATGAGGTCGTAGAACGTCTGTGATGGTTCACATCTATTATGTCTATCTCTATTAGTCTAATGAAGCTTTGGTATATCCTGTTTACCTGACAAAGCATCACTTCTGTCAGACATTTCCTCTTTTTCCATCCTGCATCTCAGGGAAAGTCTTTATCCCAAAGCATGCTCAAGAGCAGCCCTTTGATTTAAGTCTACTGCATTATCTCATGTATGGGATGAAAAGGAAAAGGGGGTGCACCATGTTGAGCACAAAGGAGAGAAGACTGTAGCGTGGGGTGCATGGTCCAAATGAAAGCACCTTTGTTTTACTCTGTTTACGATCCACACATTTGAATTGTAAAATGAAAGATGGTTGTTCTGTGGAAGTGATCTCACTTTGATTCCCCCCCCCTCTCTCTCTCGCTCTCTCCCTCCCTCTCTGGCGCTCTCTCTGCCTGTTCCTCTCTCTCTTGCTGGGGTGCTACTGACTGCTGATTCGGTTAGCAACGGGGGCCGTAGCGGCACACACAAACACACACTGCCGCCCAGAATTCATCACAGAGACAGACCATTTCTTCTGTCTGAAGGCCGCAAGTTTCCGAGGAGGTTGTTGGTTTATCGATTGTCAAACGCAGCTCCAGAAGAGGAATAAGGGACAGGGAGACAGAGCCATACCCAGCAGGACATCTATGATTTTCGAGAGAGCGTAGTTTGATCTCACCATTAGGACAAATGGGAATTCTTTTCTAAAGAGAAACTTGATAACTTTGGCTCGTGTGTTTAGGATGTCCATGGAGCGGGTTGGTACCATCTAATATTTCTTTTCATTCTATATTTTCCTTGTCATGTCTGATATATCTCTTCCTCTCTGATTTTCTTTGGAAAGACATGTATTCGGATTTAGACTTAAGCCTATTCTTCTCAGGTTTTTCAGGAAGACAGAATGAAATCACATCCTCGTCTCAAAATAGGTCCCGGTTCTATTCAAACGAATGGACAATAACAATTGAGTGTCTTAAAATGGCAACTCGAGGGGAAGGCAGGAAAAAAGAGTCAGACTTTGATTCTATGAAGAATAAGTCTAAACTGACAATGCAAGTAAAAATCCATCCAAAGATGTCTCTAAGTCTTTCCGTTGATTTCTTTGGGCTTCCTCTTCATCTTGTTGTCAGTATTAAGACAAAAGTCCGACTTAGTCAGATCAAAAAAACTGATCATAGAATATTTTATTAAATAGTGAAATACAATGAAGAAAATCACAAAACTAGATCATAATAGATGAATAGAATAGAATCACAATAGATGTTTTTCACAAACATGCTGATAGTTTTAAAGCTTTTTTAAATGATAAATCAAATCTATGACCAGGTTGTCAAACTCCCAGACTCAAAACACGAATCGTAATTTGAAGAATTGTTCTATTTGTATTGAATAAGCACCTTCTTTTCTTTTCTTTTTTTTTTACTAATTTCTCTTCCTACCTCTCATCCATGGGTTTAGTGGACTATAACTTTCCCTGGTGCCGTTGCACGATGCCTCTTTGCGCTCACAGAGATTGTTTTTATGGTTCTCGTGAAGCAGAAGGTTTATTCTTACTCATCCACTTTTACATACTTATGTCAAGACAGCGGGGGCTCCTGTGTTGTGCTGCTGTGCCTGCTCGAAAGGGAGGAAGCAGTTTGATAGATTTCTTAAAAACATTTTCTCAGTATTTTCCCAACAGCTAAAAGCTGACGAGTTACGGAACCTTTATGGTCAGGCAGAAATGCGAGGCCTCCATGTCTCTTCTAGCTCATTAACCAGCATCACTGAACAGGACTTGTTGTTGTGTATTCGACGCACTGATTAATGCACTTGCATAATCCATCTTTCATCTTCAGCTTTGACCACAGAGGCGACCCAGGGCGAGTGGATGCACTGAGAGCAGGAGGAGTTTCCTGCCACTTTCAAAACTTAAAAAAAAAAAAAATATATATATATATATAATCTATATCACACTACCTAAACATACAGATTATTTCCAGTCTTAATACCGGTTCAATAAAAGTTTGCCGATTACATTTTGATGGATCCTGAGACCCACCTCATTTCTATAGAAATACAAGGGGAGTCTGTCTTTGACGTGTCTTTGACGTGTCTTTGACGTGAGTGTTGGGCTTTAGTTTCTTTCTAATCAACTGCAAAGTGTGTTTCCATCTTTCTTCATTTTTCAAAAATGTGTGTCAAGGTTCACTTTTCAATTTGTGTCAAGTATTGTTCCAATGTATCACTTATTCCATCATGTAGTGATGCAAACAATCTACCTGCCTTGATTCTAAACAGGAAGTATTTCTCTTCCTTCCTACTGTAGGACTGGTAGGTTTTCAAAAACTGCACATAGTTTTTTTGATTTGTCCCAAATTTACCCCTTTGTCAATTGTGTTTCATTTTATTTTTGCCGTTTATTTTTTGTGAAGGCCTACCCCCGGCCTTTATCAAAGAAAACATTTTAGAGAAAGGTGTTTGCACCTTGCACAAAGGAAATTGTTTCACTAATAGTCAGTGGACCTTCTTTATTTAGCCTAGATTTGATTTTTACAAATAATAAAGGTCAGATTCTTGGAGCAAACCAATGGCCTTCTTTAAGAAGTGCAGTTTCTGTGATAAAGAGACTAACTTGTGAAGGTTCATGTGTCGGTCTAGAAGCATCTAGAGGGGCACCTACCCCTCTAAAGAAGGTTTCTGCACAGGCTTGCTTTTGCACAGTAAGATAACAGGTACCTTACATGCATACTAATGTAGTGACTCTTTTCCAGATAGACCAACCTCTCCTAACATTTAATAGAAGCCTGATACAATCATAATAAGTAATTACACATGACAGGAGATCCCATGCCGTTTCTGTTCTCCTGTTTGGTCCATAGAGGGCACTGCTGGAGCAGAAGCAGCGGAGGAAGCGTCAGGAACCTCTGATGGTCCAGCCCAATACAGAGGCTCGACCCCGACGTTCCAGGGCACGTCGTGGGGAGGAGCAGGCCCCTCTGGTGGAGTCCCAGCTCAGTGTCACCAATGATGTCATCATGGAAGGTGAGGGGATTTCCTGTCACCTCTATGTTACATAGACTGACATTGCTTCTACATTTTGGTTCAATAGACAGGACCCAGGTACAGAGGCAGGAGATTTATTGAACAAAAACTTAGCAGATAAAATAAAAATACCAGGGTGAAGAGGCTGGGCTGAGCAAACATGTTAATCAAAGAAACTCAAAACAATGAATTCCAAATTCTGAAAGGGAATAATTCCAATTAAGTGGGCAATAAATGTCCACGTTAAAAAGACAGGGTTGTAACTGAGAAAAAAGGTCAAATGTCAGGAACACGAGGAATCGATTGGGGTTGTGACAACATCAAGATAGACAATCGAAACAGACTGACAAAGAAATGAGGAAACACACGGTGCTGTGAAGGAAGAGGATACGACAAGATAAGCTGGAATAATATGCAAGAGTCAGGCGGAGCAAGTAGACCAGCGATGTGGAGGAACGAAGCAGAGGAAAACTAAAAGACGACGTCGGGCGGAGAACACAGCGTGAGAAAGAGGATATAGGGAACCACAGAAACAAAAGGACGGAGAAGGTACATGGATGTTCACAGATACAATGGGACAAAAAAGATCAGTAGAAACACAATAGAAACCCTCGAGTTTCAAAATAAAACAGGAAACAGAAACCGCAAACCCTAAACTTGTCATTTTTTGCTACATTTTGTGAGTGTGAAGTAAAAGGAGCATTATGTGTTTGAGAGGAAGCTTCACAATTTACCAAAGCTTGGATTCATGAAGTATAAAACAAAGATTATATTAATGCAGTTATAGGTCATGCATTGCCAATAATAAATAATGCATAGAATAACTTTAACTTACTTTAATCATGCCTTGAAAGGCACCCAATGATTTTACAAAGTATGCAGTGTATTCAAATATAAAGTACAAATAATCAGTAAAGTATTTCAATATAAATGTTCTGGAAATACTTTAATTGTAGAGTTTAGATAAATGACAAGACCACAGGTGTCAGTTCAAGGAAGAAACGTGGTTGTGTTTGTTGTTTCTTTTGTTAGGTTAATGTTAGAAAGATTAGTTCCTCAGTATGACAGAGTAGTGCTAATAGGACTTGGTGTTTCAATCCCTGCGGAAAGTTGACACTCTTGATGTTGGTAGTGTGATGTTGTCTTGATGTTGGTAGTCTGATGTTGTCTTGATGTTGGTAGTGTGATGTTGTCTTGATGTTGGTAGTCTGATGTTGTCTTGATGTTGGTAGACCATGTGATTGTTGTCCTCTGCACCTCTTTAGCTTTATCCAGGTTTGCTATGGTTGGGTTTACTTTGTTCCTATTAAGTTTTGCCTCCCTTTCTTCTTTTAAGTCACGCAATCCAGTTTGGACTAAGTGGCTTAAATATTCTAAATTTCAGGATACATTGTCAGTTGTATAACTCAGGATCAGCGGGTGTTTCGGCCTTTTATTACAAGGTACCCTCCCCTTAGGGGCCCCCCAGGGTGATCAAGTCCCAGAGTACATCCTGTAGCCAACTGTGTAATATATTCTCATAAATAATGGCTCTAGGGGAGTATAAAAATGCATATATCTGACACAGACAAACAGTTTTACCTAATTACGATAGGAACATAGGCAGCTTCACCAACTGACTGTCCTCTTCTGTTGAAGGTATTGATGGCCCTGCAGCGTTCCTGAACTCCGAAACGCCTGACCTGGGAATGAAAATCCAAATCTCATCAGTGAGTCAGCTTCAGTCCCAGTCCCATTCCCAGTCCCAGTCCCAGTCCACTGCTACTGAGGAGCCTGAGACAGACAGAGACACTGAGACGCTACTGGAGTCCAAGACAGATATCCATGAATTACTGCAGAAACAAGGTAAGTCCTGGCAGATCTTAAGTTGAAGGTTTGACATATTAATTATTGGAAACTCTGTGATTGCTTTAGATTTAGTCGAACAAAATCAACTATCAAAACATTTAACACAACAACATTTTACAATTCTGAGACCTTATAATCCATACAGGATGGATTATGTGGGTTTCACAAGTTTTGGATTTGACTGTGTTTTACAATAAACATTTGTAATCAAAACTAAACAGCACAGCTCAGCTTCCCCTGATATGTCGCTGCACCTTAAATGCATGAGTCTCATCACAGTTTGACCTTCATAAAAAGACTTCTTCTTTGACGTCCTCTACAGTTTTTAAGCGCTCTGCTGGGACAGTATATGGACGCAGACAGTTGAGTGATTTATCATGACACAGTGAGACACGGGTCATGTCATTATAGGCAAGGGCATTGTTCATACTGCAGCATCGTTACAGCGTCCCCGCGCCACCCAACCCAGGCTCACCCTCTTTATGGAAGGGTGTATAAAAATCAAGCCCAGAGTGGGTCGTGTACACTTTGGATCCGCCGGACACTGCGTAGCAAAAACAGGATTCTTTACCCCGCAACACGTCAATGTGATGTGACATAACGTGATCAAATCCAGTGTCAGATTGATTAAAAGCAGCTCCAGCTCTCATAACTTCTCCTGAGCTTTGGCGAGACCTGATGCCAAAGGTACAAAATGTTATTGTCCCTCTCAATACTGCAAGGCCTCGTTGTTAATATCAGCCCGGTTTAGCAAAAAAAAAATGTCCTCTGGACCTCCTGCATTTATTTTGGGCTCTTTGTACTCCTTTTAATAATCCTATCCCCAAAAATAACATAACCAAAATACATTTTGAGGCACATTAATAGTTGATTGGCTCATCCACACAAGATCTCTATATTTTGACTGTAAAAAATGAGTGTTTGGTAAATCATTTTTTAGGATTTTCTTTTTTGACTGTACTCAGAAGGTTGTTGGTTATCCAATTATGAGTCCTCTCTCCAAAATTTCCAGATGGTTGATTTCATTCGTCACGGGTTCACAAAGCTTTACTCTGTGTTTCAATTAGATAGTGGAGTCTCTGCTCAAGGGGAGCTAACATCTGTAATCTGTCTTTAAGCGATTGTTCATACTTTCTTTCAGAGATCATATCCTGTATCTTGTAAATACTGCTGGGTAAATTCGGACCTGTCACTATGTTTTCGCTCAATACCACAAAGGTCATCACTTTCCTACCCCTCCTGCTCTAACCTGCCCGCGAGGTGTTCATCCATGTGGAAGGAGGCAATGGCAGAATGTCTCTTTTGATTTGCATGAAGCATACACAGCAAACCAAAACGACTTTCATTCACTCACTTTAAATCACAGTCATTGAGGCGAGACTTGTGCAACATGCTTTAAAATGAAAAATACATAAAGATCATTTATGTCTGTCTATGTTCTGATCAGGCACTTTATTTAAGTTACATCTCAACCCTTTAATGTACGCACCAAGAGAAAAACCATTGAAAAATAATTATCTTGCATATTTTAATTTCATTAGGGCATTTCATAGACACTTTAAATTTACCATAAAATTACAAAAACAGTAAAAAAAAAAAAAAAAAAAAAAATCAGACTTATGAAATTATTTTATGACAAACTTTTGTATTTCATGGAAAACTGTCAGCTTCAATTAATAAGATTCGCTCAACTTTTTTGTAAAGCATGTTTTGAGTAAACTATTTGAGCCTTACAGGACTTTTTATTGGTTTTTATCAAGTTTCATAAATCTGTTAAGATCTGTTAAGTGAGACCCTCACCTGCTTTAATATAAGAGGGAAAAAAGGACTTTCTCTATCGCTATCGTTAATCGTGTTCCTCAGGGTTCCGTCATTGGCTCCTCAATCTTTAGTATATACGTGCTCCTACTGCGTCATATTTAAGACTGATTCAGTCAAATGGTACACATTTTAAGTAAGAAATAATGACTAACTGTGCCCCACCAAACAGAGGAGCAGGACATTAATCATATTTTCAAACGTACAAATATTCCATATATTTTAAGAAGCAGTTAGCATTAAAAGATCATTCATTAAAAATTCTAAGTCTTTACTTACATAAACATTGTTACAGTGTTTCCAAAAAATGAAGATGTTGGAGACTTATTTTGAAATGACAAAATAGAGGTTTAAAATGAATTTGAAAGGATGTTATTTACCCCATAAGTTCTTTTGTAAACAGGATCAACCTAAGCCAAGTTGTTGTGAATGATGAAGACTTCTGGATGGCATGTCAACTGTTCAAATCAATTTGAAAACAGGATATGGCATGTTGTATGGAGCCTCTTCAAATTTTACTAAGGTTTTTAAATATTGGACCCCATGGATAATTTCTTACACCCCCTGATCAGCACATAATATATTAGCAGTTGCAAACAACAAATTCCAGAAACAATTACTTGCTGGGTTTTAAATGTCAACAATCCATAATTAAATTCATGGCAGACTGACTTTTCATCATCATGTGATAAGAATTAAATGACACTGCTGTCGCACTGAATAAGTGATTGAACTCTGGGCTGCTGTTGATTCTCATCAGTCATTCATTATTTCAAACTTCCTGATGTAAGTGAACGTCATTATCAGTTGTTTACCGCAGTAAACAAATCCATTTAAAAGAAGAGTTCTGGGCCGTTTATTTAACTTGCATACATTAGTGGACAAACATTTCAAACATCTATATACCACCTGTAATACCCCTAACACGGGTTTAGGAGAACACTGTGTTGCTATAAGGATCTTCAAATGTCTTTAAGATTAAGATCTCCACCGGACATCCCATCGTCATCATTTACTCTGGAGATGACTAGATAATGACTTAGTGTACATTTTTTGGGTAAACTGTTTTCGCTGCAGAGCCGAGGGGAAATACTGATCTCCCAGCTGACTGAGGATTCTTCCATACTAGTGGCACACTGTCTGCCTCTAACAGCAGATTAAAGCGGGCTACATCTGTAGCCAAGAGCTGCGTCCTTGCTGATAAATCCAATTATCAACAAAGAGACAGATGTCTCTAGCAGCTTTGACTGGCTGCTGCAGTCAGCCAGGCCCAGTCACGTCTGCACGACTGAGTGCAGCAGTGCTTTCACAAGAACACGCAGGCAAGACTCAGAGGGACGCTCAGCCTCATCACCGGACAGTAATATCTCCCTCGCAGAGAGTGACTCAGAATAAATAGGCATTGTTTTTGACGTGTTGGCCCTCAAGACAAACGAGATCCTTCTGTCGGGTGAGGGATCAGAGCTAGATGGAGCGATCATGCTCTGTTAGTAGAGGGCCCTTTAGATGGATTCAGTTAGATTCACAAGGTCTTGTTACAGAAACTATAGGTCATTTATCCCTGATGGACAATACGTAACTCGTAGCATTAGATCTCTCTCACGCCTTTGCTTTGTCTTCTTCACCAGGTCTATCTGGCAGCATGAACTTCGATGAAGCAAGCGAGCAGGAGGAAGATGCAGACGAGGAACGGACGCGTTCTCTATCCCCCAACACAGACACCACCAGGCCCGCCTCTGCCACCAGTGGCAAGGACATTCCAGTGAGGAGCCCCAAACACACACACACACACACACACACACACACAAACACCTAACATGACACACCTAACAAAACACTCCTAACATAGCCTATAAAACCCCAAACTCTAAATATAGCAGATGTTCACACACTGTATTTACTGTCCCCAGGAGCTGCTGACTCCCGGGTCGCCCACAGCAGACAGCGCTTCGATCGATGTGGCCAACCTAGAGGAGTTTGTCGTTCGTCCGGCTCCTCGTGGCGTCACTGTTAAATGCAGAATCAGCCGGGACAAGAAGGGCATGGACCGCGGCCTCTACCCCACCTACTTCATGCACATGGAGAGAGAGGATGGCAAGAGAGTGAGTTGAGCCCTATCTTAAGGAGAGGGGTTGTTCGGACCATGAATGAGGAGTCACTTTTAATCAGCAGCTATATTGGGTTTTCTTTGTCTTACACTTGTAGGTACATATTTAGATTTTTGTTGTATTCTGGGAAATAATAATAGCATTACTCCCTCAATCCATTTACAGTGTTTTAATTTATAAAATGCACGCATCTAACCGTTATATATTTAAGGTAAGAAATATGATTAAATTTGAATGCAGGGCCTCATTCCAATACAACTTAAAGTTTTACCACTCACACAAACTGAAAATACATACGCTCTTTTTCGTCTTGCATCAGAATCAGCAAGTACTACTCAATAATTTAGTATTTACTCTAACTATTTAGAAAATGATGATGAAGCTTTTGAGAGTCTGGGAATTGTTGATTCAGCTACCTTGAAAGTGCTTGAAAAAAAATTTTACTCTCTAATAGCTGTATGAATACCATAATGAAAATGATTTCCTGCAGCTTTAAGGAATTATGATATGTTGAATTGTAAGTAAACTTGATTTTAAAATGGTAAATATATCTTCTAATATATACGGCCTTTAGTTTGTGAAGAGCTCCTAAATGCACATTAGCCATAACATTGAAACCTCCTGCCTAACATTGTGTATGATGCTTTTTTGCACTCCAAGAGATCTGTGATGTTCTGATGCCTTTCTGTCAGGACAAGTATTAACTTCTCTAACAATTTGTGCTCTTCAATGGGATCGGACAACATGGTCTAGCATTCACTGTATGCGCAACTTCAAAAACGAAATGTTGAACAAGTGTCACTGTAACGAGATCATTTTAACCTGACTTCACCTGTCATTGGTTATAATGTTATGGCTAATTGGTGTAAACTACTAGACAGTTAAAGAATTAAGAGTTAAATAATTTTGTATTGTTTTCTGTTTCTCCTTTCAGGTGTTTCTACTTGCGGGAAGGAAGAGAAAAAAGAGTAAAACGTCTAACTACCTTATATCAGTGGATGCTACGGACCTGTCGCGAGAGGGAGAGAGCTTCATCGGTAAACTGAGGTACAGAGCTCGCACAATCTCTATCCTGTGTCCATGTCTCTGCATTTGTTGATGGTAAATCTGAATCAATGATGTCAGATGAAGCCTTTCAGGTTTTGTGCAAACAGACTGCATTTTGTGTCTAGTATATTACATCAAATCCACGAGACGCGGCTGCATTAACTTGCAGTTATACTTAAATTCTGCTTTTGACACTTGGCAACAAGTCCGTAGTTGATGCACATATTTCTTTTGTCTTGCATGACCAATTTGTATTCAATCAGGTCCAACCTCATGGGCACCAAATTCACAGTGTACGACAACGGCACCAATCCCTGCAAAACCCCCGGGGCGCTGCTCGAAGAGAACAACACGCGGCAGGAACTGGCTGCCATCTGCTATGTGAGAGGACAACAAAGACAAACAAAGTTCACACTGCATCCCCAGTTCATTCATTCCTAATAATGAAACCCTCCCTGGCTTCTACTTGGCAGGAAACCAACGTGCTGGGATTCAAGGGACCGCGCAAAATGACTGTAATCATACCGGGCATGAACATGAGTTTTGAAAGAGTCCCTGTGAGGCCACAAAGTGTGAGTCTGATGGTCCTGGATTCATTTGGGCCCCAAGTCTTCAATATTATCAAAACATCTGTCGTGAGAATTCTGTTTAGTTTGATTTTACATATCCATTTAGATTCAATTTCACTAAAATTGAACTAATTTCTTGGACTGTGTTAATCCTATTGGAATGATCCCCACTGGAATATTGTCTGGTGTGGGAAGTACATCATGAGTTATAGTGATATAGATTGTATACCTGTGTGACAGGAGCAGGAAAGCCTCCTGAGCAGGTGCCAGAATCACTCGATGGACAACCTGATTGAGCTGCACAATAAGGCGCCCGTGTGGAACGATGACACCCAGTCTTATGTGCTGAACTTCCACGGTCGAGTCACCCAAGCTTCAGTCAAAAACTTTCAAATCGTACATGACAATGATCGTAAGTGTCCTCTCTGCCCTGTTTCTACAAAGGTTGTATTTCAGTAATACTCTCAATAACTGTGATGTTATTAAATTGAAAATTAATGTTGATATTGGGCCTTTAATAAGCAGGTAATATCGCCTATCTATTCAATACGTGTCAGTGATCTATCTATGCTATTACACCGTTATAACTGTGGCTCCAATTCCCTCCTCATCTTTTGAATGTAATTCATTAAAAAAAGAAACAAAAGTTAGACCGAACAAAGTGAAAGTTGATAATGTTATATTATGATTTATTTTAACCATTATAATCACTGAATAGTGTGACATCCTGGAATCCCGAGCGCGTCTTGCAGTAAAGGTTAACTGTCTATTGTTTCTTTACTGTTTTCTAGCCGACTACATTGTCATGCAGTTCGGCCGAGTCGCCGAGGACATCTTCACTCTGGACTACAACTACCCCATGTGCGCCCTTCAAGCCTTCGCCATCGGCTTGTCGAGTTTTGACAGCAAGCTGGCATGTGAATGAACCGCAAGCTTTAGCACCAAACCAGCAACTTTCCTGTCCCTTCGAGTCTGGATCATCTCCTCACTGCCACATGGCGGCCGACAACTTCACTGCTCGCATCATCGCAACGCTCACAGAGTCAAGAAACAAATCTGAGATTTCAAAAAAGGAGGATACTGATGGTGCTCTGTTGGATGATCCGACAGTCCTCTAGGTTTTCTGAGCGGCAGTTCTTTTTTGCCATTTTGGTTTTGGTTCTAAACCTTTTTGTACAGTGTATTTGTTCACATATTGACGTACTTAAAGACAAAACAAAAAACTCATCACTCTGGAGACAAAAAAGATAATCATTTCATGACTCAGCCATCATTCGAAGGGTGGCAATGTGTTAATGAACGATTGATTTTGTTTCTGTTGCCTTCTGTTTCATTTCTTCTCCCCCACTATCACCGTGGCCCTAAAGACTCCTTCAAATATATTGTTTACAATCATGTCACAACACAGCCTTTCTTCTTCAGGCCAAATTCTAGAGCTATTTGATAATATAGAAGTGAAAAAGCAAAGTTGTTTTCTGTTTTTTCATCATTCCACCATCCGTTCTGCAGTGTTTGTTTAAAGGTCTTGATGTAACTAATATTGATGTTATTTTATTATCACGTTATTATTCTTTATATTATTGTTGCCTTGAACATGCATTTCTCAGAACAGGTCGGTCTTATGGTGTGTTTTTTGTTTTATTTTTATCTTGTGACTAGGATTTTTCTTTGTCACAACAAATTGGATTATCATGAAAAGGGAGACTTGAAGAGAAGGAGCAAACTGCAGAACACTGCCGGGTGTGTCGAAGGACAAACATATGCAGTTGTCGACCGCATTGGACATAGGAATTCATATTTCAGGTTCTGTTTTCAAACATTGTGAATGATGGTGTAAATACTGGGCTCATGTGTGCAGTGGTAGGCGGGATTACGGGCGATACGCACCATCAACCACGTGATGCCCACTGGAGGAGATGATCTAATAACAAAGGCTATATATGTGGTATAAAGTACAAGTTCTATTCTGTCAGTTATTAAAGCATTATAACATTACATGTCATATCAAGAAGTGGAATTTTAAAGGAATACTGTATGTAAATGATGCATTGATACACTTTGAACAGGTTCTATTTTCAGATGTATGACCAAGTACTGAAATGAGGCAAGGTGAGATGGAGCAAAGTTTGTACAGCGCTTATTTAATCACTCACAAAGCTTCGATTATATGATAATAAAACAAAGTACCTGCGTTTCTCAATAAGACAGTATCCTTTAGATGGCTTTATCATTAAATAACTCAATGTCCAGAACATCTTGTGAATTCATTGTACTGTACGTCGGTGAATACCAGATAAAAAATACAAACAAACATATAATTAAGTTTATGATCTTTGTTGCTACGGAGCCAACTGTGTACAAAATTCAGTCCAGTCAAATTAATATTGATGTAATCTGACAGCGTCAAAGAAAAACTGTTGAGGGAAATCAGGCTGAAGCTGCTATTTTTTCTATTTTGGTACTGCCTTTCCTGCACAGTCGTATTCTACTTGGTCACAGGGGAATACTGTAAATAATTTCAAATTACAGTGCCAGCAACATGTTTTAAGATTTAGTATGCAATGGACAGAAAGGATTTATTGAGTTTTAGTTTTGTTTTTTAATATATATATGCTTTTATTAAACACTTTGAAACACATTCCAGTCAGTCATTTGAAAAACACTCAGTAAGGTAGATTTTAACAGATCTAACGTTTTCAAACTGGAAGAGATGAATGTATTCAGTCAACAATGTATTTTCATAAATATGACAAATTGATTCAAAACTCTGAGAGAAAAGCAAAAGTACGCATTTCTGTGGAAAACCAAAATAAAGTCACGTGGAAAAAATAAAGTTGGAACTGAATTTGAACTTCTTGCCTACCTATTCTCATTTGGTGTTAGGCAGAAATTCATTGCACATTATTGTACTTTCACGACAAGGAAGTGAGTATTTGCTGTACGTGATAATATTTCAGGTATTCTTGAACTCTTTAACCTCAAATATCTCTCCTTTCATCTGATTTCCATTTCTTGGAGCAGCTTCCTGTACTTGATGAGGTAGTATGAGTCGCTCTGGCAGCAATCAGACACCAAACATGTGTACTGGGTCAGAGCAGACAAAACAAAGCACTAAATGTTATATGATGAAACCAATGCAGATTAGAAGAACAGAAAAGTAAAAGACTTGTGTGATGGTATAAAAGTAGAAGAGAAAGATGTGAAAAAGTCAATAAATACAAAAAGAGAGAGCAGCTGGTAATTAATAAAAAGTAATCAAAAGATGACAATAATGTCAAAGATAAAAGCCATAAATCGAAAGTGATAAAACAATAAATAAAAATGAAAATATTATACTTTTTACTCTGCAGCTATACATTCATGATATTTTAATACAATTAATGTTATTTGTGTAATATTTACAATATCTGTTACTTTGGAGATGAAGCTGGATTGTTATTATCTTTATTAGTTGCATTTAACTACCCTAAAAACAGATTAAATCAAATTCCTGGAGCAGTACTTACCTCTCTTTTACAACATCGGCATGTTATAAACGTAGACATTAGCTACAGGCGCTACTAGCATCGAGGCTACAGCTACATTAGCTAGTAAACCGGCTAATTAACAAACTACCGTCAGTCTTGTGACATTTAATCTTCAGCCTTCCATAAATCAACAGTGCTGAGAAGGTGATGGAGGTTAATCCTGTCAGAGGAAAAGTAAATGTATGAGGTAAATATTTAGCTTTAGCAGAAGAGGAGGATCATGCTAATGTGCAGAGTAGCAGCAGTTTTTTTGTACATTGCAGTAAAATCTGTAATTAAGATATAATAATGCTTTTACAGTAATGACTTGCTTTGGACATTATGATATATTTTTTTTAATTTCACCAAAAGTTTTTATTTTTATTGGAAATTTCTTCCAATAATACTTTTTTCACAAAAAGTGTTCAATCTTAAGCCTTTCCCTTACCAGAAATGGGGCTAAGTTTAAATCAAGCTAGTTCAGGCAGAAGACCCCAGTCCCCTGCTTGGCCAAGAACAAGACAGTGGTCCAAACAGAAGACGGATGAATGGCAGGATCAAATTTGATGACCTAGTGGTTTAATTCAATTCATTTGTAACCTAATTGTTTTGGTTCAGCTCACATTTGGAACAAAAGACCACATGGAGAATAAATAACACTTAATTTTATATAGCCTAGTATATATAAATATTATATCTAGATTATGATACATGCTATAAGCAGCTGCAGTGTCTTAAGGTGGTCACTTTGTTACCCAAGGTTGTTGGTTGAAGTCCCAGCCAGAAAAAGAAAGTGTCCTGAATGAAAGAAATTGTGTTTTAATATAGAGATATTAAATATGCTTAAGGATATACGGGTATTTAAATATGCAGATGGATGGCAAAGCAGTATATGTGGCTGTGTTTGTAACCCAAGGTTGTTGGTTCAAGTAATGTCCGGAACAATAAGGTGTCATAATTACTAGTACTGGTTATATATACTTTATCAGCATATGCCAAATCACCAATGGCACAGTGGAACAAGTCGCTACTTTTTTGTAACCAAAGGTTGATGGTTCAAGTCCCAAGCATATGTCATACATTATATATGTCTATAGTAAAACATATAATAGATAATAAAGTTTTTTTTAATTTTTTTTATGAAAGGTACGACTGATAACACTTTGCCATTAAGCAAAGATAAATCAACACCACCTTCTGCTCTTCTGCTAGGTAACGGATCGCTCTATATGCTCTATCTCGATATTGGCTTCCAACATTTTTCTGGGAAATCTTGATCTTGTCATCCATCCTCTTTTTCTGAAGGCACCTTCTTGTTCCTACAAAATGATGGATGACATATTAAATTGCCGTCCAGTTGCTGCTTTGTATAATTCAAAAAGGTAATAAACAAAAACAAAACAAATTGTAGCTGATAACTTATTTTGCTCTAATAGTTCAGATTTTACTTGGAGCTTTTAAAAAAATGAAACATGCAGTTTTATTTTTTGTATAACTTCACATTTAGGTTAAAAGCTCCTTCATTCTTCTTGAATTGCTTGTATAACGCAGTGGGTGGAGGGTTCTTTGGGCTGGTACCCTTGCTCAAAAGATAACCAAGAAGGTAGAGAAAGGTAGAAAAACTTATTTAATCGACTACCATTGTGGATTCCTGTTTGTAGTGAGGAATTGGTCGTGCTGTTTATATTGATGTGAATTTAAATAGGTAGTGTAAAACGATAGTATTTACTGTCAGTATAAATATTTGTCATATAATCTCCCATATTATGCTATTTTTTAGGAATAGAAATAAAACGGAAAAGAAAAACGGTATACAATTAAATGCAAAGAAAAAGCCATCTTTAATTATAACTGTTGAACAGTTTAATTTTTGGTCATTTGTATATTATATGAGGTGAGGTGTAACATGACCTATGTCTAAAAGAGCCAGTCACTGTTCAAACGTGTACAGAAGAGATACAGCAGACAGAAATGATATAATGTGCAGTTTGAAATTACATCATTAGTATATTCAAATAAAATGTAATGTAAATGTTACTGTATATCCAAACATGACAATATGTATGCTTTATCAAAAACCAACAACCAATATTTGATGTTTGACATGCAAATCAAAATGACTTCAACAAACAGCTCGAAGATTATTTTTCTCACGCTTCATTTCACCATTATAAAACAAATTGAATGCAGTCCGAAAGGGTTTTGCATAAAAAAATCCCCAACATAGCTTATAGATCAGGCAGTTAAAGTGCGAGCTGTAATTAGTGTTCTATGAAAATCCTTCATCAGCTGTACTTCTGATTGGGTAATCTTAAAATTAAATGAAAACAATGTGCTGTTATTAAATGTGTTGAGTGTTATTTTACAATCTGGACTCTCTATTCGTGTGTGAAATATGCAGCACACTCTCAACAACACTCCACAGATTTCACAAAAACCTCCAGTGGTTCGACTGTCAGGGGACACTGCTGACAGCCCACCCAGAAGTAAGGAAAGACTCTTTCGGTGATGGCGTGTTTGAAGGTGTAGATGTGTCTGTTGTCATGTGGGTCGTAGAAAGACACCCTGCCCGCATCACAATCCAGCTGCACTCTGATCTTCTGCGGGTTCCTCTTCAATCCGAGCCTCGTAAGAGGAGAGGTGCCTGCAAAGTACATTTTGTGGTAAAAGTACACACAGAGATATCCGTTCTTCAGCACTGAAGACACTTTCTCCTTCCGCAGGACGGATTCTTTAGCCACGCCGACAACCCACGCCGTGTTTTCTCCCACGCTTACGTCCCAGGCATGCTTGCCTGAGGTGAAAGCCTCGCTGCCCAGCACGCAAGTGTCAGGGTTGAACCTCTCGGGGTTGTCGGGCAGCTTCTGCCTGTCATCGCTGTCACAGACGCTGGTGAGGTCATCTGACAGGATGAGCCATGGGGCAGCGGTGTTGGGGTCCAGAGTCACCGGGGCTGAAGAAAACGGAGCATATTGTAAGCTAGGGGTGTGCGATATTGAAAGAAAAGATCTCGATACCTTCTGTGACTTTGCCGATAACGACAATCAGACCATATTTGACATCCTTTAAAAGCGTTAGTAAAAAAGTCTTGTATTATATTAGATTTCCCTTCTTAACAGGATATCAACTGTTGCTTACTAATGATAGTAGTGGGAATAACATATTAAAGGAAAGTGGGTCTCATTTATTTACTTCAAACTGATGGGCCTTTTATTTTTTTCATTGCTCGACCCCTCTGCTCTTCCTCCTTCTTCAGGGTTTCCATCTGGGCTTCTTCCTCGGCTTTGAGGAGAGAGTAAAGCTTTAAGAGCTGGGGTTCGCGTGACGGGTTCGCTTTGCCTCTCGGGTTCGCCTCTCCACTCCATAATATGGATAAAATCAAATGTCATATTTGATGTTGTCCGTATTATGGCTAGCAACACGGACAAAATCAATTATCACATTGTTTTTGACAAAATACCTTGATATTATGACAATATTGTGGGCACGGGCGAAAATCCTATCCCAGTGCTAAAATCTTTTAGCATGGACACAATTCGCTCTCTAATATCGATATGAAATTGCCACGAAAACATCTACAATTTGCTCCTTGAAAAACTTTTATTCAAGTTTCTCGCCAAAAACTCCATTTTGCAGGATTATATTTGAACACACCTTAATGACGTTCGCCCGAACCTGTTCTTTACCTAATGGACATTGAACACATCACGCAATGTCACACAACGGAACAGTCTGCTGACAGCTACCTTAGCTAACCTGGAATACATGAGGTAAGAGAAAATGCATCTTATTGGAATAGAGTATGCACTCACTGTATTTGATGATTTTGAGCATCTTCTCCCACACATGGAAGGTCAGAGAACCCACATATTTGGACACATCTATGAGTGAGTCAGGAGCCATAACTGGGTCTTCGGTTGGACAGTCAGCCCTGCAGGGAAGAGAATTAAATGGTTTATATGTCTTGGAGTTAAGAATAAGGTCTAATTGACAAATTAATATTTTTTTTTTTCACCTTTCCAAAGTGGCTTTGCACTTCTGGGAAAGAAAAAGTAAAGATATTTATTAATATATCTTTTATCAAGTATTGATGCATTTATCTGGACATTGACAAACTCACATGAAGGATTTCGATGCCCTCCAAAGCTATCTCCTCCTCCAAAACTCTGATGGATTCAGACACAGACGTTATATCTCTGGTAATTTCTTCAATTTTCTGCATCATTGCTCGACTCCTCTGCTCTTCCTCCTTCTTCAGGGTTTCCATCTGGGCTTCTTCTTCTGCTTTGAGGAAAGAGTGGAGCTTTTCGAACTCCTGGCGGGTTCGCCTCTCCACAAATTGAGCCTGGACCTAGAAAATAGAACCATATGAGCGGGACGTGGAAATAACTTTGTCATCTTTATATGTTTGCAGAATTTTTAAGAAACACCACACCTGAATATACTCCACAGTATCCTCGTAGTTCGTCTTCATTTTGTCAAAGGCCTCCTTCCTTTCTTGCAGAGAGTTGAGAGCGGACTTCATTTTCTCCTGAGTAGATGATTAGAGAACCTGAATTTGAAGCTAGAGCTCAAACAGGATGGAACAAGCTAATGAGTGTTTACCTTCATGTCCACTACTGCCTCACTGACGGGGCAGCAGTCATGCTGTTTGTGCTTCCTTGAGGTGTGACAAACCACACAGATGGGCTCATTGTCAGCCAGGCAAAAAAGCTTGAGCCTCTCCCTGTGAAGAGGACACAGCTCCCTCTGATCGCAGTGCAGCTCCCCAGCTGCCTCCTCCAGACCCTCACTCTCCTCGATGCAAGACTCACACAGGTTCTTGAGAGTGAGGCTGGGTACAGGGTCACCCAAACACTTTTTTCTGCACAGAGGACAGTCTCGGCTCCGTTTGTGTGTCCAGTACTGCTGCAGGCAGGGTGCACAGAAGCTATGGCTGCACTTCAGGACCACCGGCTCTTTGAATATTTCACAGCATATGGGACAGGACAGGTCCACCTCTTGGAGAGAGAGCCTGCCTGCCATTTTGTCACCAGCACTGCTGTTGTACTCTGAAATATTAAAGCAGGGCTAAGGTGCAGACCCTGAGCATACAGAAGGAAGCGCCCCCCCCACAACTACACACTAATGAACATTAGCTGTCAGTCTGAGCCAGACAAACCTGATAACCACACTACAGTGACAGATATACGCAACCGGACTTGAGCACTTCCTGCTTCCTGTTGTGTTGAGTCATCCAGAGGAGGAGGAGTCTCAGAGGGGGGCGTAGTTATTTTAACCCTTAGCTCACCCTCAAAACTCATCCACAATCGAAATCAGGTTATTAAACAATCTTTTTGTATGCATTCACTTTTACAAATGTCCTTAAATTGAACAATGTACATAGAAAAAAAAAAAAACGTTTATCACAATTTATCAATACTGCTTCAATTTAAAGATACATATCCCATAATATTGGAAGGTAGGGTCTAAATTATTGTGTAAATAATGTCTGTAATCCAACAAAAATACAAAAATGTAAGCTTCAAATTCATGCAAAAATAAAGAGATGCTAGTTCAAACACTCAGTCCTTGCAGCCTTGCTATATACTCTCAAGCAGAGGTGGGAAGTAATGAAGTACAAATACTTTTTTTACATCTATTCCCTACCGTTGAACATAAATATCTGCACTTTCTACTCCTTATGTTTTAAAATCAACCTATAGTCAAAGGGACAACTGCACATAGAATGGACCCAGTGTCCAGAACCTACTCTCTGTGAGGCAACAGTTCTTGCCACCACTCCATAAACAGAATTATGAATTGTCTAACACAAGTCAAACATATATTTGCTAAATCCAAACATTTTTCAGCACAATGCACTTAAAGCTAAATATGAGAAGCATGACTTTCCTAAATCAAGAAGCAGAATTGTCAATTGCCAATTGCTGCAATCTGATCTTTGGACTCCATATCTTCATTGAGCTTTATGAGAAGTGCTCAATGTATCTACGGCGCCATCTGATGGTGAAGTGGGGGTAAACTAATGCCAAATGTTCAGAACAAGTGTCAGTGCTATTTATCAGAGCTGTGTAGTGGCGGTGGTCATTTTAACTTTTCATTTCATAACTAATTACAGAGGTTTGTGCCAGGCCGCATTTCAATGTTCACATTAACTGATTTTTGTAGAATAACAATACTTTAATGTCTTGCTCACATTATGAGTCTTTATTTCTCATTGAAACATGCCTGCCCCTTGACTGAACCTGTTTATAATAAGTCCCGGTAGCAGCATGTATATGTAAAAGAGTAAGGGGTGGAGGATGGAGCCCTGAGGGACACCACACGTCAAAGGAGCTACTGAGAAGGAGACAAGAAAATCATATTCAATGAACTGGATGATGACTTTACCTTCAAACTGTTTTCTCTGAATAGACTTCAAAACACTCAGGACACACGTACTGGAACCAATCACATAGTACTTCCTCTTTACCAACGCCTGATCCCTATTTGCTTTTATTATATTACGCCTATGCCTCAAAGACCTATTGCATAGCACTTCCTGTTCATCTATTACTTTAATCATTTTATCCTTTGATCAGTTTATCCTCAAATTGTGACATCAGAGGTCAATTGTATAGAACCTGATATGATGCTGGATCTCAGCCATGTCCTCCTCTTGCTCAGAAGAAAGCTTAATAGCCGAAAGGATAGCAGAAGTTGCAATAAAGACCTTTGTGACGCCATTTTTCTCTCTTAACTATTCGATAAGTTGGATTTTATCGTCATTTTCAGTCAGAGCTATTGCTGTGACTGCTGCTACTTTAATGCTCTGTCCACTCAGAGTCCAGCTGTGATCACTTCCAGCCTCCACATGGCGTCTGTGATTGTGCCCTGGGTATCTACACCCCGATGAGCTCCTGGACAGTGAGTCTGGGCCTGATAACAGAATTTGGTCTTAGTGTACCTTATTCGAAGTCTGCTTATAGCCACAGACTCCTTAGATGTACTTATTCGCCGCTCTGCCAATCTATGCTCAGGGCATCAATAACTTGTTGCAGATGTTTTCAGGAAGCAATTAAGTTCATACATCTCTTGTAAATGTGTATTGAAAGGGTCAGTAACTTCCTTATTGATGCTATTTCTGTGAGTCACAATGTCTGAATATACTCTTGGGATGTAAGGAGGAGGTAATTACTGCTGTATTACAGACATTATCGAGCTAAACTATAAAACAGCTTCACAGTAGTAGTGTTCTATAATTGTTTAACAGTATGGCATGAGTTAAATAGTATCATTTTTAACTGGATATATAAATCTTAGTTGGGAAAAGAAAAAAATAATAATACACACATATATATATATTATATATATATTATATATATGTATTATATATCATATATAATATATATATATAAATATGTATATATAATTGGACTATTATGATAGTCAGCTGATCATTTTCATTATGGATTAATATGCTTGTTTTTATCAGTTTGCAATTAATCTTCTTTAAATCTGCATATTCATTAATCAAGCAATAATGTAAATCACCCTCTCACTGATTAATAGTTTGATTTACTGCAAAACTTCACCTAAATTTGCAAGTAACTAGTAACTGAGAAAGTTGAAGGAACAATGGGCCATGAGTAGAAAATGCATGTAAGCACAAGTATTTATTTAAATATTTTCAGAGTAATATTCCACCGCTGGGTATTTGTCACATTTACTGCCACTAGAGGAACAGGTAGAACTTTCTGAAAGGAGCTGACAGGGCATTATTTGAAAATAGAATCAAATCTCTCACTGTCACTTACTGGTATGCCACAGGAATACGAATCATATTTGATTTTAACCCGGTGTGGCAGGATGTTATTGTACTGATGGAAGCTTTAATTTGGTTTTGTTTTGTTTGCTCTTGGCCATCCTCTCCCTTTGAAATAGATCCAGGGCTTGCATTTAGCAAATCATCTGATGGATTTGCTACTATCATCCATGAAGGTTAGATGCTCTGATTCTCAGTTTCTTCATCATCACCTGGAATGACAATGAATTTTTGAGTCACACTGATCTCTGCCTCAGGTGGCAAATAAAGCATTTACTATACTAGTATTTGCAAATTACATGATGAACATGCTGCAATATTATAATTACTATACTCTTATACTCTTCATTTAAATCAGATTTTAACCCATTATTTGCCATGTACAACAATGCTCACTCTAATTATGCTCTGATTCTCACGGCTTGGAATTTTGCATCATATTGTGTTAAGTTATACTTAATATTTGCTCGCTATAATACTCTTTTTGCGCCAGCCAAGTAAATATTAGGTAAATATGTATCCTTAAAGTTGCATGATCTTTTCTCTTCATCTCAGAAGGCATAAAGCTTTAATATGTAATGCATGCAGAGCTTATTGGAAATGCTGAGTCATTGCATCCATCAGATAAAACATATTCATTCCTATGACATTCCTTGGACAATGAAATCTGACAGCATCTTCATTCTGAAGTCGAACCAGTGGACATGTTTCCCTGATGTTATAACTGTCGACCAACACTAGATGTCAGCCTGTACACACTTATGGAAAATTCAGAAATGTATTATATGATGCTGAAGCTATGCAGGGATGTCCTCATTATTTTTTCTGCCTTAGAAAATACATAAATGAGGAGGCAAAATAAACACCCTGTGTCATCCTTACATGACTGGTGCTTTTAAAGTACCTGTGCGACCTCAGGGTAGAGAAAAACAAACATTTACCTGGAAGTCACCGGCTGCAGACTCTCCTCTCTGTAAATTAGTTGTCAGCCTGTGTGACCCAGGCTAATAGTGATTCATTATTGCTCACACCCTGCGAGTGTTCAGAGAACTTCGTTTGGGCTGAGGTGGAATGGGAAAGGGTGGCTGTGTCAATCACTCAACAACTAATGAGGATAGGCAGACTAACACAGCGGAGACCACCCCAGTCAGACCCGTCTCACCGACCGATACTTTACAGGGAGCATCAGGACCGCTCTGTCATCACTTTGACACAGCTGGATTGCTAATGGAGGGAGCTCCACCTTTCCAGTTTGAGGAGATCACTAATGACAGCAGCTCAGAACGTGCTTTCAAATATTATCAGTGAAGCACAGCAGTCTCTGTATTTATTTCAGCTTTGAACAAGCTCATTTGCAAATATGTCAAAAAAGTCAATAGTCTATTACTCTGCCGTTCTGCGCCGTAAAGCTAGTGTGTGATAATTAAACTTAAGTCCGTGAAATATGGGTCACAGCAAAAGGTAAAGAATGAAGCATAAATAGAGATTTTATCATCTAGTTTGAGGATGTTGGCAGGTAGTTCTCCCCTGTGACCTCCCCACTTCACCGTAGCTATATGCACCTGTTCAGGTTTCTGTCGCTAATATGCTGGTTTCTATACTGGATACATATCTGATTTATGGTAATGCGACATGAGTCGCATAGAATGAAAACAGAGACGAATCGGAATATTCATGACGTCATCTGCAACATTGTAAAACGAAACGTGATGGAGGAGAGAACAGAACAACAAAGTAGATTTCATCATTACAAAGTGTACTTGATTGAATACCCCAATTTATGCCACAAATCCAAGCCTCCAGTTACTTACTTTTTTTGGCCACTTGGGAGCAGCAGAAAAGGCCAAACAAAAACGCACAGTATGACCACCTTGTCACCAACATTATGACACATTTGAAGGATTTGTTTAATCTAACTGAGGAATATTAGTCCAACAAAGTCTCTGCTATTCGGTTAGTGCCTTCCAACGACTCATGGAGAAAATATTTGGGTTTTCAGCGGCTAATAGCTGCACCATGTTGATTAGTAGTTCAATAAGATTCTCTGTCAGGCTTGGCTGTGGCTGCTAAAGGCAATGCGGAGACCAGTCAGATAAAGAGGATACAGCAGGGTAATGCAGTGAGTAAAAAACTGTCAAAATAATCAGCAGGGATGAGGGGAACTGTAAAATCCAGTTGTGTTACCAAAAAGTATCCCGTGTCTACTCTGAGTCAGGATTTGCTGGAGTTTGGTTTGTTCTGGTCGCAGTCATCAAGTGTTTGCTCATGTGGGAATTGTGAAGTGTCTGGAATGAAGACTACAGTATAGACCTGCCCTCTCTGGAAAGTGCCTTGAGATAACATTTGTTTCAATGACTTGACCTAAATAATAGTGAAAGCAGACTCCCAACATGGAAACCCAGGTGTTATTAATGACCTTGTTACCAAAAGTAAATTAACATCTTGGCCCATTTCAAACTATTAACTCTTAGGTAGGAAGAGTATGTATTCAGTTTGGAAGTTAAGCAAAGGTCAAGGATACAAGGGGCTGAAAGGTGCTTCCTCCGTAGGGTTGCTGGAGCTCGGAGTAAAGCTGCTTCACCTTTGCATCAAAAGAAGCCAGTTGAGGTGGTTTGGGCATCAGATTTCTGTCTCTCTTAAACTGAATTAATTTAACGAATGAACCGTTTGTCTAAAAATTGTCCGATTGCATCATTTTGGTTTTGTCTACGTATCTTAGGGTCTTGCTCAGGGGTGATGGGAAAATGGAATACCCTGCTTGGTCTGTCCCTCTGGGACCCATTCCTGGGGAAGAGGAAGAAAATGAATGGCTAGAACTGTCTTAGTGGTGTTTTTAATGCCATAATGTCCCAACGTTAAGTGCAATGTTAGCTGCACTTAGCCAATTAGCAAAGCCCATTGCTAACTATGTGCTAGCTATAATCAAGTCTAGCTCTTAGTCATCTAGTCTCACATAAATAAAATGAGGCCATAATGTGTCTGAGGGCACATTTCCCTACAGATTATACTGATATTTTGAATAAACTGAATTTGCCGTGGTCTATACCGAGGTGCTATTTCAGTGGCATCATTTTTCTGTGTATCCATTTCTGAGAGATTCCCCACAAGAGTCTCTCTGTGTTTTGACCCAAGCACAATTATACAATATTTGATAACAACATTCCGCTGAATTCTGAAATTGCCGCAGTAAAAAGATTATAGTCAGGAAGCAGCAGCTGAGTCAGTGCGGGGAAGACTTTATGAGATTAATCTACTTCAGTCATAATTGTAATTGCACCAGAGAGACAAGAGGAAGAGAGAGAGACGAGGGCAGCAGAACTGGATTATATTTTCGGCCATTTCAGTATTTGATCTTTTCAGATTCAAATATGCATCTGCAAATCATTTTCAAGCTCTTTCACATCGTGACTCAAGAGCAGCGAGCTCCAGCGTTGTCAAAGGGAAATACTATGAGATATCCATTTCATAAGAGGAGGCTTTCATTTGATCTCCTCTTTCACACACGGATTGAGCGTTTCATACAAATTGGATTAAATGCACAATTTCAACAGGGCTAGCAAGGCCCTCTCACCACCACCTTTTTCAGTTACATATTGATTTCCCCCCCTTGGTACCGCCTGAGAAACTCACGACAACTCACTTGCATAGAGACTGCGAGGCATCTAATGAAATTCAGTCTTCTCCCTGCTAGAGATTTTAAAAGTGTATTTTAAAGTGTGTGGGAGGAGTTGTCTGGAACAACACACTTTTCACGTTGTGCACGCACACACACATGATGTGGATGCATGAAGGCCCACACAGGAGGACCCTGACTTTGCCAGGAACACAACTGAACACGGAATCTGAGCTAAACTCGATCCTTTTGGAGAGGCTGCTGGAAAGCCTCAGGCTTAGAAAACTCCTTGGGTTTCTGGAAGGTCGCCAGGTCCTCCAGATTTGCAGGGAAACCACAGTTTTCAGTACTTCCCTCTCTTTCCTTGATGCAGTCACACACACCTGCACACAGCGACCCAACCCACTGGAGTTTAAAGGAGTGACATCGATTCAATAAGCCCATCCTGACAGAGACAGCACAATATACCACAACACAGCGCCTCTCTCTATCTCTTTGCTAACCCTTTCCCCCTCCTGGCTTCCTGGCTTCCCTTGAATCTCCTGCTCAGCAAAGCAGAGTGATGACAATTTTGTTGAGGCCGGAAGAATCTACCGCCTGGGATGACCCAAATGTTTATTCGTTTTTGTCACTGCTATCCAGAATGGTATAGCGAGCGTCGGTAAAAGTGTTGCCTGTGCATCTGGGGATTGCTCAAAAATAATGTCCTGCTGATATCGAGTTAGCCTTTTTATTTTTTTTTATTCATTTTTTTACCTTCTAACATTTTGTTGCTTCTTGAATAGTTGAAGTGGAACATCAGTGGAATGGCTCTCATTCCTGTAACAGCCATAAACGACAAATTCTCCTGGATCAATCAGAGCCAACTCATGTTGGATCTTTTTTGATGACTCCACGGGGGCTTTCGCCGCGCCGCGCGCTGACCGTCTATACGTGGGTCATTTGGCTCAGTTCAGGCCGGAGCTGCCTGTCACCCTCGATGTGTCAAATCAGCTGTGGCGTGACAAGATTGGCTGCGGGCTGAAGCTAGAGATGTCATTGGTTCGGAGGCAGAACCAGAGTATCAACTAAAAGCCCACAGCCCGCTCCGACTTAATGTGATCATCACCTGCATCATGACGGGCCTTATCCGCTGAATCAGAATCCTCTGTGAGGACAACAGCTAAAGCCTTTCTGTGGTTTTATTTTCGAGGAACAAATTGGCCCCGGGCTTCCCTTCATTTCATCTACTGAGGGGAGACATGGGTCTCTTTAGGGCTTAAATGGATGTGCTTGCTCCGCCAGTACGACACCCAAACGGCTTCGGTCGCGTGATTTGCACATTAAGAAGAGCTGATCTGGATGACAAAGTCCCCGCACCGGATGGCTCTATGTTGGGGCAAATGTGAGATATGGATTGCTGCATTGAGCTACACAATCCCCAAATGACCACTACGAGTCCTCTGTGTTTGTATGTGTGTGTGTGTGTGTGTTTGCTAGTGCGTGTCCCTGCTGGGATAATAACACAGGACAACACATGTAGGAGAGTGTGAAGCACATAATTCACTTGATAAATGACCTGATAGCGTCAACCTGCAGCAGAATACAGCAGAGCTACCTTTAAATCAAACGCAACCATGGTGGTTAAAATTTGTGCCAGGCTTTGGAAGGACTTTTTATGTGACATCATTGCTGCACACATCAGAATGATTTCATGTTTGTGACGATTCTGCAAGATTGTATTAGTATCCTATATGCGCTGCGGGGAGAATTTAAATGATATAAATCCCTATGGCCAGAAAAAGGATTGGAGCTTTCGCCTGACTTGAAGGTGGTGAACAGTCAATCCTGGAATCCGAGAAGTCAAACAATATGTATAACGCATACTTAACACACAGACGGCTACAGAAACACAGCACCGCCATTAGGACTACATCTGCCATCAGCAGGAAAACCACCTACATATATTCTCTTATAATATCACATCTCACAATGAACCATTTTATTCATTTTTTTGTCCTTGGCTGAAATCATTGGTCGACTGTGAAAGGAAGATATTCTCCCCAAGTGTATTTTCTATGGGACTGCAAATCTGCTCACCTTTCCGCCCCTTTGAATATTTTTGTTTTCATCTGAAATTCTTTCATAAGATTTCTTTCAGTTTTGTTTTGTATCTGTCCGGGTATCATCCAACCTGGCGAGTTTGAAATCCCACGCAATATAATATCATGACTCCCGGTCCGTACAATATGTAAGACAACAATCAGCTCTACTGAAAAATTCAAATAGTATATTTGAACAGTCAATAGACTTAAAGATAAATGCACCTGCGGACCTTCATTTACAGAACAATTACATCATCATCATCATAATAAGATAATTGCAATTGCTCAGTGTATTGTTTAGTTTCCTGTGAAACGCAAGTTAATGAAAATCTTAAATTGTATTAAATCCATGAAAACGTTCAAATAAGGTCACTAACATATCTATTGTTATGATAATATATATGTATAACAATAGCTAGGCAAATAGCATAGCTATTCATGTGTGGTATTAGCAAGTCTACAACTAGGCCTATGCTATCGTTTCGGCTATATACCCTTGACGGCTATATAGCCTTAAAGTCCCCAATCCCCTGTGTTGTACACGTAATCCCACTGAATGAACTCTTCAAATTGATCGCGAAGTTATGTCAGAAAAATAAAGTTTATCGTAAAAAAAAACTTCCCATAGTGAGTCAAAAATGAACAGTTTGAGTAAAATATGATATACAAGATGGATCTCCATGAGGCCATTCATATGTACCAAAGTTGGATTAAATCGGACCAATAGCTAATAGGTTGTATCCCCTAGTGTTGGATACAACACTAGGGGATACAACCTACCTATATAGAAATATGGGACCATGTATATTTCAATTTAAACACATGTTCCAGAGTACCATTTTCTAAGTGCAGACTGTGTAAACACTGGATTACACACAACCAAAGCTACTAACTATACCCGGTTGTGGGTTGGACCCTTTCTTTTCCGGCTCACATTTATACAGAAGTCGGATTCATATTTGTTACTACCACTACTGCCAACTCAGACCCTTATTATGTATGCAATGTGTTAATAATAATAACAATAATGTGGAACACAGGGACGGAATAAGGGCATACCAGGTCTGCATTGAATAGGATGTATAAATGGGTTGTGGGTGGACTGAAGCCTATCCCATCTGGTACTGGCTGACTGGACATGTCTCCGGGTTATTACAACATAAAACCTACATCATATGATTTTATTTGTTCTGGAGTGTGATTCAGGGCACCAGAGGGAGCTTAAGCAGACACAGGGAGAACATGCAAACTCCACACAAATCTGGATCAGAACCTTCATCCTATAATGCTACGGTGCGTTCCGTTGCTTCTCCGCGTAGCTCTGATGCTGGACAAAGACACTAAATAGCCAGTAATACCATGGTTGCATCATTATAAGTTTTACCGTTCTGAATGTCAGAGGAGGTCCAAACTGAGTTTCATAAATATACCACAGTGTTTAAGACATCAGCGGCTTATTTGTTAAGGCTGCTTGGCAAGAATTGAACCTCCATTTGTCGCAGAAACCAGCCAGCCACCTCCTACTCCCTTATGTACAGGTTAGAAGAAAACATTGAGACGCTCGGGAAGAGAGACACGTTGCTGGGATACCAGAGGGCTGAATACATTGATTGTATCTCGTGCTTAAAGATGTACAATGTATTGGATTATGTCGGCTGTTTATGGCTTTGTAGTCTGACATTTCTTCAAGAGGAGGACATGTCCCCGGACGGCTCAGAGAACTGGCTGCAATTAAATGTCAGAGTATAAGGGCTGATGATTTTTTCCACATCTTCACATTTTAACATGCTTATCAGAATGGGACTTAAAAAAGTAAATAAAAAAATAGAGAAAATCATAGATTGTGTGATGTATGGAGAAAGTAATAAGTGATTCTTTTTATCACTTCAGTGGCTTCCAATAGGAGGAGACACAGAAAACTCTTCAAGCGAAACACCAACTGGGTGCATTTGATGATAGCAATTGCATAATGAGAGTATCCCAACGCTTGAGAAATCACAGGTTTAGAGTGGGCGAATCAGAATAATGTGTGAAGTCTTTGTTGTGGTCCCTCTTTATTTTTAAATATTAATAACTTTCCAAAGGCTTTAATATAATGAATGTCACATCTGGTCAGGAAGCTTGTTGTGTTTGCTGCTTCCTCGCTCATCACAATAAAACACTGTCTACTCTGAAAAGTTGTATTTCCTTAACTTTTACAGAGTCAGTAAATCAGAATAACGTCAGTATGGCAGCTAGAACGTGGCCTATAACACGTACAGACTCATACTGCCGTAGGATCGGACCTGCCTCACCTTGAAGGGCGCTTAAACCTCAGCTATTTCGATTTTGATAAAACAATGATGTATTGTTGGTGAGCGGCGGGGGAAACGAGCGGAGATAATTGTTTTGCTGGTGTTCTCCCTCTCTGACCACACTGGGCCCTCTCTGAAGGTCCTGCCCTATTGAGCGCTTGGCAGCATTTGTGACCATAACCGTTTAGTTACGTGGAATGGTGTTATCGATCAAAGCCGTTAGTGGCCTTCAAGTGAGAGAGAGAATATTTCACTCGCATAACTGAAGCTTTTCAATACGTCTTTTTTGATAAAACTGGTTTATGCCTAGCACTGCTGTTTTACGTACTGAGTATATTATAAATCTGTTTTATTTCCCACCTGTTACTCGATAGTCTATCTTCATCCTTAGCTTACTTTCATTATGTTTTTGAAGAAAGATATTAACCTCCATCATTCTGACATTATTTATTGCATCCTATTCGTCGGCTTTGGATTTTCGGTTTGGAGCAATTGGTGAAAATTTTAAAGCATTTTAAATTTGAAAGATGACATGCAGTTGGTCGATGTGACAAATGAAGATGCAGAGGTCCGGGCAAGATGGAAACAGAAATAAGAACTGTTGTGTGTAATTTCTTCATGAATTTGCTCTAAAGTACTTCTGTCTTTTTGTAAATGCTGCTTGATTATCTCACCATCATGATGCTGGTAGAGAGGTGGAGTGGAGATTCAGCCACAGGAGGATAAAGTAAGTAGCCTTACATCAAAACAAAGATGATCTGTTTATTGTAAAACTGTATTACTTTTGAAAGACTAAATACACCAATGCTTTATCCAACCTTTCTTACGTAAATCACTGATTTGTTACAATATCCTTACTTCTCTGCGATGACCAAAATTGGTAGCTGTAAGATACAGATGAAGCTTTCTGTTATTTATTTTTAAGTCATTATGTCCCTTAAAAGTCTGGGATATGATGGTATTGTCATTGCCGCAACTCTCCTTTCCTTTCATGGATCATTTTCAAAATCTATGCCTACATATAACATAGAGCTAGGAAGAACTGGATTGATTTAGGGAAAAAACGGTAGCATGTTTCCGCCACTAGGGGGATCTTCAAACTTTTCAAGGCCAAACATTCCTAACTGTTGGTCTGATTTAGTCCAAATTTGGTGCGTATGATTCAAGTCAGGGAGGTCTGCCTTGTATATGTCACATTGTTGTCTAATTGTTCATATTGTAATTTCTAGGCTTGGTATCTAAAAAAAAAAATAACTCTTTTCGTTCCGTTTTCAGACAAAAACTTCACATTTAATTCAACGCAGGGGATTGAGGGCTTTTCAGCAAAAGCCTAGTTTATTTAATTAATGATTATTGAAACGATTTAAAGATATGTTAAGAGTTATACTTTAAAGAAAGTAACCCAGGTAGAAATTCTTAAGTGAATAGTTTTCACTTGAAGCGGCTTAAGGTGCCATTGAGGTATGTTTAGCTTTGATAAGTAATATATTTATTATTTCAGTTGAATCGTTTATGAATCCGCTTTGTTTTATGTTTTATTATGTGATGTTTGTTTGCATGTTTGTTTTACTATATTATAGCTCTCATTGCCTCATAGTCCGTTGTGTGGATACTCCGTAAACTGCCATTGAAAGTGAACTGTAAGTTACTCGGTAACTATTGTTCTCTGAGTGAAGAGATTGCCGTGATTGTACTTGGCAGGGGGTTCTCGCCTTGGCTTCCTCTGAAGAGCTGGGTTATTTATCTGCTGCCTGTCAAAAAATGCTTTTTCTCTCAAAGCAGAGACATCTCGTCCCTCTGGCTCTCTGATTCATGAACAAAACAGTTCATGCCACTCGGTTTTGTCACAGTTTTTGAAGTGGGCTTGGGCCTGAAGCAGGACACACACTGCTTTCGGTCCGACCTCCACGGGCAAGTGGCAGTTCAACCAGGCAGCCATCTTGCTTACAGAGTACTGCCTACCCGGGATAATCAAAAAAAAATGAGGAACCAAAAAGGGAGCACAAACAAAATTCCAGTGCAAAGTGACTAAACTCAGTTACATCAATTAACTTCAGCCTTGTCATAACAAAATGTGTGTTAACGTTTGGGCCTAGCGGTCCTTCCTCAGAGCACAAAGGGAGACTGGAGAGCAGACATTTTATAGGGCGGTACCCTCTGAGGAGTTTAATGAGCCTGGCTGGCTGTGAGGTTTGATTGTAAGGTACTATGGCTTCAATCTTCTGGTGAGAGCATATTTATGAAATGTCCATGTGACTTGGATTGGTCTGTAGGCTTTGGTTGTGCCAGTTCTAAGCTTTTGTCTCTTTGTTGTCACAGATATCCGCATCATACTTCCGGTGATTATACTAGCCGAGTTCATCACCAAACATTTCAATTGACACAAATATGTCTTCCAGTTCTTGATCAGGGTCGTAAGTGTCCTCACTCCGGTCAGTTGATTCAAATCACTCTTCAGATGCTCAGACCAGAGCATGAGGTTATTTCTTTCTTTGTGTAGTTCCTGATTAGAGTAGTAGACTGTAGCTGCTCTCAATTCAGTCAGTTGATTCAAATAATGAAGTAATGACTTGGCCTTAGTTTGGATAATCACAATAACATACTGCTGGGAATGAAGCCCCATAGGTGTGAGTACGTAGTTGAGTGGAGAGAAAGTCTTAATACGATAGCGAGCAGCTGTTGTCGTCTTTACGGTACTTCCTTTGACAGCTGAAGGGAATGTACTGATGTTGTTTTTGATGTCATTCTGTATTGAAAGCACAGCTACTATTGAGTTGATCTAAATTTTCCAAGCTTGGATACAAACTAGGTCTTCCCCGAATATTCCAGGCATCTACCCAAGAAGCCACCAAATCCCTCGAGTTGTACAAGCAATCACCCTGACTGAATTCCCCAAATTAGTTGGAATGACAGTTTTTATCTTAACAAAAAAAAAAAAAAAAAAATCACCATTGTTGTCATATTTAATTAACGATTAAGAGACACAAAACATTCTAAACACTAAATGTGCCATGCATTTTCTCCTTTTTCTGGTCGACATAATAATAGGAGATTGAAATCAGCCACAGAATATCACAATATATTGCAGCACAAACTCACTGCGGTATGCATGCCAGCATCTGACTGACTGTATTGTCTTATATGACGGTTTTTGCTGGTACACATCATTACCTTTTCACATTTACTATTGTTCTGCCTTCTGCCTTGTGGCTGCTCAAACAAAGGATTCTTTTGTAGACACAGGGTGTGAAAAAATTAGAGGAAATAGCTGCAAATATAAAGGACAACTCAACTTGATGAAACAAAACAACATGTGTTGTTGTAAATCCAACAACATTTGTTTCCATTTGATCAAATCCTCTTATTTGTTCTAATTTCTATATTTTTCTTTTTCTTCCCACAACTTTTTGTCTATTCTCTTTACATATAGCATGCACATATGTATCATCTTTCCCGCTCAACTGTGTCCAAGTTGAAGCCAATTTAAATTTTAATAGAATAATTCTATCTATTGCTTTGCGCTCGTTTTGTGTCGATGAGAGGTTTGATAGCCACATAGAGATTTACCTGGAATTGACTTTACCCTGATGTCCTCTCTGCCGCAGCGACAGATTAAGGCCTCTTCACTCTAACTGATATGCCTGATCTACCCGGCTCCTCGGTCAGTTGTTTTCAATCTGTCAGGCTCCTGTGACTGATGGTTATGGGGTGTTAAAGGTCAACACAGTCCAGCTTTACCTGCTTGGACTGGGGCTATTCTCAACCTCATTATGTGGAAATCACAGAGCTCCTCTCGGACAAGACGGACGCTCATCTGTATGCCTGGGCACACTAATACAGACATCGATATGGCTGGCGCTCTGCTCCGTCTGTTTGACGGAAGTTGACTAGAATAAAGAACAAATGAAATACATATCGCTGCAGCAGCTTTGATTGGCCGATTCTCCACGATGAGCCAGTCATGAAAGGTAACATGTCAACGCAGAGAATTCCAAACGGATTCAATTTTAATCCAATATTCATGAAGGCTGATGCAATCCAGAGTTCAAGTTAAATTTAAGACTCATCTAGAAAAATACATTCAGAGACGTTTTAGGGGAAATTTAAAGTGTATAAAAAAATCTCTTGAATTGACAAACCCACTCATCCAATTACAATAATGGAAACCATTTGGGAGGCTGGATTGTAATGCAGCGAATCTGGAGCTTGCTAACGAGAATACAGCATTAGTATACCTTAGTGATAGATGAAAACTCATCAGCAGGCATTAAGCACTGGGGCACTGTGTTGCAAAGGCTAATCCCTCCGCTTTATCTCTGCAAGGATGTCAATCGCTGTCCATGACAAATTGTTCTCTGCTGATGGGCATTCCCGTCGAGGCCGCAGCATATGACCTCATTAAAAATGGATGAATATCAAAATGAGTTGAGAGTATTGTGATCAAAGTAAAGGCCTTTTTTTAAGCAGCTCCTTGTCTGTAATTTGAGCCAGAGGCCTGCATTTCTTTCCAGCTAGCCTCCTCTCATAATAAAGTCTTGCACATTGATGATTGATGAATCAAGAGGGATGTGATTTTTCGACGGAACAAAATAAACAGGCTTTCTCGAACATCTACTACCGCAGTTTACACGGGAGCAATCCTCTTATTTAATTAAAAGATGGATTGCCTGGTACAACTCCCAGCTGAAATAGTTTTTCAGCAATTCTCTCCGTGACGGTTGTGAATACTACAGCGTGATGAATGGAGGAAGAACATAAAAAGCTGCAGGCTAGAGAGCGATGGATGCAGATGGTCCGAGCTGTGTTGTCGGACAAACTTTTATTTACTTTACCACCTCCTGGATTGACAGTGAGCACCTGCAAACGGCAGGACTAGCGCCCGCTAAGCTGATGTGTGTTTACACGCTTGGTCGACTGAGAGAGAAGCTCGCAACTGGTAGAATGAGGCCAAGGGCCCCGTGCCAATCACAAACGCCGTAGGTGTCTCGCAAAATCCCCCCGTAGAGGAGAGAAAGTCAAAAATCAAGACAGATTCATCAGTTTGCATAAATCGCTATCACCAAGATGCCGTCTCATTACTTCAGAGTATTTTTCAATCCATTTTTGGAATGAGGGAACGCAGCCAAGTGCGGTTGAACTGCAGCCGTGACAAAACCTCTCTCCTCAGTCTCTTCGTGAGGTCACCAGTGGTAATTTGTTTTCTCATCGACTGAGACTGCAGGCGCATCCAAACACCGATAGCTGGTGATCAGCTGGAGTGTGACTGAGGTGTTTTATTACGAGGATATTGAATTCTATCTGAATTCAATTAAGCCCCACAGGTTGGTCATCTTTATGCATCATGCTGAGGCGAGGGGATGGAGAGAGCTCCCATCATCACACAGGAGTCAGAAACATGAAGCAAGCAAAGTCCAATGTCCTCAAGCCAGCGCCAGTATCCTTCAGCGTTCCCTCCCGGAGGAGGTGGATGGCGGAGGTTCAGCCTTTGGTCACAGAGATATTTCCTTTCCTTCTCTCTCTGAATCAGATAAAAGAGCTGAGCCGTGCCGAACAAACAGACCCGACCCACTGGCTACCAACAGAAAGATGAGAGCTCCCTTGAGGGTTCCCTCCTCATCAGTGATCTCCGGCAGTTTTTTTTTTCCTCCCCTCTTTCGCCTTTTCTGCTCCTCAGCTTGGCACTAATCTCACTGTTAAAGGTGACTGCTTGGAACACAGAGAAGCTGGGAGGACGTGGACAGAGCTCTGTATTTTTTGGATGATGACACAAAGCTATTCTTACAGAACCGAATAGATGATAGGCCATTTAAGTCACCTGTATCGTTCTGGGCTCCATTCTGTTACTGCAGCCAAGCTATGTTCTGTCTGGAATTGTAGATGTATTCAGTCTTTCTTTAAAAATCAGTTTGCTTTGACGTCCAAAGTTTTACTATTTGAATTCTTCTGAAAGTTTTAATGTTTTGCTAAGAGGGAAATTAAATATGGATAGGTATGTTTATTTTGCTACAGATCACTAAAAGGGAAGAGCAGGAATCCATAATCCCAGCAGCTATGTATTATTATTTAAAGGTTCTCACTGGCACACCAACTTCTGTACTCTCCTTTGAATCATTTTATCACTTTATGTCGTAGATTCGAATCCACTCATTTATAATACAGAACTTAAAGAAACCCACTTTTGCTGAAACTCAACAAAAGTTTGTTTTTCTACGTTAGCTCTGCATAGTTTTTATAATTACAGATAAAGAAGTGCACTACAGCAAATAATCCATTTGCTACTAAATTCAGTTTAAACTTAGAATTCAAACTCTGACACAGTAACTGTAACTGCAAATGAGTGATTCAAATCCTTGTTTGTAAAGGGTGAGTTACTCAGCGAGTAAATCCAGATTAACCTCTTCAATAGAGATGAATGAAGGCAAGATCTGCAAGTTATCGTCTCGTCATCTTTCGTCCATCACTGTTTGGTGGTTAAGGTAATTCATTCCTATCAACCAAACAGTGTAAAGTTAAGAGGACAGGCTGATGATGGCTTCCTCACATTTCTGTTGTTTAATGTGAAAGTCAGATACTTACATTGTTGACATAATATCTAAAAAAAATTTCTGCCTAACTCAGTATGTAGGCTGGCTATTATAGTATCTGACTATTTACCTTTGAGGCTGGTATTTTTAAAATTAGATCCTGAAAGGACCTTCGATTTACAAGCAATCCCTCGGCTGAATGAACGTTAAAAAAGGAGTGCCTAGAGAGTAAAATATGAATAATTGGAGTAAAATAAGATGTACATATATTAGAGAAATCTCCTCGAGTTGCTTCATAGGCACTAAATCTGGACTTAATCGGACCAACCTTTGAGAAACGATGACCCGGAAACATTTGGAGATGAAATTTTGCCTAGTGGCGGAAATATGCAACTTGTCTTTCCCAAAAGCAATCCATCTCTTCCGCACACTAAGGTCTATAAGGGCGTAAAATTTGAAATCAGTCCATAAAATAGTTTTCGAGTTATCGCATTAATACAAAGGACCAGCAGTGATGACGATTCCATAATATTCCTGACTTTTTGGGGATATAAATAATTCTTAGATTTATCTATCTTTGTTGGTGACCTGCTTATATCATCTGTGTAAGAGTCCAGTTATACAGCAACTTCAGAAGATAAGTAAGATTCTGTCTAACTGAAAATGTTAAAGATGCCCTAGTCATGGTTATGGTGGTCCTCGCAGTGTGTTCACGTTTGAGAAAAGTTCAGAAAACGTTGCATGCGTTAAAATATGACTTGATAAAGACGAGTGAGTGCAAGAACTCTGTGTTGTCTCTTCATCTTTCTCCTATTACAATCTCCTGTTTGATTACAATCTCCTGTTTGATTACAATCTCCTGTTTGATTACAATCTCCTGTTTGATTACAATCTCCTGTTTGATTACAATCTCCTGTTTGAGCACTGCAGTGGTGAGATAAAAGTTTCCATGGAGGCCAGGTGGTGGTGGTGGCAGAGGACTCTGCTAAGACGGAATTAGTTAAAGACCCTAAGGAAAAGCTGAAGTCGGGGGATGGAGGAAGCCATGAGAATCACATGTGTATAGTAACAAGAAGATTAGCAGGGAATGAAGGAGGTTCTTTGTACTATTGTGAGACCAGCTGATATCTCATTGACAGCGCCAGATAATGAAAGCAGAAAATTAAGATTGAGTATGTGTGACACAACACTAAAAGCTGTAATAAGCCAAGGCAGAAGTTTGTAAAAGAATAGTCCCCCTGACTAGACTCTGCCAGAGCTTTATTTCACCTAATGTCTTTCAGTGTCATTCAAAAGTTCCTAATTTTTGTTCTAACCAAGACTTACTTGAAGCTTTCCCACATTCTCAAGCCGGGTCATCTCCCTCACCAGACCTTACACTTGATTAGCTGCAGTCCTCGCCATCAAACAACTACAAGGAGGATAACAAACACTTTCTATTTATAATCTAATCCATTAATGAGAACATACACTGGCCATATGGGAAACACAGAATTAAACCATTATAAATGAAGAAGTTCTTAGGAGGGGGGAGTATGGAGACAGAAAAACGTTGGGTGACAGGTGCAGACTGTCGGCTAAGATACAAATCGGGCGAGAGCGCCGTCACACTCCACCACTGGATTGTTTTGACTCCTTCAGATTAATTGTCAGTCATAATTTAAGTTGCTCTGTGTTGAAGCAGGACGGCCAGGACAGAGGATTCCACTGACATGCTTGTACTTGAGTGCGGCTGAAGACATTTTTGATTTATCTGGTTGGAGCCCTATTAAGATTCAGCAGAAAAGTTCTGAGGCGCTGTGCATGGCAAATATGAAGCCTTTACTGGATCCCATTTCCTTTACTATGACTGGTAGGAGGTTCTGCTGTCCGACTCCTATGAGAGACTCAAAACTTGACATCCACTGAGATCCCTGGACATCGCTGCTTTCCAAATGAAAAAAAAAAAAATATAAAATCACATTCCCACAGGGAATCCCAAGGACGATGGAAAGTAGAAATCTCTTTACCGGTATTAGCGAAGCCGCAGGTATATATATATATATATATATATATATATATATATATATTAATGTTCAACCGAGAGGCCATGCTTTATTCTTTATTAATAAAACTGAGGTTCTTGTGAAATTAAATGAGCTCGATGGGATACTGTTCATTAAAAGATGCTGAATGGATGAGAGCCATAAACTTCATGAGGACATAATGGCGATGTTTCCACGCCGGAATGTGTTTCTGTGTCTTTCCACTCCGTGTTTGAATATGAGAGTGTGAACTGGGTTCTAACGAGGAAATGATCACATTCATTTTCACAATTTCTTATCCATTTAATGTCCTCACAATGAGAAAAAAAAGGTTGCAAAAAAGAGGTGGAGTTGCCGCCCCCCCGCCTCACAAATTTAAATTATCCTGACAACCTGCCCGTCCCCCCAGCTTTACATTTTGACAAGGTGCTTTTATCTCTTTGTTTTGGTTTTCCCGCCCGTTAGTTTAACCACACTCATTCCAATCAATGAAATAAAAAATAAATAAATAAGCAATCGAAAATCAAGGTCAGACTAAATCTATTGTGGTCGGTCGTTGGTGCAGACACCCCTCAGGCAGTAGATCGTCTGACAAATCTGGTGCCTCCAGCATGAAAGAGTGCTTCCCCAGGAGTATAGACACTGGCGGTGATGATGAAGGATGGAGCCTGATGTTTGGTACGACTCCATGAAAAGAATACTCCTGATGAGAGGATTTGAGTTTGACAGTTACAAATCAAAAGAGAAATGTGACAGGATGTGATGGGATTACAGGAGAAATGGGCTGGTGAATAATAAAGATAGCAGGAAACCGTGTTATGGTGATGGCATGCACAAAGAGATTGAAGTGATCTTTTGCTGAGCTTAATTTTGCCTCCAGCAGCAGATGACAGCTCTGATAAACCTACTCTACACTATCTACCTGGCATCTCATGCAAACAGGCAAAATCCGGATTTAGCTGGTGAATATTTATACACTCTAGAGGCGCGGTGGAGACCAAAAGAGAGCTAAAACTAGGGTAAGTTTTGGCACTTAAGAAATTGTTTGCAAATTTCATTAAGAATATTTACTTAATCTCTATTTTAGAATCTCAAAGATTCATGAAACAACTTGATTTTGAGGGATTTTTTTTGCTCCTGAGACTTCCTGTTACAATGGCTGAGTCAGATAATTAACGCTTTAATTCTGAAGTAAATGTTATTTGCACAATGTGTAGACCATCAAAAAACTGGGCTTATGCCGTCACAGTTAACAGCAAAGGTTTATCTCCCCCAAAAGCCCCCTATCCCCTGCGTTGTACAAGCAATCTCTCTGATTGATCTCCTCAAATTAAATGTGAAGTTAAGTCCACAGTATTTTTCATGAAAAAACTCCCCTTAGAAACTAAAATGTGAACGATTAGAGTACACTGTATAATATTCATGATACATTTTTGGACCAATGGTTGAGGAATTATGACCTGAAAACTTTTGGAGATAACGCTCTCACTGCTGTCGGAAATATACAACCAACCTTTCCCAAAATCAATCCGGTTCTTCTTCGCACACAGGTTTATGGTGTTGTAAAAAATGAAAGTGATCCATGAAATCCTTTTTGAGTTATAGTGTTAACACAAAGGATCTGCTGCGGTGGATGCGGCGGTAGCGGTGATGTCGTTTCCCTCATCTCTCTGACTTTTGGGGGATATAATGATGATGTTAGTGTTCAAGATTGTTGTCTATATTCAGTATCTTGCTTTCACAATGCAGATGTTCCTGTCTAAATAAAGGCTTAAATAAAGGCTAACAGACTGGTCTTTTTTCCTTTTTGATGAGAATTGTATAATTGTTGTTTTTTTCTTTCTTTTTTCTTAGTGTTGTAATTCCCTTCCTTTGTAAAAGGTTAATGGTTAAGTTTCTCCTCTTTATTGCAGTTACTGGTTCAATTTCTGCCTTCGTTTTTTCCCCCTGCGTATGTAGTGGGCGTTTTCTGTTCTATAGATCGCAAAGGCCTCTTAGACCAACCTGTGATTGAGATTGATGTAGATATATTGATGCTCACTCAGTCCTCTGCTGACAGCTGGATGCCGTATTAACTGTGTGCAGATTTAAGTGGCGGTCATGGCCCCACAGATGTTCAGTGTGTGTTTATGTTTCTGATGTGACTCACAGTCCAGCAGGGTACCTTCCTCTTCATAATAGCCATGAAATATATGAACAACAACAACGGTGAGGAAATAAGCTTTCTGCCATTGGAATATTTTTATGGAGGTTCCTACAGGGCGGGTAGGATTATCTTGTATGGAATCGGCGTTTGAGTGATTTGAAGGGGCTCTCAGAGACACAGCTATTTTCACTCCACTCTCTTACAGCAATAAATTCAATCTCCATTTGCTCCTAGACATGTTGCACAAATTGAATACTCGCTTTGAAAAAAAAAAAGGGTTTTGAGAAAAATGACTTTTCTGCCCTTTCCCGGTTTCCTCATCTGTGCAGGTACTTTGTGGTGTCTTGTGTCAGCAAGAGATGGGATGGAGAGGCAGAGCCGCCGGAGCTGTGCTTAAAAAAAGACAGAAAGAAAAAGTCTGTGCTGGACTTCAACAGGCTGATTACATTTGGTTTCATCAGACACTCCCCACAGACAGACCCAGTCGACGCCTTCTTATTGGGCTGCCGGTGGACAGACACTGCAGGGTTAGTGGAGCGTCACTTCATCCCCTTCATTTGCTCACAGCGACAGCCGTCAGTTAAAAGCCAGTTGAATATCAAATGAGTTTATTTGAAGATCATATCCACTTGTTTCAATTTGCGTGACCTGCTCTCTGAGCTTTTGTGCGTTTCTGCACGACAGAAAGTCAAATCTCGCAACATCAATGAGCGATTTTGCATCATTTTGTTTCATCCCATTCAATCAAATGAGAGAAATGATATCATTGGAGAATCTCCTTGTGTACGGCAATAAAGCATATCGCACACTTAGGAGGGAAATGAAGGGGGGTGCAAATGGGTGAAATGTATTATTAATGAGTCGAATATGAGACGGAGGAGGAATGGTATATCGCTATCAACAGTATGAGTCATGCTATTACTGGTTATCACTGGGGCTGGTGCAGAAATCCCCAACAGTGCAACATGATGCTGTACATGAGTGTGAGCTCAGTCACAGAGGCAGCTCTATCAAGACACCCAAGGTCATGCAGTGTGAATTGGGAAAAAAAGAAGTTTTCTATTTGGAGCACTTTGAGTTGACATTTAGCCACATTTGACCTTCATTGCCCTCGTCCGGATATCAATTTCTCTCCATTTTTCTAAATTGCCTGAAGGCTCCTTACTAATTATCCATTATTTGGCTCACGGCCTATTGCTCATCGATTTGATTGTATTGTTTTTCTTTTCCTCTCTAATTTAGCACAACTTTGATGACTTTCAAAACAAGCTCCAATTTGTAAGGATTTTCCAATTACATTTTTAATACTTGTGATTTAGCAGTGGTTATTGAACAGTTGTTATCATGAAAAACAAATGTTTCGATCCATGTCAAAAATTAAATAGTAGCAAAAACATGAAACTCCCATTTGCTGAAATGATAAATCTACAAAAGAATTTAAAAAAACAAAAACTTTGCCATGTTTAACTTTGTGAAACAGTTTTAAAATGCTTTGTGGCTTTTCAGCTCATGTGATTTGACTTGACTCAGCGTCTTACCCCTGAGCACCATCGCTTTACATCTCCGTAAAAACATGGCTAACTGCCTGAAGGCCTGTCTTTAACAAATCATGCCACCACTCCTAAACAAACAAGCCTGAACTGTTGTTCCTGCAAGAACTCCCAGCACTATTTAAAAATTTCATCATCAATGTTGGACCTGAATAAGTTGAATCAACTAAAAAAGAAATGTGTGGAAAACCATTGCCTTCAACCACTTTACTCTCACCTTGTTTAAAAAAAACACTGAACAGGTCAAGCTGTATTAACAGAGAAGCTTAAATGGACACAGTAGGCACAGTCTCAACTGTTTGGTTGGGCACATTTTGAGTCGCTATTTCTTACTGGAAAATGTTCGCCACTTGATTGAACCTGTTTACCGTCTGACCCAGTGGTCACATGTTTATGCTAAACAGTAGGCAGTCAAGGGCGGAGCATTGGGGGACACCACAAGTCAAACGAGCCTAAAGTCCTGATCAATAAGTAGGATGGTTTTTTGGCATGGGAGGTCTTATTAAACAGAATTATGTAACCTGATACAACCAAAAAAAAGCTCCAATAAGGCTGAAATAATTTTTTAGAAACATTCTTTGGCGAAAGGTTAAGCAAATTTTGTAAGTCAGATTTTTATTTTTTTTTCTGTTTAAAAACATGCTTGATCAGACAATTTGTCTTTTCATAGTAAATATAAAATTTTTTAAGATGTCCAATTAAAAAAATGGCATAAACAAATGAAATATGGAAATAAAACTTTTCTTTTGGTGTTGACATTAAGTGTTCTATAACACAGCTAACATCCCTGATGCAAAAAGTGGCGTCAGCTTTCTTCATTGAATAAAGTTTTGTTCACATTGCTCACCATAATAATGTTCTTCTTCGTCTTTCAGGGGTTCTTTTGGGGTCGCCACGGCAGGCTAGTTGTTTCCACCATATGTTCGTACCCTGCGGTGAATTTCTACCAGTGGCGGTATTTGTTAACCCGGGCGCCAACCCATCCTGTTTGGAAATAGGGATAATAATAATTTTCAACTCTTAAAGTCTATCATTAAACAACACACAGATACACAATGTGCCATTTATTTCACTCTACTTGATTTCTCACGCTTTTACTATCATATTCCCCCCCTAATGTAATTTTTTAGATTGCTTGTAATTATTCTCTATGTTTTTGGCCCAATAAAAAAAGTTGTACATCTTTTATGTTGGAATATAACAACATTTTGCGAAAGTTCAACTTTTTACTTTTTTAAATTTCCAACAGAAAATCTAATGTCTGTTGTCTAATGTCTGACATCACATCAACATCCTGTCGCAGCTGCTGGGAAGAATATCCTAAACAAACAAACAAGAATACAGGAGGGATACTCAACTTCAAACCACATGAATTCAGTTTGAAGTAATAACATCTGAGAACCGAACACAAAGAGACTTTAAAAATATGTCTGTCTCTGTTAAGACTCACAACTCGTGGTTGTTTGAAGTGCGGTTACAGGTTGGCCCCAAATGTTAAAATATTGCATCTTCTTTGAGGCGAGCTGGGTGGGCTCTGGTCACACTCTGTCCAATGTCATGGTAAATGGGTAATCTCCATCTGCTGATGAAAATAAAGTGATGTCTGGAGAAAAAAATCTTTCTTATGATTAAAGTCAAATCAGCTACTAAAACAAACCCTGAGTCTTTTAACTTTCATTCCATATTTGAAAGGGCTGACATAGATTTTGATTGCTAATGACTGCACGATTTATATCTTTTATATCTTTACTACTAAAATGTATACGTTTTTCTAAAAAAGAGCGCTGAAACCGGACTTTAAATCAGCCAAGATCGACCACATGGATCGAACATTTCGACCACATGGGATCATAAATCCCAACTATGTCCCTGTATTCCCGTTTAATAGATCTGAATATTCCAAACACAAACAGCTGCAGCAGCGTTACAATAGCTGCTGCTATTGTTAATATATAGCCCAAAATGGGTTATATCATCGCAACGAGCCAAACAGCTGCTTCATTATTTTCTGCATCATTTTTTTTTACTACAACAGATGGAATTTTTGCATAGCACTCAATATCCCTAACCGGAAAAAATGAAATAAGTTTAAATATAAGGCCATTTCTGACATCAAAATTGCACACACGGCTATGTGGACTGAGCTAATGGTACACTTTATTGATTGTGGGTGCTGTATTCAGGCAATCCCAGCATGCCACGCTGCTCCATTGGGTCATTTCCAGCCATCTGCTGTTCCGTACCGCCCGAGTGCATCCACAAAGTCGGAACCACACTGCCTCTAAAATGATATCAAATCAAAACAGCTCTACCTTTAAGTCTCACGTAGGTTGTTTCTAATTTTTACCCCTCGCTGACTTGTTTTTTCTGACGGTATTTTCGGACATTTGTTTGGAGCTGAACCCCATTAATCAAGAAATCAATTAAGCTGAAGAGAAAATAGATATTCAGCCAGTTATTTGAAAACGCAAGCAGTTAATGCAATCAAATACTATTGAGGGATTTATTGGGGGAAAAAAAATTGTTTAATTATAAGTCATTAGCGAAAGTAATTTCATGCTGTTGGGTTTTTTTTCACAGCCAGTTCAATTAAAGGGGTATTTCAAAAACTTCATTGCCTCAACACCAACTCTAACATCGTCTGTGCCCATGCTTCAAAATGACTCCAGACAGGAATATCAGCAACTGTCAACAACTACTGGACAGAATGTGATTAAATTTGCTTAGATATTCATGGTCCCAAGAAGATTCCTATTCACTTTCAATTAAAATGTCCACTTAGGTTGAGAAATATCTCAAATACTTCCAGATGGATTGGCAAAAATCTCCAGACAAGAGCCAACTTGATTTTGACTTTTGTCTTTTTCTTTTTGTTTGTTTTTTTTCTAAAAAGCTCCAATGTGGTTTACGTTGGTTCATGTCAGACTGTATAATAAATAGGGGATGAAGCCAGAGTGATGTCACCAACTGGGAGGATTCTCTGATAGGATCTGACTGAGAACATCCTGGGCAAGTGACTCCTCATCAAATGGTAGTTTGTCTATTTAACTGCAAATGAGCACATCCTTCAGAGAAATGATCATTATGCTGCATTAAAGAAAACTATATACCAGCGATTGAGTCCATAAACTCATCAGGAAACTATTTACAGTGGTAATTAGAATATCCCTCTAGAGAACGCAAACCTCCACTAAGGCAGGTCAGTTTCCCCATTATCACATAGCAGAGTAGTGGAAAACGCCTCATGTTACAATGTTAAAGTGAAGTGATTGCTTTTTATCCAGGTCCAACACCACCAACAAGTTTAGGGTTAGGGTCTAATGAGGGTGAGAGTAAGGCCTGCTTGCTCTCACTCTCTGAATTATTTCAGATAAGTCTGACTACTTATCTGAAATAATTGGTTCTTCCTGGTCATGTGCTCAACTGTCCAACGAAGTTTCAAGAAAATCCACCAATTGGTTTTTGTGTAATCCTCCAAACAGACTTAGAACATGGTCCAGTGCAGCAGCTTGATCTGGTCTGAGACAGTTGCTATTATCAGCATCATGGACTCAGACACCGATGAGGCCCTCCAACTTAAACCTGTCCGTTTTATTTGTCCACGACACCCACATTTTCTCTCTTTTAGTTTATTTCGGCCTCTCCCATGCCCCTGATCCATTATTCAAGTGCCACTGTTCCCTAAACCATTATGAAACAATATTATAAGCTGATGTCATGTGGCGCTGGCCCATTTAAAACCTGAAAATAAATCCTGATCCCAGCTGGCGTTTGTCAATATTCTATTGATTCTTGTGGGCAGCCTGGCTTTTCCATGCATCAACAAGATATTTTATATAACTCTATGTGGTTGGACTGGGTCGTTGTACCCAGTTTGCTCACTCTCTGGGTTCTTCTGAAGCTGCATTTATGCTGTTGCACCTTGTGAATATCTGTCTGCATGTTTGTATGTGGATCAGTGTCTCTTACTGTCTCCCTTGTCTTGTTGTTTATTTGTTCTTCTCTCTGCTCTCTCGGCTCTCCTATTCCTGATCCCCACGGATCAGCCGGGCACTTTAGCTCTCAACTGCTTTGTGTCTTTCTCTCACACTCTATCCGTCCATCTAGCATCTTCCCTCTGGTGTCTCAGTGAGAGCCAGGCAGGGCGTCCCTAGGGTGACCTTGTGGGTAATGAGCTCTTGATCACGAGTCAGGAAACCCAGCGTTCAGCACCCACCCCACTACCCTCCCCTCAGCATATGCAACACACACGCACACAAAAAAAACCCAACACAGCTATCGTATGCTCAGCCCACAAAGAGAAATAGCATTGGAGAGGCAGGGCAGTGGGGCAGAGGTGCAGATGAAAAGAGTGCAGAGAAACTTCTTCAAGCTCTGATTTACAACTACCAGACCTCCAAAATAAAGTAAGTAGATTTTTCTTTTTTTGTCCCCTGGGTGCCTACTGACCAATGTCCAGGTTTAGGGTTCATGTGATGGGATGGTGAGGTGGCTACTTGCAGAAAAGTTTGGAGTTGAGCTGTATGGACTCAAATGTTATAAAGGAGAGTTGAAAAAAAAAAATTGTGTTACTCCTGCATCAGTGTGAATGCTGGAGTGGGATTTATATGATTTCTGGAGGTGCCAATATGAACCCCTGCTGTGCTGACATTTTAAAGCCCACCATAACAAACTCCGGTAAAGCTGCACAAAAATGTACAGACACACACATTTTGTTTTAACACTATTTTTAAAGCTGACTGCAACAAAACTTTAGTTAGGTAGGTAGTTGAACAACATAGTCGAAGTTTGTTTCTTTGCATATCTGTATTTTTCTTGATATTTTACTTTTCCACTCTGCCGTTTTTATCAAACGGCATCTATAGACATGGTCCTAATCGATTTTCTTGCTCTTCCCATTTCAAGCTGACTATTCCCTGAGACCATTGATAGGAGATAATAAACATTTGAAATCACATCGCCCTAGTGAGCTTTAAATGTTGAGAACTCTCATCACCAATGAAGAATTGGCTTTTAGACGTATTAGGTAAACAACTGGAAAATCCCAGTAATCCTGAAGCCACTGGCTACGGACTGTGGTGTTAAATCATTAACAGGGCCATATCCTCAGTGATTAGACTTCAAACATCCATATGGTTTGTTTATTATCGCTACCAGCCACATTTATGCAAGCCTTATTAAGTATGTCTGCAGATATATGCTGAGTGAAGTTGGCCACTTTTGCCCAAGATGTCGTAATTTGGGTCAGGCCTGACTGGAATGACAAATCCCCAGGCTGTGATATTGTATCTGTGCTATGTGGTCCAGCAGACCTTCTTGCTTACGTTGCCATGGCTTTCTTCAACATTGGTATAGCAACCCCAGTCAGACCAAACAGTATTCCTCTATGTCTTATGGGCATTCCTGCTGTGGACAAAAGCCTTCTCCAACTCACTCTTGCTCAAAATGAGGTGTTTGCTTCATTCCTTTACAATCAACACATGGTGTGGTCTTAATGAAAGAGCTTGGGGAGATTAAACAAGAGGTGGAGATGAGCATGAGAAACCAGCTTGGGTCTGCAGGAAGTCAGAGCATAATGTGGATTAGGCTGGATGACGGCCAGCGGGGCCAAACTCATAAAATGCATGATTTCTAAATAGGTCCATTTCCCATCTGAGATGGCCACTTGGAGGCCTTTAAGAGACATTTTACCCATTCTGCCCTTCTTCCTTGTTAAAAGCTTGCCCCACAGTCTTCACCGCATGATCTCGCCTATATGTCAAGACTACTCACAAAGCCAGTTCATTTCCGTCTGTGTCTTCACAAATGCTTTGAGGAGACTGTTATCCATGGAGGAGCTGGAGCAATAAGGCATAGAATTGCACTGTTAGAGCCTTGAGAAGTCCTCTCCAGGGGGGGAGGGAGGTCTTGTGAATGGAGCCAATTCTCATCTATAGGGCACAAGTAAGTGAGAGAGAGTGGGAGAATAAGGGTAGGGGGATGAGAACATACACAAAGATCCTCACATTGAGCGGCTGGTTTATTCTTGTGGGGTACGCAGTGACCCCTCACATGTGGGATGAACAGAATGAGCCTTGATGGGGTCCAGAGGGCCTCCAAAGAAAGGGAGGACAGGATAAAGAGGAATAGAAGAAAAGAAGAGGGAAAAGATGCCAGGAGAGAGGCCTGTCAAGGAATCATCCTTCATTGAATCCAGCTTTATACATCTTAGGGTGGATATTGCAATGAAATAGAACTGGATTGTGGCAAAAGAGAACAGAAACGCTCTAAACAGCAGAAGCTGAGATATCCTGACATTTAGTTCTTAATATAGGTCAAACCTGGCGTCCTACAGAAGATGCATCTCAATGTCAGTGTTTTCTTCAAGGCCCCAGTTTTCTAAGTATGATGTAAAGTTGTGCTCGTCAAGCTCAAGAGTGAATTTCACATTACAAACATACTGCCAAGGACAGGAGAATACATTCTACTGCTCCTCAAAATAGTAATTCCTTCGCTTTTATTCAATTCCCAGGGAACCCAGACTGAATCATCCATCACAGTTTACAGACCGACATCCTTGTTCAACATTGACCTACCTTACTTAAAACAGTCAGTGCCTCCAAAAAAATTGTCACTATTGAGACAAAGAATGCAAATTCAACCAAACCCCATGCATTCTGTAGAAATATATACTTTATTTTATTATAACTTACCTGCAAGTTCTAGCAATCACTGTATTCACAATGATAGCTATCACAGGTTCTGCATTTGCCAATATGGAGTCCTCAACCTCCTAGAGGGACTGAATAGTTGTAGGGATTTCAATAATCATCTTATAGGCTTCGTTTTTAAATTTGACCTCTCATGAAAGCACTTTAGGTAACATGGTGAAACTACAAAATGTAATCAGAGAGCTCCATTCTCCGCCACAACAGCATCCTAATTGTAGGGAAAATTTATGTAGATTTCTCCATTAATGTCCGAGTTATTGCCAGCCTATCAGCGGTCTGCTGCGCCTTCAGCTTCAGCATTTCTGTTCAGTCCACTGAGTTCCCAGCCTCATCCCCATAGGAACATCAAAGGAACTCTTCAGGCTAAGCCTATAGCTCCACCCCCAAAGAAACATCAAAGGAATCAAAGGAAGAAAGGCAGCTAAAGCAACATTGTGACATCACTATTCCAAATGGCTAATTATATTGTTTTATTTATTTTGAATTCTATGAAACAAGTAACGGATGAAACAAGTAATGGAATCCCTTCTGGGATATGCCAAAACCTTCCTCTGGGCAACATTTCATGCAAGTCCCTCCTGTAGTTTTTCTTTATTCTCTTTAATGCACAGGAGTCAAAACATCATCTCCTTGTCAGAGCTAATTAGGCTACGTTCACCCTCCTAGTCTTAATGCTTAATGCTCCGATTTTTTTCATAGTTCTGATTTTTCTTAGGTAGTTGTTCACATTACTTTGATAATATGAGTGATATCAGACTCAATATGAACAGTTCCCAATTCCAAACTGACTTGCATGCGCAAAAATGTTAATAAAAAATGCATTGCCACAGCATGCTGTCAATAAGGAAGCAAAATGGAAGCCACTAAAGTAAATTACGATGCTAAAATGTATATTGAAAGTGTTTATGGTGATGTTTTTGAGTGATTTCGATGGAAGATGACGTCAAAGTCGCATGAATTCTGATCTGGAAGTTCAGACTGGGGTTGCATAACAAATCTGACCTTTGTCTGGTTTAAGATCACATATAGAAGTGGCTCAACTCGAGAAGACGAGATTCCATATGGTTTGTGCTGTTCACACTGCCATGAAAAAGTCCGATAAGACAAACAAATCAGACCTGCCACATTAGCCTTATGGTCTTTATTACAATTTCTCCAAATTTTCTGAGAATTTGTTCTATCTTCATCTTAAAAACATGGGCAGGTTAGTAGTATACAGCATAAAATAACTGATAAAACTACGCCAGAGAGTACACATGGATGTGTTTACGTGGAAACAACCTATAATACAGCTCTCCAGCAGATGCAGAGGTGATCACTATCAAAGCAGCCCAGCTTGACTCTGAAATCTCACTTAATCTTTAATTCAACTGCAGCGATGAGCAGCGACTGCAAGGAGCCCAACACCTGAGGGTGTTGGGTTAATAGTCGTGTGGAAATGCAGACGTCTGAGGGAAACACCAAGTGCGCAGCGATCTCATTACCGGCAGGGGCGAGGCAAACAAAGCTGTCTGTAAAACCTCTGAGCCAGGGATGAGTGAATTGTTTCTCCCGTGTGCTGTTGGTCTTCATTGTCTGAGAGAGACCACTGATGGGGCTTCTAATGGCTTTTGTGGATGAATTCGTACCCAGTGGTTGGTGTTTGTGTTTATGCATTAGTTGAGGCGCAGTATAAGTGACACGGCTTTGTGATCGGAATCAAAGTACCAACTTCTCACCATCGCAAACTACAAAAGGTGCTCATTTCTTTTTGTTTCCAATTTCAGACGGATTTTCTCCTTTTCGAGTCAAAAAACAAACACGTCATTGAGCCTGCATCTCTCTGCCCTGCTTTTGGCTTGATCTGGGATCTGATCCTCGGAGAGCTAATGATAACCCAAGGCTTTCCACTGTAATCAGTCCGCTCATTAGTGTCCCACTCAGACACACAGCCACCCACATCAATACACCGACATATGCACAAACAGACATCAAATGTCCCCACGCCTGCTAGTAGGTGACGATAATAAGTGGGGCAAAAGGTCAAAGGGCGAGAACATGAGTTCTGTGCCTAATGAGAAAGTACACATGAAGTAATTTGTGTCCGGATTCATTATATTTAATTGGATGTGTTTGAATGTATATCACTGTTGGTCTGTGACAGAATTTAATGACCATATTAGTGCTTCTGTACGTCATAATATCACATTTTTGTTCTGCATGTGGTTCTAACATGTTTGAATTTAAATGGATTCTCTCTGCAGCTCTGGTTGTTGTTTGCGAGCTTGAAAATAAAACGTTTTCGGGCAGCAACTGGATGAAAATCCAAATGCAACATGTTCACATATTGATGTTTACTTGACAGATGTGCCAACCATTTTTGATACCATTCCAAAAAAAATCAATGTATATGAATGGATGAAAAATAATGTTTACGAAAACCTGACAGCATTTCTTTCCCCTCATTCTGCTGAAAAACAGACAATTTGAGCCCAATATCATCACTGATTAACTCTTTTCTGCTTGACAACAGATCAACAAGCTATAAACTCAACATTGACACGTTAGCATGTGAGGCTAACATATCAGCCAACGGTGGCTCCTTCATACACCAAGCAAAAAGTAGCCCACATGTGCACTTCATGTATTTGGTCCAGCTGATAACTAATAAGTTGTTTCCTGTTGCTGTTTAAATAAAATTGGTAGATAATATGTTTTCTAGGTTATCATTAGAACCGAAAAAGTCTGGGATATTATGGAATCGTCACCACCGATGCTGCAAATAGTTTGTATTAAAGCCATAACTTGGGAACTATCCCATGAATCATGTTCAAATTCTATAACTTCGTAGAGTTTAGTGCGGGGAAGAACTGTATGGATTTTGGGAAAGGGTTGTTGTATATTTACAACATTAAGGGGAGTTTTATCTCCAAAAGTTTGTGGGCCATAATTTCTCAACCGTTGGTCCGATTTAGAATAAATTTAGTGCATATGAATCAATGTATCTTTATATATTGTATTTCATACTAACAGTTCATATTTTACTTACAAAGGGGAGCTCCTTTTAAGGAAAACATTGTTTGTCGGACATAGCTTCATGATTGTTGGACCAATTTAGTCCAGATTTGATGCATATGAATCAACCCAAGGAGATCCGATTTGCATATATATTATTATCCTCCCTAGTTGTAGCGTTCCAGCTTTTTTTCTTCATTTAATTTAATTTGAGGAGTTTAGGGAATTGCAAGTATAACTCAGGGGATCGGGGACTTTTTGGGGATATATCCTTTCTGTCGACAGAGTAGGCCTAGTTACATTGTCATCTTGCTGCAGGGCAGTTAGACCATAGTTTTTTTTTCAGGTTGTTGTTTTTTTTGCGTACAGAAGAGCTTTTTTCAACATGTTTCCACTGAAACCCAGGTTGATGGGTGCAGGGAAGCTGTAAATCTAAAACAATGTGCCAGCAGAGGCCAGAAAGCTGGGTATAGCTGAGGGAGCGGCACATTCAGTTGTTAAATCTCTGTGGGTTCTTTGCCTTGGATGATCCCTTATAGATTACACAGTCATGATATCCATGTTTAATATAAAAAAATATTGATTTTAAGAATGCAAGATAAGTAAATACGCAGGCCGAAGGATCCTGCAAATGTTCAGATTTGCTTGTGTGCCATTTAGAAATCTCTTTGTTTGCATGAAGGAGCAATGGCTTTGGTTAGAGACGCAGATGTGTGTCTTCAACAAATATCAGACAGGGAATACAGATCCTGAGGGGCTTCCCCACCCCTACTTTGTGCAAACAGGCTTCAGAGTGTGAAGTACAGGGGAGTGGGGAGTGTTTGTCTTCCTCTAATGAACTCAGGCTTGATCTTGTCTCTCTCAAGCACCATGTCATCAGAGCAAAAAGGGAGGAAGTGAAAAAAAACTCAAACAAAGCGAGCAGCCGAACAAACAACGGTCCATCCCTTCACCATAACAAAGAAAAACAAGCATATTCTTAACATTTGGATGTCTGCATATATGAATAAATTGGTACTTATTTGTAGATTTTCATTAAATAGTTAATTCTTTTAATCCTGCTCTTGTAGTGAACAGGTGCAGCGGAAATAAAAGCTTGGAAAACATTCTCCCCAGTGCAAAACCTTGCTAAATGGTTCAGAGGTAAATCCTGAGGGGACTATTAAATAACATAGAGCCAATGCGCTACCCAAAGCTTCACCTAAATGCTGTAATCTATTGTCTCAATCAATGCAATTCCCTTTATTTAGAGCTGCTCTTTGGCCACTTCATAGCTGGGATTGGATTCGATCCAGCCAGTAGAGTTATTAGCCATATTATAATTATTCCACAGGGAGACTTATCTTTGTGGAATTATAAAGAGTGCGTGGGTTATAGAAGTAGGTAAAAAAGCATTCAGAGATGCATGAAAGCAGGCCCCTCTTACTCAAAAGGATTCAGAGATTTGTTGTGATGTGGCCACTGATGCCAAATGGAAAGTTAAATTGATCGTGTGGCTCGCTGTGGAACACCGTCTGCCATTTAGTGTCTCATTTCCAATCCCACTCCTAATTAGATTCCTAATGGTAATGTTGCAATAAAGTGACTTTCCGTGTTTAGCTGGGTTTGCATAGTTTATCACGAAAATCAATCATATTTTAAGTGCAGGCCTGTGTTCTCGAACATAACCGATTCAATTAAATGTCATGTTGAGGAGTGAAAAAAAGGTATTTCCCCCTTTTCAGCTCTTTTTTATTAGGCCAAACTTTAGTTACCAGGCTGCGTAAAGTACCATATCCTTAATACTTAATACTAAAATAATTTTAAACAGTTTATACAGCCTCCTAATGCCAAAGGGGGAGTCTAATCCTTGGTCTCAGCAGGTTTTAATCTGGCCCAGTGGAGAGTTTTTGCATTTCTGGGAAGTCTTCCTGTTCATCCCCAAAGGCACCACATTCTGGAGAAAGTGTGGTTTGCAAAGTTAAATACGTCAGATGGATGTGCGAGGATTACACAGGCACACACTATGGTCACAAACACAGAGGATGGTTTTATGTCCACCCACTAATTGGTGATTAGAAACCAGGATCAGCGATGGCGGAGGTGCGTTCAGCAGCGCCTCAAGGGGGAAAACCTTCTCCGCGGCTGCACATGCATGTCGTTGCTGTTACCAAATCATGCATTTTGATTCCCTATTACCCTCACACTGAAGAAAGAGGATATGGGGCAGAGAGAAAGAGAGGGGAGAGAATCATTAGACGTATACATTAGTATTCCATCCACAGCTTGTGCTGTGAGACAGCCGGTCCGTCCAAACAAACAGCCAACAGAGGGGGGATGCCTCATTATTACTTACCCTCTTTTTTCTCACACGGGGTCCCACATTCCATCTGACCCAAAACACCACACCAAGGCTGGGACTCTGCCCTCTGTGTCGCTGGAGTTCAGAAATGCTAGCCAGTAAAGCGACGACCCACGTGATGTTGTCATGTTCGTTACACGACATGGGCGGAACAACATGAGGCAGCGTCCTGGGAGAAGGGAGAGCAAACTCATAACATTCAGTCCCCTGTGTGATTTAAGGTCGAAGACCTCTGCAACCTGATGAATTGTCTCATAGAGCAAGACTTTCAGCCTTAAAGATGGCCTATTTTCACGCCTATCACCTTCCCTTCTCAACAGTTTATGACTGAAAGACCCCACAGCTCCCCCGAGGGTAACAAACCTGAAACCAGCCAGCACTAAAACTGTTGAGGTTTCGAGAGAATCTTCGAGTTAAGTGCCTTTAAATGTCGCAAATATGTGCCAAGATGTGTATCATTGCATATTTGATACATTGATATGACGATTTTCAAACAGGACATGACAAGGTTATATAAGTAATGCTGCATGAATAACTGATAAATGAAAATATTTCACTGATGCTCCCACCTAAGATGTTTTTTAAATGAATGGGTTTGTCTATTTGGAGCAACATGTAGCCCCAGGTGTTTTCATCTGTCCTCATGTTTTATAGAGATTTGAACCAGTGTTGATTACACCCCCAACACAATGTGAAAAGGAAAACACTTACCACAGCATCAAGATGCTTCTGACAAACGTCTTTAGAGCATATTCTCTTTCTCAATATTCCAACTTACAGACTTTTTTTTACAATGACAAAATGTTGTTTTTCAAAAGATGTCTATGAATCAAAATAAAGGCATAAGAGCGTGGAGAATGAAATTTACTATGAGACTTTGTTTGACACCAGTTAAAGTCTGTCCTCTCAGAAAAATGTACAGAACTGTTGCATTACAAGCGTCCCAGCTCAAAGGCTGGTCTCCGGGGCAGCACCATGAACGAGTGAATTAAAAAAGCCTCTTTTGAAGTCAGATGATGAACATATTCAAGAAATAATCCGGGAATACTGGGAAAATTAGTTTTTTGTCTTAATTGAATGACCGGTCCCATAAGACTGAAGTCTTTTTGGGCTCTATCCACAAAGACTGCTCAACGGCTACCCCGCCCACCGACACTAGCAAGCACTGCTACGAGGAACAGAACCCCAGCGCCACCCAGGTTCCCAAAGAGAAGCTGGAGTTTAAAAACTAAGTTTGCTTTAAATCAGGCATAACTGGCACAAAATCCTACAAAACATTAGTGACAAAATGTGTCTTTTCTTTCGTCCGGGACAACAAGGGTATATCCCAGAAAAGCCCCCCAATCCACTGAGTTGTACAAGCAATCCCCATGATTGAAAATAAATGTGATGTCCCGTCCAAAAAACAGAGTTTAAAAAAAAAGAAAAAAGAAAACAGCTCCCCATAGTCAGTAAAATAGGAATTATTCAAATAAAATATGACATTTACAAGATATATTTCTCGGAGTCACTTCATATTCACCAAATTTGGATGAAATGAGTGAACCTGTAGTGATTGTTGAAACATGTATAAGAAGTTGCTTATGAAAATAGGTGTTTACCAACTAATTAATAGCCTAATTATAAACTGTTCATAAAATCTTTAAGAACGTAGTTCCAATGTGAATTGGAAGTAATCCCTTTTTATATAAATCATTCAGATATTGTCTTTAAATAGGCAATCTTTCTATGCTGATGATATAATATGATGATACTATTTGCTGCGGTTCAGCTAAATCCTTACCCATAATGCAACATTTCCCCCTTTTCAGGAAAGAAAATAAGACTTTTCCTCTCAGAGGAAACAAGTTCTACATTCAAGTTCAACTGCATGTCAGTTACGGGAGCTCGCCTGCTCTTTACGCACGGGTGAAACGACCTTGACGGCTGTATCTTTTGTGACACACATTAAAGTAAAAGAGGGTGTCAGCGGAGGCACAAGCCGTCGCCGCAATCTGTGTTGTTCGTACACGAGGACACGATGTCTCCTGTTACGCTTCTAATGCTCAGTGGCAAGTTCAGAGATCGCGTAGAGCGCTCTGGGCTGCGACTGTGGGTAAGACCCACTTCCACTGACTTTACACCCGCTTACTCTGTCTACCCTCTAACCCCACACACACACCCTACAGCTGAGCACAATCTGTGTGGTAGAGGGGTTACTGACATTTGCACAACAGCTTGGTTTCCATTTTTAAAAGGACTGATTGGATGTGTCCATGCAGCGAGATTGGCTCCCTTATTTATTCCTAAATTGCTCCACATATAGCGTTGCCACATTTCTGCTTTGGTAAATAAAGCCGGGGCAAATAGCGTGTCGACTGCAGACGAACGCAGACAATGACTGCAGTGTGAAAACATAAAATCTGGTGGTCTGTTCCTGATAGATGGAAATGGCTTCATGCAGATGGTTCTGCGAGGTGGACATCAGCAACAATAAGAGAATCAAGGCCAAATCCGTTCTGTTGGTAAATGGACCATATTTGGAAAATGGCCATTTTAATTCCTTTTTACATACACCATTACGATGACAATAAAGTTTCAACATTCTCTGAATGTGGCTTATTTGATGTGTTCAATGTCTTGTTTTATATCATCCCTGCGTGAGGCTACACACTAACAGCTCAACAAACATCTTTGGCAAAGGATTCTGGGAGTGGACTTTGTGACGTTCATTGGCCCCGGCCATCGATGGAACTGCAGACAAACAAATTGGAGGCTATTTCATTCTGGAATAAATTAGGTGGCGTGGAGGCTGTGAATTGAATTCCCATCAGCCTGTCCTGCTGACGTCAGAGGACCTCAGGCGGTGGATCTCCGTGGTGCTGCACGTGCCTTCCTCGGTGACTGCGCTCCACTTAAAACTCCAACTCTCTCAAACACACACTCTCTGGCTTCCTCCCAGAACCTGGATGCCAATTACTTCTTTTTTTCTCTTTTCAAATCAAGGACATAAAATATAAAAAGTTAATTACATGTGTATTAAATTTGGTGTTTGTACGCAATTGGTGACCCTTTGTGAATACAGGTATAATTAACTTTCAGGCAGCTGCTAGCAGAAATGTTTTAGAGCTGATTTCATAAAGTTGTTTTGAAACCCATCAGTCGCAAGAGAATAAGTCTTAAATCAGGAGTTCCTTGTGGAATATTGGAAATTTGGAGCGTTTCCATATTGTGGAGGTTAAAGTTTGAATTTGATGTATTTTCAGGAATCTGAGTGCGAGATAAAGGCAGTGCATGTTGTGAGCCTCCCAGCTCCATCTCCTCGTGCCGAATTACCAAAGACAATCCAATAAACATGAAGGATTTGCTTTGACCAAAAGTCACGCCCTTGACAGATCTAGGATGTCCAATCTTCCTCTGTCCACCGTTCTCAGTAAAAAAACAAAACATTATCACTGCTGGAAATAAGACTGTCACTTGGTTCTAATGCATTTTGTGTTGCAAGCTGTGTTTGATTCATTGAAGGTCGCACAGAGCCAGATGGAGTTGTAGCCGAATGAAACTGTAAATGTAAACGGAATCAAAAACAAGTTGGAAATAGTCTCGCCGTCTTCATTCTTCCAATCTAAATATGAAACAAACAAAGAGATTATTAGAAACATGTGATTTACCTACTGCATTACAGAATATTATGACATCATATTGATTATGAGCTGAGAGCCAAACTTAATTTCTACACTTTTATCCCTTTACAAGTCCTCTTAAGGTTTGTCATTCTACTAACATTATAATGCATTAATTTACCTCTTAGAGGTTTTAAATCACCATTAAAGCTCATTTTGCCAAACGTTAAAGAAGGATATTTATACCGACACTACCACTGTCCATGCTCCGCATTCATTTTGTATGTATATATGAATGTGTTGAGAGAGATCTCTGATGCTGAAGAAACAGCAGAATGGCGAAGTACCACTGGAAATCACTGGGGGCAGTGTAGGCCTAATTATATCCCCGATAAGTCGCACGTGCCATACATCATATATGGTGGAATCATCATCACAGATTATAATAATAATGATCATTGGCATTTCAGCTGCTGAACGCTAGCAGGCAACTCAAAAGTAAATTTAAGCTAGCCTATAATGGGTCCATCAGAATTAATTTGGTTGAAAATAGCTGCTGGCAAGAGACAACACTAATTAAAGTGGGAGATAACTAAAACATTAAAGTAGTGGGCTGTTTAGCCACAACAATTAGCTTAAAGGTAGTAACTCTTCATCCAACTAATGGAGTCTGGTGATTAATCTTTATGGGTTTGCAAACATCCGTGTATTCATTGCAAAAACATGCCGTACAAAGAATGTGTGAATTAATTGGTTTGTGTTGGAGGAAGACAAAAAGCAAGGAAGATAAAAGTTTTTTATCTTCCTGTTTCCAGATCTTATTTTGTGAGAAGCAGAAGTGAAGTTTTGGCATGTTTGAGAGCTTCTTGCAGTCAGGCGGCATTTCATGCCTGTTTCACTGAATGCATTTTGATGGGCTACTTGGGTCCAGGCGTTTTTAGCAGTCCCGACGCGCCTTTGTTCTTTCCCTGTTTTCATGTCTGATCCCCAACAGCCCACAGGGGAAGCTCTGCCGGCCGCGCGCGCCAAAAGCCTTTCTATTTGATCAACTTCTAACATATTTGAACAATCTAGGCAGGGATGAGGGCAGGTAATTCAAAGCCTGCCAAAAGAGTATTTTTAGGAGATGAGAAGCGGCTCCGGTTCAAGAGGAGTAGAGGAGAAACTCGGCTTTCTCATTTCTGTGATGCTGCAAACCCTAAAAACTACCCGTAATGCGCCTGACATCTTCCGTCTACAAGAGCCATTTGGAATTATCCCATGACCCACAACAGCACCTCTGCACTCCCTCTGCTTCCCATTCATCAGACAATAGCTCATTTCACCCAGTAGAGGTCAGTGTGTTACTGATGAGGTCATCCTCTACATATGACAGCTACATCGCAAAAAGAAAGTCCTTTTGAGTGCCTTTACTTGTAATCCAGGGTGAAGAAATGGTGGTGGTGGTGGGGGGACCATTTTGTGCAGTCCAAACAGGACAATCACGGCGAGGGAATCAATGGAGCAGCGAGCAGCAGGACACAAAGATAATGTTTGACAGTGAAGTAAGGCATAGCCATCTTATCCATTATTTGAGGTTTAAAAACATAGCCAGAGAAAGGCTCTGCTCAATATTCCCTTGAAAGGATGTTGATGGTGGGTGCCATTAAAGCCTACAACAGAGTGCAGATGAGAGTTCAGGGCCATTAAGGATAGATCATGAGAGCCCTCTGCTGACAGTTAAATCAAAAGAAACCAATATCTCCCACTAAACAAAGTCTCTCCGCTTCCAATGTCTGCCCCACATTAAGAAGAAAAATAGGCTTCATTGAATAGGTGTGTTTATTTTCTGTGGTGGAGTCATCAGAGATAAGCTGCTTTTTTTCCCCCTTAATGTGCAGAAGAGGAGTGGGACTTGGAAATTCTAATCATCATTTAGAACTAGAATCTTATTTATAGATGCCCACCTCCTGCTGAAAAATAAATGAAGAGATGATTCAGTGACAAGAGGATGAGTGTGGAGGATATGAAGATATGACGAGACTGTTAACAGAGTCACCAGCAGCAGTTTGCTTTCTTCAGTTGACCATTAAAGCTGTGCTAGTTTAACATCTCTTTTTATTTTTTACACCCCGGACTCGCCAAAAGAAACAAATGACGCATCTTAGTCTGCAAAATAAATCATTACTTTTGACAGAATATCTCTCACATGTATCCACACACACACCTAACCGTACTTTGGAGATACTGCAGGGGGTAGATGAGGTACACGACTTACTCATCCATACATCCCTCCACCCAGTGTGGAACAGGGTCAAAGTTCCTAAAATCATTTGAATAAAAACAGCCAAATAAAATTGTAAATGGTAGATCAGCAACCCACATTTGATATCAAGTATTTCTCTTTTCTCAGCTGCGGTCAACAAACAGAAACCCGGGCACTGTGACGCTGACGTTTTATGTGGAGTGAAAAATAAACAGAAATTTCTGCATGAAAACAGCTGAAAACACCAGTTAAAGTAACAAGTTAAAAGGAAAACAGACAGAACTTCATTGCAGTTTTGCAATTGCCATGAGATTATTTTAATTAATTATTGTTAAATAAAACACATATAATTTCATAAATTTAGAGATGGATTGTAAACATTTGAAATGTAGCAGTAAGTGTTAGATATGAAACAAAAACCAGGAACTGATGGAACAAGCAATTTAAAGTTTGTCTTTATAAAGAACTTTTGTTTAACCAAATGGGGTATCACTTTACAATATAAAAGATTTTTTAAAGGGCTTGTACGTAGTTTAATAATCAAGTTGTAAATACTTTACAAATCATTAATAAGCTGCTATAACTCTTTATATATAAAAGGGTATCGGAGAGTGGATGCCTACCAAATTGTGAGCACACCTATCTGTACTGTTAACTTCATATTGCCAAATAGTGACCCACATTGATAAGTAGAGAGAGCAGTTTATAAACATTAACTAATGACCTATAAAGTGTTTACAACTGAATGTATAACCTAGACAATGGCGAGAAAAAACTGCGTTTTTAACGGGCAAAAACCTCGAGCAGATCCAAGACTCAGGGTGGACGGCCTACTGCCATGACCGGTCGGGTTTGAAAAAAAGAGACAGAGAGAGTGAGACAGAGAAAGAGAGAGACACAGGTGAGGAGAGATACAGACGGGGGGAAAAGCAGCAAAGATATCAGTTATAATCCACTTTCTCCAACCTCTCCATGGTCGGGCCGCGGCAGCAGCAGGGATCCCAGGTTGTTAATAACTTTAATATTAATGTAACATTTGGTGATAGCTTGTGGGGAAATACTATACAATGATAATAATAATGATAACAACAATAATCATCATCATGAGCATCTTGTGATCAGTGGACATCGAGCAGGTCCACAGCAGCAGATGCAATCACCAACCATGTGACCTTACAGGGCGAGAAAACACAGACGCTCCAGGGAAGAAGTCAAGTTAGTAACATGCATTAATTCATTAACATGCATTAAACCATTTAACATGCATTAAACCATTTAACATGCATTAAAGTGAGTGGGATGTATAAAGAGCGACAGTGAGAGAGAAAGAGAGAAAAGCTCAGTGCATCATGGGAGATCCCCTAGCAGTCTAAACCTATAGCAGCATAGCTAAGAGCTAGCTTATGCCAGCCTTAATTATAAACTTTATCAT